>CP092866.1:40857296-40929220 GCA_030710605.1 Cordylochernes scorpioides | reverse complement strand
TATTCGTCAGAGTTATTCTGCTTGTTTCGCAGCTGGCTTACATATCTAAAGGTTGTTCCCTATCCGCTACCTGGGGACATGCCCTGTAGCTGTCAGCTCTGCCAAGGGAGCGAAAATATATTTATGGGTAGTTAAAATAAAAATTTTCACAATTTAGGTTTCAAGATGGTCTCAGTCTGGCTCAGGGTTTGACACTTAATAACCAGACAGTTTGGTTTTTGTGCCTCTTTTAGCAATTCTACAAAGACATTGAACACTGTTATAACTTCATTTATAAAGCCAAGGTAATAAGACCAAATCCAAATAAATAGTGTGCAGCATTTTAATAAGTTTTGTTATCAAAGCATCACACATTTATTTGGATTGGGTCCTATTACAGTAGAACCTCCCTTTAGCAGACACCCCGCTAACAGACACCTCTCTACAAAGGACAGTTTTCATTTGCAAAATTACCATTTTTACTATTTAGCAACTCTCAGGTAAGAGGACACCTCTCCCTAAAGGACACTTTGGCTCTATAATTAGGGAGGTTTTACTGTACCTTGTGTTTAATCTATAATCCAAATTGTACACCCTTCAATTTCCTTTATATAATAGCAACTTGGGGCTTGCCAATTATTTTAACTGAGGTTAAAACATGGTTATAACATTTGAAATTTTGGCACAGTGTACATGGTAGATTTTACCAAGAAAGTTGACTAATATTCTGGAAAAATGATTTTAAAAAATCAACGAAAACTTGATATTTATTCAGACAATTGGCTCAAGCAACTTTCAAATCATGAGTTGCTTTATCCACCTGTGATCTTATAACACACAATTTCCTCTATTTCATATAACAGTCCAGAGTAATCTATAAAGGTCAACTTCTCCTGGAAAAATGATGAAACTTAGTGCCATCTATTGACTGTTTCTGCAAGCTCAGGTTTGTAACAAAGCCACAACACCAGTTTGGTAAACTGAGAAGCATCTACTTAGAGACCATGGTTTCAGGCTAATGGCCTCTGTCAGTCCGGGGCAGACTTTATTCCATGAGATCCACACGGGATTAAATGAAATCTTCACAATCTGCCAAAGAGGTGTTTAGCTGGTAGAGTGGCTAGGCCAAATCTATGGTCAAAATATAGATGGAAATGTTGCCGGGAGAAAATTGATCTATACAAATAAAGATCACCTATACCATCAAAATGGACACAAAAACTATAATCACATCCATTGACCATCTCCATAAAGATGGCAGGGGGGTCGGTGGAAGGCTGGTTAAACCGTTTGGTTTTCGACCACTACGACCCGGGTTCGATTCCCGCATTGGACACTCTTTCTTTTTTCTGATTAAAAAAAAAAAATTCTCCAATGGCCCCCGATTCTTGCAAAAGTCCAACCCCACCAGCGAGTGCAAGTAACCAAATGGGGCTCTGGCATATTTGTAAGTGCAAAGTCGAACTGCTTTTCACATGTGTAGACATGTGGTGCGCTTACAGTAAAAGCAGTCGCTAACTACCCACCATGATTATCATGGCCTGTACCCCATGTACTAGGGATAAGGGAAAAAAAAAATAATAAATAAAATAAAATAAAGATGGCACTTAATTTTAGCATCTATTTTGACATGAGACCTTTATTTTTATTGACCAATTTCCTCCCAGCAAAGTTTCCAGTCCAGAGTTAACGAGTGTATCACACAATTAGTTGCTAGAAAAAAAGAATCATCCAATGCTGGGAAAAAAAAATTAAAAAAGAAAAGGGGGGAAAAATTGAGATTGGAAAAAAAAAAAACAAGTTTTTTTTTTATTTTACAATTTGAATATCACATCTCCATTCTGGCTTGTGTGACATCTCATAAGATGATGATACAATAATACCACAGATCTCACCGCAAGAAAAACTTCATTGAAGGAAAAATTAATTAATAATAACAAAAGTCAAAAATGGAAGAATTTAAAAGAGAGAGAAAGAAAAAAACAAATTCCAAACCTATAAAAAAATTAATTATAAAAAAAGCAATTATATATATATATTAAATAGATTGATATTGTATAAATATATGTTGAAAAGGGAGGGAAAAAAGCAATAAAATATTTATAGTTCCAAGTCAAAAAAAAATTTGACAATTGTGAATTATAAGGGGGTTTGGGGGGAATAAACTTAGAAATATATCTTCATTTTTATGTGATTAAAAAAAATGATATGAAGCAATCAGTGGGGGTTTAGGGAGGAAACATGTGTCAATTTTTTTATATCAAATGGCAAAAAAAAAAAATAGTATCTTCCACTTTTCTGTATGGACAATTTATACATTGGGTGTGTTTTTGGGAGAGCCTTGGGCTGACTAAACAAAATTTGGAGAAAAAATGGCTGTTGCGCTAGTTGTCGCCCTTGACTCCCTGGCGTTTCTGCAGAGCCTGTGCGAGGTCACTCCTCAGAGCGGCTTGCTGCTTCTGGTCAGAGAGGGATTGCACGGTGCGCAGGCCGTTCACAATGTCCTTGGTCTTCCCGAAGTAGATGTCGTTCAGGGTGTTCCGGATCTTGTTCTCCATGTCCTGCCACCACACCAGCTCCTCAATACCCTGTGAACTAACTACACCCAACATTAGTCCAGCCTATGTTAATTATTCCTACACTAGAAGTTCTTTTTTATTATTATTATCATCCCAACATGGAAATTTTGCCAGAAAGAAATTGATCTATAAAAATAAAAGTCGCCTCTCTAGATGGCGTCTAGTTTTGAAATTGATTTTTGTCGCATACCTCGAGATATTTGCATAGTATTGTTTTGTTTTGTATATTTTTACATTTTGTTTCTTTTGAAAGGATGGTTGATTTGCATGTCCGCGAGAAGCGCGATATATATATATATATATATTTTTTGCTTATCCCTAGTACACGTGGTACAGGCCATGATAATCATGGTGGGTAGTTAGCGACTGCTTTTTACTGTAAGCGCACCACATGTCTACACATGTGAAAGCAGTTCGACTTTGCACTTACAAATGTGCCAGAGCCCCGTTTGGTTACTTGCACTCGCTGGTGGGGTTGGACTTTTGCAAGAATCGGGGGGCCATTGGAGCATTTTTTTTTTTTAACAGAAAAAAGTGTCCAATGCGGGGATCGAACCCGGGTCGTAGTGGTCTTAAACCAAACGGTTTAACCAGCCTTCCACCGACCCCCCCATATATATATATAGGTCAAGAGAGTAATAAAGTTAGAGTTTCTTTTGCTTAGGAGCTTCTCTTGTTCTGTGGAACTCGTTCTTTTAAGTAGAACACCACAATTTTGATGTGAGGCACGAGGCTGTGCCTATCAGGCACACATGCAGCTTCTAAAGGGCTTTCAGCCAATATATTTTTTGACACACTTGGCATCGCTTTTACATCGCCAGGGGCGGAAAAAATGGCGGAGCTCGAAAAAGTGTGGCCACTCGCCTTGGTGTGTGTGTGTGTGAAGAAGATTTTGAAGTGAGAGGCGACCTTTGCTTTTATTATCCTGAATACGCCTGGTACAAGCCATGATAATCATGGTGGGTAATAGTTAGGAACTGTTTTTACTGTAAGTATATCACATGTCTACACACGTAGAGAGCAGTTCTGCACTTACAAGTGTGCTAGAGCAGTTTGGTTATTGCACTCACTGGTGGGGTTGGATTTTTACAAGATTCGGGGACCATTGAAGCAAATTTTTTTCTTCAGAAAAAAAAAAGCCCAATGTGGGATCCCAGGATGTCAAAGGTTTATATCACTCATCCCAAAAGTTTAATTGAGTGAGGTGCAAGAGCCAGAACTATGGTTGTATTCAACACTAGCTTTATGTAGATGCAACAACATGGTCACACACAAGCCTCTGTTGTCCTTTAAGCAGTAGGTCTGTGCTTGAAGAATATATATTGGTGAAATTTCTTACAATTACGGAGGCCTCTTTTCAGTTTCGCCAAACACCAAGAATAAACAGTACAATAGCTGTAGTGATCTGGTAGATTAAATTGACAAAAGCACTGGAAAGGTTCACCACTGAGAGAAGCTTAAACTTTCTTAAATCTTCAGTCCACTAAAATTGAAGTAATTATTCCTCTCTCTATGAGAGATAAAAAGAAATAAGGCTGAGTACTTCCATTTTCCACATGCAGATGGCGCTGTGTTCATACTTATGTATAAAAGATATAGAAAATAGAAAAGATAGTTAGACATTTACATGTATCTCTTTTTTTTTTCATAAAGCTTTTAGACACTGCGTCATGATAGGTCAAAAACATAAAGCCTGCACCCTGAAATTTGGTTGTCTTGATTGAAGGGGGTATTTGGCCAATATTATTGAATAACTTTAAATAAGCGATTATTTGATATTTATTCTAATAGTATTGATATTCTAATATAATGGCTCCATTATTTTTGAAATACTCATTTCAGTGGTCAGGAGACATGCCTCTCTTTTTCATTGTTATCAAAACTAACCATTTGGCAAGAATAAAGGGCTAGTTAAAAACTAAGTCTGTGCTTGGAAGTAGTCAAATCTCTTTATAACAACATTGTTTGGGCTGAGAGATATATATTATAGTGCTATAACCAATATTAAAACTATTGGAACTTAAAACTTGGGACCTTAGAATTATAATGTTATAACCATGTTGCTGTTATAAAAGAGGAGGATGGTATAACAAGATTCTATCCACTGTAGCTAGGAACACACATTGGTAACAAGAGAACAGTACCTCCACCATACGGCCGATGTTGGCAATGTGAGGGGAGGACTCCCCCACAGGATGGTCTGACTCCACCTGCCGGGTCAGACTGCCCCCCAGGTTCATGGTGCCGGAGCCTGGCTTGTTGGTCTGCAGCCAGAGCATGGCTGTGGAGGTGAGCTTGTAGTGGGCGCTCCTCCCGCTGCTCTTCTCCTGCACAGTACATGTCTCACTGCAGTCTCTCAGGTTGACACCATTGTACCTTTAAGCAGCTATATCGGGATTCAGACAATAACTCTGAAAGATATTTGATATAAAGTGACCTTTATTGAAGACAACACAAGATAACAAATGTGAACATAATTGCCTATGTCTCCTTAAAAAAAAAAAAAAAAAGATGACCAGCGACATCAGACTTGTGGAAGTTTTGTCCATATTGGGTGTAGGCATTAATACTGGAGGAGAGAACATCACCAGGCCATTCTGTTGCTATCTTCTTCATAAAGCACTACTAGCATTTTGTTGTATTGTGGAAGTGGGTGGTATTTTGCACACACCAATAATGGGAAAAACACTTTTTTTTTCCTGGATTGAAATGTTGAAATTTGTACCAACAAGTTGTAATTTGCAGAGAGCTTCTTGGGAGGTCAAAAGGTGCAAATTAGACTTGTGAATGGCTGTAGACACTTAAAGAGTTTTTTTTTTTTTTGCATCCATCCATACCATACATGGTATGGAATGAAATATGGTTACGCTTTCAAGGTGTAGTAGACCTACAATATTGATTAGCAAGCCATTGCACCAAGTTCATGCTCTGTACTTGGATGGGTGTAGTGTTTTTTGAGTTGCTCCAAACAACAAAACCATCACTATGGAATGCTACCAACAACAATGGACACAATTGAGCTATACTCTGTAACTAAGAGATACAGAAAAAAAATTCCAACCAGACAACATGACACAAAAGACAAGCATGTAACTGAGATATTACCCACCATTCTGATCTTTACCATTTTCAACCAAAGAATCCTGCATTGGCCAATCTGATTAGCTCTTCCATTCTTGTGGAGATACCAAGTTACTTTGTGGAGAGTCTCAAAGATGAATCACTCAGCATAAATTTACTTTATCTGAAATATGGAAAATAATTAGTGGCTAGCGCACTTTGAATAAATATTTTGCAAGTGACACACACATTTTACATATTAATTCAAACATCTAATTTCAAGTTACTAGGTACTGTGTGTGTCTGTGAATTTAGCCGCTTACTGTGAACCATTGACCCAGCTTCAGTTTGATTGATTTTGAATCTGGTAAATCATCATGTGAGTCACATACCTTATTTGCACAAAGAGCAAAAAACATGTCAAGATTTAATGATTAGGTATAATTTGGATTATAGATTAATTAATTCTTATTACCTTATGTGCTGAGACTTATAGAAATAATAACATTTTTGCAGGTTGGATTCACAAATATCTCATCAATGAGACACTTCCACCTTTTTCTCACTATTTATTGATGAGAAGTAAAATATTATATAAAAATAGCTTTCCTTGAGAGAGAGCGGGTCGTTGAAGTGAATAATGAGACATGTTTGATTATTGACTGCATTGACTCATCCATCGATGAGCTCTACTCATCCCCCCAGCAGACACCATCAACAAACTCTACAAACTTGATACCTTAATATGATTGAGTGAAGATAAGAAATGTTGAAGTGACTCAGTAACTAGATATAGGGAGATATGTATATAGATGTAACTCAATTGTTTCTTCAAGTTGTGGTGGTGTCTTGTCCATGGAGCAGATCAGATCGGTCCGTGCACCCTGATCACAATACCAGCCAACTGAGGTGCCTTGTCTGTATGGATGTCCTCTTCTGGATTGATGTCTGCCATATAGAGGGCTGCAAGGATGGCTGGGCAACTGTATATGTGGTCCGGAGTGAGTTGGGTGTTGTGACAGTTATTGCAGTTCCTGTAGGATCTAGTTATGTCTGGGTTTATCTTCATTCCTTTAAAATGTCTTGTTCTGATTCTTGAAATTGTTGTTAATTCTACAAGTAGAATTCCCATATTGGATGATTAGCCAGGATGTCTACTGTTAGGATGGCCACCAACACAGGAAGACAACTGGCAGTATATATGTTGTCTATACAGGTGTTACATGAGGTAATAATACCTAATAAATAGTATATGATGTTTGGTAACATCGTTGCTACCACCATCAGACAAAAGTACTGAAGTACAAAAATACATTCGGTACTTTTGTTTGATGATATTAACAACACTGTTACTGAAACTTCACACATAATTTATTTGGATTTTGTCTTATTCTTTTGTCTTTCTAATCTATAATCCATTGTACTTAATTATTATATACAAATTAGTTACAAATACAGTAAAATCCCCCTAAAACAAACCTGGGATTTAGCGAACCTTCCCTTATAAAGAACCTAAGGCAATCCCCAATTCCATTCCATTGAAAATACCATTGTTATAACTAACTTTTAAGATTTTAAAAATAATGAACTACCACATATATAGAACCTAATTTTAAGTCCCAAAATAATAAATTCTGTTGTGTTGTTTCTTATCCCCTTGTGTAAAGATTACACGAATTCCATGAGTTCATGCTCCTCGAGCTGTTTTATGATGAGCAGCGGCCTCTCCCAATAATAAATTCTAATAAGAATATACTAGGCTTATGACAAAAACGTTAAAATTTTTATTAATAGATTTTTAAAACAGCAAAATTTTTTCAGCATGTTTCAGCTTAATGATCGCAATTTCAAAATAGTAAATTTAGCGGCATTGTTTGTTTACATCTACGTTCTATATCCCACCTGTTGTTGTTGTTGTGTTGTTTCTTATCCCCTTGTGTAAAGATTACACAAATTCCATGAGTTCATGCTCCTCGAGCTGTTTTATGATGAGCAGCGGCCTCTCCCAAAGGTCCTGTTTAGTGCATCTAATGCAAGCCAAAATGTGTTCTGGAGCTGCAGGTGCCAAGCTACATTTTGGGCAAGTGGGGTAGATTTTGTTATTATTTTCTATCTTCAATGGCTTGAGATGGCCTGTTCTAAATCTTGTTAGTGTTGTTTGATGCTGTCTATTTCTGATGTTTAGAGCTCCTCCTGGGTTCACTCCACTGTACCAACTGTGCTTAGGTGGGATCCTCCAGTTCTTGTTTATTTTTGTTTTGACTACTGTTTCTATTTCTTTAAAAGTAAGTTTATTTTTCTGTGGCAAGGGTTCTTTTGTGCCTTTTTTCGCTAGCACATCAGCAGCTTCATTGCCTTCAATTCCAACATGTGAGGGTATCCATTGAAGGTGAATTTTTGAGGTTTTTGGAGATAACCAATTATGTTCCTGCTTACTTTGTCTCTGAGTTCCCCTGTGTGACTCAAGTGTTGTATGGCACTTCTACTATCAGTAAGAATCCAGATATCTTGATAATTAGTATTTCTGACGGATTTTAAGGCTTCATAGATGGCTATAAGTTCTGATCTGAAGACTGAGCAAAAATCTGGGTTTCTTCTGTTCATTTTCTCAATGCCATTTGTAGTTTTGATGAGACAGCCACTGCCAGTGTGTCCCAACTCATCTCTGCTACCATCGGTATAGATAGTTATTGCATTTTTAGGAATGTTATTAATTATTTCTAATGATAATTGTTTTAAGTATTCTGGATTTTGGTATTGTTTGTTGGTGGGTTCATTTAAAGTGTCCTTAAAAATAACATTTTGTAGTGGTTCGCATGGAGAAATTTTTTCTGCTAAATAATTTTTTTCTACTTTATATTTTAAAAATCCATTTCTTTTGGCCAGGTGGAGAGGACCTTCTTTTTTGAGTCTTAGATTGGATTCCCAATTAAGTATGTAATTGGAAGTTCTGTGTTTGTTTCCATAACTCTTGATTTTGTTTATATATTTTGGCAGATTGTAGCTTCTTCTATCCTTTAAGGGCATAATGTCTGCCTCGTAAAGTACAATATCGTTAGGGCAGGTATTTCGAAGACCTATAATAATTCTAGCTGCACTTAGTTGTATCCTTTCCAGTGATTTTAGATTTGTTTTCAGATGCTGTACCATAGATTTGATATCCATATTCCAGGATAGGTCTAATTAGAGATGTGTAAGTTAATTTTAGTGTGGTTGCATCGGCTCCCCACTCTCTTCCTGAAATATATTTCAGGATTTTTAGTCGGTCTCTTCCTTTTCTAATAACGTCTTCAATATGTTTAGTGGAGTTAATTTCTGGATCCAGGGTGTAGCCAAGATATTTAGGATGTTTATTATATTGTAATTGTTGTTCTTTCAGAATAATTTTTGGTCTTATTTTGTATAGTTTCTTATTGGTAGTAAAAAGACAGGTTTCAGATTTTTGGGGGTTAAATTCTAATTTATGTTTATTAGCAAATTTTTCTAGGTGGAGAAGAGTCATGTTCAAATCCCTTTCAGCTTTTTTCCATTTAGTGTTACTGCTCCATAGAATAATGTCATCAGCGAAAAGTCCAATATTGGTTTTATGTGAAATTTTTTCTTCTATGCCTGCAATAAATAGGGTGAAGAGAGTTGGGCTAAGGACTGATCCTTGTGGTAATCCTTGGTACAATTTGAAGGTTTTAGATAGAGTTCCATTATATTTGACCCTGATGTATCTATTTTTAAGGAAATCATTTATCCAAGTGATAGCTTTTCCATCAATTTTGAAATGCTTGTATAATTTTGTAATTAACTTGTTTTTCCATACTTTATCAAAAGCTTGTGTAAGGTCTAAAAAAGCAGCTATGGTGTGGCTAGTTGGTTTTCTGTTTTGTGCATCTTTTACCTTTTGTGTGAAAAATAAGAGTTGGTCTATTGTCCCATGTCCTTTCCTAAATCCATATTGTTCTTCTGGTAAGAGATTTCTTGTGTCAAGGTGGTAGGTAAGTCGTCTGAGTATAATTTTTTCCATTAATTTGCAGCAAATACTTGTGAGGGAGATAGGTCGATAGGTTTTTTGGGTCATCAGCAGATTTGTCAAGTTTTTTAATAGGAATTATTGTTGCAGTTTTCCAGTCTTGAGGCAATTTTCCAGGAGTTATTGAAAATATCAAGAAGTATTTCTTTGCCATTTTGCCCAAGTTTGATATCATTTGGCCATGGATTCCATCTGGCCCAGGAGTCTTGTTTAGGTCAGTGTTTTCTAATGCATAATCTAGCTCTTTCATATTGATTTTTTCATGGAAAATATTATGAGTGCTGGTGAAATTTTTACAGTCATGAATAATCTTTCGAGCCTTTTTTTCAACTTTCTTATCTTTTATTTCAAATTTGATTTTACTACTTATTTGATATGAATTACCTAAAAGATTAGCAGCATTTTTGTCATTAGTTGCTGGGGTACCATCCGTATTCTTAATCATATTTGTGTTTTCAGTTTGTGGCTGGGCTCTGTCAATTTGTTTTGCCAAATGCCAAAGTTTTGTATTCGGGTTTCTTGGGTTCAGGTTTTCACAAGTTTGTTTCCATTTTTCCCTTTTCATATTTACGTATAACCTTTTTATTTTTGCATCACAATGTTCAGTTCAGTTCTACAATTTGTTTGGTTTTGGGTGCACTTTTTTTGTAGTTCATTTCTTTTAGTTATAAGTGTTTGAATATCTTTTGCCTGGTGTGTATAATTTGGAATCCATTTCTTAATATTACCTCTTGGTATTGAAACTTTGGCTGCTTTAATAATGGTGTTTTTGAAAGATATCCAATTGTGTTCCAGATCTTTTATTCTAGTGGGTGCTTTTCTAAAGTCTTCATTGGTGTTTTTCTGGTAAAGATTCCAATTAGCCTTTTTGAAGTTCCAGAATTTTTCTTTAATTGAGCTGGTTTTGGTCTTGGTGTTAATTTCTATCAAAATAGGCAAATGATCACTTCCAATACAATATCCCACCTAAGCACAGTTGGTACAGTGGAGTGGACCCAGGACATGTAAAGACAAAAGCAACTTGCAGCTCATCACCCTATATCCAAAATAGAGAGTGCATCTTTTTGTTGTAAAGCTGTCTTGGTACAGAAGAACCTCTCTCTAAGGAACTCCTAGTTGCAGAGCCAAAATGTCCATTAGAGAGAGGTGTCCTCTTACTGGAGAGCTGATAATTAATTTAAAATATGGTCATTTTAGAGATGAAAACTGTTCTTTGTAGCAAAGTTACCTCTAATATAGGTTCTACTGTAGCATTATTCAAAAAAATTATTTTGTGTGCCCATATGCTGCCAGGGATAGATACAACCCATATACTACATTCTGAAAATGGAAATATTGCTGAAAGGATATTGATATATAAAAATAAAGGTCACCTCTTCCGTCAAAATAGACATCAAAACTAGACTGCATCTATTGACCGCTGCCACCAACTAGCGGCCTTAAGTCAGTGACAAAACTGTCACTTACCTGAGACCATTAGTTGGTGGCGATGTTCAAAAGATGCAATCTAGTTTTTGACATCTATTTTGACGGGAGAAGTTGCCTTTATAGAAACATTCTGTAGTAGATGTGTTACCTGGACTTCAATGACATGGATGGAGTCCCAGCATCCCTTGATCTTCTTGGATCCGTCTCCGGCCTTCTTGATGAGGATGGCTCCAGCGAAGCCATGGTCCAGGTCCCAGAGATACACAGAGGACACTCCGCCCTCAAAGTACATCTCCCGATACTGGTCGAAAGCTTGGTTGGCGTCCTGCTCCAGCTTGCGGATCCTCTCTGAGGGCATGGCTCCGTCTTCCAGTGGAGGGTCGTAAGTATTGCTCCACGGGGACCTGGGGCAACTCACTGCTGGTACCTCCATGCATTTGTTACAATTTATTATCTCAATTCAAAATTCAGTATAATTCAACACAATCTGTATAATTCAACTATTTTTAAAATCCCAACCATATTACCTATTTTGTTGTATCTTATCCCCTTGTACAAAGATTACCCAGATTCCTCAAGCTGTTTGATAATGAGCAGCGGCCTCTCCCAAAGAGAGAGAGAGGTCCATATTACCTACTTTACAGCTTATAAAGCAACACAGACCAAAGGAAGCACCTATACTTTGGGGAGTTTGAAGTGAAGAGGTATATTGACCTCATGGCTGAGAGAATCAATTGGAGGATGATACATACATGATGGCAATTCTTTCAGGAGAGGGCCACAACCTGACTGTAACTACAGTGGGAGTTCTCTGGACTTTGTTGATTGCTATTTTAGATTCCTTCACAGTTTTTATGTGGTCTTTAGCATAAATAATGTGTGATGTTTCAGTAACCGCATTGTTACCATCATCAGACAAAAGTATTGAATGAGGAAAAATATCACAGCATACTTTTAAATAGTTACTTTTATCAAGTGTGTAAACATGATAGCAGATAAGAGAAGAAGATATTTTCATAATAGTAACTATTTAAAAGTATGCTGGGGGGGTCGGTGGAAGGCTGGTTAGACCGTTTGGTTTTTGACCACTACGACCTGGGTTCGATTCCCGCATTGGACACTTTTTTCTGTTTAAAAAAAAAAAAATGCTCCAATGGCCCCCGATTCTTGCAAAAGTCCAACCCCACCAGCGAGTGCAAGTAACCAAACGGGGCTCTGGCACATTTGTGAGTGTAAAGTCGAACTGCTTTTCACATGTGTAGACATGTGGTGTGCTTACAGTAAAAGCAGTCGCTAACTACCCACCATGATTATCATGGCCTGTACCACGTGTAATAGGGATAAGCAAAAAAAAAAAGTATGCTGTGATATTTTTTCTCATTTAATACTTTTTTTGTCTGATGATGGTAACAGCAATGTTACCAAAACGTCACACACTATTTATTTATTTGGCCTTCTAACCTTGTATTTATAATCTATAATCCAAATTGTGTCTTAACATTAATATTGTTGGAGTCCATCAAGTCAAGTTTGACCCTTGGTGACACTATGGACAAAAATTCTCCAATTTAATCTGTTAATGACCATCATTCACAGCTCATCTAGTGACCTTCCTTGGTACATATGTGTGTATTCCCACAAATATATAATTACTATTAAAGAGGTAATGATTTTATCTATTTTTTATATTACATATTGATTTATCTATTTCATATTACATATTTATTTTAGCTATTTATATTATTTTCACCTAGGCTTTATAAGACATGTCAATATTTATGGGGGAGAAGCATTAGTTGAGGCAACAAAGAGAACCACCCATGTTGCCAGAATTGTGCACTGTTCAGCTAGCCATACATCCTAGTAGCCTGTCATACCACCATGACATAGCTACACAAGGCTACATATCATAGTCCCTATTACTACACACAAGTAGCAGGTTTATAATGTTTTCATCAGAAATTGCAAGATATTCATCTAGGATATTAATCTATTCATCTTTGAGAGGAGGTGAAGAAAGATATGTGGATTCTGACAAAACAGCTCTTTGAATCATTTGAGAAATGGACACGTGGTGAGCCAGAGATGCTTAAGAAGACCAGGAAGGTGGAAAGAACACTACCAAGAAAGAATACAAGGCCATGGATTACACACATGGAAACTATGCCAATAAACAGAACGCTTGGACGATAATAACAAAAATCTCTATAAATTGCATCAATTCTTTTTCTTTTTTTTTTCCCCCATCCAATGTGCACCAACTGTAATACACTACAGAGCTCACACCAAAGAGATTATAGGAAGTGTATCAGTTTATAGAAAGAGAGCCAGAAATAAGTTTAGATACCATTGTTGATACTTTCCTTTATTGTGTAAATTGTGCTTTTTTTTAATTCAATCAAATGTGTGTGCTTAAGACCAATAATTTATTTTTAAAATCTGCTTATTAGAGCAAAACCTCGCTAAAATTTGAACCAGGAATATAATGAATCTTCCCTTATGCTAGTCCATAGCATTTGTGATACCATTTATTGACATGGCTATAGTTGGTTAGCGTGAACCAAATGCTCAGTCCCATTGGGGTTCGCTTTAGCAATGTTTTTCTACATGTTCTAACAGGCATTTCTCCTGGACAAGGTCAAAATCATTTCTCATTTAAGAGATGAAGCAACTGGCTTCACAAGACCAGTTAGTTAAACAAGAGGTCAAGACCACAATAGGGCCAGAATAGTCCATATGGCCCACAAAGTTGGTCTTCTTATTGCTGCAAACTTACATAGTAAGTTTTAAGAGGAATAATCCTTTCAATATGTTATAATATGAATAGAATCAAAAAGGATAAGTTTCTTATCCTATAAGAAACTTATCCTTTTTGATTCTATTCGTATTATTACATAGTAAGTAATCAAAGGGTCAAATATACACAAAGTCAAAAGGGATAGAAAAAGAAACCAATTCATCCTGCAATCAACCCACCAATATAAAATGGTGATCTGCTAGTAGTTGGCAGAAATGATGGCTATATGTTTTTCTGCAACAATTTTTACCAGAGAGTGGGGGGAAGAGGCTAACTCTTCCCTTAAGACTGGAATGGCCACACATAGGGCCATTTATGGTCCAACCTCCCAACTTTGATGGAGACAGACCTGTAGGAATCCCCGTCTCTGTTGTAGTCACACAGGAGGTAGTCCTTGCCCACCATCTTGTCCCGTGCAATCTTCAGCGGCTGGTCCACGCTGCTCAGCAGGTCTTCACAGAGGGCTGGTACCTGGAGGACACACAGGGAGATTACAGTCTCTAGGTATATCTCCTGTATATAAACTAAGTAAGATTAAAATATTATATATAGTGGTGGAGGGCACTATTAAATTGGAACCTGCTTAGAAGTCAGTCCCAATTTTCACATTGAGTGGTAGGTATATGGCATACCACAGGGTAGATCAGGTGGAAATGAAGGCAAGAACAAATCTACCCTGAGTAGAGCCCAAGGAAAGAACAAACCTACCACTGGGTAGAGCTCATGTGGTATTAAAGGAAAGAACAAATCTACGTATCATTTAAGGCAAGAACAAATCTACCCTGAGTAGAGCCCAAGGAAAGAACAAATCTACGTATCATTCAAGGCAAGAACAAATCTACCCTGAGTAGAGCCCAAGGAAAGAACAAATCTACTACTGGGTAGAGCTAATGTGGTATTAAAGGAAAGAACAAATCTACGTATCATTCAAGGCAAGAACAAATCTACCCTGAGTAGAGCCAAAGGAAAGAACAAATCTACGTATCATTCAAGGCAAGAACAAATCTACCCTGAGTAGAGCCCAAGGAAAGAACAAATCTACTACTGGGTAGAGCTAATGTGGTATTAAAGGAAAGAACAAATCTACGTATCATTCAAGGCAAGAACAAATCTACCCTGAGTAGAGCCCAAGGAAAGAACAAATCTACGTATCATTCAAGGCAAGAACAAATCTACCCTGAGTAGAGCCCAAGGAAAGAACAAATCTACGTATCATTCAAGGCAAGAAAAAATCTACCCTGAGTAGAGCCCAAGGAAAGAACAAATCTACTACTGGGTAGAGCTAATGTGGTATTAAAGGAAAGAACAAATCTACGTATCATTCAAGGCAAGAACAAATCTACCCTGAGTAGAGCCCAAGGAAAGAACAAATCTACGTATCATTCAAGGCAAGAAAAAATCTACCCTGAGTAGAGCCCAAGGAAAGAACAAATCTACCACTGGGTAGAGCTAATGTGGTATTAAAGGAAAGAACAAATCTACGTATCATTTAAGGCAAGAACAAATCTTCACATGACCTGTCCCACACTACTATATTGTCTAAGGGTAAATGAAGGACTAGTGGTGCTTAAATACAGAAATTATAGTTATCAGTGGATGGCCACTATGATGTGCTAATCCATCAGTACACATGGCCACAAATTTACCATTATCTCAGCCATGTTTAGCAACAAAACAAAAATAAGTATATTTCATATAATACACACACACAAAAGCCATTATTAAGACATGAACCTCTACATGGATTTGACAGAAGGAAATAGTAAAAGCCATTTACATTTAATAATAATAATGCACATTATATATAGAGGAAAACTTAATACAATTGGCCTCATAAGTCTGAGGAAAACAAAAAGATGAAAAATCAATTTTAAAAAACTGATATTCACATATGTTATATATCATACATTGGCCTTTATTAGGACCTTTTGTCTAATGCACAAAAGTCCTCAAATGAAGAATTTGGACTTTAAAAAATATGATTAAGAATTTATGAATACATTATTTGCATTCAGAGAAAGACAAAAAATAAATAATAGATATCACTTTTATAAAGCAATTTATTGGGTTTCTTTTAAAAAAAAAAAGAAGTTTCCACCAACTTTTTTTGACTGGTGCAAGCAGGCAATGGTGCAGTACAAATAATGGCTGATATATTATCAATATTTAAACCATTGACACTTGAATATTAGAGTATTTTAATATATTTAACACATGTTATAAACATCATTTTAAAGGCTTTATTTTGTCATTTACTCCTATCACAATCAAAATCAGAAGTTTTATATTATGTGTGAACAAATGTTTCATCAAAATAATAAATCTGTATAATTTTGCTTCATCCTGTTCAAACTTGGACAGAGCACTGGAGAAACCACTCTAAACATTATCAGCATATGAGTCAATGAGGATGCAGCACTAGGTGTAGTTCATTTGTATCATCTCACGCTGGCAATACCAGCGCCTGTAAGATGAATATGGATGGGTATTGGGGAGGTTGACAATGATCAAGGAGATAAATCAAAAAGACACAAGGTACACAAGAAGTGTAGTAAGTGAAACCCACCATAAACAGTAAAAACTCCTCTATTAAACAGTTCTTCAATGTGACCAAGGCTTTACACCTAATAACAAGGCAAAAACTTGATAAAGAGGTCAAACACAAGGTATTAAGACCAAATTCAAATAAATAAATAAATAGTTTATTTGGATTTGGTCTTATTACCTTATGTTCTATAATCCAAATTGTGCTTATCATTGATAAACAGGTCTTTTTTTTTTCAATGGAATGATAACGAAAATTGAAACAGGTGATCTTGACAGTAAGAATGGGAAAAATGCAATAATCTCTAAGGGGGGCTATGGTCTATAAATTAGATCTACCATTCCCCTGGCAACTCTACAGACACAAAAGGAAGGGTCTATTGGTATGCAGGTGGGTAACAACATTGACAATGGCAGCTCCCTCCCTCACTCACCAGGTCAATAAGGTCACTGAGGTTCTTCTCAATCTGCTGGGGCGGCAGTCGCCGCATCAGGTCCAGGGCACAGTTCAACTGTTGCTCTGTCTGCACCCACACCAGTCAACACTTTCACACTACACTGCTAGTTAATTGGGACTCTGTAGGAAGCCAGTCCCATTTATCAGTATCAATTAATGAATAAGGATAATACAAATATACTATATATAGGATAATAACAAAATACTCTTATACTTCCCAAATTAATGTGGATATTGAAACTCCATATGCCTAAATTGTCAATGGGAACATTACAACTTGAGAAATCTCTGCTTTTAATTACCCCAAGTCTCCCTCAAACACACATTTACACAATTTTCCTCCAGGAAAAATTTCCATCCCTAGTTTGGCCATAGAATTGGCCCAGCCATGTCAACAAAACACCCCTTTGACAGATTCTGAAGATTTCAAGAACATGGCCCATCCTGGGCTGACAAGGACCCATGGTCTCTAGAGGGCAGGAATTTACCTATCCTGGTTACCACCATGAGTCTGCTAGATTGCAGAGATGATAAATACAAGATGCAGAGTTTTTGTCCTTTTTTTAATAGTAGATGATATCATTTCTTTTCATGTGCAATGCTTATATATATAAAACTATAGAAGCATAGGGCGTCAGATTTTGACATTTATTTTGACGGGAGAAGCGCCCTAAATTTTTTTCTATGGATCAATTTCCTCCCGGCAAATTTTTCATCTATATAAAAAATATATATCATTATAATATATTCCTTAGCCAGTTTATTTGATGTATTTTCCCACTTATTCATTCTCCCTTGCTTCTCTCTCATCTTTTTTTATAAACAAGTTTAGCATTTTTTGGCTTAGAATAGATGTAGCAGGGCTCCATTATATAATCAAACCTTGTTATGGCATTACTTGGTACTTAGAGATATACATTAGGTTGTCATAACCATGCTTCAAACAATTTAGAGCATTTATGATCTTACAACCAAAAGTTGGTGTTATAAAGAGAGGCAGTTATGACAATTTTCAACTCTCTGTAGTTGCTAGGTGGAAATTTGGTCAAACCTGATGGCTGAGAACATCAGCTGATTTTGGTAAAAAAAAAAAAAAACATTAACAATTAAAGAGTCAAAAAAACGAGCAATGAAATTTTTCAAAATCATTATTTGGGTGTGCATTAGAAAGTGTTACATATAACAGTTGTTGCATGTAAGAAACAAACATTTAGCACTTTTTTTTTTCTTTTCATATAAAACAACTTCACACTATTCTTACTGCCATGAAAGATATTGATAGGGCTTGCTGGCTAATCATCAATGAACCTCCCAATAAAATATTAGTCTGTTAGATTAAACTGCCAAAATAACTGGGAGGGCTAAAAAAAACTGAAGGTTAAAACAAAAATAATTTTTTTTCCATTTTCCAAAATAGGATTATCAAGGGTGTGATATAAAAAATCTGGCAGTAAACACACCCCAAACTAAAAGAGAAGCGATAAAACTAAATCAGCAATGTCAGCGTGTTACTTGTAAGATATTTTATAGAAGGGTGCTGTGTGGGCTGAAGCAAGGTGAAAGTTAATAAAAAGGGCAAAGAGAGGCCAAAGACATTCAACAAGAGGAGGACGGGTTGAAAGGAAATCTCCCTAACAGGAAGTTGCTTATCAAAATGGCCACAACCGTCAGGTATTGAATCACACGTGGTAAAAAGTTTGCAGGGCAAACAAATTGGTTCAATATTGGCCTTAGAAATACCAACAAGACCAAATTAGCCAACATTTCTGGCAACTGCAATGTCTTGAGTATTTAGTGGCTAAGTAATCTCTATCTCCAGAGCCTGAAGGATCAATGCTGGTCAGTCAGGCGGCGGATTACATTTTTTTATCTGCTATCTCAAGAGTTACATCATGCATCCTTTTTAAACAACACTATCCTATTTTGTTTTGTAAGCATTTAGGGGAGAAAATAACAAAGTAAATATAAGTGGAAAAGATCTTGTGCATAAATTAGAAGACTGGGGCATTTGTCTCATTGTTGGAATTAAAAGACTAGGGCGATTGTCTCATTGTTGGAATGAGAAGCTTAGGGCGATTGTATCATTGTTGGAATGAGAAGACTAGGACGATTGTCGCATTGTTAGAATAAGAAACCTAGGGCAATTGCTTCATTGTTGGCATTAGAAGCCTAGGGCAATTGTCTCATTGTTATAGTGAGAAGTCTAGGGCGATTGTCTCATTGTTAGAATGAAAAAACTAGGGCATTTGTCTCATTGTTGGAATGAGAAGCGTAAGGCAATTTTCTCATTGTTAGAATGAAAAGACTAGGGCGATTGTCTCATTGTTAGAGTGAGAAGTCTAGGGCAATTGTCTCATTGTTGGAATGAAAATACTTGGGCGATTGTCTTAATGTTATAGTAAGAACACTAAGGCATTTGTATCATTGTTGGAATGAGAAGCCTAGGGCGATTGTCTCATTGTTACATTGTTATAGTGAGAACACTTGAGAGATTGTCTTAATGTTAAAATGACAAGCTTAGGGCGATTGCCTCAATGTTAAAATGACAAGCTTAGGGCGATTGTCTCAATGTTAAAATGACAAGCTTAGGGCGATTGTCTCATTGTTAACCCTTAACTGGAGGGGTTGGGTAGATTCAACCCACTTATGTAACTTTATGAAATTAGCGCTAAATAATGAATTGAATCAATATTCAATAAAATATTTAATTAATATATCGTTAATATACAGATTTTGACTTTTAAAAATTCTTAATGTAATATAAATACATTTTTCACAAATTTTTAAGAAATGTTCTTGCAAACACTTAGTTGACATACAGAGCAAAGGAATTTTATTTTTTACTGCGTTTTTGATGGGCATTTGTAGCACCTTTTTGGAGTATATATCAAATTGTTGTGGCATCATAGTTTCACTTGGTTTACTTGAACCATCATTCTTCTTGAATTGTCGTCTGTAATTCCAGTGGGAGAGAATTGAGATTACGTGTTGCCAGGTGTTCATCAGTCAATGCTCTCCCAAGATCAACAATAAAATTACTCCTTTCTTTTTTACCCTTTTTATAATTTGATTACAGATTTTCTTTCTTTTATTTTTTTGGGGGGGGGGGGGTAACATAGGAGACAAAAATTGTTTAAGAGAAACCAAAA
Organism: Cordylochernes scorpioides; assembly: GCA_030710605.1. Taxonomy (NCBI): domain Eukaryota; kingdom Metazoa; phylum Arthropoda; class Arachnida; order Pseudoscorpiones; family Chernetidae; genus Cordylochernes; species Cordylochernes scorpioides. The sequence goes on along the minus strand of CP092866.1, from coordinate 40,909,206 downwards.
ATAGATGTTCCCGATTCTCTATTAGGATACAGTTGAAATTGTGGTGAATCTAAGGTTAGTTCTTTCTCATCGTTCCTAAATATGTAAGGCCATGTTCTTTCAACTTATCAACTAATTTTACTGATGTGAATCAATTGTCTGCTGGAATATTTCTTCCAAAGTGTGGTTGACTAATCTCTAAAACATATATATTTTGGGTTGGCAGGGATAGTTCTCTCTGTTGACTTGATTGATAATTATACTTATCCAAAGAAATAAGTGTTATTTTATAAAAGGAAGCTAAAAATAGCGGAAAATAGAGACTCAAGTATGAGCCACGAGCTAACACTGACACGAAAAATTCTCACGCTTCTGGACGGGTTGGGCGGAATCTACCCCCACATGCAAATTTAACCCCCCCCTCCCAAAACTTATATTTATAAACGATGGATGGAAAATGTTTGCATCACTGTAAAATTAGAATACACGAAAGCTGGTAGCTCTAGGGGTAAACGAAAAATATATATTTTTCCTATATTAAGTTTATGCATGGGCAGAATCTACCCAACCCGTCCAGTTAAGGGTTAAAATGACAAGCTTAGGGCGATTGTCTCATTGTTATAGTGAGAACACCCGGGCGATTGTCTCATTGTTAGAATGAGAACACTTGAGTGATTGTCACATTGTTGGAATGAGAAAACTAGGGCAATTGTCTCATTGTTATAGTGAGAAGACTAGAGTGATTGTCTCATTGTTAGAATGAGAAGCCTAGGGTGATTATTTTATTGTTAGAATGAGAAAACTAGGGCATTTGTCTCATTGTTGGAATGAGAAAACTAGGGCGCTTGTCTCATTGTTGGAATGATGCACTTTTCAGCCTAGAGAACAAAGTGACAATCTCAAACAACCAGGAACAAAGTTCACATTGAGCAGTTTTTATAAAGGGTCCAAACCTCTTCAATGGTCCTTAACTCTCTTGCACAAGTTCAACCTCTTCAGAGAATGCAAGTAACCAAACAAGGCTCTCTGTGTAAGCTCCAATACTTTCTACATAGGTGGACACATGGAATACATAACCCTTTTGTTGCTGAGTTTGCTCTTTTTCATGTTATTGAACCACCATCAGCGTGGAATTTTGAGCCTTTAGTCGGGTGCCCAATAGACTTTAATTATTAAGCCTCACCATTTATTCTGTTGATTCAAGCTGCACTGTATTTTTAATTGTAGTTGACAGGTGTAGTAAACATTGTTACCTAGTTGTAAATGACGTGTTTGTTTGTGTTGTGGGTTTGACTTTTGCAAATACATTCTTTTACTTATTGGATCAACTAGTGTTAAAACTGAGGATTGGCCCCTGGTGTATTTCTAAGGTGACCACATGTGATAACAAATCCATAGGCAATCCACCACAATTACCATGGCAACATATGTAAGTGCATCCACTACCAATAACCAAAGTTGTGAAGACAATACCATTGTAAAGAGTTCTCAAATGTATTTACACTCACTGGCAAATCTTATGGAAATAGAAAATCTTTTGATTTCACCAGTAGTGTATTTTTTGAAGTAGACAGAGGCAATTTTGTTCACACTTGGTTATCTTGTATCTTTAATAAAGATCACTGTGTATCAAATATCTTTCAAAGTTATTGTCTGAATCCCGATATACATGCTAAAAGGTACAACTTTTTAAAGTTTTGTACATGAGTGCATTTATATTTGTGAGAGAGATAACTCCTTTCACCATTTATTTCAACTAGTTGTGAACCTCATTAAGGAAAAAACTTCACTTGGGACTGCTATTCTAACCCCATTTAACATGATTGGGACTTAGGTCTAATAAAGTAAAATTTGGATCATATATTGAGAAACACAAAGGAACAAGACCAAATCCAAATAGATAAATTATAGGTGATATTTCAGTAACAGTGTTGTTACCATATCTTTTGATTCAATACTTCTGTGTGAAGATGGCAACAATAGGGTTATTAGAGCACTACCACACACACACACACACACACACATATAGTAGAACCTCCATGAAAGAACACTCTCACTAGAGGACAACCCTTTGTATACAAGTTTTTCTCTGCCAAATTTACCATGTTTACTAATTTGCAATGCTCGGATGGGAGGACATTTAGGCTCTGCAACTGCATAACCTTTACAGAATTGGCCAAATACCCATTCTTGATTAATCAAGAAAAGCTAACCACCTACGACTGTTGGCCCTCATCAGCTTGGTGCAAGTTGTACCGCAATACCAAAAAATCTGGTCTTTAGGGTATCCTGAAAAATCATGGAACAGGTATTTAGGCCGGAAGGGTGTGAGAACGGGTATAATCCTACAATGTTTATTTCTTGCCAATTCAAATGTTGAGAAAAATGTTTTTCTATATTTTAAAATGAGTTATGCTAGATTTAAGTTTGTTCAGTTAAATAGTGCCGGGAGATTTTTGGCCAAGTGTAAACAAAGAGTGGCACTGCGAGAAAATTTTCACACCACTTTTCAAACGTGTTGCATTACATAAAAATTAAATGAAAATAATTTTAAAGTTTTAAAATATCAAATTTTAATGGACAAATGAAGTTTTTTTTCATGTTGAAATATACTACAGTAGAACTTGGATAATTCCAATGTCTTTAATTCAAATATTTATCTTGGTCCCTTTTATTCAAAACATTTTTAATTCAAATTTTTGGATAATTTGAATTTTTTTTTTCAAACACAAGGTAATAAGACCAAATCCAAATAAATAAATAGTGTGTGACATTTCGGTAACAGCATTGTTACCATCTTCAGACAAAAGTACTCTGAATGAGAAATTTTATCACAGCATATATTTCTCATTCAGTACTTTTGTCTGAAGATGGTAACAACCCTGTTACCGAAACGTCACACACTATTTATTTGGGTTTGGTCTTATTACCTTGTGTTTATATAATCTATAATCCAAATTGTGCCTTATCATTGATTTTTTTTGTCCCTTGGGCTTTCTTCTCTTCTTCTTCTTTCTTATCTCCACTCAATCATATTATGGTATCAAGCTTGTAAAGTTGACAAACATCATAATTGGGTGAAGTAGAATGCGTCTGCCTTTGTCATTAAGACTGGGAGCACTACTCAGTGGCAGGCCGACTTAGCTCCGAATGAAATGGGCCTTGGGCTTTGAATTATCAGAGTTTAGACTGTATAATATATATATTTTAGGTTTATTTTCTCCATAGAATGTATAGGTCTGTCATACTTTAGAGATTGTACATGGACTCCTGCCCTTCTATCCTTGGTTTTCCCATAATGTATTCCGCCACTAATTGTGTTAACTACTCCGAGATGTCCAAACTTGCCGATTCTTTCCCTGTCAACTATCTCCTGAAGTCTTGATCATTTTATAGGAGGGTATCATTACTCAATCTGAGGGGGTCGGTAGAAGGATGGTCTAAACCGTTAGTTTTTGACCGCTACGACCCGGGTTTGATTCCCGCATTGGGCACTTTTTTCCGATTTAAAAAAAAATGTTCCAATGGACCCTGACTCTTGCAAAAGTCCAACCCCACCAGCGAGTGCAAGTAACTAAATGGGGCTCTGGCATATTTGTAAGTGCAAAGTCGAACTGCTTTTCACAGTGTTGACATGTGGTGCACTTACAGTAAAAACAGTCGCCTACTTCTACCCACCATGATTACATGGCCTGTACCACATATACTAGGGATAAGCAAAGATTACTCAATCTGTCAATCCATGGTATTCTCTCATCAGCCAGCACCATATCTCAAAGTAACATTACTATTGGAGGAGCTATTGCTGGAGAAGGCAATTCTCTTCCAAAAAATAAGCTATCACAAAAGAAGGTAAGATATTCATTTCTGTGGACCATCATCGGCTTTAGCATTATTCTACACTAGATCTAATCACAGTAAACAAAAATACTCAGTAAACAAATACAAAACAAATAGTGACATTTCAGTCACAGGGTGGCTACCATCATCAGATAAAAGTACTCTTCTTCTTTATCTCCACTCAATCAATTTAGAGTATTAAGCCTGTATAGTTTGTTTATGGTGTCTGCTGGGGATGAGTAGAGCTCATCAATGAATGAGTCAATACAGTCAATAATGTGGTTTGGGGTTACAGGTTGACACTTAGTGACCTTGCAACCATTCTGTCATTGTTGGTAGATGACCAAACTTAAGATAAAGAGTACTGAATAACATTGTTACCGAAATGTCACACACTATTTGGATTTGGTCTTATTGCCTGTTGTTTATGATTTCTAAATCTAAATTGTACCTAATTATTCGACAAAAAATAGTTTAATTTCTAAATCAACCTAACCTAATTTAACTTATCTGAATCTACCCTTGTGTATTGATATACTCAGCAGCACCTTACCACCAATGTAGTCCACAGAAATATCGCACTCAGAAGACAACTATATTCTTCACAGGATATACAAAAATTTCATGGGTGTGTCTATATATTGAGAGATTTTAAACTGCTTAATCATTTTATGGCTTTATTAAATGTAAAGAATTATCATCATGATTAGAATTTATTCTCTTAGTGTTATCTAAACATAGCAAAATAGGTAACTAAATAATGTATAAAAATATCACTTTCAATTTAATTATGTTATAAACTAAAATTTTTTCTATAATATATTACTATATGATTAAAAATATATATATATTTTATAAACAAAATGAATTCTCTAAAAAAAGAAATGGAATAATAGGCATAAAGTAGTTTGAGTGAAGCCTATTTTTGATAATGAAACAAATTTCTAGTTTTACTTCCTAGTCTGAAATCATACATTTTATTTTAACCACCAATTCAATTAAAATCAAACAGGTATATAAGTAAATTTAGTTTTGAAATTGTAAATATTCGGCGTTTTTGTGGTGTTCCAACAAATATTTTAAAGTGTAGTTATTTTTCAAATATTAGTTTTAAACTTGAAAGTTAATATTTTAGTACATATTAGATTTACTGAGCATTGATGGTTTAAATAGTAAATAGCGTTCAGTTTTTAAACTAATATTGTAATTTTATTATTCGAATAGGAATTGAAAATAGTTGTCTCACAAATACGAAAAGTTAGAACAAGTAATATTTTTACTATTTTTTTAATATTTGAGTCGTCTTTCTAATATTCAAAATCAAACTCACCATTGCTAGGGTTATAAAGATAATTGCTTTTTAAAATAAAATAAATATAATAATAAAAACACCTCCCTATTTGGGAGTCAAAATACTAAGGCAGAGTTGCTAAATAAAGTTGTAACTAGTTATCTATGATTGCTCTAAATAAAAATTTCTTGATAGATTAGAAAAAAAAAATCAAAATTACAATTTAATAAATACGTTTATATTGCGGCATTTACTATTATATATGTAAATATTTCTTCCTATATCTCATTTATTTTATTTTTATGTTATGCAAAGCAGGCTGTTTTGCATACTTGTTATTTTTGTTCTGAGAAATATTATTCGATCGCCTCGGCTGAGTCGATCGAGACTATTTTTTTACTAAGAATAAAACTTAATTTTTGGCATCGACTTCTTCTTTAATTTAGTTTCTACGCGACATTTTTGGTGGAGATTCTGGGTAAATCCAAGACGGCACTTAGAAGAAGCTTCCGATTGCAAGGCCTACAACCCCAATACGGATTTGAGGATCTGCCAAGCAGCACAAGGATGGTGAAAACTGAAGCTTCTGGAACTCCCGAAGTTTTCGGAACAAATGCTGGATCACAATCATACGCCTGTCATATCCCAAGGAATCCTCCGACTTTCTCCGGCGAGAGTGCTCAAGATCCCCAGAGATGGATCAAAATGTTTGAAAGGGTCGCAAAATACAACAAATGGGATGAGACTCAAAGCCTTGCCAATGTTGTATTCTACCTCGAGGGAACAGCCGCCCAGTGGTTCGATAACAACGAGGACATTATTGATTCATGGACTCAATTCAAAACGAATCTTTGTGAAGTGTTTGGAAAAAAAGAAGAACTTACTCGACGAGCCGAAATGACACTAAAGACCAGAGCTCAAAAGCCTGGAGAGACAACTGAATCATACATCCAAGAAATCCTATCACTGTGCTCACGAGTTAACCCCGAAATGGAGGAGGAAGAAAAAGTTGGACATTTGATGAAGGGGATTGCCGAAGATTTCTACCAGACTCTAATTGTCAAAGATCCCACAACTGTTGACGAGCTGGTGAAATTTTGCCGACAGCTGGAGAACATGAAACAACGCCGCATTAAAAGAACACGTTATGAAAGATTACCAAACGTGACTCCGATCTCGTCGGACTTTGAAGAAGATTTGGCTCTAAGGATTCGACGGATTGTCCAGGAGGAGTTGCAAAAATTTATGCCTAAAATGACCGAGGTGGAACCCTTTGGGACAAGTGACGTGAATTCATTGGAGGCCATAGTTAAAGAGGAGGTGCAACAAGTACTCGCCCCAATTACAAGGCGAAATATTCAATCTCAAAGAAGGAGAACGTTTGTACCAAGATTTCGACGAGAAGATGACTACACTCCATATGCCCCAGAACATCTGACCAATGGCGAACGGCTGATAACCAACCTATCTGTTTCCATTGCGGGAAGCCAGGACATGTCTTACGTTACTGTCGAGAAAGAAGACGTACTTTTGAGGAAGCCAGATCAAGAAGAACACTTCCATCAGCCGACAATGCAACCCCACAAAGACCCTACGATTTAATTGACGATTTTCCAACTCTCCCTAGACCCGGAGGTTTTGGCCGCAGCGCATCACCATATCCAGGCAGAGGAAGGATGCCAAGACGAAGAAGCCAATCGCCAGGGGCAGGTCGTTTGTCAAGCCGCTCACCCCGACGCCAAAATGAGGAAAACTAGGATGCGCGACCTATATGGGGGGTGAGGCCGCAGGTTTTGAAAATCCTCCATCATCTACGTCTGCTAAATTAAAACGGAATTGTATAAAAGGGAACATTAATGGACTGGAAACTACAATATTGATAGACTCGGGCGCAGATTATTCCGTGGTTTCAGAAAAGTTTAGAAGACTTCTGAGAACTCCATTTTTTGTTGAATCTGGACCAGTCGTTAAAGTCGCCAATGGAAAGCTTGTTAAAACTTTGGGAAAATGTTCACTAAAGGTCCATATCAATGATCTCACCACAACCTTTGAATTCATCGTGATTCCTGATTGCAGCCACGACATAATTTTGGGGTGGGATTTCTTCAAAGCAACGAGAGCGGTTATTGATTGTGGTCATCAAGAATTGTATTTGGAAGAAACACTACCAATAAATGATGACCAAATTAATCTTGATGTATACTCTGCTGATAATTATGTAATTCCACCTAAGTCAAGTTGTAAGATATCAGTAGTGGGTACACCACTTCAGGAAAATAGAGATGTTTTAATCTGCCCAAATTGAGAACTATCAATAAGGAAGGAATTTATTATACCTTCCCTTCTTACAACATTTCAGCAAGGGAAAGCAGATTTGTGGATAGCAAACGGAACCTCGAAGCCGCTGATGATCCCTTCGCGTATGGCCCTTGGCACCATGAGCGATGTTGATGTTGGCTCCATATGCTCCTTGAAATGCGATGAATTAATTCAAGAAGAAGAGATGTGGACTGCCAAATTGGACCAGAAGATAGAAGCAATGATCGACTCGAATCTTACTGAGGATCAGCAAAATAAGATGATGAATGTTCTTAAGAAATTTTCGAATGTCTTTGATTTTTCTGGGAAGTCCCAACCTGCCCGAAGTAAAATAAAGCATAAGATTGACACGGGTGATCACGCTCCAACAAAACAGAGGCCTTACCGAGTGTCTGGAATGGAGAGGAAAATCATACAGCAGGAAGTTGACAGAATGATGAAACAAGATATAATTCAATTTTCTGAAAGTCCTTGGTCTTCGCCTGTGGTACATGTGAAGAAAAAGAATGGGTCTTGGAGGTTTTGTGTTGACTATCGACGACTTAATAAGATCACCAAGAAAGATGTTTATCCATTACCACGGGTTGATGATGCTTTGGATAATTTATCAGGGGCCAGGTATTATTCAAGTATGGATCTAAGAACCGGCTATTGGCAAATTGAAGTGGATGAGCATGATAGAGAGAAAACGGCATTCATTACACCTGATGGTCTATACGAATTTAGGGTAATGCCATTTGGCCTCTGTAACGCCCCAGCTACTTTTGAGAGGATGATGGATACCGTTTTGAAAGGACTAAAATGGAACATCTGTCTTTGCTATTTGGATGATATAGTGGTTTATGGTCCTTCATTTGAAGAACATATCAAAAGGTTAGAAGTTGTTCTAGAATGCCTTCAACAAGCTGGATTGAATGTGAACAATGAAAAATGTCTTTTTGGCTCAAGACAATTGAAGATATTAGGACACGTTGTCAATGAAAATGGAATACATCCAGACCCCGAAAAGGTTGAAGCCATTTTGAAGTTTCCATCTCCTAAAAGTATACCTGATGTCAGAAGTTTCTTAGGACTGTGCTCTTATTATAGACGATTTGTTGAAAACTTTTCCTGCCAAGCTAAACCCCTGAATGACCTTTTAAAAAACGATGCCAAATTCTGTTGGAATAAAGAACAAGAAAATGCCTGCGAGATTCTTAAAGAAGCTTTAACCTCTGAACCTGTTCTTGGGCACTTTATTGAAGACGCCGAGACCCATATACACACCGACGCCAGTGGATACGGCATTGGAGCAGTGTTGATCCAAATACAAGGAGGTGCTGAAAGACCAATAGCTTATGCATCCAGGACCCTTACAAAGGCTGAAAAGAATTACTCTACCACTGAGAAAGAACTGCTTGCGGTTGTTTGGGCCACATCCAAATTTAGACCCTATCTTTTTGGCCGAAATTTCACAGTTGTTACAGATCATCATTCATTGTGCTGGCTTGCAGGACTTAAAGATCCTTCCGGACGACTCGCTAGATGGGCGCTCAGACTGCAAGAGTTCGACATCACCGTAGTCTATAAGAGTGGGCGCAAACATAAAGACGCCGACTGTTTATCAAGGGACCCTGTACCAGAAGAGCAAGAAGACTTCCCCAATATAATATCGATCATTGATATTCGTGCAGAACAAAGTCGAGACCCCAATTTAGCAAAGATCATAGACAAAATAGAACAAACTGGACCTTTTAAAGGCTTCGAAGTTGTGGACGGAGTACTTTATAAAAGAAACTACGAGCCATATGGAAGGCAACGGCTTCTTGTACTTCCAAAGCAAATGCGGCTGGAAATCCTCAAAAATCTTCACGATGCACCTACTGCTGGTCACTTGGGTTTTGCCAAAACTTATGATCGGGCACGTAAACGATTCTTTTGGGGAGGAATGTATAATACCATTCGTCAGTATATAGCGCATTGCAGAGAATGCCAGCGCAGGAAGAGTGTTCCACAACGACCGCCTGGACAACTTATGCCTATCCCACCGGCAGATTTTCCTTTTCAAAAGATAGGAATGGATTTATTAGGGAGATTTCCTGTTACGAATCGGGGCAACAAATGGATTATTGTATGCACCGAATATATGACGCGATTTGCAACTACAAAGGCGATTCCAGACGCAGGAGCCATGGAAATTGCTAAGTTTATTGTCGAAGAAATTATTCTCCGACACGGAGCTCCTCAGCAGATCATCACCGACCGTGGTACGAACTTTATGTCCCAAATAATTAAGCAAATAAATAATTTAAGTGGAATAAATCACCTCAAGACTACAGCCTATCATCCGCAGACTAATGGTCTAACTGAAAGATTAAACAAAACATTGACCGACATGTTGTCCATTCACGTTGACGTGGAACAGAAAAACTGGGACGAAGTTCTGCCATTTGTAACATTTGCTTATAACACCGCTAAGCAAGAAACTACAGGCTTCAGCCCCTTCTTCCTAGTGCATGGCCGCGAGGCCGAAACAACTTTAGATTCACTCCTTCCATATCACGACAATGATGATGTTGGTGATTATGTTCAACATCTCATTACCACAGCTGAAGAAGCCCGACACCTTGCACAACTACATCTCTATCGAGGTCAAGAGAAAGACAGAAAATACTATGACAGGAAACATCGACCTGTGGATTATAATGTGGGAGACCTCGTATGGCTCTTCATTCCAGTGAGACAGGTTGGACTCTCAGAAAAGCTAATCAAGAAATACTTCGGTCCTTACCGTATTACAAGAAAATTGTCCCCCGTCAATTACGAAATTGAGGCCATTTCTGACTCTCCAAAACGTCGTAAAACAAGAGACACAGTGCATGTACTTAGAATGAAGCCATATTTGGATCCACTGCTTCAAGAAGAAATATCTGGCTCAACTCCAAACAAGGCACCTGTTCTGAAACAAAGATTCTCCGACCCAGAACCGATATCAGGCCCTGTGACAAGATCAAGAGCTAGACGGATGCAAATTGGTCAATAACCTTCAATTGAACAGCGGGACGCTGTTTCTTTTCAAAGGTGGGAAAAGTGCGGCATTTACTATTATATATGTAAATATTTCTTCCTATATCTCATTTATTTTATTTTTATGTTATGCAAAGCAGGCTGTTTTGCATACTTGTTATTTTTGTTCTGAGAAATATTATTCGTTCGCCTCGGCTGAGTCGATCGAGAGAATTTTTTTACTAAGAATAAAACTTAATTTTTGGCATCGACTTCTTCTTTAATTTAGTTTCTACGCGACAATATATACGCAATTAAACAGAAATTTTAATTAAAGTTGAAAATCGAGCTATTTAATTAAACTAGAAGCAGAATAACAAGATATATAAAATTAGCCCAGGTCCCTGGAGCGTAAAAAAAATACAGCATAACTCATAAAGAGTTATTATTTTTAAAAATATTATATGACATATTATTTGCTTATATATATATGAAAAAACAATAGAAAAAATAAAAGATAAGTGGGTCAGGTGTTGATATAAAAAATAAAGAAGGCATCTCCTGACCACCATCTCCAAAACTCTTTTTGATCGCAGTGGTTACAGCCTTCTCCACGCTGACGAGCGCCAACAGCGCGAAACGCGTTCGTGGATGGCTTTTCTTGATTTATCAAGAAATTGGGTTGGCCAAATATCACGGAGCAAGCTAAATAAACGTTTAGTTTATTTTTGTTCCCCTTTGATGGCGCTCTGCCATCTAAAAAGCACATGTGCTCCGTGGTCAGGAGATGCCTTCTTTATTTTTGATATATATATATATTTTTTATTTTTTTTTAGAGAGAGAGGGGGGGGGGGGGGTGGCTTTTTGAAAAAGATAGGGTCCCACAACAAAATGCCCAAAAAAATATGTAATTATTTATATTATTCCTATTTCACATTTTATATATAGTAAAATTTTAATCACAATGATTGCTTAAAGCAAATTTTACTTGAAAAAGAATGAAACTGAAGAGTCTTCTATAAATTGCATATTAAAGTTCATTAAAAATAAATAATATGGCTGAAAATAAAATAAACAGAGTCAAAATATTGGTTTCAGACAACATAGCCAAAAACAAGGAAAAAGAAAAATTTTATTAAATATATATTTGAATTTTTAACCCGTTTATATAACACCATAAACCATGATTTGTATGTTTAATATTCACAAACAACCCTTATTAAATTTTATTTTGTACATCAAAATTTGAATTTGAAGTGTATGTAGGAAATTATTAGCACATATATATGGACTATGTAGACTATAAGAATGTTAGGATTCGCAAACTTTTTTGTATGTTATAATTAATATTTGACATTTCTGTAGAATCTGATGGAGACAGAGCGTGCTATGATGCCTCCTGGCAGCCATACGGTGCGCTCATGTCCGCAGATGAATCGCACTAGTGGGGCTTGGAGCTTAGAGATGGTGGAGTCGGTAGGCAGGTATCCATGAAAATTGTATACCACTGAGGATAGCACCAGGGAGTTTTCAGCTCTCGCTTTGCCTAACGAGAGGATGGCTGCAGACGAAGGGGAACCATCTTGTAGAGACCGTCTCCAACAGTTCAACGAGATGGTTCTCCTGGACTGATGTTCCTTTTCCTATAGTCACTAGGCAGCCCAGCACCTTCAATGGCGCTGTAGACCAGCAAACGTCTAGAGGGGTATTGACTCGGTTTCCTCAGGCACTACACCAAAGACCTTTGCACTTGTAGTTGACTTGTAATTCCCATGCATTCCAGTATTCGAAGAATAAGTTTTTGACGAGCTGATATTGATCATCATTCTGGATGAATTGGTTGATGTCGTCCCGAGTACCTGCTTTACCTGCTTTAGACGATGCAGGAGTGGTCCTGTCGCAAGGCTGAACAAGGCGGCACTAGCGGCGTAGCCCTTTTTGACTCCTTTCAGCAGGTGAAAAGGTCGTGTGGAGTGCTTGTTTACTCTGACTGTCGCGTCTGCCTCTCCTATGAAGGCCGAAGTGACACCAGTAGAGAAATCAGGGAACTCTGATCCAAGATGTTAAAGGCAGACTCAAGGTATGTGGAAATGACTGCTAGCAGTGTGCTGCTCCTTGAGGCTGCGACGGCCTCGTCAGAGACGCAAGCTATATTTCAAGAAGAGACCGTCCTGGAAACAGTCTAGGTCTGGTACTCTGGCACTAGGCGAGGAAGGTGAGTTCGAAGTCGCCTGAGGATGCTGCTGAGGACCCAGATATAGTCTGTCGTTGGAATGGAGATGGTTCTGTAGCCATTGAGGAGTAGGTGCGACTTGGGTATGAGACATATGGTTTTCCTTTGTGAAGTAGAAGGTAAGGTCCAACAAATCCGCGAAGGCTCAAAGAGTCGCTGGAGCGCACCTAGGAAGGACTCGTGAAGGCCATCAGTACGCAGGGTATTTCATCTCTTCGAGGGGCTCTTTCGAGCGGCAGGCCGCGGTTGGCTGAGGAAATCTCTTCTGAAGAAATCTCAGGCCTGTGTAGGGGATCACTGTTTTCTAGAGTGATGGCGGTCTTTACCTGACGCAGGAAATCTGCAGTATTGTAAGGGTCGCAGAGAGAGAGAGAGAGAGAGAGAGAGATTGAAACAACTTTTATTGATCGCCCATATAAAATTATATAGTACCAAGAAAAAAATTATATTACATATTTATAAAAGAAAGTAGAATATATATAAAAATTAATAAATATTTACATCAGCCTTCTCTGAAGGGATGTCTAGACTATGTCAAATGTTCAAGGCCGCCCTGAGTTCGGAAAGGCCCGTGCTTATGGAGGGGTTTTTGTCCCCAACGTGCTCAATTGCATCGCCGAGGAATTCGTACAGAATTTTCCTGTTTTCATAGGAGAGTGCATCGGGGAGTGCTTCTCTGTCTTAGCGGTGTATAGCCGCGGCCACTACTTCATCATCATAAACCTCATCATAGAGAGGGGCCAAAATAGAGTCAGCGTTTAGCTCTATGAAAATATTCTCTACTTGATCAGTCATGTCTTGATTCTCCACTTCAGGAGCCGCAGATGGCTCAGTATTGGTCGAGGAGGGCTCTGGTCGTGACGGCAACTGGCTGGTGCTCGGCGCCGGAGCAGGAAGCTCAGGGGCTGGAGTCTCGTAGGGACGGACAGGGAAGTTCACTCCAGACGCAGGCGCGGCAGGGCTGGAGGATGTTGAGGGGGTCTGCTTGAAGGGCGCAGACAGTTCCGCAGGTGGTGTAGAGAGGGCGGATTTGTTGAAGGGGATAGGCTTGGAGGAGGGAAACCTCGACACCGGGCTCTGGCAGGTGTCCTGATGACGTTCCCCGCTGATCTCCAAGGGGCATGTGGCGCGCCGATTTCCTTGCCCCAGGCATTTACTACACCTAACCTCGTAGGTGAAGTAGGCAGGCGTTGATTCGCCTTTCGAGACGATAAGGGAGCTGGTGGAGTTTCATTCCATCTTTTAGAAGGATGACGACCTCCCTGTTGCCGGTGGTCCAGGTGTAGCCACCACTCGCCACTACCTCACGGGTCAGGGAGACAACCCTGCAGTAGGGCCGTAACGCCGCGATGACGTCTTCGTCTTTTATGGCAAGTGGGAGTTTCCCCACTACTATCTTTTCTGGTCTTTGCCTATATGGGAAGGCTCTCAGGAAGGTGGTTCCGATAGTGAGGCCCTCCTCAACCAGGCGATCCGCCAAATCGACGTTGGCCAGCCCGACCATTACCTGGCCAGACATCTTCATCAGCTGGAAGACAGCTCCTTTTCCCAGCATTTCCTCCAGTGCCTTGATGTACTGCACTGGGCTGAAGTCAGCGCAGTATTCAATGTAGCAGCATTGGTTGAATGATGCTGCCGCTTACCTGGCCTTGCTCAGAGCCTGCTGCTGTCGATTGTTATTCAGCTGTATCACAGCGACTCTTGTCACCCTTTTTGGTGGTTGACTTGGCCTTGCTGGGATATTATCAGCCTTTGGGACCTTAGCTGGATTGCCTTCGGGGTCCCGGTCCTTTCTTTTAGCGCCTTTAGGCTTTTGGTAACCTTCGAAATTAGATGTATTTTCCAAAGCCTCAACACGGTCACCCCAATTTGCATAGCTGATGCTAGCATTTGATGCAAAATTTGCATGCTTTCTTGTTTCATTGTTGCTTTTAACACCTAACAATTTTCGATTTTTCAACTTTATCCGATATCTCGGCCATTTCTTGGTCTCTGTCAACAAGACCTACACAATTAAAGGTAAAGACTCTTCTAGTAAGGTAAATCAATTAAGAAAGGATTAGAAGATGAGTTTCTTTATTGTAAGAACGCTACGAGCTTTCGGACAAAAGTCCTTCAACGGGCATAAATATAACTATACTAAGAAAGATAACGATGGCTGTAGGAAATATATACACGGATTGGTTTTACATAGAATTAAAAATAAAATATTAAGAATATAAAAATATTAAGAATATAAAGAAGGACATGCAAATGATCAATTTAACTATTTGTAAAAGTGAAAAATACGGAAATAAAAATTCTAGAGAGCAAATCAGGAAATGCAGAAAACATTAGTTGAAAGAAAAAGGAATATTAATGAGACAAAAATATGACTGTAATGGATGGTGGGAAAGGGGGGGGGGGGGAGTTATTAATATGCTAAAGGTAGAATCTGAAAAAGTTTAATTGGAAATGTAGTTTGAGTAGACTGCGGGGATGTCTATTTTTCTGTTTATACTGTGTAGCTTGGTTGAAACTATGGCTTCCAGAACTAATCTCTGGTGTAGGTTGGAGATATTTTTGTAGTGGATGGTTGGGTTAGTAGTGTCAAAGGAATGGCCAGAAGATGCAATGTGTTGAAAAATAAGGGAACGGGTGTCTCGGTTGGTGATGTTGCGTGTGTGTTCGGACATTCTGATGGCGATGGTTCTACCGGTCTCCCCCACATAGGTGGCGGGACACTGTTGGCACGAGACCGAGTAGACTGCTCCAGTAGATGTTAGAGGATCAATGGAGGTGTCGGTTTTTGTGATGGGATGCCTAAGGAGTGAGTGGAGGTTAGGTGTGTTAGTAAAAAAGGTACGGATGCCAAAAGGTTTGAGGAAACGGGAGAGGTTAACTGAAAGGGGAGAGAATGGGATCACACACGTGGATTTGTAAGTTGCAGGAGGGTTTAGAGGAACAGGTGAATAGGTGTGTTTTTCTATGAAGGATAGAGGGAAACCTGAACTTGTAAGATGGGAGATGATGCGGTTCTTTTCAATAGTTTTGAAGATGGGGAGTGAACAGTGGGTTAGTAGGCGGCGGGTGAGGGCTTTAACTATATTGATTTTGTGGGAGGTTGGGCAGTGTGACCTATAATGGGTGTATCTGGGTGGGTGGTTTTTCTTGTAGTAGACTGTGGTATGGTAGGTGTTTGGGGTGCGTATGACTAGGACGTCCAGGAAAGGAATAACAAGTTCATGTTCTCTCTCAAGAGTGAATGTGATGTTGGGATTGTAAGTGTGGAGGTCGGTGAAAATGATATTCTCGCTGTCGGTTTTGCATACGCAAAAAATATCGTCAACGTATCGACGCCAGAAGATGTTTGAGGGTTGCCGGTTACAGATCCATTGGTCTATGTTAGACATCGTTATTTCGGACAAAATGGATGAGAGGGGGCTGCCCATTGGGGTTCCCCTAATCTGTTTAAAGTGGGTATGAGAATAGGTGAAGGTATTCATGCATAGGCAGATCTTGGTGAGTGAGATGATGTTGTTGGCTACAGTGGCATCTGTGTGGATGGATGAAAGGAATTGGTGGAGGTTATCTAACATGAGGCTGTGTGGAAGGCTGAGGAATAGGGAAGATACGTCGAACGAGCACATGGATGAGTTTGGAGGGGGGTGCAGGTTTGTTATATCCTGTATGAAACTGGTGGAATTGGGTGTCGTGAAGGCTCTCCTGTTGTTATTCCAAAGAGGGGTTAGGAGGTTCGTAAGGTATTTGGCTAGGGGGTAGGCAGGGGATAGGTGGTATGCGATGACTGGACGGAGGGGGACGGATGGTTTGTGGGTCTTGGGGAGGCCGTAAATATAGGCATTAGTTCCCAAGCTGGAGGTGAAGTTTTTGTGATCTTCTATTGTGATGGAGGCCGAGCGTTTCATGCGGTTGAGGGAAACTTTAAAATTCTTGGTTGTTGCCCTGCTTTCTTCTGCGGTGATTTGGGTGAAAGTGGTTGTATCACTCAGTATGTCTATCATTTTTGTATGGTATTCGGTTTGGTTGATGATAACCGTATCAGATCCCTTGTCTGATCGGGTAATGACAATGGATCGTTGGGATTTCAGTTTGCGTATGATCTTGTATTCTAATCTTGACATGGAGAGTGGAGGTAGCGGTCGTTGGAGGGTGCGGGTTACTTGATTCCTGATGGTCCATTGGTCTTGATGGGAGAGGGTTCTGATAGAGGCCTCTATTCCACTAATGAGTCGGGGTGTGTCTACTTTGGCTGGGATTCTGTATTTTAGCCCTTTGGATAAAAGTCTGTTTTCAGCTGGTGATAGGGCTATGTCAGACAGGTTGATAACACTGGGGACTGTGGGGACACACCTAACCTCCACTCACTCCTTAGGCATCCCATCACAAAAACCGACACCTCCATTGATCCTCTAACATCTACTGGAGCAGTCTACTCGGTCTCGTGCCAACAGTGTCCCGCCACCTATGTGGGGGAGACCGGTAGAACCATCGCCATCAGAATGTCCGAACACACACGCAACATCACCAACCGAGACACCCGTTCCCTTATTTTTCAACACATTGCATCTTCTGGCCATTCCTTTGACACTACTAACCCAACCATCCACTACAAAAATATCTCCAACCTACACCAGAGATTAGTTCTGGAAGCCATAGTTTCAACCAAGCTACACAGTATAAACAGAAAAATAGACATCCCCGCAGTCTACTCAAACTACATTTCCAATTAAACTTTTTCAGATTCTACCTTTAGCATATTAATAACCCCCCCCCCTTTCCCACCATTCATTACAGTCATATTTTTGTCTCATTAATATTCCTTTTTCTTTCAACTAATGTTTTCTGCATTTCCTGATTTGCTCTCTAGAATTTTTATTTCCGTATTTTTCACTTTTACAAATAGTTAGATTGATCATTTGCATGTCCTTCTTTATATTCTTAATATTTTTATATTCTTAATATTTTATTTTTAATTCTATGTAAAACCAATCCGTGTATATATTTCCTACAGCCATCGTTATCTTTCTTAGTATAGTTATATTTATGCCCGTTGAAGGACTTTTGTCCGAAAGCTCGTAGCGTTCTTACAATAAAGAAACTCATCTTCTAATCCTTTCTTAATTGAAGACCTACACAGTTGGATAGCTCTTGAGCCGAGCATTCCGCCAATAAGGCATATTGGTTGGTCAGCTCAATATTCCTCGCCTCCATCGGCGAAAAACGAGGAGCTCGTGAGCCGCGTGGCCGCACGGCCGAGAGAGATTAAGATTGAAACAACTTTTATTGATCGCCCATATACAATTATATAGTACCAAGAAAAAAATTATATTACATATTTATAAAAGAAAGTAAAATATATATGTAATAATGTTGAAATGTAGTAGTAGTTTATGCTGTTGAATGAATGCAGTGTGGCATGTTGGCTAGAAGCAGTCGTAGTTGTTGAGCGATGGGTGGTAAGGACACACACACAAAACGAAGCGACACAGTTGTCGAAGGAAAATTTCTTGAATAGATAAAAAGTCGAGCCAAAAGCAAAGATGGAGATAGAAGATTCCTTACTGTTTTGCATGGTCGATGAGTTGGTCCCTGGAGACGATAAGGGGTGACGCTGACCGGAAGACTCACTGGAACGGAACTAACTGTCGCTAAGGCCGGTCTTATTTATACGACAGCTCTGACAAAGAGAATTGGGTCATGCACGTGGCACACGTGTCGATGGACACCGGACACTGGCGACGGTCTGACGGGGTCCAATCTATCTTTAGAAGTTACTTTGTAAATCTCTCAATCTTGCTTTTAACTTAGCTTTTAATCTATTATATAGTTTTATTTATTTATCCTCAGTACATTACATAGGGTGATGCAAGGAAACATGTCAATTATGCGTATAATTAGTTATAGTTTATAATTAGTTCTATATACACATGACAATTTTGTTATACGTATTACATAATATAGGGTTATTGGTTTAAATTATCATAGATGGGCCCCGTGAGTGAAAGGGTTTATCCGGGTTTAAGCGGGTAAAGCCTCTCTAGCACAGGTAAGTAATTAAAATTTCTTTTAATTGATTAAAACTGTGAGGGTAAAGGGCTATAACAAGATGTTTATTTGGCTATATCTGATAATTATAAAAATAAAACTTATGTTTAATTTAAAAGTTATGATATTCATTATAAAAGAGAACTGTAGATAAAACCTTTGTTTGCTAAAAAAAATAATGATGATAAAAAATGATGTTCTAAAAGATTGTTGGCGGGCGTTGGAAAGGGTTAGGAGTTGAAGAATATGCAATTGTAAGTGTTGCACAGGCAATCAAATACTGAGATCCAGGTGCAAAGCGAGGATATAGACTTGTGCGTCTTCCTAGGCAATGTTTCACCTGCGATCCTGTATAAGGTTACAGTGCTTTGTCACAATTGTAGGGTTATTGGGTTGAAAAGTTGTCGAAGAAAAGACTTAATATGATTGAAAGGGATGGTAGAGCCATGCTATAAGTAGAATTGTTGTAGCGACAGTAGGTGGTCTGACTTGACTTGAAATCAAAGGTTGATTGTGGTCCGCTAGAGCTAAAAAAATTGAAAGTTGAAAAAAGTGAACGCTTTGTGCATGCGTTGGTGATGTGCTCTGCGGATGATTGAAATAAACTTTTGAAACGTGTTCAGACCAAAAGTCGAGACTTGTACTTCTGGGGAACGGTGTTCAAAGAGTTTGTTGAATTACGAAATCAAAAGAAAAATTGTCAAGCAGTGCTGTCGTTTCTAGCAATGGCTGAAATAGGTAGTGAAAAAAGTATAGGGAAGTGATTAGTAAGTAGGATTATTGAAAAACGATTGTTGTATGCCCGGTGGTTGCTGATAAATAAACATTGTCATATAATAAAGTTACTTAAACAAAAATATAGTGAATAAAAAGATAAAAATATTGTTACGACGCTTCTCAGCCGTCGATGTTTGCGTTCAAGGTTTACTGAGAAGACAATGTGAGTTCGTTTTGGATACAGCTTAGTACTATGGATTTATTACCAGATCTTTGAAAGGGATATAAGTAACTATACAGTAGAAGATTAACTTGCCTTCAATGTCCGCCACTAGAGGGATCCTTCTCCGCTACCGTCTTCGGTGCCCACCTGCTGCGTCTGTTGTCACCACCGCCGTTCTCCTTGCTGCAGGTCCCGTTGTCATCAGACAAACTTCTTCCCTCCAGACTGCTATCTCTGCCAGACAGTCTTCTCGGCACACACCAATCCCCGGCAGGCAGGCCGCTAACTCGGCTGCTTCCTTCACGACGACACCAGCTGGACTCGGCTGATCCCTTCCCCACGGCGACGCCAGCTGGACTCCCCGCGCTGTCTGCCTCCGACTGTCTGCCACCCCCCTCCTGGAATTTGTCAATCCACACTTCCCCTGCAGGAGTACCGGCATACCTTCTCTCTTGGCTTCCCACTTCTTCCCTGCTACTTCTCTGCTGCATCGTTTCACTGCCCCCTTCTCAATCCTTTTCGTCCCGAAAAGGCTGATTTCACCAGAGGCGCTGATCGGCGGCCCTTTGATCTCCCTGACGTCTCTGGCCACATGAGGGTTGTCCGCCTCCCGGAAGCGTAGCGGCAGGGTTAACACCAACCCTTGTTTGCAGAACCACATCTCAACTCGGGCTTTCTTTCCACTCTCAACCAGTGCCGACGCCATTGATTGGTCTCGCTGTCTAGCACAGGGCGGTGGTTCTCCACAAGATGGCGGCCATATTTCACTGCCTACGATGCTTCCATCTGATATTTTGAATTCTCCTTGTGAGCACTCTGTAGCCGCAATGTACAAAGGGTTGTGATCGTTTGTGTTGCGCTTTCGCCGCTTCCTTCCACGACGGGGCTGTAGATCGCCGATCTTTACAGTGGATTCGTCCACCTGATCCACGCTGTCCATTTCGTGGCCTCCCTTTTCTTCTTTAGGTTTCCCATTCTCTTGCTCTAGAGGCTCTCTTTTTCCTAACTCTTCAAACCTGGGCTCCTTAGTGCCGACCACGCACAGGGCTGTGAATTTCTTAAACCTTCTGGAGGTGTCGGATCCCGTGACAGTCTCAAGATCGGGAGAACTTTTCCTAGGCGGTGGCTGCTTGATCTGCACCTTGTCGGGCGAAGGAACAAAGATGAATGGTACACATTCTTGGCACATCTTTTCAGCTTGCATTGCAGACGACGGCGCTGACACATTGCGCGCGACTTCCGTGTCACAGACATTGTCGTCGGACTTCCACAGAGCGTCCAATGCTCTATCCCGTTCAGTCGGGTTGCCGGCTCCAACTTCAGGGTGCTTCGACCATCTAGCCTTGTCGCACTTCCACGGAGCATCCAGCTCCGTCCCATCCAGTTGGATCGCCGCTGTAGTCCCTGACAGTCTGACACTGTCGCTGAAGTCAGCCACGCTGTCGCACTGCAGCTCGCCAAGATCGTTGCTGTTCTCATGGAGTATTTCAGAAAGAATCCCAGGGGTTGAATTTTCGCTCTGTATATCACCTTGAGGGCATTCTCCTTCCGTCCGCTTGATTTTATACACAACACTCGTGCCACAGCCGTTGTCGGAGGCGATCAGCTCACCCTCCTCCGCTGCACAACCAGTCTGGATCATTTCCTGCTGTCGACACTCTTCGGACTTCTGGATCACGGGAGAATCTTCTAGAGTAGATTCTGGCAGTTCACTTACAACGTCTCCTGACGTGATGATCTTTGTTGTGATGGTCTTGTCGGGATCTTCATCACCTGGGATCGTCTTTTGTCCCCTCAGACATTGAATACGTGGGCTATTGGTTGCTGTGATTGGTTTTGAAAAGCCATCAGGATTTTCTGGCGGTAGTACATTGAACTTAACTTCGCAAGACATGGGTGTGGCAGAACGTTTGACATTCCGAATATGCTCGAGTCGGCTCAATCGAGTATCCAAGTTTTCTCCGAGCTCATCTACTTTCTGGCTTATTAGTCTGAGCAATTTTGTGAATTTTTCAATTTCGAGGTCGGTTAGTTTTTCCATTTTCCTTTTTAAATTAGCGCAAAATAAAATCTTCAATTAAAATTAACTAAGCTGTATCCCACTTCTGACACCAAATGTTACGACGCTTCTCAGCCGTCGATGTTTGCGTTCAAGGTTTACTGAGAAGACAATGTGAGTTCGTTTTGGATACAGCTTAGTACTATGGATTTATTACCAGATCTTTGAAAGGGATATAAGTAACTATACAGTAGAAGATTAACTTGCCTTCAATGTCCGCCACTAGAGGGATCCTTCTCCGCTACCGTCTTCGGTGCCCACCTGCTGCGTCTGTTGTCACCACCGCCGTTCTCCTTGCTGCAGGTCCCGTTGTCATCAGACAAACTTCTTCCCTCCAGACTGCTATCTCTGCCAGACAGTCTTCTCGGCACACACCAATCCCCGGCAGGCAGGCCGCTAACTCGGCTGCTTCCTTCACGACGACACCAGCTGGACTCGGCTGATCCCTTCCCCACGGCGACGCCAGCTGGACTCCCCGCGCTGTCTGCCTCCGACTGTCTGCCACCCCCCCTCCTGGAATTTGTCAATCCACACTTCCCCTGCAGGAGTACCGGCATACCTTCTCTCTTGGCTTCCCACTTCTTCCCTGCTACTTCTCTGCTGCATCGTTTCAATATGATTGTGGATAAAAAAAAAGTATAAGTGGATAAGATCAAACATGTAATATAAAAAAGATATAATAATGAATTAGTAATATATAAAAGATATAATAATGAATTAGTAAAATATAAAAGATATAATAATGAATTAGTAATATATAAAAGATATAATAATGAATTAAAAATGATTATTGAAAGAATTAAATGTTTTGTCATACTAAAATAATATCATGAAGAATAAAATTGTTAAAATAAAGTTGTTAAAATAATGTTGGAATAAAAATTTGATTATATAATTGAAAAGTAAAAAAAATAAAAATAATTATTCAAGATTTTATACAAAAAAAATATAATATAATTAAAGGATATTAATGATTAGATAAATGTTAAGTAGTGAAAAATGGAACAAAAATTGTCTCTTTGGAAGAAAAGTTACAACTGTGGTGTGTAACTAGGTCATATCCCTTTGGTAACATCGGTGTTTCTATGACTCTGAAACTGGGAATATGTGAAATGATCTTTTCGTTTGTCCTCAATGCTGGTATGTAGAGAATGATTTCTCTTTTGCGTGCTGTGGTATAGAAAAACAAAGACATATAGCATACAAATATAAAATAAATGATAACTTGATTGATTCTTAAAAAAAAAGAAATGGATTGCATTGACGAAGATGATTGTAATATATAACAATAAAGGGTTAACATTATATAAAAGATGGCGTTCTAGTTTAGAAAAAATATTCCACACTGATCGTGAAAACAATGTAAAAGTTGTAAAACACATAATGATAATTAAAGATATAAAGTGTTATACTATTTCAATATTAAAGTTCAAATTAATAAGTAAATTGGGTAATGATTGGTAAGTCAATTAGTTATAAGTGCTGCAATCTATTCGTCCTGCGAGTTGGACCACTTGTTTCAGGTACAGGCGTACTGGAATTGGAGGTGTCATGTTAGCCTGACGCCGCTGCTGTTTATTGATGTTGGCGGGCGTTGTGAGTCACCCTGCTGGCTAGAAAAAAATCTCTCTGCCTCCACTGTGGTAATTTGTTTCTCTCCTATTTAAAAATATAGTTTTCTTGGTGTTCGTAAGTGTTGTGTTTCGACGTTGTTGCGGACTTATTAAAAAATGTTATTCAATGATGTCAGGTATAGATGTGTGTAAAAGTGCGACTTTCGACGGGACACGCTTTGGGGTGTGAAGTGTCACAGGCATGAAGGCGTCTTTGTGGCCTATTAAGTGAGAAAATTGTTGTGGTGCGCCGTGCGACACTAGTGGGTGGATTGAATAGAAAGGTGTCACGTGAAGTCTTTGTTTTTGGTACAGCATCTAACTAGTTTCCGAATGACTAACAAATTTATTAGTCATGGGTGGTTGTTGTACGAGACACATCGAGAATTTTCAGATTGTTATAGAGGTGGTATGTTTATCGTGAAATCTTTGTGTTCGCGACGATATGTAGCTCGTGTGGCCAATTGGAGAAAGTAAGGTGGGAATGTGTTGAAGTTCGTTCCGAGGGATGTGTGAATTATTAATAATTATGCATGTAAAAAGAAAAGGACGAGGAAGTGTAGATATGTTGGAATTTTTAACTTGTTTTGGGGAAGGACAGTTACTTTTCTAGTTGTGCTTTTGAAGATATTGTATCTTTCGATTTTTGTATTTTTTTTTAAAAATGCGTTTCACCTATGTTTATTAAGATTTGAATATATTTTTTAAATCGTTGCTTATGTTAGTGCGAAAATTATACTTGTAAAAGGGCAATGGCATGATAGTGACTTATAATTTGAATGGGGCGTGTACATAAAATAGTGAACATAACAATGATTTTGCAAAGTTGTGTATTTAATTAAGACATTGGTGTTTTTTGGTATAAAAATAAGGTATTAAAAAAAACACACAAATAAGTTTAGAATTATGATTCGAGTAATTAAAATATAATATGATTTTTATGTAACATTGAAAGTAATGAATTAAGATTTAAAAGTTGCTTAAAATAAAGTAAAAAATGATAAATGAGGGTGTACAATATTTAAAATTTGAATTGAAATGCTATAAAAATGGTAAAATTTGATTTAAAAATAATTACAGTAAAAATAAACATTATATTTATGGAAAATCAAGTTGTTAGCATGAAGAGAGAGTTAAGTAGATTTTTTAAAAACTCACAGTTTTTATGATTGTTCAAGTCAGGAGACTTGGTCTTTGGTTGTTGTCCTGATGACGTGGAAGGCGTCTTGTAGAGCTTGTAGAAGCTTGTGACTTCTGTTTGGCGATGGTGGCATGTCGTCTGGATGGTTGCGTTGTAAGGCCGAAGGTGGGTAACTTCTCACCGGCTTATTTTGCGGGATGTTCGGCTGTGTCGTTGGGGGGAAGATTGCTTGGTCGTTTCGTTGGAATGGCGTGCTTGTTCCTCCATCTTGCTTCTTGGCTCTTCTATCTATCTGGACAGTCTTTTTACCTTCTTCGCTGTGGTCTCCTTCGTTGTGGTAATCCTGTCGACTCTCTGTAATAATATGTTGGGGTTTGGTAAGCCTGTTGTAGAATCCTGTCGACTCTCTGTAATAATGTTGAAATGTAGTAGTAGTTTATGCTGTTGAATGAATGCAGTGTGGCATGTTGGCTAGAAGCAGTCGTAGTTGTTGAGCGATGGGTGGTAAGGACACACACACAAAACGAAGCGACACAGTTGTCGAAGGAAAATTTCTTGAATAGATAAAAAGTCGAGCCAAAAGCAAAGATGGAGATAGAAGATTCCTTACTGTTTTACATGGTCGATGAGTTGGTCCCTGGAGACGATAAGGGGTGACGCTGACCGGAAGACTCACTGGAACGGAACTAACTGTCGCTAAGGCCGGTCTTATTTGTACGACAGCTCTGACAAAGAGAATTGGGTCATGCACGTGGCACACGTGTCGATGGACACCGGACACTGGCGACGGTCTGACGGGGTCCAATCTATCTTTAGAAGTTACTTTGTAAATCTCTCAATCTTGCTTTTAACTTAGCTTTTAATCTATTATATAGTTTTATTTATTTATCCTCAGTACATTACATAGGGTGATGCAAGGAAACATGTCAATTATGCGTATAATTAGTTATAGTTTATAATTAGTTCTATATACACATGACAATTTTGTTATACGTATTACATAATATAGGGTTATTGGTTTAAATTATCATATATATAAAAATTAATAAATATTTACATCAGCCTTCTCTGAAGGGATGTCTAGACTATGTCAAATGTTCAAGGCCGCCCTGAGTTCGGAAAGGCCCGTGCTTATGGAGGGGTTTTTGCCCCCAACGTGCTCAATTGCATCGCTGAGGAATTCGTACAGATTTTTCCTGTTTTCATAGGAGAGTGCATCGGGGAGTGCTTCTCTGTCATAGCAGTGTATAACCGCGGCCACTACTTCATCAACCTCATCATAGAGAGGGGCCAAAATAGAGTCAGCGTTTAGCTCTATGAAAATATTCTCTACTTGATCAGTCATGTCTTGGTTCTCCTTTTCAGGAGCCGCAGATGGCTCAGTATTGGTCGAGGAGGGCTCTGGTCGTGACGGCAACAGGCTGGTGCTCGGCGCCAGAGCAGGAAGCTCGGGGGCTGGAGTCTCATAGGGACAGACAGGGAAGTTCGCCACGGACGCAGGCGCGGCAGGGCTGGAGGGTGTTGGGGGGGGGGGGGGTCTGCTTGATGGGTGCAGACAATTCCGCAGCTGGTGTTGAGAGGGCGGAGTTGTTGGAGGGCATGGGCTTGGATGAGGGAGGCCTCGACACCGGGCCCTGCCTTTTTTTCCTTGATGTTTTCGGCGCTGGATTTTTTTGAGCGCGCGTTGTGGGGATAGACTTGAGGGTGAGGTCTTCCTGCTGAGCATTGGATGCCCTTGATGGAGGTGGGGCTGTTTCCACAGCAGCAGTAGGTGAGGTCTGTTGGGGTCTGTGGTCAGCAGATGTAGGTGCTGCAGCCGACATGGTATTCGAGGCGGAGGGTGGCTTGGTCCAACCTTGTGTGCGGGCAACAGGAGCCTCCACGGGGAGCACCAGCTTGTCCTCCTGCGGACCAGTCTTGCGAGGACAGTTCGCACGTTTGTGTCCCTGCTTATGGCACAGGAGGCATTTGATGCCGTAGGTCACATAGAAGTGTGTGACCACTCCCTTGGACTTGACATCCAGCTGGGCAGGGATTTGGGAGATCTTCACCTCGTCGCGCAGAGTGATAAAGGCCTCGCGCCGAGCATCAGCCCAGGAGGAGTCCTCGAGCTGCATCATCTTCTGGATGATGGACGTGACCTGTCCGTATGTCCGCAGCGCAGCGACGAGGTCGGCGTCCTCCACGAAAAAGAGCACATTGCGGAGCACTATTCGCTCAGCCCTTTTTCTTAGAGGGAAGGCCCTCAGGGTGGCGTCCTCGATGTCGAGGCCTTCCTCTATCAGCTTGTCGGCGAGTGGCACGCTGGAGAGGCCGGCCAGGATGTGTCCCTCCATCTTTGTCAGCTGGTAGATGGTTCCCTTGCCCAGCTTCGCTTCCAACGCCCGGAAGTATTGTTCTTGTGTGAAGTCTGCGCAGAATTCCAGGTAGACACACTGGTCCGCCTGCCCCGCTGCCGACCTTGCTCAGAAGGTTGCCTGCTTCTGCCTGGTGGTCTGGCACTCGTGCACCTTGCTGGGTCTTGGTGTAGCTCGTGGCCTGCTGCTGTTCAGAGGCATTCCCGGTGCCTGAACGCAGCCCTTTTTGGTCCCCCGACTTGACGTGGTCAGGATCATGCGGCCTCTTCTTGGAGCCACCCACTTTGTTGAAGATCACATCTTGTCTTTCGATAAGCTGGTCTTCTTGTTCTGGGCAATCAGTCCAATTTCGGCCAAAATTTGTATGTCCGCCGTCCGCCGCCGGCTTGGTATTTGTATCTTTGCCATTAGTTAATTCTGAATGATTTTCAGTTATTTCATAATATTTTAGCGATTTCTCGGCAAAGACTTGGCCGTTTTTGATAATTTTTATATGGGCTTGCAGCCCATCCGTTTGGCTTTCAGCCAATACCCCATAGGGGTTAGAAATATCGATTTCCTCAATTTCTATCCCATAAGAACGCGGAGCTCGCGCGCCGTGTGGCCGCCCGGCCGAGAGAGAGAGAGAGAGAACTTTACCAAGGCTGGAAAAAAGAACTTTATAAATTTATTTTCATATATATAATCACACCTCTCATAACTACAGGTGTACCTCCAACTGCACTCTTGTTAGGAATAAATTTGAGAGGAAATATATCTTCTTTTGAAGAACAAACATGTATTGAGAAAGAAATAATAGATAATAGAGTTATAATTAAGGCACAAAAGAAAAAATACTACTATGATGATAGAATAAAAAGAATTCCAAATGATATTGAAAAGGGTGATCTAGTATTATTGAAACAACTTTAAGAAAATAAACTCAGTACTCCATTTTATTCACAGCCATGTAAATTAATTGATAAGAATACTAATTCAGCATCAGTCTTGACTGATTATGAAAATTAGTATAAAATAAACATGTCTCACACTTCAAGAAGCTTAGAACTACCTCAGAAGAATATCTTGAACTGATAGTGAAGAGGTTGGGATTTAAGGAAATAATTCTGAAATATTGAAGGAGACCTTCAAGGTCACTTCAACACCTTCCACCCGGGGACCACCACCCACCCTTTCCTCGCGTAACTCCTGAAACTCTGCCTGAGAGACCAGGAAGAATGAGACCAAGAGATTTTTGAATTATGAACTCTAAAAAGAAAGGAGGAGATGTAGTGTATGGGACATTTGTTAGGACTGCTCGTGACCACAGTATGCCAAAATCACCCAGAACCTAAAACTAACTTAACCATGTCCCACCTTTTCCCATCTAAGCTGCAAACCTCTGGTGATTGTGAGGCGTAAATATGGAGCCTGAACCCGCCTTTAGCCTTGACAGCACCGAGCCAGAGACTGAGATTCCCTTCCTGTGGTCAAGCCACCTGACCTGTGATGATGACCTGGCCCTACCAAGCTAGTCTAAGATGGACTAAGACACTCCTTCCTGGTGGTCGAGCCACATGTCCCATTGTGGCTGACTTGAACCCAAGCCAGAGTCCAAGATGGACTCAGACACCCCTTCCCTGTAGTCAAGCCACTGACCTATGGTGCTTGACTTGACTCCACCAGTACCAAGCCAGACTCCAGCATGTTATGAGCAAGCCACAAGCCCATGGTGGGTGTTAAAATCACCATCTTCAGGCAGAACACCAGCTTCACCACGAGCCCTGAACCTTTTCCAAGCTGACCCCAAGATGCCCAGATCTTAAAATATGAATTATATTTTTTATTCAATATTTCTAATCTTTATTTTTTTGTGAAATTTTCTTTAATAATACTTATATTTAATTTATTTTTATTATTTTTTAAATATACTTTTTTATTTTTTTTTCACAGAAAGAAGCGGGCAAGGAAGCGGGATATTTACATTAGTAGAAGTTTAGATTTTTTCCCTTGGAAGCTGAAGACTGGGAGTTGCTGAAAGTTCAGGCCGCCCTTTTTCGAATCCTGGATTTGGGTGGCTGGATCCAGAGGTAGGTGGGGATATATAGGATTTTGGCATGATAGGCCTTTTTAGTTTTTTTTATATATATTCTCTAATCCTCCCTTTTAACAATATATATGTCATAATATATACTCTTCCAAGAATAATAAAGCCAGCCTACAGACAACCCAGAGAGTGACGGGAATGTATAGTCCGGTCACTTAAGATACCAGCGACATTCCAAGGGGCGACCACTGGGGGTCCATCAGTTAACACCTCGGGACTTTGAAGACAGTGGGGGATTGTGTGCGACTAGAACGGACGTCCGGTTCTCTCACTCTCTCTCTCTCTCTCTCTCTGGTTGCCTGGGTTCCACTTCCAACTTATGGTGTGCTTATTTCTCTTCCCACCTTTTTATATTGACACATAGAAGTCGTCAGGTTAAGACCTGACCAGGAAACAAATTCCCATATCTACTAGAATATGAAGAAAACAAAAGACAAAGCCATGGTGATCGGACAAACCCACAGCCAAGTTCCACAAGAATTTACAACCAACTCAAATATAGTCACTTCTCTTCGAGCTCTCACCCCCTTCCTCGTCAACTTTTGAACCGTGATCTGGACGAAGTGATCACCTACGACAAAGATGAACCTACCGCTCACTTCTCCCAGCACTAGATCTGCCCAAGAACTATCACCGCGCCAGAGCAGGACACCTTCCATCATCATGGACAAGGCTCCGACATATCCCTGCCGCTACTGTAGCGGACAACACTGACACGTACAGTGTCTGCAGACAGAACCCTTCCCCAATGAATTTAATGAATCTACTTTCTCTCTAAACCAACATAACCTGTAAGTGCAATTGTTTAACCTCTACCATTCATTCTTCAAAGATGTCATTTCTTGTGAACTCTGATGCCAATATTTCCATAATTAGTTTAGTTCCATTTATTCTCTCCACGCCTATTAACAATGATTTTATTCTCCATACTATTTATCTAGATATTTGTAACTCATTAATTTAGTTACCTTACCAATAATACTTTACGAATTTTAAAACAAACATTTATTTCGTAATCAAGTTATGTATAAAAATAGTGCTCCAATACCTAACCATTTGTACCACTTGTATATGACCTTCTCTCCTAATTGTAAGCATGGCTCACGAAAAATAATTTCTTTCCCTAACCGACCCATAATTCACTCTGTTAGCTCAGGCACCGAAGAGTTCCATCCACCATGTGAACCTTGCTTACAACTTTGTCAACTATCAGCCCATGCCCCTCTTGAGAATTAATGATTTGTCAATTATCGAACTACTATATTGCCATTTCAAAATTCTAATCTTCACCCTTGATTCACAATAATATATTT
Source organism: Cordylochernes scorpioides (assembly GCA_030710605.1). NCBI lineage: Eukaryota > Metazoa > Arthropoda > Arachnida > Pseudoscorpiones > Chernetidae > Cordylochernes > Cordylochernes scorpioides. Next base: position 40,879,002 of record CP092866.1, on the reverse strand, counting down.
TCTAGTTTCTCTCTAGCATATCCACTGACCCACACCATCTAGCCACTGGTGCGTTCGTTACAGGATGCAGATTGACTAACTGCTAGATGTTTATCAACTCCTTTTTGTTCGCACTTGAACAATCTGCATCGAGCGGCACAGTTCGCTCCTTCTCCTCGCGCCACACATTCGCCACACGGGCCCTGTCTTCAAATTTATGTTTGTCCCTTGTCCATACCAGCACGATATAACCTACGTCCAATATTTCCCACGGAGGTACGTTAAACATCGTCGCTGATTTTGTTCGGTCCGTCATTATTTCGCGCAAACATGGGTTTTACGTTCAACCCGTCGCGAAACAATTCCTCGCACAAGCTCCCACGACGGATCAAACACCTCGTGTACGAGAAGCTTGTCAATTGTAAAGGACAACATCGTTCTCGTCTCTCAATGTTTGGCACTGTGCGCGCAGACTTCCCTCCAATTAGCTAAAACTACTAGTCTCTTAATATCGAAATAATTAAGGTAGGAAGGCCCAAAGCAAGTTTCCTCTCGCTCTGTTCGCCTATATTCTACCTTTGTATCTCGAACTATTCTATCTTCTCGAATTAACTATAAGTCCATGCGACTTCTTCACCTATACACGGGACTTTTCCCTTCTGACTCGCTATAAACGAGTAACTGCATAGATAAGGTAGAATGGCCATACCAATGTCCCCTTGCTCTATTCGCCATAATTCTAGAATTGTATGTAGTCCTATGTTTACCCAAGTTCTGAGTTCACTCAATTTTCACCCTCAACCTCATTTTAAACTCTACACCTATAGCATAGAAAACCCATGTCAAGTCTTCCCTTTGCCATGTCCGCCTGAAAACCATAGCTTAAAGTGTAGGGTTCCCCAGTCTTAATGACCTTCAGAATTTCATCATGTGTATGTGACTCCCCTTCTCCTTGTTCACACTCTTCATTAGCATTTCCCTTAAAATACATTAGATTTTATTGTATATAGCCTTTTATAACTTTGATATTGTCAAAAATTCCCTTAAATATCAAACTCTCCGGTGTTGTGAAACTGCTTGTAAATAATATTTATTTGTGTACTATACAATATTTTATTTACATAAAACTATGTCACCATAACCTTAAATAATTTCAACTATAAAATTATTTTCTCTATTCCTGGCTTCTCCAGCTTTAAGTATACTCAAACCATGTTCAGCCTTCTTCAACGGGCCATATTTTATAATATATACTCTTCCAGGAATAATAAAGCAAACCTACAGTAAACCCAGAGAGAGACGGGAGGGAAAGGACCAGTAACTTTGGACATCAGCGACATTCCAAGGGGCGGCAACTGGGGCCCGTCAGCTAACACCTTGGGACTTTTAGAACAAATGGGGATTGGTGCGCCACATGAACGGCCGCCCGGCTTTGCCGGTCCCGTCTATCTCCCTCTCTCTCTGATTGCCTGGGTTTCTCTTCCAAATTGTGGTGTGATTATTTCTCTTCCCACCTTATTATATTACCACATATATATATTTAGAAAATATGCATATATTGTATTTATAAATATTTTTATTATTCCAATATTTCGAGGGGCAACTCGCCTCTCTTTATCTAGGATGCTTGTGTTTCTCACTAAAACACGTGAGAAGGCATGTATCACTCTCATTCTACAAGACCAATGAAATATTACAGTTAAATATTAAATTTTAAATATATATATGTACATCTAATATTAATATATATATATACTAGCGGATGTACCCGGCTTTGCCCGGGTTTTACCCGAGTAAAGGTTTGTCTAACGAATCTCTCGATAAAGTGAACATTTTTTCCCGGTCCCTTGAAAAATACTCGATAAGTTGAATAAAATCAATATTAATTGGAAGTTAAAGGAATAGTATCTTGCCTTGGAATTGTGTCATTATTCTTGTTTTCAAATAAATTGCCGTGTCATCCTGAATTTTGTCTTTCCTAATTTTCTACATTACAAAATCATCGTATCATCATGATAATATTTAGAGCAGATTGTTGAATTATAACAGATAAATTAGAATATTTATCTTGACTATTTTTAGGCGAAAAGTTATTTAAAAAATTTTATTTGCTAGAAACCTTCCCAGTACTATACTAAATAACTTCCCAAAGTTTCATGGCGTTCCAATGAGTGGTTTGGTCAGGCATAAAGGACAGACACATACATTAATTTTTATATATATAGATAAAGATAATATAATACATATTTATTGTTGTTTTATCTACATATATAGATTTACAACAGAGTAATTGTAAACAATTGTGTGCATATATATGTAGTATATTTTAAGGTAGATAGAGCACAACCTTCTTCTAATATTTATTATAAAACCCCATATCTGTATATAAAAATATGTATCGAACAATAGAAGTGACAAATAAAGCAAAGAGGTAAAGGTAGATCAGACGACGCCATAATCCAGACGACAAAGGCCAGACATGATAAACAACCCAGACTAACAGGTGTTTATGCTAATGAGTTCATTCCCCCGTCAGCAGGTGGCCGACACGTGGCCAGACATAATTAATAACCCAGCGCTTGACAGGTGGCGTGATTACGGGATCCAATCAGAACTCGTCAGAGGCCAATATATAAGGTCCCCCAAAATGGGACAAAGTTAGTAGTTGTTTCAGAGCGACGCTGTCATACGGTCGGTCAGATCTCTCATCCCCCCTTCTAGGCTAGGGCATCTGTGACGTCCGTGGTCTACCTCTACCTTCTTGGAGTACCATCTAGACCTGCCTCTGTCTCTTGCTGTCCCAGTGCGGGAATCCCATCACTCACCCACTACCACGACTGCCCAGTACATTCCACCTCGGGATTACTACAGAACCCGATAAAGTCGACAGGATAACCGAGGACAGCAACATACAGAAGATGACAGAGGCCGAAGTCGAGTACTTCGCGGATGCCCTCACCGACATGCAACCCCACTGCGACGACCTGGTAAGCCGCCCTAACAGACGCCATCCGGGGGCTAGCCATGCCTCGTGCGGAGGAAGCCCTCATTCCTACTTTCGACGGATCCTACGCGGCAAACAACTTCATCCAGCAGCTCGAGCGGACAAGCGAGGGACCGCAGGATGACGCCACGCTGCAAGCCCGGCTCCGCACACTGCTCAAAGGTGAGCCCCTCTCCCTCTATAACGAACTAAATCTGGCCTCTCTGCCATACAGTCAGGCAAAACAAACTCTGATAGACCTCTACCCCGGAAAATCCGAGGTCACCTTCACCAAATTTTTAACGTTTAAATTAAATAATCAGATCCAAATAGGAGAATATTACCGTCAAAAAATAACAATGGGACTACAACTGGGCCTAACCAACCCCATCATAGTAGAGGCATTAACGGAAGGCCTCCAGGCCAATGATCAGCGCCTTATGAGGGCCATAGCCCCTAAAACCCTGAACGAATGGTACACTACCATGAATAGAATAAAAGGTACATATTCACTCCCTACTCCATCCGAACAATTTCAAGGTGTTTCCAACACCAATACTTTTCACCGTAATACCGGAACCCCTTCTAGAGGAAGGAACTACAATCATTTTTCCACAGACAGTACCCCAAGATACCCTTCTGGTGCCAGGAGACCACCCTCACCATGCAAATACTGCCAAGGTGACCACTGGAACAATGAATGTTCCATGAACAGGCGACCCTACAGGCAGCAGGCCTATCACAGCCAACCTACGGCGCACTATTTCCCATCGGAACAAAATGGCGCCCACAACATTCCCGTGCCGGCCCCCAAGTCTTCTCACACCCCACAAGGCAACGAAAACTCCAATTTTCGTCCCTAAGCTATCTAATATTCTATGTAACCCTAAAATTTTTAATAATCTTTATTGTCCATTCCTCTTAGACACAGGAGCCTCTATTAACATAATTAATTTAAATATTTTTAATCATCTTAGTAAAAACTTATCTAATCCTTTAAAATTATATCCATGCCATATATTAATCAATTCCATATCTACTCAAATAAATTCGATAGGATACACATATTTGACCACTACCATAGGAAAAATTACAAGATCAATTAAATTTTATATAATAGATAATTTATTACCTTTTGGTATACTATCATTAAATTCCATTAGTCAATTTTGTTTAACCTTAAATTTATATAATCATTCTATTTATCAATGTGACGCTCCTTTGTCTAAGAAATGGTACCATATAACTTATGTAACCCCATGTAATAATGGAGAGAGTGATCATAATCCACCCAATGTGGGTCATTTAAAAAACATACCTAACTCACATTCTCCATTATTACAAAGGGAAAATGTCCATTCTATACCATGTCCCATTACCTTGACCAAGACCTCTACCAATTATGACAAAAATGCACCCAGCCAAACTTTAAACCATTTACCCCATTTATATTTATTACCCCCACTATATCCCTCTGAACACCAATGTAAAAATTTTAATGATTCTTGTAATTTATGTGTTAGGAATGATATCCCTTTAACTTTTATGAATATTATTAAGAATTACTCAAATATTTTTTCTACTAACAAATATAACATCCCAAAATTGAAAATTCCCCCTATCAATATTAGGACAAATTCAGATAAAATAATTGCACTCAGGCCGTATCGCACATCTCTCTCAGATCAACGTGAAATACAAGAACAAGTAGGTAAAATGTTAGAATATGATATTATAGAGCCTTCTTTCTCCCCCTATTCATCCCCCGTTACTTTAGTTACCAAAAAGGATAAAACAAAACGATTTTGCGTAGACTACCGCCGCCTGAATGAAATAATTTTCCCCGATGTTCATCCCCTTCCGCTCATAGAGAATATCTTAGATAAATTAGCCAACGCCAAAATTTACTCCCGCGCCGATTTTTCATCAGCATACTGGTCCATCGAAATAAGTCCCCCTGATAGGAATTTATTATCTTTTGTCACGTTAGAGGGTCAGTATAATTTCAAAAGATTACCATACGGAATTAAAATAGGACCCCAGGTGTATGAGCGAGCAGTCAGTCAGATATTGCAAAGAAATAGGTTAGGTTTTATATCACATTATTTCGACGATTTCATTATCTTTTCAAATTCCATAGAAGAACATTTAGATCACTTACAGCAATTTTTTGATATGTGTAATAGGGAAAATTTTAGATTAAATTATAATAAGTGTGACTTCTTTAAAACTACAATAGAATTTTTAGGCTATACCATATCATCAGGCACATACACTCCATTAGTAAAAAATTTAGATGTAATTAATGCCATTAAGGTCCCCACTAGCGTTAAATCTCTCCAATCATTCTTAGGCTCCATTAATGTATATAATAAATTTATAAAAGATCACGCCCGCATTAGGAACCCCCTCAATAACCTACTCAAGAAAGATACACCATGGCACTGGGATGCAAAATGTCAACATTCATTTGACACTCTAAAGGAATGTCTCACCACAAAACCGGTACTACACCTCTTTAAAGAAGGATTACCCTGTCAGCTATTCTGTGATGCCTCACTTCAGGGAATAGCTGGCATCCTAAAACAACAACAACCAGACGGCACTCTACACCCCGTGCAATATTACAGCAGAGCACTCCGACCCCACGAGAAAAATTATACCATCACAGAGTTGGAATGCCTTGCTGTGATAGATAGTGTGGAAAAATTCCGCATCTATCTCGCAGGTGTAAGGTTCACAATTTTTACGGACCACCATGCATTACAATGGTTAAAAACCATAAAAAACCCAACGGGTAGACTTTTTAGGTGGAGCTTAAAGATGTCCGCATACGAATACGATATAAAATATATAAAAGGTAAAACGCAGTACGAGGCAGATCTACTGTCCCGCAATCCTTTATGTGGTTTTCTCACGACCACCCAAATAATAGAAAAGCAACCCCATTTACCTCCATCTACACTTATCAAAACGAATATAGATGGCCTCCATACAATCAGACGTAAAGGTATTGTCAAGATTATAGTTCCCCCTTCCTTACAACATACGCTAATTAATAAAGTACATTTAGAATATAACCATCCTGGTGTATCCCAAATGATTAGGCTCATCTCCACACAGTATACTTGGTGTGGAATGACCAAATCTATAGTTAAATATAATAGGTCCTGTCCCACATGCCAACTTATAAAGAAACCGAAAGGTCCATTATATGGTAGATTAGAACGCCCTCCTATAGCTTTACAACCCTACGATATGTTATCTATAGACACTATTTCAGGTTTTTCTAAATACGGTAACTCTAAGTCATACTTACACGTAATTGTAGATCACCTAAGTCGGTATACATGGACCTTCCCCAGTAAGTCAACTAATATAATCACATACATTCAGTGTCTCAAAAAGGTATTACAGTGTGGCCGCCCAAAACGCCTTCTTTCGGATCGGGCACCTGCTTTTACTTCCCCAAAGTTCAGGAGATTCTTAATAAAGAACGGGATACAGCCTCTACTGACCACTGCAAATAACCCTCAAGCTAACGGTTTATGCGAGCGTCTTAACGCGACACTCACCGGGAAGCTGAGGTTACTGAACTTAGAGAATCCAGGAACCTCCTGGACTGAATTAATTAAGATAGTAACTAATAAATATAACGATACCCCCCATACGATAACTGGATTTCCCCCCGTATTTTTAATGTATAATATAATCCCCTCAGACTTAAATAACCACATAAATCCCTATCCCAATATAATAGAAAGTAGAAAACTAGCAATACAACGTACAAATGACAGGCATGACAAAGAGAAAATTAAATATGATAACAAACATAAAAATCCACACTTTGATACAGGAGATTTAGTATTAGTAAAGGCGTATCATCATCCAAATAGCGGTAAGCTAGTACCCTACTTTACAGGTCCATATAAAATTACGGAAATAATTTCTGATAATGTCGTACGTATAAATAGACCCAATAGGATTACAGGTAATGATAACGATACTGTACATGTAAATAAATTACAATATTATAATGAAGAGGTCCTCTATATTTCACCACCCAAAGTAGAACCCCTAAAAATAAATAGAATAATAAACCCTTTCCGACATTTAGATCCCAAGTTGTTTAGTCCAATAGAAAAAAGTATAGCTCATAGATTTTCCGAACCATTCAACCATTTGTCCCCACATCTATTCTCATAAAATTAGGGAAATCTAGGTCCTGAACGTCTGGCGAACTCCTCGACATAAAGTAGTCAATTAAAAAATCATAAATCATGGCATTCAACACCATTTCATGATTACCTTTTCCTTCACCAATAATTTCTCTCCCTCAAATGTAGGATTATTTTTCTTTTTCTATTAGGCACACAACTGATCACTTAAGACTAACCCTCGGAATTGTTTGGACTGGAATAGCGCAATTCCGAGAATATAATTCATACACACATTGTATATAAAAACAAAGAAACATTATGTAATTATTTTTTATTATCCCAGTTAGCTTCTTTTTCTTATATTATGATAATATATCCCGTATTCCATTAACACAGTTCGCATGATCATAACCCCATTATTTATACACTAATTAATTAATTTCTTTTATACCAAATCATATTTTTTATAATGTTATAGGATAGTTTATAATTTTGTCAACCCCGTTTAAAATTTAGGTCCCCATCACCTCTAAAATCGATACTGTACATGAGACCAAAGAAGACGCCATCTTGGCCTTCTAAGAAGACAATTAATTCCAATCTGCTTCCCCACGCGCGCGACAACAAACTCAAGGTCGCACTGATCTCCCCCTAATTGTTTTTTCTACTTCGTCTTTGCCTCCCTACTGCTAAAGGGGTGGAATGACATTTGCACCCATCATTAGCAGAGGTAATCTTTCTTACCTCATCACTCTTACCTGTCAAACATTCAATTGTAGGGCTTTTGGGTACTTTTAATACGAACATGCATCACATTACTGGCTCCCTTGTTAGGAATCAAAAAGGGTTTATTTTTTTTGTCAAATTTGTCGCCTCTCATTTCCCTATATGTAACGTAATGTTACATGGAGAAAAGAACTATTAAATTAATACTTTAAAAGATGTTCCCCAAACGTAACAAGCCGGCGTTTGGGTAGGCTCACCTAAAAATTTTGCAGACCAACTGCATAAAACGCTCTGCAATCTTTTTAACGCCTAAGACACGCACTACATACTACACGTACCCAAAGTCCTATCTTCCACCCAATGACATCATTTTAGGGATCAAGATCGCTCCCCGTCTGGTCTCACATAATATAATCGGGAAGTCTGGCAAAGACCAACTTCTCAGACCGGACCAAAGCGACATAGGGCCACATTACCTCCCCGTAGGTCAAACTAGAAAGACCTCAATAATCTTACATCTACACTGTGTGTAAATATGTTCCCTTTTTTCAGGAACGAATATTTTTGTTTTCTTTTAACTTTTCTCTCATTTATTGTAAATACTTATAGTTTTACTAGTTTGTGATGTTGGACTTTGTTTTTTGTTTTTTTTTCAACTTACCAATGTAGATAAAACATTTCGCTATTCATCAATAATATCATTTTGTTTATTAACCATCAACATTAATGCCATCAACTACTAATCAATCCTTTATATATCATTATCTTTAATATGTTTATTTAATTTTAATTTTCTTTTTCTCATCATGTTTAGACTTAGCATTGTACAACTTCAATTATTTTAGGCACCATTTTTAACAAAACCTACACCTGACAATATTTATAATATTTCTTGAACAGATAAACATTTACCATTTTATTTTTCTTAATAGATTTTCAATATGTTATTTTTGACGCTTCCCTTACAACCTCTTAACTCTATCCCATGAACCTTTCCTCTCAACTTTTTACATCCATCAAGAGATTATTGTTCGTCAGCCATTTTCTTTTTTTTATTGATTAACCTAACTAGAAGACCCTTCCTCGCTGTGGATTTTTAATTTTTTTTTTCTCTCATCGTCCGGCTCATCATTTTTTCATTTTTCAACTTTTTCTTTCACCACACAAGCCGGACACAATCAAAATTGGCAGCAATAATTCTCTTACACCCACCTCTCCTTTTCCGCATCCTTCAAACCTCCAACCTTCCAAGGGATTCCAGTTCGCCGAACATTTTTGTTTTTTTTTCCATTGATTAATCCGACTGGAACAATCCTTCCTCACTATACCATTCCCAATAATGAGTTCAGGATATCCAGCGCGATCTTTTTATTTTTTTTTCTCATCGCCCGACTCATCATATCAATTCATCATATTTTCAACTTTTCATTTTTTTTCTCTCATCATTCAACCGGGCATAATCATTATGGACAACAGGGATCCCTCTTACCTCTACCTCTCCCTTTTACCTCCATCAATCTTCCCACTTCTTTTCACTATCTGAGCTAATGATGCAGACGGAATATCTTGGGCCTTCTGTTAATGAAAACAATGCCTCACTTATACAAGTTCGCATTGCATTGCAGGATGCTTGGGATACTACTTTTGCAGAAACATGCTCAGATACCCCCTTTCCCTTTTTCAACCTTAGCGTCACATTATACGTTCAGTTAATAAACTAACTTAATTTTTTCTCTCATCTTTAATACAATAAGATATTTTTCCTTGTACGATTCATTTTACCATAGTTACCATTTTGTATTATATACCTTCTCTTAATCTTTTATCATTCATTTTGTACGTTTTTATTGATACACCACCCTTACAACATCTTTCTCTTTTTAACTTGTAACTTCATAATAATTTTAACTAATTTGTATACAAATTATTTCTTTTATTTTTTATAATAGGTTTGTTAGGTTATCATTCATTACATGTCATTCCCCCAACCAAACCTTCATCACCGGGGACACATTCTGTAGTATATTTTAAGGTAGATAGAGCACAACCTTCTTCTAATATTTATTATAAAACCCCATATCTGTATATAAAAATATGTATCGAACAATAGAAGTGACAAATAAAGCAAAGAGGTAAAGGTAGATCAGACGACGCCATAATCCAGACGACAAAGGCCAGACATGATAAACAACCCAGACTAACAGGTGTTTATGCTAATGAGTTCATTCCTCCGTCAGCAGGTGGCCGACACGTGGCCAGACATAATTAATAACCCAGCGTTTGACAGGTGGCGTGATTACGGGATCCAATCAGAACTCGTCAGAGGCCAATATATAAGGTCCCCCAAAATGGGACAAAGTTAGTAGTTGTTTCAGAGCGACGCTGTCATACGGTCGGTCAGATCTCTCATCCCCCCTTCTAGGCTAGGGCATCTGTGACGTCCGTGGTCTACCTCTACCTTCTTGGAGTACCATCTAGACCTGCCTCTGTCTCTTGCTGTCCCAGTGCGGGAATCCCATCACTCACCCACTACCACGACTGCCCAGTACATTCCACCTCGGGATTACTACAGAACCCGATAAAGTCGACAGGATAACCGAGGACAGCAACATACATATATATATATATATATAAATCATGAATTAATGGTGAACAATTTAAAAAAATAAAATAAATGAATAAATATAAAGTATATACATAATTATTTTCTAATAATTAAGATATGAATTCTTCATAAATGTCTGGAAAATCATTTTTTCTGTTTATACTCTGTTTATCCTCGGCAGAAGCCCAACTTTCTAAAAACAATCTGCAATGCTTTTCTGTAATATTTTTGTATATAATTGATGCCTATTTGAAATCTGGTATATGGTTATTGTTTTGGGATTGGTCAACTAGGAGAGATAATGGTTTATAGTTTTTTAAGGCTGCTTTATGTTGATTGATAGATCCTTTAGTGATTTACTGTTTTATCCAATATAAGTAGCCTGACATGTTTGGCAGGGAATTTTGTAAATTACATTGACTCTATTTTCTTGGTTTGAAGTATTTTTTTGTATCTCTGAGTGGCATAAGATTTGTCATAGATTTTGTGCAGATTGATATGTATATAGTTTTTTGTCTAAATCCTTTTTAAAATCTTAAATATGTGTAATCTTATTTAAGTATTTTTGTTTGTTTTTATTTATATTTCTGATGTACATTGAAAGATTATCTTATTGGTCTAAAATAAAATATGTTTAACCAGAAAGGATGGCTTAATTTCCCCCCAAACATTTATTACTAGATGGTACAGCTTTAGGTCTTGTGGGAGCCAAGAGACTTTCTTCCAGCCTGCTGGGATGAGGACCACGCCGTCGGCAAACATGCAAGCTGGGCCATGAAATAGGAGATGACCACCGCTGCGTGGCGCGGCGCGGCAGATCAAGGAAGTCAATGAGAACCCAATAGACATTCTAGGGTGTTGTCCTTTTGTCTTCCTCTAAAAATGTAGCTAATAAATAATACCAATAAAACACTAACTTTGAAATACTTTCCTGGGCCATCGCTGGACAATACACCGACACACTACATTGGTGAGCTGGAAGTGATTTAAAAGAAAAATCATATGAAGATTTCAAGAGATAAACAAATGCAAAAATTGATTCAAGCTTGAAAATAAATATCATCCAAGATATCGGGAAATCATCTCAAGACTAAGATAAGTTTTTATATTATATTTCTTATTATTTTATCTCAATATTTTTATGTTTAACTTTATTTCTAAACATTTATAGCTGCTGTGTCGAATTTTAAATTTACGTAAAATGGAAACGGAAAATAAGCCTAACGATACCTCAGAAATATGCAAAGTTAGTGTTAAAATACCGCCTTTCTTGGTTAAAAAACTTGAAATATGGTTCTTCCAGATAGAAGCACAGTTCAAAATAGGTGAAATTATTCAGGAAGATACTGAATTTAATTATTTGATCTCCCAATTAGAACCTAAATATATAGAAAACATTTGGGACATAATTAATAGCATAATTGACAACAAGTACTCTGAATGTAAATCACGACTACTTGAATTATTCAGGGAAAGTGAAGGGTTGAGAATTAAAAAGTTAATTTCTGGTATAGAGCTAGGAGACATGAAGCCGAGCCAGTTACTACAAAAGCTCAGATCCCTCGCTACCCCAGATATCTCTGACAATTTGATTAAACTTTATGGATCGATAAATTGCCAACATCCATAAAGAATATACTTATTGTAAGCTATGAGGAAATTAGCAAATTGGCCATAATGGCCAATGAAATAAACTCTTGCAAAGAAATATATGATGCGGAAGTGCCTTCTTCATCAACAGATTGCTTGATCGCCAAATTAGAAGATCTTGAACGGCAGGTGTCCGAATTGAGACTGGATAGATCAAGATCTCGATCCAAAACTAGGACTCAGTCAAGACCGGGAAGTAATTCTCAAAGATCCTTCGATCCAAAAGGAAGATATTGCTATTACCATTTTCGCTTTGGTTATAATTGCTTGCAAAATAAATGCAGGCCTCTGTGCAGTTGGAAAGAGTAGGAAAACTTTTTCCAACCAGCAGACAGATTAGCGACAAACTCTTCAGCCAGTATTCAGGATTGTCGCAATCTCCGATTATTTGTTACATACAAAAACAAGGGATTGCGCTTTTTGGTGGACAGTGGTGCTGATATATCCATAATATCTCCAAAGGATAAAAATAGGATGCATAGCTCTGATTATACAAGGTGTGTCCAGTAAATAATGAGACTGGTCAAAAACAAAGAAAAATGAAATGATATTTTTTTTGAAAGTCTATTAAAAAAAAATAGAAAGCTTCAGCTACACTGCGGTATATTACATCACGTGATTGCGCGCGCAGTCTATAAATTGTAAGCTTGTAAAAAGAACGCCTTGCATAACAACTTCTAATTTGTAATGGATAGAAAATTCGAACAACGAATTTGTATTAAATTTTGCTACAAAATTGGGAAATTGGATTCAGAAACTTTAGATTTGTTGAAATTGGCATTCGGAAATGAATAGTAAATAAGCCCACCACATTTATATGGTTTTCACGATTTAAAAATGGAATGGAATCGGTGAAAGATGAGAAGTGTGTTGGACGTCCAATTCTGCACAGGAACCCTGAAAAGGTGAGCCAAATTTCAAATTTGATAAAATAAAATCCACGAATAGGGTTTCGGGACATTTAGGAAGAAACAGGGATATCAAAATCATTAGTTGGATCGATAATTAAAGAAGACTTGCAGTTAAAGAAGACACCTTCAAAATTTGTCCCTAAAATGTTCACAATCCAACAAAAGGAGAATAGCGTTGAAGTTGCCAAAAAATGTTTGAAATGGTGGAAGAAAACCCTAATTGGAAGGAAAAGGTAATAACTGGAGACGAGACATGGGTTTACGGGTATGACCCGGAAACAAAACGCCAATCCATGGAGTGGAAAGGAAAATATGAACCAAGAAAGAAGAAATCCCGACTTTGCAAGTCAAAAAACAAAGTCTTATTGGTCACGTTCTTTGACATAAAGGGAATTGTGCATTATGAATATCTATAGGAAGGTCAAACAATCAATAAGGAGTCTTATTTAAACATTATGAGACATGTACGTGAATCAATTCTTCTGAAAAAAAGTGAAATGTGGAGTTCCAAAAATTGGATTATCCATAATGATAATACACCACCACACACCATTACATCTGTACTGACTTATTTGGCTAAACACGGCATCCAAATACTTCAACAACCTCCCTATTCCCCAGACCTAGCTCCAAATGATTTTTTTCTCTTTCCAAAACTCAAAATGGCTCTAAAAGGAAGGAGATTTGACACTAGAGAGTCCATCATAGCGGATTCGAAAAAGGTCTTGAAGAATGTTAGATCGGGTGTTTGTTCTAATGGATGTATCTAATGTTGAACATTAAGCAATATACTAAACTCATAAAAAGAAATTTTCTTTTAGAAAATTTCGCCACGGCGATTTTCTCAAACACTGATCTACACAAGTTTCAACCTCGTTATTATGACATAGTACCAAAGGGGCAAGCCTCAAAATGGGCTAACCAAGAAAATTTACCAACAAAAGAATGATAAAATTTTGACTGTTTGGTTTGGTGTGAAGTAAAAAAAAAATGCAAAATGATAAAATTAAAATACATATGAAATTTATTACGATTAAAATACTGCATGTAATATAAAATAAAGATAGAAGTTATATGCAAGAGAGACGAGTTGTTTTTCATTAAAGAGCGTTTCTTCAATTTCTTATACTGTTGAAATTTAAAAAAAAAAAGAAAATTTCTATTCACTATATATTATATAGTAGGGTTTACCACAAAAATTTTACCTATTAAAAACTATGTATATGTCTTCTGACATATAAACGAGCCCCTTTAGGCCCATACCTAAAGATTTAAAAAAAAATTAACCTACCATTATCTTTCTCCACGCACCATCCCCCAGGACCTCCCGTCAGTTCGCCTGTTTTCTCGTGACTGTCTAAATTTTCAAAAACTGCCTCTCTCCCAAGAAATTTATCATCTTCTTACAGAGTAAGAAAAAAATTAATTTAATTTCCCAGAATATATTTAAAAAAATAAAAAGTAAAATATTATTCTTTTTCTTAGTAAAAGAAAATTTGGATTAATAATAAAATAATAAAATATAATAGGTTTATTCCTTGAAAATTTTATTTAGTAAATTCTTCTTTAAAAAGTTTAATTTTTATATTGTTATCTAAAAATATATATATATATAATTTATCTAAATTATATATAATTAATTTTATTCTTTTTGAATAAAATTAAATTTAGAATTTTTCGAACTGGTAATAAAATTTTAGACTCCTCTTCTTGCATATAAAGGAAGGGATAATTTATATACATATGTACATGTGCTCTTTGTACATTCTTCATCTCGGCCTTTCTGCAGCGGGCTTTGGGATACACGCCAGAGCTAATTCCAGTTCTTCATCTCTTAATCGACCTCGTCGTTGTCCTTCTGTGGAGGGTTGGTCGGTATGGACAGGGCCAGTGTCATCTCTGACTGGGTATCTTCCCCGGCTTTGGGCCTTTAGAGCATCGTCGGCCATCGTTGGGGATTCTCCACCTGGACAACAAACACTTTGGCGAGACACTGTGCATATATGATGTAAAATGTTTACATGATTGTTGGGTCTGTTTTTGTGAAAATCTGACCCAACAAGAACATCCCGAAAGATGCCTTTTCTAAATGTTTTAAATCATGGGAGAAGAGATGGAAATTATGTATAGATGCGGGAGGGGACTATTTTGAAAAATACTAATAAAATTTAGTTTAATCATTCTATTTTTTCTTTATTTTTGATCAGTCTCATTATTTATTGGACACACCTTGTAAACTATATGCAGCCAATGGTACAGAAATTGTTACCTATGGAACAAAAGTTATCAATTTGGATATCAGACTTCGAAGTCAATTCCAAAGGTCAATGAGCTTTTGTAATCGCCAATACCAACAGAGCTATAATAGGAGCAGACTTTTTGAAAAACTTTGGATTGATAATTGATATAAAAAACTAGCGGACGTACCCGGCTTCGCCCGGGTTTTACCCGAGTAAAGGTTTGTCTAACGAATCTTTCGATAAAGTGAACATTTTTTCCCAGTCCCTTGAAAAATACTCGATAAGTTGAATAAAATCAATATTAATTGGTTCCCTCGGTAATTGGAAGTTAAAGGAATAGTATCTTGCCTTGGAATTGTATCATTATTCTTGTCTCAAATAAATTGCCGTGTCATCCTGAATTTTGTCTTTCCTAATTTTCTACATTACAAAATCATCGTATCATCATGATAATATTTAGAGCAGATTGTTGAATTATAACAGATAAATTAGAATATTTATCTTGATTATTTTTAGGCGAAAAGTTATTTCAAAAATTTTATTTGCTAGAAACCTTCCCAGTACTATACTAAATAACTTCCCAAAGTTTCATGGTGTTTCAATGAGTGGTTTGGTCAGGCATAAAGGACACACACACACATACATTCATTTTTATATATATAGATAAACGCCTAATTGATGGAATAACTAATCTTTCTATAAGAGGCGTCATTCAGTCAATTTTAGACATGGGGAAATATTAGCACCCTAAACTCCTCATCCAATTAGCACCCGTCAGCACTATACTACCCAAATATCCTAACCTATGTAGGTCACCATCAGATTTTGTAGAAACAAAACATAACGTTAAGCATTATATTCCTACAAGAGGTCAGCCAATTTACTCAAATTTACTCAACGTCTAGATCCACAGAGATTGACTCTTGCTAAAGCAGAATCTCAATATATGTTGAATAATGGAATAATTAGACCCTCAAATTCTCCTTGGGCGTATCCACTACATTTAGTTTCAAAAAAGGACGAATCACTAAGACCTTGTGATGATTATAGAAGACTAAATGCAGTTACACTTCCAGACCGTTATCCAATCCCTAGACTGGATGATTTCCACCACATCTTAAAAGGTACTCGTGTGTACTCAAAATAGACCTATACAAGGCATTCTATCAGATTCTAATTGCAGAAGAGGATAAATCAAAGACTGCCATCATTACTCCTTTTGGGCTATTCGAATTTAATGTAATGCGTTTCAGTCTTAGAAATGCTACTGCCACCTTTCAGAGATTCATGCATGAAGTATTAAAAAATTTGAACTTTGAATTTGTCTACTTAGATGATATTCTGGTATCCTCTAAAACAGAAGAAGAGCATTACAGCCACCTTGAAACCTTATTCAGCAGACTAAATTCCTATGGATTAAGAATCAATATTTCTAAATCTAAATTCCTGGTACAGGAAATTGATTTTCTAGGATACCTAATTACCTCTCACGGTGTGAAACCACTCCCAACAAAGGTTAAAGCTATTTTAGAATATAAGAAACCAAAAACAGTTCTTTTTTTTTTTTTGCTTATCCCTAGTACACGTGGTACAGGCCATGATAATCATGGTGGGTAGTTAGCGACTGCTTTTACTGTAAGCGTTCTAAAACAGTTCATGAATTACGCATATTTTTGGGTATGCAAACTTTTATCTACCTTTTTGAACAATACAGCAGAGACTCAGGCAATCCTTCATGAATACTTGAGGGGTGCCAAGAAAAAAGATAGAAGCGAAATTAAATGGACTGAAGAAGCTGAAGTTCAGTTTGAACAATACAAACAAGCCCTAGCTAATACAGCACTGTTAGCCTACCCAATGCTGAACTGCCTATCTCACTCTGTACAGATGCTTCAGATCGGGCAGTTGGGTCAGTTCTCCAACAGCTTGACAATAATATATGGAAACCAATAGCATTTTTGTCTAAAAAATTGAATACTGCCCAATGCAATTATAGTACATATGATAGAGAACTCTCTACATGTGCCATAGATGAATAAATTTGTGGTCTGCTTTTCTGCAGCCACTAGCGCCCAATACTTGGACATGTAAAGATTAGGAAATAGTTTATTAAAAGTAACAACAACAAGAAAAACATATAAAATCATCCTGATACTAAGACATTTAAAAAATATATATCAATTATTATTAATATTATTTATTTGTATTTGGAAACACTTTTTGTTTACTTTGGAGTTACTTGAAAATTTTATATATTTAAATAAAAGTTAAATTAAAAAAGTTTTATATTTTAAATAATATTTGTGAGTATTATCCTTTTTTTAAAATCTAAAACTACATGTGAAACGAAGGTTGTTGGGTTCTCCCCAGCAGAATTTTATATATATACACTCATGAACAAAACAATGGAAGTGTAAAGTCTTTGACGGCGCGTTCTTAAGTTTTTTTTAAAGAGACACAGAATAATTTTGTTTATACTTGATTATTTTGTGTGTCTTCAATAAAGATCATAGGGTATCAAATATTTTTCAGAGTTATTGTTTGAATTCAGATATACATGCAAAAAAGGTACAACTTCCTCAAGTTTTGTCCATGAGTGTAATTTGTGAAGAAATGTCGGTAATCGTTTTACAAAACACTGATGCGAAATTCGGTAGAAGAATTCGCAGTGATTATTCTTTCGTGAGCTTTCGCAAGGATTTAAATCAGATCACTAAATAGCAGAAAGGAGAGGGTAAAAGTATCCTTCAAACTAACTTTATTAAAACATGTTTAGAGGACAGAGGAAAACACCCAACTGGTCAGCAGCAGACCAGGCCGTGCTCTGGTCCTTTGTTGGCGGCTGGCGCCCCCCCCCCGCTCCCCCCCGCTTGTTTGTTTACAGTCACCGAGCCTTCTGGACGACGTCCCGAAGTGGATCTCCACTATTCCACATAATTAATTATATATTCATACTAAATCCCTCTTCGTGATTTTTATATATTAATGTCTTTGTATTATTTTGCTTGTATAAAATAACAATTTTTAATATATTAGTCACTAAAAATAAATATGCTTAAACTGTAAAGGAGTTATTAATTTTCCCTTTAACATTTTATTGTTCACTGGTGCAACCATAGATCTCCACATGTGCTATAGATGAATATATATATATATATGTCATAATATATGCTCTTCCAGGATTAATAAAACAAACCAACAGCCAACGAGAGAGAGATGGGCAGCTAAAGCGAGACACTTTAGACAACTAACTTACGACCATTTTTGGTCACATTCCTGAGGGGGCCGCCCGTCACCACCTGGCGACTATTCTGGTTAGCCCCCCGGTTGTGTACACAGGGAAAACAGTCGTTCAGCGGACAGCGCTCTCGCTACCTCTTTCTCTCTCGGATGGCTTCCAGATTCCTCTTCCAACTCGTCGTGTGATTATTTCTCTCCTCACCCACATTTACCACTATATTGTCACATCGAAAGTCGACAGGATAAGACCTGGCCGGGAAGCGAATCCCTCATATATCGGAGTATGAAGAAACAAGAAGCCAAGCCACGATGATCGACCAAACCCAACTCAACTGTAACCACTCCTCTTCGAGCCCTCAACCCCTTCCTCGCCAACCTTTGAACCGTGATCCCGAAGAAGTATTCACCTACGACGGAGATGGAGCTGCCACGCACTTCCTCCAGCACTAGATCTACTCAAGAACGATCGCCGTGCCAGAGCAGGACACCTCCCGCCATCATGGACAAGACTCCGCCATCTCCCTACCGCTACTGTGATGTACAACACTGGTACGCACAGTGTCACAGACAGAACTCTCCCGAAGCTCAATGAACTTACCTGCGCCCTAAACCAACATAACTCGTGAGTGTAATTGTCTTAACTCCTACCATTCATTCTTTAAATAAGTCATTCCTTGTAGATTGTCCCAATATTTCCATAATTAGCTCAATATGTGTGAATATGTAAAAATATTTAATATTTCCATTTATCTCTCCACCCCTATTAACAGTGATCTTATTATCCATATTATATCTAGCTATATGAAACCCATTTAATTAGTTACCTTACCAGTAGATGTAACAATCGTCATTTTAATTAAATAATTTCCATTTTAACGTAACTCTTAAAAAAATCATAAAAAAAGGAATTCTACCTATTAACGCTTTACGATTTTTACTATTAACAATAGATTTTTCATAATCAAATTATTTATAAAAATATACCTCCAGCACCTAAACTTTTGTATAGACCTCTCCTACTTGTAAGCACGGCTCACGAAAAATAATTTCTTTCCTTAATCGATTCAAAATTCACCCTGTAATTCAGGCGTCGAAGAATCCCAACCACCACGTGAGCCTTGCTTACAACCAACCCCTTGGTGACTCTTATCTATCTTCCCCTTAATGCCCCTCTCATTCTTACAACTTTGTTAACTTTATACCAGCTCAGGACCTTTATAGAGAATTATTGATTAATCAATTATCGAACTTCTATATTGTCATTTCAAAATCCTAACCTTCGCCCTTCATTTATGATAATTTATTTCGTAGTTCATCTCTAGCCTATCCACCGACCCACACCATCTAGCCAATGGTGTGTTCGTCACAGGGTGCAGATTGACTAACTGCTAGATATTTATCAACCCCTTTTTGTTCGCACTTGAACAATCTGCATCGAGCGACACAGTTCGCTTCTTCTTCTCGCGCCACACGTTCGCCACACGGACCCTGTCTTCAAATCTATGTTTGTCCATTGTCCAAACCAGCACGACATAGCCTACCTCCGATATTTCCCACGGAGGTACGTTAAACACCGTCGCTGATTTTGTCCGGTCCGTCATCATTTTCGCGCAGACATGGGTCTTACTTTCAACCCACCGCGAAATCATCGCCTTGCACAAGCTCCCACGACGGTTCAAACACCTCGTGTCCGACTAGCTTGTCACTTGTAACGGACAACGCAGTCCTCGTCCCAATTTTTGGCACTGTGCGCGCATACTTTCCGCAAATTAAATATAAGTCCGTTCGACTTCCTCACCTACACACGGGACTTTTCCCCTCGGACTCTACACTTATAGCATAGAAAGCCCATGACAAGTTTCCCCTTGCCATGTCCGCCAGTCTTAATGATCTTCAGAATTTCATCATATGTATGTGACTCTTCTTCTTGTTGTTCACACTCCTCCATATCACTTCCCTTATAGTACATTAGATTTTGTTGTATATAGCCTTTTATAACCTTGATATTTTCAAAGATTTCCTTAAATGTCAAACTCCCCGGTGTTGTAAAACTGCTTGTAAATAATATTTACTTGTGTACTATATAATATTTTATTTACATAAAACTATGTCACCATTACCTTAACTAATTTTAACTGTAAAATTATTTTCTCTATTCCTGGCTTCTCCAGCTTTAAATATACTTAAACCATGTTCAGCCTTCTTCAACTGGGGCCATATGTCATAATATATGCTCTTCCAGGATTAATAAAACAAATCAACAGCCAACGAGAGAGAGATGGGCAGCTAAAGCGAGACACTTTAGACAACTAACTTACGACCATTTTTGGCCACATTCCTGAGGGGGTCGCCCGTCACCGCCTGGCGACTATTCTGGTTCCCCCCCCCCCCCCCCCCCCCCCCGTTGTGTACACAGGGAAAACAGTCGTTCAGCGGACAGCGCTCTCGCTACCTCTTTCTTTCTCGGATGGCTTCCAGATTCCTCTTCCAACTCATCGTGTGATTATTTCTCTCCTCACCACATTTACCACTATATTGTCACACATATATATATATATATTTTTGGTCGCAATGGTTACAGCCTTCTCCACGCTGACGAGCGCCAACAGCGCGAAACGCGTTCGTGGATGGCTTTTCTTGATTTATCAAGAAATTGGGTTGGCCAAATATCTCGGAGTAAGCTAAATAAACGTTTAGTTTATTTTTACTCCACTAGATGGCGCTCTGCCATCTAAAAAGCACATGTGCTTGTTGTCAGGAGATGCCTTCTTTATTTTTAATATATATATATATATTTTATGTTTCACACTAGCGTTTTTTAATAAGTTACATATAGATTGAAAATAGTATTAGAAATAAAAAAGAAAATACTACAAAAATCTTAACAGCAAGACTCAAGACCAGCGACATTGTTTAAAGACATTTGGGTCCAGACAGATTCTGATCCAGTAGAATTGGGCGCTGCCGCATTGGTCAAACGTTTTTGGGAATCTTCATGAGTCTCCTCAAAGGTATCGAAGCCAAAGAAGGTAATTTTGATCAATTTATGTAATATTAAAATATATATTCAATAAAAATTATTCTTCTTTGGTTAACATTTATTTGTTAATTGTATTTTAAACTTTTGAATCTTTAAAATTGAGTAAATTTTTATATCACCCGTGTATAAACGAATAACAAAATAAAGAAATATATATATTCTATAATATGGT
>CP092866.1:40756482-40857196 GCA_030710605.1 Cordylochernes scorpioides | reverse complement strand
AACACAAGTTCTCTTCTGGAGGTGGTCTCTCATCAGAGACTGGTTGAAAGACCCTGATCAGGGTCTGAGATGCTCCCTTCCTGTGGTCGAGCCACATGACCTATGGTGGCTGACTTGATTCCACCAGCACTGAGCCAGACTCCAACGTGGACTTTACCTAAATGCTCCATCCCTATGGCAAGCCGCAAGACGTTGGCATGTCTTCAGGCAAAATACCACCACATTCCCAGTATCTGGTGAAACACTGTAGGCTTTTTAATAATAGGTTTTCTCAAGTATGATACACACGGTACAAAGTGGATTACAAATTAGAAACACATGGTTTCAAGAGCATATCCAAATCTATATATATAAAATTTAATGTCTGTCTGTCTGTTTGTTTGTACTCTATAGATTCAAAAACCATACATCCAATCGCCGTGAAATTTTGGGATATTATTAGATATATCCCTGGGAAGGTTTTTGAAAAATAATTTCTTGAATATCTTAAATATCTTTAGAGTTATTTGCAGATTTGTAGATTTAACTAAATGATGATGATTATTTATCAAAAGTAAATGGTTTTGTTTACAAACAATATGTGTATTCAATATGGTGGTCAATAGTCAAATAATCTGTTTTTTTTTTAATTAAATAATAGAATTATTTTAATTATATAAAAATTAATTTAGTAAACAAAATATTTATTTTTTGAAAATTTATATTTTATTAGTAGTATAAAAATTTAAATCTATATATAAAATTGAATGTCTGTCTGTTTGTCTGTACTCTATAGATTCAAAAACCATACATAGAATCGCCGTGAAATTTTGGGATATTATTAGGTATATCACCGGGAAGGTTTTTGAAAATAATTTCCTGAATATCTTGAATATCCTTAGAGTTATTTGCAGATTTGTAGATTTAACTCGCAAGCAGCGCCCCCATTGTGACGATGATAACAAGTTTTCTTATCACTAAGTTTGTTATCTTAAATATTATTTATCAAAAGTAAGATTATCTCAGGATGACACGGCAATGTGACACGGGAAAAAATGTTCACTAGATAAAACTATGATTTTCTAATGTAGAAAATTAGGAAAGACAAAATTCAGGATGACACGGCACACAGGGACCGGGAAAAAATGTTCACTTTATCGAGAGATTCAAATTTACGAGTTTCAAATTATCAAAATATATCTTTTTTTTTTTAATAAGTTTTTAGAGAATTGTTTTAACAAATGTTCGCTAGACAAACCTTTACTCGGGTAAAACCCCGGGCGAAGCCGAGTACGTTTTATAAGTTTATAGAGAATTGTTTTAACAAATGTTCGTTAGACAAACATTCACTCGGGTAAAACCCGGGCGAAGCCGGGCACATCCGCTAGTAAATAAATAAATGTTGGACATTTTGGTTGCAGCATTTGTCTGATGATGGTAACAACCTTAGATTTAAAACCTTAGTTTTTTAAGTAGTTAAATAAGTTCATTTTTTTGCAATCTCTAAATTGTACCATGTCCAAACTCCTGGTTGGAGGATGGTATGTACCATGAGTGCTACAGCAGCAACTACAACAAAAAACTTTCATTAAGGACACTCATCCCATACAGGATACTTCCAGATAGATAAACAGAAGTAAACATAGTAGTTATCTAAAGAAAGCGGAGATTAAGAACTACCTTCTTCTTCAAGTTGGATCTATCATCTGTGTTGTGCCTATTGTCTGTGCTTTTTTCCATAATTTGTGGCTAGAGTTAACATCAGGTGTACTCACCGGACTCTTCATTCTGCAGTTCCTCAAAGGTAGTCCAGAGCTGGTCCTGGTGTTGTTGGACCTTGGAGAAGCTGATGCAGGGTTTGTTGAAGTTGGCGTTGCGGTAAAGGATCTCGTAGAGGAAGATAAGAGCCAGGGTGGGGTCAAGCTGGGGCTCCTTCTCCAGCAGCCGGCTCTTGGTGAGTACCTTCTGTAGGATGGTCCGGTGACGGAGGACATTACGGCTGAGGGACTCCAGCTGGCTGATTCTCTACATCACACATGGCTAATGGTTGAGGGGAAGTTACTCATTGCATCAATGAAAGGATACAATAGAATGAACTACATGGTAATAAGACCAAATCCTTTTTTTTCTTCTCCCTAGTACATGTGGTACAGGCCATGATAATCATGGTGGGTAGAAGTAGGTGACTGCTTTTACTATAAGTGCACCACATGTCTACATATGTGAAAAGCCATTCAACTTTGCATTTACAAATGTGCCAGAGCCCCGTTTGGTTTCATGCACTCACTGGTGGGGTTGGACTTTTGCAAGAATCGGGGACCATTGGAGCATTTTTTTTTTTAATCATAAAAAAAGTGCCCAATGCGGGAATCGAACCCGGGTTGTAGAGGTCCAAAACCAACGGTCTAGATCAGCCCTGGCCTAAATGACGCCACGGGCCTTTTTGATTAGGAGCAATGTTACAGGCTGAATTTTAAGGAAACGTGCTTTAAGAAATGTAAAAGAAATAAAATATGTAATTTACGAATAAACTCTTTATTGTTTCAATTAAATTTTAGTATTTGTATATGTAGTATATGCATACAAGGTGTGTCCAATAAATAATGAGACTGGTCAAAAATAAAGAAAAATAGAATGATTAAAAAATATTTTATTAGT
This sequence comes from Cordylochernes scorpioides, assembly GCA_030710605.1. Taxonomy (NCBI): domain Eukaryota; kingdom Metazoa; phylum Arthropoda; class Arachnida; order Pseudoscorpiones; family Chernetidae; genus Cordylochernes; species Cordylochernes scorpioides. The sequence goes on along the minus strand of CP092866.1, from coordinate 40,854,559 downwards.
ATTTTTCAAAATAGAGTCCCCTCCCGCATCTATACATAATTTCCATCTCTTCTCCCATGATTTAAAACATTTAGAAAAAGCATCTTTCGGGATGTTCTTCAAGACCTTTTTCGAATCCGCTATGATGGACTCTCTAGTGTCAAATCTCCTTCCTTTTAGAGCCATTTTGAGTTTTGGAAAGAGAAAAAAATCATAACAGCGTTGTTACCAAAACGTCGCACACTATTGATTTATTTGGATTTGGTCTTATTACCTTGTATCTAGGAATGCTGTAATTCCATATAAACCATTTTTTATATATCCACAATACTCATGGTTTGCAATATAAAATTTAAATTTTGTTTTTAACCACAACAGAGCTTTACCATCCATAGTGTGATGATAATTAAATGATTGCATCTTAAATACAGTAGAACCTTCCTGTAAAGGACACATAATTGCAGAACCAAAGTGTCCTGTAGGGAGAGGTGCTCTCTTACCAGAGAGTTGCTCAATAGTCAAAATAATAATTTTGCAAATGAAAACTGTCCTTTGTGGAGAGGTGTCCTCTAACAGGGTGTCCGCTACAGGGAGGTTCTACTGTATTATATTTACATACTGACATTTCTGATACAATGAAGTTACAAGTTGCTTGATGAACATTCATATTTCTTAAGATAAGAAACTCTTCAGTCAGAAAAAAGTTTGATTTTCTTGATATTTCAACAAAAGACACACCGACAAAGAGAAACATTTATAAAGCCTTGCCAAATGATTTATTTTTATTTTTCATGAAGACAAAAAAATATATATATATTTTGTCAAGATCTGGCCAAAGTGTCTCTTTTTTTTTTTATGTTAGCATCAATATTACAATCATGTCTCTTTTATTTACCCAATTTTAATTTTTATAATAATTAGAATCCGGTCCCTATCTCCTAGTTTAGAGGAAAAAAATGCAACTTTAAACCATGCCTAAAATAAATTCTGCGACAAAAAGAATGAGAGGAACCATAAGGGCATGCTCTACACAAAAAAGGATATAAATTATCAGATATTTATTTATGACAAGCCTAAATTAATTGCTTTTGGCAAGATACTCATTTCAGCGGCCGGCCGAGTGGTGGCAAGGTATATCAATTGGCTAGGTTGTTCATATAGGTTATATTTAGGTTAAGTTACTTTAAAAATTAAACTATTTTGCTTTTAATCATCTTACCGGACTTTTAATGGTCGATATTATTTTCTTAAGATCAATTTTCTTTAATGTTATTTCATTTATTACACGTTTAACATCTTTGTATAAACGTGGGGTTCTGTTTTGCTTCGCTGTATGCTTAAAAGAAGAATTATTATTTGCTGTCTTCATCCTCTTAAAAATATATTTATCATTTATTTTTAAATAAAGCACATTGGTTTTACAATCAACGTTTAGAAAACAATAATAAACAGTGTGCTAAAATTTTATTGTAATTTTATTTTTCAATGATTTTTTTCATTTAAAATTTATATTTATTAAATTGTTTTAAATAATTCATGCATTATTTTAAAACATATAGTTAATCCAGGCTCCTGGAACGACACACTATTCTAATATTATTTTATTGAAATATAACATGCTATAAATAACGCGATCCATAGATTTAGAAGAAGAAGAAGAAGAGGGTATTTTAGCCGTGTAAAAAAAAAAAAGCCTTTTAATATTTTTTCAAAACATTTAATTTATTTTCATATAATGTACTTTAAAATCTTCAGAAAATCTTTAATTTGTTTATTTAATAGATGTAAATGCGTGTTTTTCTTTTTTTTTAAGCAGAAATACAATCTGAATAATAGAATAGCAGCAGAGGATTCATACCATTTTCTTGATTAAAAACAATGTGTAAAATTCGAAAAATTAGGAGTTTCTAAATAAAGTATTGTAATATTTCCTATATATAGCTTCTAATTGCATTGCAAAATGCCTAATGATAAAAAAAATCATATGATCTAAATTGCCGTGTCATCCTGAATTTTGTCTTTCCTAATTTTCTACATTACAAAATCATCGTATCATCATGATAATATTTAGAGCAGATTGTTGAAATATAACAGATAAATTAAAATATTTATCTTGATTATTTTTAGGCGAAAAGTTATTTCAAAAATTTTATTTGCTAGAAACCTTCCCAGTACTATACTAAATAACTTCCCAAAGTTTCATGGAGTTCCAAGAGTGGTTTGGTCAGGCATAAAGGACACACACACATTCATTTTTAAAAATATAGATATAATTTTCCCTCCCGTTTTCGTCATACATTTTAAAAGTGTTATAAACAGCGACACCACAATTTTGAACCTTCAACCCCGCCGACCAAGAATAGAAGTGAATGACTCCCTCTATAGAACTTAGATTGTCGTCACAACACAGAGTGGTGGTGAAAACGCAATATTTTTGGCATCCCAGCCGGGACTGTTGAAGGTAAATTCTAGAAGAAGAAAAAAAAAAGCATTTTGAGCTGACCATTTTGGAACTATCGCATTCCCTATTTTAGACCAATGGGAATGGAGCATGTAAGGAGTGACCTAGTAAAATTTCCTTATTAAGATATACAAGTGTGACATAGGAATAGGCAAATATAGGACTTATACAGCTAAGGTTATACTTGAGGAGATGGAATATCAGATAATATACAAGGTACAGAAGGATTTGAGAATTGCAGCTCCAAGTAAAAACTTTCATCCATGCCAGGCGTGGATGGAATTCCCCAAAGGAGGCCCAGCGTCAGGGAGGCCCGTTGACAGGTCCTTCCTGGAATATATATATGGAATATGCTTCTTCTTCCATGAAAGAGATAAAGATTCTGGGATAAAGTCCTCCCTCGACTTTATTCGCGAAATCTGGTACGACTTATTCCTTACTATTCTCCCTCATCATCAGACAACCCATGAAATCATTATTAAATTGGACAATCTATAAAAGACACCTTCTGGCGATTTAGCAACCCACTGAAGACGCTGGGAACTATTTCATAGAGGGAAATTATAGCAATAGATCTCTATAATTTCTACAGATCAACTGTAAATAGATTCATATTAAGGCATTTTTATAACCCAAATAACACAAACAATAGTCAAACATACAAATCTATTTGCATCATACCGTACTCTCCTAACAGCGTAACAATAGCCCGAGGAATTAGGAAATATGGTATAAAGACATATTACGAAAACACACCCAACATAGGCGCAATAGTCAGAAATCCCATAACAAAAAAAAAAAAACAATAGCCATAACTCACCAATATACAACAGTCAAGCAATATACTCAATAGAATGCAACCAATGCAATAGTATGTACATAGGCGAAACCGGCAGACCAGTAATAGATAGAATGAATGAGCACACCAGATCCATAAATAGAAAAGATAAAAATTCCCTTTTATTCCAACACACTCAAAATACAGGTCACACCTTCAACCTAAGTAACCCAAAAACCTTTTATACCAATATAAACAACGAACAGAAAAGACTGTACTTAGAAGCTTTTTTATCATTAAAACACGCCAGCATCAATAGGCACATTGAAATTCCAGAATCATACACAGAACTCATAAATAGCAATTAAACGTACACTTCCCCATATTTAATACAGTAACTCTTGTTTCATAACTCTGTTCCATAGCTAATTCAAATTTCATAAGTTAAATTATTATATAATAGTTTTTACCTTAGTTTAGAAATGTGTAAATAGTCTGGATACTTAGCATATATCAAGAAATTAATAGTTCTTTTATGAAAAATTTGTAAAGATGTAAATATATTAGGTAAATATATAGCAGCTACTAACGATTCACCACCATCGCGTTGCTCCTGTAGAAGGACCACCATACCCGAGAGCTAGAGCCTTATTAAGCGGTTAAAAAAAAAAAAGATACGCAACCTCGGAGTTTTATTATTTGTCATAAAGATTTCGCAGAGGTTAAAATATTGGAATTAGGTTACTATCTGGATATATATGGGAGGGACCCTACTTGTAAAGATTATACCAAAATCTAACAAATAAGCTATAAAGACAAGCAAACTATAGACTTAATAGTGGTCGGCTCTCCCATCAAAAAAAAAATAGACGCTGGAATGGATCGCCATCCATTGACCGCCTCTACAGCCCAACGGACTCGGGTCCGTGACACGCCCATTTTTGTGTCACGTTCTCTGGGATCATCCAACAACTTTAAGGGATCTAAGATAAAGATGAACATGTTATTATTAGAAACTAAAAAAACCTGAATATAAGACCAAATTAACATTTCTATTGAAGTATAATAAGTTGAAATCAATATTTCAAATTAGATATCATGAAATACCAGGTTCAGATTTTATTGGTAGAAAAATCTGATTAAACATGCAGGTATCCTTTTAATCCCGATTTTTATAACAAAGATCCAACAAAATGCGTTGAATTAGGTTACTATCTGGATATATGGAAAGGACTCTATTTGTAAAGATTATACCAAAATCCAACAAAATAAGCTATAAAACAAGCAAGACTATAGACTTATACTATTGACAATGACATTTGTAATATTTTTAAAACAAAAAGGGTTTCAATAACATCATGAGGGGATCAAAACCAATGAGTGATAAGGCAAGATGGGTCTTTACTAAGATTGAATCAACGAATAATATAATGGTAAGTATGATGGAAAAACACACTGAAACACAGGCAGGAGAACTGGCCTATTTAATCACTGAGGACATGACAGGCACTTTCGACAGTACATGTGGTCAGCAATTTATTGGAAGGCTTAATTTTATTAGTAGTATTCCCTCCAAATAGGTAAGAACCATACAATATTTCATTTAAACAGTGAAAGAAGGGTAAATTCCTCATATAAAAATACATGTTACTGAAACCTGACAAAGGGATACCCTCAAAGCGGGTAGAATCGTATTTACCGCTGTTCCTGTGTTAAAGTATCACAATAAGGTACAATACACAACTCCATTCCATTAGAGCCGGAAGCTCTATATTACAGTACAATTTGTTATAATAAGATGTGGGGGGGGGGGTAGTACCATAAAACAAAAGAATGAAAAATGTATGAGGGGAAACAAAACTCTCCATATAAGTTGTATACTAGATATTTATTCGGATTAGGCAAAATTTTGGGGACATTTCATACTGGCGAGACATGCTATTTACATAATGATCTAGGTAGAGGTGACTTAAGGTTACAAATTTGTTTTTATAAAGGGGAAAGCCTAGATCTCCATCTATTCTGGCGGGACAAATATAAGACCCCTATCATTCCTCTAAGTTACTTAAAGCCCTTTAGGGCCCATGCAAAATCTAAATAAACTAGTTTCTACTCGAAAAAAATGGGGGAGCTAGGCCATAATGGCGAGGGGCTTACCTTCTCTCGAAAGCGGCGGCAAGGTCTGGTCTCCTCTACGTCTCAGGCCCGACTGGCTGAATCTCTCCTGTCACTGAGCGACTCTGTGTATCTCTCATTTTCCAAGAAAACCTCCTTTTATCCTTGCCTCTCTTCATTTTCATTCGCTCCTCACGCCAAAGTTTCTATTGGCTGGCATTTTCATTCGTCGAAAGCAAACACGCACGTGATCATGACCACGCCTCCAATTTACCGTGTTGCCGCGCGAAAAAAAAATTGTATATTGAAAAACAAATTAATTCCTTTAGTAAATTAAATAATATATATATCCCGAGTATTAAAAAAAAATTACATCTTTGTTGGGTCTGTTTGGTTGAAAATCTGACCCAACAGAACTCGCTAGCTAACCCTACTTGCCCCTTTGTTTACATGATGGCGGAAGAATTAATTCTATGTTTAAAGAAGAAGCGTGCTATTAACAGATCATATTTAACGAAAACATGCAATAAGATTGAAAGTGGACTTGACACGCTAATGAGAATTGAACTTAAGAATTATTAGAACAATTGAATGAGAGAGAATCATTTAACGTCAAGCGATGTAAGAACCTTACCGCGAACTTTTTGACAACCTTTCTGTTCAAATAAAGTCTCGATCACTAAACGACCATTGATGTTTAAGGACAACTGTTGTGTCCATAATAATAAAGCTTCTACCTGCCGACCTTAATTTGGAGTTGAACAAAGAACTCCCGACAGGTTACGTAATTAATGACTTGATTACCTTTCTAGAAAGAAATTAACTGCACGGGAGAAGAGTTTTAGAAACGAAATCGGTAACGGGAATGAATCAACTTCTAAACCTAATTTAGTAAACAAACATCCAAAGACCAGATTCTACAATGAAAAACCAATTGCGACAGCTTCAGAACTTTTGAATTCAGTTCACAAATCGAATGAATGTGTATTTTGTGGTAAAGACAATCATGGAAGCCCTAAGTGTGACTTTGCCGCTAATTTGAGTTTAAACGAAAAGAGATCACTTATGAGGAAAAAAGGTGTTTGTTATAAATGTCTTCGGCCTTCTCATTTAAGTAAATTTTGCAGAAATGTAGTCCGTTGTTCGATCTGCAACATGTCTTCCCACCTGGATGTCATGTGCACAAAACGGATTTTAGATAGAGGTGGATCTTCTAAGTCTCCAACGGTGCAAGATGAAACTCTCGCCAACTTATCAACCTCCCCAGACGTCTTGTTACCTACTTTGAGAGTGACCCTCAAAGGGAACAGAACGAGAAGACGGCACGGGCTATAATAGACACCGGATCCCAAAGATCATATATTTTACATAGCACAGCAATGGAAATGGAATACGAACAATCTAGGAGAGAGTTCTTCCGGCATTCCTTGTTTGGAGGATCGAGTACCGACGTAGTTGAACATGAGGTCTATACCATTCATTTATCGACATCAATAATTCCTATCGCTGTGAGTTTGAAGCACTAGGTCAACCCCTTATCTGTGGAAGCATACCTCCGGTGTGTCCAAGATCATTTTTAGAAGGGATGAAGAACTCGACGTGTCTGATTTGATGAGAGACCGTATAGAAGTCCTTATAGGGGGACATCGCCGGGAGATTGCTAACCGATCAGAGAAGAATCTCATCTGGACTGGTGGCAATCCGTACCAAACTAGGATGGACTGTGATGGGAAAGATTCCTCCAACGGAGGTGAGAGATGACACCAGCTCCCTTTGCGTGACCACACTTCTATCTTTGGATCAGAAAACTTGTGGAAATTAGATGCAATTGGAGTCTCTGACGCGGAGGTTGAGAAGAAGACTCAGTCATTACAAGCTGAAATGGAGGAACATTTCGCCCACACCACGACGAGAGATATTGAGGGGCGCTATGAGGTAGCTCTACCCTGGGTGCAAGACAAGGAAAGGATTCCTTCGAATAGAGACACACTGACAATTGGTTTGGAAGATTTTGAATTAATTGGACCAACCACAAGAGAAAAGTACTTTCAATTGCGAGCAAGATATTTGATCCATTAGGAGTTGCTTGTCCTGTGACTTTAATTCCCAAGCTGATATTACAGGAAACTTGGACACAGAAGTTGACATGGGACGAAGTCCTACCTGGATGTTTAGTACAAAGATTTTGGAAGTGGTTTAGCAAACTGAAACACTTGCCTAACATAGAAATTCCTAGATGGCTCTGTTTTAAGGACTCCTATGTAGAGAAAACCACTCTCCACATCTTTTGCGACCCAGTCAGTTTGCCTATGCAACCTGTATTTTCCTCCGCATTGAAAAGGAAGATAGAGTGGACATCCAATTAATACAGGCTCGAACACGAGTAGCTCCACTGAAGAAACTCACCATCCCAAGATTGGAGCTTTTGGCTTGTCTGATTGGAGCTCGTTTGGCAGCTAACGTCATACAAGATCTGGAATTTGAGGAAATTCCAAGATTTTATTGGACCGATTCGACCAATGCTCTCTGTTGGATCCAAAGGGAAGACAACTGGGCAGCCTTTGTGATGAACCGTGTTAAGGAAATTCATAATCTTAGCGCCACATACCAGGCCGATTAAACCCGGCAGACCTCCCATCTCGGGGATGTTCAGCAGAAACACTTAAGGAGATGGGAGGGACCTGCATGGTTAAAGGTATCTCAAGAAGAGTGGCCCAAATCAACCATTATCCCTGATTTGGAGATTGTTTATTCTGAAAGGCGCAAGACCATCCTGAACACCTTGTGTACGACAAGAGAAAATGAAAATTTTTTGAACGTTATTCCCATTTTTTGAGAATAGTACGAATTACCGCCTGGATATACAGATTCTTCAACAACGCCAAGATTGATAGAAGAAAGATAATTTCAGAAGATCTCAGTACAGAAGAAATCACTAAGTCAGAAATAATACTGATGAGACTTATCCAGAGAGAATCGTTTTCAGGATGAAGATAAGAAACTACAAGGCTTTAAGTTGCTAGTAGACTCCAGGGATTTTGAGAATAAAAACTAAAATTTGCAGAAGAGATATTTCGCTAATTTTAGAATGCCCATTTTATTGCCCTCAGATCACTTCTTGGTCTCTCAGGTGGAACCATGAAACCCACGGGCACGCCGGTCTACAAACGCTCCTCGGTATTCTGAGAGAAAACTATTGGATACTAAGATCCAGGAAAACCGTCAAGAAGATCATCAATCAATGCATTCGCACCTCAACACCACACCATCGAATCAACATCATTACCAGAAGACAGAGTACGAGATGCTGCAGTTTTCGAAATAGTAGGAGTTGATCTAACTGGTCATCTTAAAGAATAAGAAGAAAGCATGGATTGTCATCTTCACATGTGCAGTGTATAGAGGAGTTCATCTGGAACTTGTGACATCTTTGTCTATGGAAGCCTTCCTCCAAGCTTTCCGCCGATTTATTGCTCGAAGAGGCCGACCATTGATTGTGTATTCGGATAATGGGACTAATTTCAAAGGCATGGCTAATACTTTAAAGAAGATTGATTTTTCGAGATTAAAATGTGATCCCACATTGAAAAACATCACCTGGAAATTCATACCGCCTGGTGCTCCTTGGTGGGAGCGTTTGATTGGAATGATGAAACAATTGCTCTTTAGGATTCTCGGTCAAACCTCCTTGGGATATGAAGAACTGTCCACGGTAATGTGTGACGTCGAAAGCTTGATGAACACACGCCCTCTGACCTACCTAACTGAAGAAAGTGAGGATCTCGCTCCATTGACACCTTCGTTGTTCTTACATGAGGTCAGAGAGGTTGGCGTTCCAGACCTTGATTGATAACCAGACCCTCTCCCCAAATATCAATATATCAAATGTACGAGAAGATCTTAGAGAACGATTTCGTATCGAATATTTTGGATTCCTGAGACAAGAAACGAGACGCCTGAAGACTACCATACCATTCAAGGTGGGAGACATGGTGCTCATTGGACAAGAGAGTTTAAAGAGACTACACTGGCCGTTAGCCAGAATAATCCAACTCTATCCAGGAAAAGACGGACTTTGAGGGTTGCGAAAGTGAAAACTTCATCAGGTGATAAAATACGCCTATTCAAAAACTCTACAATTTAGAGATAACGCCCGAGATAAGATGTAGACCCTCTAGCGGAGCGATCTCCCACACAAAGTTCGATTGACAACTGAAGAGGACCCTTTGATTTCACAACAAGAGCAACATCACATTGAAACCCCGAATGTTGTGTCAAGTTACGGACGGCCCATCAAGAGACCCAACCGATTGGATCTACTGAACTTTTCCTTTCCATGATTGAGTCGTCGAGGCGCCAACTCAAAGGTGGGAGAAATGTTGGAAAAGAAGGAGTTTGCAGCAGCCAATGGGAGGCCGACGGAAGGGGGCTACGGGATGCAGCGCGGTTGGAATGGGAGGAACAAGGAAAAAAGAAGAACATGTAAACAACTTTCGAACACGAGAATTTGCCCTGATCCCCGATTCTTTTAGTGTAAATATTTAAATATATAATCAATTAAATAATACTTTACTTATTTTCTTAATTTATAATAAATATAATTTTCCCTCCTGTTTTTCATCATACATTTTAAAAGTGTTATAAACAGCGACACCACAATTTTGAACCTTCAACCCCGCTGACCAAGAATAGAGGTGAGTGACTCCCTCTATAGAGCTTAGATCGTCGTCACAACACAGAGTGGCGGTGAAAAGGCAATAGTTACCAAACACTTGGCAAATTGAGATGCAATTAACTATTTCCACTGATTAACTTCGAATCTAGCTGAGGATATATTGTCACGTAGAAAATTAGGAAAGACAATGACAATGGAAGAATGGCACGGCAATTTATTTAAGGCAAAAACAAAATAAACATTTATAAGATACAAGATAAGCAATGAGGGAAGTTTCCAGAGTAGCAAAATACAGTATAACCTCGTTAATTCGACACACCCCAATTCGACACTCGGCGATAATTCGACTATGTTCCGATGTCCCGACCTCCGGCCTATCAAATAACAAACCGTAATTCGACAGTATCGATAATACGACAGTTCCGATAGTTCGACCATTTTAAAATTCGAATTTCGACAGTTGAATGTTATTTTACATGCAACTTTACCGCTAAACGGTATTACGGCGGCGACGATCGGCATCGGCAGGCGCCGATACGATCGCGCCTGCGCACTTTTGGTTTCTGGTTAGTTTAAATTTCACTTTGCAGTGCCGTTGCGCAATTTCGCGGATGTTATTGTTGTTGTTTTTTTACGCGGAATTCCGGCATCATGCGCTAACTAATAATAATTTTTATTTTTTTATTTTTAACATTGAAATATTCTAGCTATTTTTAAATTTATAAATAATTTCTTTTTAAATAAATAAATCTTTATAAAATGATCCAACAATGATTATGATAACATTTTATTTCAATATTCCATTTCTGTGTTATTATAAAAGATTTAAACACAAAATCAATAACACCTGCAGCAGCAGTGGATGCCTTTAATACATTAAAATTTATTTATTAAAAGACATTTCAGAGGAAGAAAGGCATGCATGTTTTTTCAAAATGCCATCTGGAATACATCCTGAATAGGATTTCAGTGCAAAACAGATATCTATAAAGGAAATTTTTAAAAAATCTCTTCATGATTATTTTAAAATAATATTTTAAAATTTTCTTTTTATATATTTACCATATTTATTTCCTTTCAACTGCTATATTTTTCAATTAGAATAAAATATTATTTAATATATTATATTTAATATTTTAATGTCTGTAGTTAATTATAAAAATATTTTAGAGGCGTAATATTCTTTTTAAAATAAAACAATTTCTACTGTCCTTACTGCGATGGAAAAATTAAAGGGAGGGCCTGGCTCATCAGTGGTGAACCCTCCCAGCGGTTTCGCCAGTTTAATCTACCATACCGCTGTTATATTGCATATAGGTAGATTAAACTGGCGAAACCGCTGGAGGGTTCACCACTGATGAGCCAGGCCCTCCCTTTAATTTTTCCATCGCAGTAAGGACAGTAGAAATTGTTTTATTTTAAAAAGAATATTACGCCTCTAAAATATTTTTATAATTTGATAACAGATGGCGCTCTAGTACATTGTAGAGTTAATATTTGATTATATTACTGAAAAGAAACACATTGCCAATAAATTTATTTGTTACAATTATTTATGTTTCTAAATATGTATTAATGCCATTTTGTCACTGATACTAAAAGTTAATCATGAAAATAATATAAAAACACACAATGGTTTCAATTAATATCATTAATTTATATTACAAAGCTATTTAAAAAAAATTATTATTTTAGCGAGTTAGATGATTACCTAATCATCTCACCTTAATTCAACACTTCCTTTAATTCAACCGAAAGCTCTGATCCCTTGGGGTGTTGAATTAAAGAGGTTCGACTGTATGAATAATATAAATATTAATAAATTAATAATCTGTATAAAAATATAATACTTTGCTAAAATATTGTTCAGATATCTTTGCAGGACATCTTTGTATATAAGTATGCCACGAATATCAACCAAAGGCCAACCTATCCTAATCATGTCCCAGCCTTCCCCCTCAAAATTGCAAAGCCTGAGATGGACTCAAACGAGCCACATTGATTTATGGTTGCTGACTCAACCCACTAGCATCAAGCAGAGTCCAACTTGAACTCTAAACGCCACATCCCTATGGGCAAGCCTTGACATTTTAAAATCCTGGACCTTGCTCATATGATGAATTAAGGTTTGCGGGGATGGTTTTTTCACATTGGCACAAATATTTATTTCTTGTTAATTTTTTAGTAAGGAATTTGTGGTGTTTTGCATAACAATAGTTATGTTTAGATAAATTGTCGAGATATGCAAATAAGGTTTTGCATAGTGTTTGTTTGTGTTACTATGTTAATTATTTTTATGTATATATATATCATTCCATTGTAAATAGTTCGTTCAGTCATATTAGTGTTATGAGGCAATAAAGGTTTTATCTCTCACTAAATGGATCTCGGTGACCTGGAGTAGTTGTAGGAACATAGAGACACAACAGTGGCGACGAGTAAAGAACGTTATACACAAGTGAATGAAAGTGAGCGAACAATGATGAACATTGAGCAATTCAATCCTAACAACGGTAATGAACTCTCTGGTTATTTAGAGCGCTTTGAGTCCTATTGCATAGCGAATGATATAGTAAAGGTTGATAAAAAGAAGGCAACATTTTTCTCGCTATGTGGAAGAGAAACTTATAATAATACGGACGTTGACCTCTCTCAAGAATCCATTGGAGACAGAATGGGAAGAGGTGGTAACAAGGATTAAAAAATACTTTGATCCAACGCCAAATATAATAGTGCAGCGTTTTAAATTCACGAAAAGGCTTCAAATGCCAAATGAAACAATATCTGAATTTATAACAGCTCTAAAGAAAATTGCAGAGAAGTGTGAATTTCCTGATTTGGAAGATAGGTTGCGTGATGCCCTAGTATGCGGCATTCTAAACGAAGAGATACAATCAATGCTATTAATGTACAGTATGCTAACATTTAAAGTGGCTCAAGAAATGGCATTGGCACATGAGGCTGCGGTAAAGAACGTTGCAGAAATTAAAAATGGAAAACCTCAGGAAGAAATGAATGTAATGGGAAGAGCTGTTAAAGTGAGACTGAGGGATGAGAAGATGATTTTTAAATGTTTCCGCTGTGGAAACACAAATCACAGAGAAGAGCAATGTTTCTTTAAAGATAAAAGATGTTTTAAATGCCAGAAGTTAGGGCATATATCTAGGGTCTGTAAGAACAGGAACTGGAGGAGCGATCGTAATAATTGCTCGATAGATGAGGAGGCGGAGGCAACTAATGGCCTTTTTAATGTAAATCATGTGAATGACACAAGTAACATGCGGAATTATATGGTAAAGGTACAGACTAGCGTCGAGATATCAATATGCTCATTGACTCAGGAACAGGAAAAAATATTATTTCTGAGAAGACGTATATAGAAACTTGGGTGAAGTCAGAAAGGCCTAGAATAGAGAAGGATTCTACCAAGTTGGTGCAATGGAACAGACAGAGGTTATCCATTCTGGGTAAAATAAAGGCCGACGTAAAAGTGAACAACAGAAATATCACAATGGAATTGCTTGTGGTCGAAGGTCCGGGCCCAAATCTGATTGGAAGGGAGGCGTTTGACCAGATTGGAATTGGTCTTGAATGGATAAATTATGGCCAGTGTATGTCAAATCACTGAGGAATTTATGGATGTGTTTAAAGAGAAATTAGGACAATACAGAGGTCCACCAATCCATATAAAGATCAAAACTCTAGGGAAACCCACATTTCTAAGAGCTAGAACATTGCCATACGCAATTAGACCTAAGGTTGAAGAGGCTTTGAGGAAGATGGAGGAACAAGGAATATTGACTCTGTTGAATTTACAAGGTTTGCTACTCCAATTGTCCCAGTACTGAAAAGGGATGGTTCAATAAGAATATGTGGAGATTATCGGAGTACTGTTAACACCATCGTGGAGTCAGATACTTTCCCAGTTCCGGCGGCAGCCGACTTGCAAGTCAATTTGGCAGGAGGAAAGGTTTTCTCAAAGTTGGACCTTAAAGATGCATATCAGCAGCTGGTGGTGGATGAGGAGACAGCAGAGCTATTGGCTATTAACACGCACAAGGGATTGTTTAAGGTAAACCGTTTGCCTTTTGGTGTTTCCTGTGCGCCAGGAATATTCCAGCGACGAATGGAAAGTTTAATAGCCAAAATTCCAGGAGTAGTCGTTTACCTGGATGACATTCTGGTAACAGGGAAAGATGAAATGGAACATGACCTCCGATTGAGAGAAGTATTGAAGAGTATTCAAAGAATGGGATTGACTCTTAAGAAGGAGAAGTGCGAATTTAAAAATCTTCGTTAATTTTTCTTGGGTGCCGAATAGATGTGGAAGGCATACACCCTACTGAAGAGAAATGTGAGGCAATTAAGAATTTTCCGAAACCCGAAAACAAAAAAGAGTTACAGAGTTTCCTTGGACTATTGAATTTTTATAGCAAATTTTTAAAAGACCGAACCACTGTACTTGAACCACTGCATAGACTACTAAACAAAAGAAATTGTTGGAAATGGAAAGAAGTGGAGGATAGAGCATTCAGGGAGGCAAAGAATTTGATTCAATCCGATTTGGTGCTAACACCCTATGATGCCAGAAAACCCCTGGTCTTGGCTTGTGATGCATTACCCTTTGGAGTAGGAGCAGTGCTTTCGCACGTGAGAAGGAATGGAGAGACCCATTGCGTTTGCTTCGAGAACTATGTCTCAGACGGAAAGAAGGTATGCACAAATATATAAGGAAGCCCTGGCCATAATATTTGGCATCTCAAAATTCTACAAATATTTGTATGGCCGTGACTTTAAGATAATCACTGACCATAAGCCTCTACTGGGAATCTTTAATCCGAACAAACCTATCCCTCAGATGCTTTCCCCGAGGATGATGAGGTGGAGTCTTACATTGGCATTGTACTCCTATCAGATTGAACATAGATCTGGGAGAATGAACGCAAATGCGGATGCGTTGAGTAGAGCACCCACGAAAAAACAAGTAAAAAACACCGGAACCAGTTGACGTTTTTCTTATGGAAACTAATGAAGAGTCACCATTAGAGGCGAAGGAAGTGGCAAAATTAACGCAGGAAGACTCAGTTCTGGGGATAATTGTGGAATGGACTCGAATAGGATGGCCAGCTCACTGTCCAGCAGAAAAATTTAGGCCATACTTCAATAGGAGAAATGAATTATCCCTACATAGAGAGTGTCTCCTGTGGGGAAATAGGGTAGTAATACCCCGTTCTACAGAGGAGAACAATAACAGCTTCATGAAACTCACCCTGGAATTGTACAAATG
Organism: Cordylochernes scorpioides; assembly: GCA_030710605.1. Lineage (NCBI taxonomy): Eukaryota > Metazoa > Arthropoda > Arachnida > Pseudoscorpiones > Chernetidae > Cordylochernes > Cordylochernes scorpioides. The sequence continues at coordinate 40,839,264 of CP092866.1, read as the reverse complement.
AAGGCAATTGCAAGGAGCCATGTGTGGTGGCCAGGAATGGATAAGGCTATAGAGAATAGGGTCGAAAGATGCGAAAATTGTCAACTGGTGCGAAATAATCCTAAACAGAGCCCAGTTCACCCTTGGACGGCACCAGTTAAACCATGGTCACGCATTCACATAGACTATGCAGGTCCATTCCATGGGAGAACGTTTCTAATAGTCGTTGATTCAATGTCTAAGTGGCCGGAGGCCATCATCATGGATCACTGCACGGCAACAGCTACAGTGCGAGTGTTAAGAAATCTGTTCGCTGTTCATGGTTTGCTCGACCAGGTTGTTTCGGATAATGGTCACATGTTTGTGGGTCATGAGTTCCAGGAATTTTTGAGGATGAACGGAATAAGGCATATAACATCGGCTCCCTACCACCCACAGACAAACGGACAGGCAGAAAGAGTGGTACAAACACTCAAACAGCTAATAAGAAAGAATGGATGGGAGAAACATATCGGTTACGCTGCCACGCGCTCTGTTTGCAATGCGGACTACACCTCATGGAACAACTGGACTAACACCAGCTGAGCTACTAATGGGTCGCAGACTGACCACAAGAATGAACCGGTTGCACCCTAAAGAAAGTGAAGATAGCGAAAATGGAAAAGAACACTTCCAAATAGGTTCAAGTCCCAAGAGAATGTGTATGCACGTAAATATAATGGAAAGGGAAAGTGGGAACCGGGGAAGATAAAGACAGTACTTGGACCCAGGAACTATGAGGTAATTATGGAAAACGGAGTGACAGCAAAAAGACACCAGGACCAATTGATGAGAAGAGTCAAGGAAGAAGTATCGGAGGATGTGGAGAAGAAGGAGGAGTGTAACACCGAAAGAAGGGGGAACAAATGAATGACCCAAACGAATCACCGGAAAGGCTGGAGGAAACACCTGGGCCAAGTAGACCAATAAGAAACCGGAGACTCCCCGAATACTTGAAAGATTGTGTAACAAATTGGGGGTGAGAAGATGTGGTGTTTTGCATAACAATAGTTATGTTTAGATAAATTGTCGAGATATGCAAATAAGGTTTTGCATAGTGTTTGTTTGTGTTACTATGTTAATTATTTTTATATATATAATATCATTCCATTGTAAATAGTTCGTTCATATTAGTGTTATGAGGCAATAAAGGTTTTATCTCTCACTAAATGGATCTCGGTGACCTGGAGTAGTTGTAGGAACATAGAGACACAACAGAATTGATTTTCTGGGAAGATTCCCCATATCTTACATGGAAATGGATAGTTTTGACTGATTATCTCACCAGATTTGCGATAACAAAGGCCGGGACAACAGCGGAAGCTACTGAGTTAGCAACCTTCCTAATTGAAGATGTCATACTCAAGCATGGCGCTCCTTGGGAGATAATCAATGGCAGTGATTTTTTGTCCTTCATGTCTCAGACCATAAGAGAAATAAATAATCTAAACGGGCCAATTCATAGATTTACCATGGCGGTATCCAACGAATGGTTTGACAGAGACAACAAGACCTTGACTGACATGATATGGATGTATGTTGATCAGAAAAATTGGGACATCCTACCATATATGACCGTCTACCTGCCACTTGACGATGCACCCTTTCTTAAAACGGCCGGAAGTTGAAACACCACTGGATTCTATACTGCTGTACTGTTAGCTCAGATATTATGGTGTGAAATATGTTATACCTTCGAACAATATATATGTTCTATTTCAATATATTTCAAAAGATTTACTGATGATAAAGATTACTCCCACCTTTGAGTTGGCGCCTCGACGACTCAATCATGGAAAGGAAAAGTTCAGTAGATCTAATCGGTTGGGTCTCTTGATGGGCCGTCCGTAACTTGACACAACATTCGGGGTTTCAGTGTGATGTTGCTCTTGTTGTGAAATCAAAGGGTCCTCTTCAGTTGTCAATCGAACTTCTTGTGTGGGAGATCGCTCCGCTAGAGGGTCTCGACATCTCATCTCGGGCGTTATCTCTAAATTGTAGAGTTTTTGAATAGGCGTATTTTATCACCTGATGAAGTTTTCACTTTCGCAACCCTCAAAAGTCCGTCTTTTCCTGGATAGAGTTGGATTATTCTGGCTAACGGCCAGTGTAGTCTCTTTAAACTCTCTTGTCCAATGAGCACCATGTCTCCCACCTTGAATGGTATGGTAGTCTTCAGGTGTCTCGTTTCTTGTCTCTGGCATCCAAAATATTCGATACGAAATCGTTCTCTAAGATCTTCTCGTACACATTTGATATATTGATATTTGCGGGAGAGGGTCTGGTTATCAATCAAGTCCAAGTCTGGAACGCCAACCTCTCTGACTCATGTAAGAACAACGAAGGTGTCAATGGAGCGAGATCCTCACTTTCTTCAGTTAGGTAGGTCAGAGGGCGTGTGTTCATCAATTATTTGAAACCTGGCTAAAAAAAGGAAAACACACCAAAGCACATACACAAAACAATATACTATTAAATTACATAAACACTAAGATAAAAGAACAAGGAATAAAGAAGTTCATCCAGACCATATATAGACATATTTCTAGGTCTAGGAAATTTGTATGATACACGAAGGTCCATTTATATGAACCATATCCTCGAATAATAGATATATTCAATTTCAATGCGTTTCAACGATTTTACCAAATGGGTCAAGTCATCGATGGGGTGATGAAGCACACTCAACGACATGTATACCATAACACAAACATTGTGTAATTGTATTATAACTAATGCTGCCTACATAATTATCAGAATCTTCCGCTATCCTCCTTTTTTTTTTTTTTTAGTGTGAGAGTAGAATTTCCATTCATAAGTGTGTGTCTAGTCTGGTATAAAATACGATGATACAGTCTGATAAAAACATATGTAAGGGTTTATTATATCAAAATTTCTTCCATATCATGAGACAAAGGGGAATAGGATAATAGTGAAAGGTTTCATCCTATGCAAGCGGAATCTCTGCTTCAAATTTCACTGATGTATATAAAAATAACCAAAACTTTGTTTGGAATATACTATATATAGCGGAATCATGACTTTATAAAATGACTCAACACATCATGCCAAAAAAAAAATTTTAGAAGAAAAAAAAGAAAACTTATTAAATACGATATGAAACCTCTTCTATTAGTGGGCCTTTTGACCGACATGAACAAGGTTATAGTATAATTCACTTACCATTTATCTTTTTCTTTACTCACCACGATTCACTCCTTAATTCTTAGCCCGTCTCTCGTCCCGACACCAGCCTTCTTCGTCCTTTTTCTCTCACTTCTCTCTCTACTCTAACTTAACTGAATTTTTTTTTAAAATCCCCCGTGACCAAAGAGAAATTTTTTTTATCTCTTTTACAGAGTAAAAAAAAAAAAAATTTATTTCATAGAATAAATTTGGACATAAAATGTAAAAAATTATTCTTTGGAATAAAATTAATTTTAAATTAATAATAAAAAATAAAATATATAAAGACGATTCCCTGAAATTTTAATCTAGTACTTCTTAAATTTTATTGTTATCTCTTTGAAATACCTAATTTAGCTAGAGTATATATTAACTTATTAACTCTATTTAAATTTCAATGTGGTAATAAAAAGAAATATCTTGCTGAATTTAACCTTTCACCATGTATATATAGGAAGGGATTGAGTTTTGTACATATATACATTATGTACACCTTACTGCAGCGGGCCTCGGAATACAAGAAGTCCAGAGCTTGCCCAGGTCCTCCATCTGGACAGCAAACACTTCGGCGAGGCACTGTAATTATATGATGTAATATGTTTACATCTTCGTTGGGTTCGTTGGTGAAAAATGGCCCAACAGTACCATAAGGCAGGAACTGCAGAATATTATGTGGACCATTTGTTGACCAACGCTGAGGACGAGGAGTTAGCACAGCTTCACATCCTGCAGGCTCAGAGAAAGAACGCTATGACGAGCATCGGCAAGTTTGGTATATAAGCAAGGTGTTCACCCCAGTCTGTACATTTGGCTTGTTGGAGAAGTTATTAAAGAGTATTTTGAACCCTATAGAGCGACCAGAAAATTATCGAGTGTAAATTATCAAGTAGAAGGTGTGACATACAGTAGAAGATGAAAAACCCAAAATGTCGTCCATGTAGTCAGGATGAAGCCCAAGAAGGAATTGCCCAGGGTCATGTGACCAAGTAGAAAACAGCAGGTTGCCCTTTTGGGAGTGGGCATTGTAGCATAGATTTTTTTTTTATCTACGTTAATCAAGTTTCATATTTTAGTTTACTTGTATCAGGTGGATAAATTTAAAAAAGGAATCTTCTGATTGTGCAACTAAAATTTGCTGATGGCTTGCGTCATCTGTTAGAATATCAAATAATCTGTAATTTTTGATCATTTTATAGTTAAGTATCTTTGGAGGAGATAGCTTCAAACTTTACAACTGAGAACTCTGTTAGCCTATTATCTATATAGATTAATTGAGAATGGATATTTGGCCAATTCTGGAATAAATAAAAATCTATTATTAGTTGATATTTATTACTACAGATGGTGCAAGTCATCACCAACTTTTATCAAGAGATGCCTTTTAAAAATATATATTAAATATAACCTTGAAAAAGGTTGGCATTCAGCCAACTCAAATATTTTTTCATCGCAGTAAGGACAGTGGAAATTTGTATTATGTTTAAAAGAAACATTCGCGCTTTTAAGTCCTTTTATTTTATATGTATAGATGGCGCGTTATTGCTTTGTGTTAATTGGTATATAAGTTAAATTTTTGATCCAATATATGTATTTTTAATTGATGTACCTAGAGAGGCATTTCTCCCTTTAATTAGGCATCTTCTGAATACAGGGTTTGTCCCAAAAGTAATGAGCCTTTAAAAAAAAATATTATTGATCAAACACATGTAATACAACTTAATACTCTTCAAAATAGTCTCCCTCTATATTTTTAGGAAAAACTAATTTATTTACAAAGTTTTCTTAAACTATTTAGGGAGTATTCACATATTTACATATACAATTATTTACAATAGATAATGAGAAATTATATAACAAATATATTTATACAAGTCAAACCTCTTTAATTCAACATTCCAAGAGATAATTTTGAGAAGTGCAGAGAACAAAGTTTATTCACACAAACAGTTTTGTATAAAAATTTTAAGATATATAATAATAGAAGATAAAAGTTGATAATTTTTTGTGTTTAGTTAGATGATTAAATAGTTGTTTATATGTATTATATTTATATCTTATTAGGGGAGAGAAAAATGTAATAAAAAAATATTGGTTAGAATCAGGTTTGTATTGATGTTTTAATTTTAAACTAGGGTTTTACCAGATTAAATGCTTTAATTCAAATACTATTCATTACAATTATAAATTGGCGCCGTGGATGTCATTCTTGTGAGAACGTCTTGCTCCAAACTTTGTGTATGAGAAGCAATATTTTTATAAAGAGATGATCTGAAGCCCTGGAGGTTGTAGCTCTGTCGCGCAAACCTCACGCTGCTGTTCTGTCTCTGAAGCATGCGAAACACTGAATCTCTCCCGCAGATTAGCAAGTCTACACTCTCTAGGTTCTATAGTTGTTTCCTTTTTTTAGCCTCTGCTTGGCAGTGGCCAAAAGCCTTGCGTTTTTTAGGAGGCATTCAGCTTTCTGAAAAAAAAAAACAAACTGTAAAGCAATGATACAACACAATCTGAATTACAGGGTCCATTATGAAAGAAATGAGCATTTACTGGCAAAATACATTTATTGGTCGTAATTTGTGCAAATGTTCAATATTCTTCAAATTACATTCCTCCTGCATCAATACACTTGCGGAGACGCGTTTGCAACGCCTGAAAGGCACCCTGAAACTCCTCGACAGAAATGCTTCTCAGGAACGTTGTAACATGGTGTTGGATGTTTTCCACGGTTTCCCAATGTTTTCCTTTCATCTCTCTCTTGAGTCGCGGAAACAAAAAGAAGTCACATGGAGCTAAGTCGGGACTGTAAGGGGGGTGAGGGATCACCGAGGTGTTGCTCCGGGCCAGGAAGTTGGCAATGATGAAGGCTGTGTGGCTGGTGGCATTGTCATGGTGGAGCTTGACCGTGTCTTTAATGTCAGTCCTCACGCGTGCGATCCGGCGTTTCAATCTCCTGAGCACCTCCAGGTAAAAGGCTGAGTTTACAGTTTGTCCCTGCGGAACAAACTCACAATGGACTATTCCTTGGATGTCAAAGAAGACAATGATCATCGTTTTGATGCGCGACTTGCTCATTCGCGCTTTCTTGGGACGTGGGGATGATTTTGTGTGCCATGCACAGCTCTGCTGTTTCGACTCTGGGTCGTATTCAAACATTCAGGATTCGTCTCCGTTACTACAGAGTTCAGAAAGTCCGGTTCATTTTGAATTAAATCCAACAATTCTTGACAGCGCAAAACTCAAATTTTTTTCTGGTTTTGCGTCAACACTTTCGGCACAAGCTTCGCACAGACCTTACGCATTTGCAGATCCACGGTGACTTTCCATGTACCACAAATGTGGACATGTGTAATGTGTCAGCAATTTGCTGGATGCTTAATCGACGGTCGGTACGCAAAACTTCGAGCACACGATCCACGTTCTCGTCAGTTCTGGCCGTTGTTGGGCGTCCTGAACGGGGTTCGTCGGCGACCTCCTCCCGGCCCTCCTTGAACGCCTTGTGCCACTTCCCACACTGTGATCTTGAAATGCAATCGTCTTTGAAGGCTTTTTGCAGCATCTGGAATGTTTCAGTTGCATTTTTTCCAAGCCTCACGCAAAACTTTATGGCGTATCGTTGTTCAAGCGAACGCTCCATAGCGCTATGTTACAAAAGTTGAAAACACACTTCAAGCGGAGGCATGTATCTCCCCTCACACTGCTCGAACCCAATTGACGACCGGATGGATTGAAAGGGCATATCCCTCCACCACATTTTCCACGGTTTTACCGTGCTGCCATCTATCGTCGCGTCACAATAACATTATGCTCATTCATAATGGACCCTGTATATATATGTTGCCTAGAAATTGAGATAAGAGCTTCAGAAAGGTTAGGCATGAAAATGGTAGTCTTTAAAAAAATACAGTAAAACCCCTCTATAGTGAACCCCATTGGGACGGGACTTTTGGTTCACTATAGCCACGGTTTGGGTATTTAAATTTTTTTTGAGGATATAATTAAAGGGCATGCGCAAAAAAAAAAAAAAAAAGGCTACCTCTTAATATTGGCTGCTTTTTTCCCCCTAAATTAACCTATTTCTATATATTAAAGCTGTATATTAAAATAAAAACAAAATCATGTGAAAATATTGCCTTTTTGATCAGTTCCTCTGATAATTTAATTAGTATAAATGCAACCTGCCCCCCATATGTCAAAAAAATCCAAGTATACCTTATATATAAAAATTAAATAAAAACTTTATTAATAATATTTTAAAGGGTATAACAATATATTTTATATAAATAAATATTATATTACAATATAGGATACAAAGGCTTACTTGAAGAAGTCTGTTATTTTTTTCTGCTTTAACATATTCCTCAAAAATTTGGTTTCATATCTAGCAAAGAAATCTTCATTTTTTTAAATGAAGCCTAGCTTGTACTAACCACGTATACAAGGCTTCTAAAAGTGGATAATGACACTGACGATAGCGGCAATAGTTGGGATTGATTCCTCTTTGTAGCATTTTTTTTTATAGTCTTCTTTTTTGCCCCATATCAAAGAAATGCTACTTTTGCTCATTTTCATTTTCTTCCGAAGTTCCGCTTGCGATGTACCACTCTCAATAGCTTTTATGATGGTTAATTTCTTTTCAAGTGATATCTTGGTACGAGCGACTTTTTCTTTGGCACTTCCATTATCTTTTAAAACTGGTTTTAATAATTTAAATCATGTTTTAAGGAATTTTCCTAATGTAGAGTTAAGAAATTTAGTTTTCAATAAGGCATGAAAAATTTATAAAAGGGCGCAGTATAAAAATAGAACGTAAATAAAAACACCCAATGTCGCTAAATTCTTTGTTTGAATTGCGATCTGTGAGCTAGAGCTCACACAAAATTTTAATTAGTTTTGAAAATTATAATTTTGGAATTTTAGAATTAAAATTAAAAGTTCGTTATAAGCATGGTATTTTTGATAGAATTTAATATTTTGGGACCAAAATTGGGTTCGTTATAGCGATAGTTCGCTAGTTTGAAAAGTGAAAAGTTCGTTATAACGATGGTAATTTTAATGGAATGGAATTGGGATTTTCGATGGGTTCGTTATAAGGGAAGGTTCGTTATATCCATGGTTCGTCTTAGCGGGGTTTTACTGTATGTAAAATTTCTGCAAAAGAAGAATAATCCGCATATAAGTTATGAAAAATTCGATATTAAAATAAAAAAATTGAATGAATAACTAAATATAATATTTTTTAAACAAAATGTAAATAAAAAAAAAAAGGATATATAAATATATTGAATTTAAAGAATAGTTATATATATCGTACATAGATGGCGCCACGATTTAGGTCATCGGACCATTACTTCGCATTTTCCCCGCTAGAGGCACTACTTTCGAGCTAACTCGAAAAATATTCTATATAGAGACCTTATATATACACTTCGTTCTCTTTTTATGCGGTTTCGGAGTTATGCGGTGCAAGAAAAAAAAATATTCGAATTTCGAACATTTTTTTTTTGGTGATTCACTTTTTCTGAAAACGAATAAGAATAACAACTACAACTCTACTATTACGCAATCAATACAAAGAAAGAATTTTGTAACGTTCTGGTTGTTAAGTTATCCAACAAACAGTAGAGGGGAAGTTCCAATGTCTTTTATTCCGCGCCTGCCGGTGTCTTACACAACTCGTGCAAAACCAAAATCAAAACTGAAAACTCGCCGGCGTGCCAACTGCCGTTACAAATTTCTTTTTTCTTTTATTGACATGTTTTCTCTTGATTTGTTCTTAAAAACAAAAGAGACAAAAACAAAAATACCTCGTTAAAATTGCGTGTTTTTATGCTGCATTTTGTTTTTGTATGAAACTAATTAAAAAAGCCTGCATATTGGAAAGCATTAGAAAATAAAACTTTGTGAAAGAAGGTTACTACCGAAAACCGGAAGATAAATTACACAAGTGAATTGTAAGTTTTTTTGAATAATTTTAGTGCGTAATTGTACATTAAGTTTTTTCTATAATTTTTAGTCCTCTTAAAGAAAATGTGTGACAATAATAAAAAACAAAAAAGAAGTGCAATTTCGCTAGAAACCAAAATTATAATTCTCGATTGCTTGGCGAAAGGAGAAAGATCAACAGCAATAGGTAAACGTTATAATTTAGGCGAATCTACTATAAGAGCAATAAAAAAAAAATGAAGCGGCAATAAGAAGATCAGTCAGATCTGGTACAAATTTGAGTTCTAAAATTTCATCATATTCAAGAGGCACTTTAATAGAAAAAACAGAAAAGGCTCTCGTAATTTGGATTGAAGATTTAACTCAAAAAAGAACTCCGTTAGATGGACATTTAATCAAGATGAAAGCCCTTAAATTTTACAAGGAGTTAAAAGAATCAGAGCCATCTACATCTTCACGTGAAAGTAATCCACAATTCTCTGCCAGCACAGGGTGGTTAACTGGTTTTATAAAAAGACATTCTTTTCATAATCTAAAAATAAAAGGTGAGGTGGCTTCTGCAGATGAAGAAGCTGCTAGAAAATATCCTGAAAAGTTGGCTAAAATTATTAAAGATGGAGGATATTGTGCCCATCAAATCTTCAATGCTGATGAAACAGGATTGTTTTGGAAAAAAATGCCAACCCGTACTTACATTGCAAAGTCCGAAAAAAATGCCAGTGGTTTTAAAGCTGCTAAAGATCGAGTTACTTTATTGCTGTGCAGCAATGCATCTGGCGATCGAATGTTAAAACCGCTGCTTGTAAATCGATCTTTAAAACCACGTGCATTAAAAGGAAAAGACTTAAATACACTGCCTGTACATTGGATGGCAAACAAGAAGGCCTGGGTAACAACGGCTATTTTCACTGAATGGTTCAATAAATGCTTCGCACCCGAAGTAGAAAATTATATGAAAGAGATGGGTCTCGAATTTAAGATCTTATTAATTCTTGACAATGCACCAGGTCATCCAAACTTAGAACATCCAAATATAAAGGTAGTTTTTTTCCCTCCAAACACAACGAGCCTAATTCAACCATTAGATCAGGGAATTATTTCAACATTTAAAAAACATATATATGTAATAATAAAAATATATATATATATATATATAATAAATAGTTATTTAATTTTATAGTCCAGTTTTGTATTAAGATTATCTTCACTATTATGATCATTTAAATTCAAATTATAAAATTTGTAAAATGTTATTAATTTGTAGATAGAGAGAAAAAAAAAAATCCTTTACTTCTAATACATCATCAAGTTAATTATATATTTATAATTAATAACAATAAAAATTAACAACGTAACGTCTATTTGAATCGGCTTTTACACGTCATTTAGACATACTCTATCCTATATATAGAATAATAGAAGTGATAATATATTTAATATTACAAATTTTAGTAGTTAGAGAAAAGAGAGAAAGACAGAACCATGCACTTTTAATCAAACTAATAATAAGGAAAAAAAAGGTTTGTAAAGAAGGTAGATAAGATTGTTAGTATATATATATATTTTATAATTTTATATTTATTCTTTTTTTTTTTAAAGATTTTTTAAGGTTTTTTTTATTTTATAATATGATTATAAATAGTTGTATTTAGTAATATATCTATAGTATGAATTAACATTTGTTATAAGTTTGGTTATTATGTTTTGAAACCCTAATGGTAGACCAGACATACACAAAAAAATTTAAATTGAAATAAATTGGAAAAAGAGATCTGCTGGACCGGGGATCTTCAGATAAAAGCCCAGCTGACATTTCACCCCTTCTTTATTATGTCATAGACCTCTTTTAAACCGGATTTTATGTGTTAATATTAAGTTATTTCAGTGAAATATTTAAATCAACATATATAACAGATACAATTGTTAACAAATTCCAACTGTAAACCTACCTCGACCGCGGCGTCCTCCATTGTGAATATCTATTTCTGGCTGACACATGTTGCGGGGGGGGACATTTCAAATTTAGACCATTTATTCTGAATTTTTTGAACAACAAGACAATTAAAGAAGAAAGGAAAAATAGTTAAGGGAAGAAAGCTAAATTCATAATCTTTACAGCTAGTTATATCAAAATAACTGATTCAACACTTATTCATCTTTTAATATTCCTTTAAAAAGGCAAATTATAAGAGTTTAATAAAGCTATTAATTGTGCAAATTCACCTTTATTTAATTTCCATTTTCCTCCCCAGAAATTGGAGATTAAACAAAATGAACTCTATACTACAACACTTTAAAAATCTTGTGAAAAAATCTTTTAATCAGTTATTTAATCAAAGTTTAATTAACTGATGAGAATGATAATTTATATCAAGTAGATTTGATTAGATTAGCAAGCTAAATCTAAATTAATTATAAAAATAAATAGTTGTTTAGTTTTATAGTTTAGTTTTGTATTAAAATTATCTTTATTACTTTGTGTTTATTTAAATTCAAATTATAAAATTTGTAAATTGATATTATTTAATTGAGATAGAGAAAAAAAAATGCTTTACCTTCTTACACATAATCCATGTATATTTATAATTAATAACTGTTGGAATAGCGATCAAAATTGGCGTGGAGCATTGGGGGATCGACCAATCAACGGCCGCGGCGGCGCTGCGGTCGACGTCAATATATATAGTCTTTGTCTCTCGCCTTCCTACATATACTTGCCTTTAAAATTTTGCTACTTTAACATCTTGTTTTAAGTTACTTTGTTTAATAAATAATCCTTTTATTCCTTGATTCAATCTCAAACTTCAACAGGTTATGGGCCCAGCACGCTTCCACTGCGCCTAAAAGGATTAACCGCCAGCAGTGAGTAAGCCTTTGTTTTGCTTGAAGTTTAGGCGTCAACCGCCAACCATAACCCTAGTTTCTTTTTGTCGTTGGCCGATTCCAAGACAAAGAAGATGAGCGAAGATTGTCTTTCAAGGATTAAAGTTTTTAATGGTGAAAACTTTTCACTATGGAAATTCCAATTCAGGCTTCTTTTGGAACAACAAAAATTACTAGAATTATTGGAAGGCTTAGAAATAAAGCCGAATGTTGTTTCCTCCGACAGTAACTCTGAAAGTTCACTACAGAATTGGAAATCAAAGGACGTTAAGGCAAGGATGTTGTTATCACAGGCAATCGAATTAAGGTTTCTTCAGCCCCTGATGAACTGTACTTCCACTTCACAAATGTGGCAGAAATTACTTGCTATTCATGAACAAAAATCCGAATTTACTATTGGCCTACTTTGGCCACAATTCTTCGATGCACGATTGACATCGGAAACAATAAGTGATTACATGGCAAAAATTGAAAATATTTCTGCACAAATTTCACAAATGGGCGGAACCATAACGGAAGATCAAAAGGTAGCAAAAATTTTAAATACTTTGCCTTCGAGTATGCGCTACTTTGTTGCAGCGTGGGAATCGTTAGATCCGAAAGCTCAAACTCTTAACAATTTAACTGCAAGACTTTTGATTGAAGAAACAAGGAATCAACAAAGCGGTTCTTCTAAACAAGATGAGGCCTTATTACACAGGCAAGCACGAACGAAGCCTAAAGATACACAACGTTCTTTTCAAGATGCCAAGAAGAACACTAAATGCCACTATTGTCACAAAATTGGACATTGGAGCCGCGAATGTAGAAAAAGATTAGCTAATGAGAAAAATAAATCCAAAAATCTTCATGATTCAAAAGGAAGTTCAAGTGATTTTGGACTTATTTTGTGCGATAATCAAGTAGAGCCCAATGATATTTGGTATGCTGACAGCGGTGCAAGCTGCAGCATGACATTTCGACGAGAGTGGTTCAAGACCTACACGCCGTTCACCAGTGATCATCCAATCTACTTGGGAGACAACTCGACACTACTTGCAGAAGGCATGGGAGACATCGAGATTCAAGCCTACGTCGACGGTGGATGGTACAATACGTACATAAGAAATGTGCTCTACTTGCCGCAACTAAAGAAAAATTTGTATAGCCTTTCTACGTCCACAAGAAGAGGATTCAACGTCATTATCAAACATGACAAGCTACAGATCTTCATGGATAATGACCTAAAAGCCGTAGGAGTGCGTCATGACGGCCTCTACAGGATGCTCTTCAAGGTTACGTCATCATCACAAGGATACATCACCAGCGAGAACAAGCTTCAGTTGTGGCACGAGAGACTTGCGCATCTTCCAGTTGCTACACTTCGAGAGATGGCGACCAAAGGATTGGTGGATGGTCTGCAGCCTCAAGATTTAGAGAGAGAATTTTTCTTCTGTGAAGGATGCCAACTTGGAAAAGCCCATAGAAAGTCCTGCTATCCCTCAGATGGCAAAAACTACCAGCTAGGTGAGTTTATTTATGCTGATATTTGTGGCCCAATGCAGACTCAATCATTAAGTAAATATCTGTATTTCTGCTTATTTAAAGATTACTTTAGTGGTTATCGCCATATTTATTTTATTAAAAACAAATCAGATGTGCTAGATATATTCAAAGAATATGCTACTCTAATCTATACTCAAACTGGAAATAAGATAAAAGTTCTTAGGACTGATAATGCGCTAGAATTCAAAAGCGATAATTTTGCAGATTTATGTAAAAGATTTGGGATAATTCACGAGTTCACTGCACCTTATGTGCACGAACAGATAGGACGTATAGAAAGAGACAATCGTACGATTGTGGAAGCAGCCAGGTCCATGCTAAATTCACGAAATCTTCCAGGATTTTTTTGGGCTGAGGCATGTAACACAGCAACTTATATTCTAAATAGAAGTGCGACTAAGCAAACCCCTGGAACGACACCTTATGAAATTTTCTTTGGCACAAAGCCTAATGTAGCTAACTATAAAATATTTGGCTGTAATGCTTATATGCATATTCCCAAAGAAAACCGTAAAAAGTGGGATAATAAATCGATAAAACTTATGTTTTTAGGTTATGAGAATACAAGCAAAAATTTTAGATTATGGGATTGGAAAACTAGAAAAATAAGAATTTCTAAAGATGTCACATTCGATGAGAAAGCTACTCCACATTCAGATAGAGAATCTACCAAACCGAAAGAAATAATATTTCAGATTAACAGCGCTCCGGATGAATCACCAGTTGCAACAACAAACTTCCCAGTGCAGGAAATGCTGCCAGTATCCGATATCAGTTCGCATCCAATGATAACACGCTCTAAAGTTTCGAATAGCCAATGTAACTTTGCGCTCGCTGATGAACCCAGTAACAATATAGATGCAATAACAAGTTCAGATTAGAAAGATGGAAATTAGCCATGGATGAAGAGATTGATGCATTAAATAAAAATAAAACATGGACTTTAGAACGTCTGGCAGATGGTCATAAACCTATCGGTTTGTAAATGGGTTTATAAAATTAAAACGGAGTCCGATGGTACAATTCAACGGTTCAAAGCCAGATTAATTGCAAAAGGCTATTCTCAAATCAAAAATGTTGACTATTTCGATACGTTTAGCCCAGTAGTCAGGTATGATTCGTTACGCATTCTTTTATCACACGCTGCTTCTGAAAGGATGTTTCTTAAGCAATTCGATGTAAAGACAGCTTTTCTCAATGGCGAATTAGAGGAACTTGTTTATCTTGAACAACCAGAAGGCTACAAGAGAGATGTAATAGCTGCTATAGATTACATAAAAGTCTGTATGGTCTGAGACAATCTTCTAGAAATTGGAATAAGAAATTTACCAATTTTTTGTATAGCCATAATTTCAAAACATCAGACGCCGACCCGTGCATTTTCATTGGAACACACAATGATTCAAATGTTATCTTAGCTCTCTATGTTGATGATGGAATTATTCTATCTAAAGATAAAGAGGCAATAGCTATTTTAATGGATGAGTTAGAACACGCATTGATATTACATCTGGAAGTGTTAACTTTTTTGTTGGGCTACAAATAGAGCAGTCAGAAGATAGGGCAAGTATTTTCATTCACCAGTCATCATATATTGACAAAATTTTGAGTAAATTTAATATGGCTGACTGTATTCCTGCTTCGGTGCCTATGGATCCTTCTGTCATCTTAACAAAGCAGGACTGTCCTACTCCAGAACAAAAGGAAAAGATGCCTAAATTCCCTTTTCGAGAAGCTGTTGGATCCCTTATGTTTGCATCATGTGTTTCACGTCCAGATATCACTTATGCAGTTTCACAAGTGAGCAAATTCCTAGAATATCCAGGACCTGCACATTGTACAACAGTGAAGAATATTTTCCGTTATCTGAAAGGCACTCCACACATGGGAATTCTCTTCACTGGACAAGACCAACTTGTTGGCTACTCTGATAGTGATTTTGCTCGTGATGTTGACTCCAGAAAAAGTACGACTGGTTATGCCTTCATGATGAACGGAGGAACTGTTTCTTGGGCAAGCCAACGACAACCAATTATCGCACTTTCAACCACCGAAAGTGAATACATCGCTGCCTGCAGTGCTGCTAAGGAATTGATTTGGATCAGAAGACTTCTACAGGGCATCGGCTGTGATATTACTAAAGAAACTGAACTTTATATCGACAACCAAGCAGCAATAAAACTTGTTGAAAATCCAGTATTCCACAAACGAACGAAACATATTGATGTTCGCTACCACTTCATTAGATCCAAACATGAAGAAGGTGAACTTAAAGTGCATCATGTTTGCAGCTCAGAACAGCTAGCTGATATAATGACTAAACCTCTTCCACGAAACAAATTCCACTACTTAAGAGGTCTACTGAACATTTTGGATCGAGAGGGAGTGTTGGAATAGCGATCAAAATTGGCGTGGAGCATTGGGGGATCGACCAATCAACGGCCGCGGCGGCGCTGCGGTCGACGTCAATATATATAGTCTTTGTCTCTCGCCTTCCTACATATACTTGCCTTTAAAATTTTGCTACTTTAACATCTTGTTTAAGTTACTTTGTTTAATAAATAATCCTTTTATTCCTTGATTCAATCTCAAACTTCAACAATAACAATAAAATTTAACAACGTAACGTCTTTTGCAATCGGCTGTTACCCGTCATTTAGACATACTCTAATTTATATATAGAATAATAGAAGTGAGAATATATTTAATAGTATAAATTTTAGTAGTTATATATAGAGAAAAGAGAGAAAGACAGAACCATGCACTTTATTCAAACTAATAATAAGAAAAAAAAAAAATTTTGTAAAGAAGGTAGATAAGATTGTTAGTATATATATATATATTTTATAATTTTATATTTTTATCCTTTTTTTTATAATTTTTTAAATTTTTTTATTTTATAATATGAATAAATCTAGTTGTATTTAGTAATATATCTATAATATGAATTAACTTTTGTTATAAATTTGGTTATTATGTTTTGAAACCCTAATGGTAGACCAGACATATACAAAAAAAATGTAAAATGAATTAATTAGTGGAAAGAGAAATCTGCTGGACCGGAGATTTTCAAATAGAAATCCAGCGACATTTCACTCCTATTCTATATGCCATAGATTTTTCTTCGACCGGATTTTATGTGTTAATATTAAGTTGTTTTAGTGAAACATTTATATGCACAGATTTAACAAATACAAGTGTTAAGATATTTAACTGTCACCTACCTCATCTGTGACGCCTTCTTCTGTAAACAGCTATTTCTGGTTAACATCTGTTGCGGGAGGGGACACATGTTCGTCCCTTCAAAATTAGACTGCTTTCTCAGAAATTTCAGATCAATAAGACAACTGAAGAAGAAAGAAAATAGATAAGGGAAGAAAGTTAATCTTTATAATCTTTACAGTTAGTTATATTAATATAACTGATTTAATTATTATTTATCTTTTAATTTTCCTTTAAAAAGGTAAATTATTAGATGATTAATAAAGCTATTAATTTTGAAAATTCATTTTTATTTAATTTCCATTTTCCTCCCCAGAAATTGGAGATTAAATAAAATGAACTCTATAAATATTACTTTAAAAGTCTTGTGAAATTTTTTTTTAAATTAGCTATATAATTTAAGTTTAATTAACTGTTAAAGATTATAAATTTGTATTAGTTATTATTAAGAGAAATTATAAAAAGTTGATTTAATAAATGGATATTTCCATTTATTTTTTTTAAAAGTATTTTATAATTGATATACTGTTGAAATATTTTACTTGTTTAATACTAAATTTATTTTTAATAAATTCCATGTTTAAATTTTTAACATCTTCTATGAAATTTTTTAATATATTATTTATTCTATAAAATCTTAGAAACTGAGCAAAATATATATGTCGCATACCTTGGGATATTTGCATGGTATTGTTTTATTTTGTATATTTACATTTTGTTTCTTTTAAAAGGATGGTGAATTTGCATGTCCTCGAGAAGCGCGATATTTATATATAGGTCAAAAAAGGTAATAAAGTAGAATTTCTTTTGCTTAGGATCTTATTCATTCTTACTCGTTCTTTTAATAGAACATCACAATATGGCGCAGCCGACAGGATCACTAGTCTTATACTTCAGGGATGAAAAGGTGATTGGATTTGGTTTACACTCTGGTGAGGAGATTATTGATATTCCAGAAGAATACCAGTCACCAGAGCATCATGAAAGGACTTTTAAGTATGGTAAGAAACCAATGGCATTTTATCTGAAAAAGAGTTCAAACCGATTTGTTGGTGTTCCAACTAGCCTTATACAATGGTATGCCGATAGAGAATTTGATAAGATCAAACTTATTAAGCAAAGACATGCAAGAGGAAGAAACAGACTTGGCAGATTCGACCATGGAGAGCCTCATCAGGACGATGGCGGACCAGCAGCGCTTAATGACGGACTTTCTTCTTAATAATAAGAGTGAAATCAGGGTAGGTAGGCCAGTTAAAAATGGATGTGGCTACCTTTGATGGAAGAAACGCGGATCCTAAAATTTGGATCAAAGTATATGAAAACATTTGTGGAAACAATGGATGGGTTGGAGACGAGGCTAGAATCAATGGAATGCGATCATACTGACAGGATCGGCTTTGTTATGGTTCGACAACAAATTCCAGGATGAAGAGGAATATTGTTGGAAGGATTGGAAGCAAGAATTTATTTGTTCTTTTAACAAAAATCCCATTGTGAGTTACGACCGTGCTTTCAATTGGAGATATCGAGGAGGATCCTTGGTGGAGTATTTTTACCAGAAACAAGGAAAGATGCGACTTGGTATGCCTGGCCTTAGCGAGGAATTATTGATTATTGGGATAATTCATGGACTTCCCCAGTATATGCAGGAGCAACTGGCCACGGCAAATATCAAATGCAAGCAAAATCTACTCAAACTCCTGGAGAACATCAGGCCTATATCGGAAAATAATTATTCTGAATCCAGGCCGTCTGCAAGAACTCTTGGCACAGTCAAGAAACCAGTTCATTTTACTGAATCTAGTGACACGGGGTTACACCAGGCGGCGAATGATAGAAATGGTTCGTTCTTGTCAAAAAACTGACGAGTATGGGTTCGCCGGTCCCATGGTCAAAATCGACCATTTTTTCGATTTGTGATTCTCGCCATTCCTTCATTGATGTGACAATAAACTCTCAGTTAGTAAAGGCCTATCTGGACAGCGGTTTCTTCTCTCAACCTGATACATAGAAATTTAACACAAAAAACAGGTGGAAAACATACCCTACCAAGACTTTAATAAACACAATCAACCATAGTAAATTCACTGCTACCGAAGCCATTAATCTGGTTCTGGAGGCTGGGGAGCAATCAATCAAGATCCAGGCCATTGTCCTCCCAGATATGCCCTTTGATCTGTTAATTGGTAAGCCTACGTTAAAATCCCTGAAAGTGAAGTGGGACTTCTTTACAGATCAGATCAGTTTCTTTTCTGAAACTGGCCCGAACCTCGTTACCAGGAGGGATGTCGAGGCCCAATACCCCAGCCTTTGCAAAAGGACTTTTCCAATAATTTCAAAATTTGAAGTTGACTTTGGACTGCAAGAAAATTTTCGAGTTGTCAGTGCAAAGCCATATCAATTGGAGAATACAAAAAGAAACTGGTTAAATATGAAAATTAGATTGATGCTAAGCGAAGGAATAATTAAACCATCAAACTCGGCATTTGCATCTCCTTGCATAGTAATTCCAAAAAAGAATGGAGACTATCGATTATGTGTCGACTATCGAAGGATTAACGATGAAACACTTTTGGATGGTAAAAAAGGTAATAATGTAGAATTTCTTTTGCTTAGGATCTTCTCTATTCATTCTTACTCGTTCTTTTAAATAGAACATCACAATATACCTTTGCAGCAATTTAATGATATATTAGAATTTATATTGCAGTATTTTATAATATTGAAATTATAATTAGTTTTTTTTATTATAAATTTTAATAGCATTATTTGTAAGGTTTATATTTAGGTCTAAAAAGTTAACTTTTTTGTTTCTATTAATTTTTTCATTGTTCTTAAGTTTCAAGTATTTAGGATATATTTCAGGTATTATGTTTTTAAACTGTGGGTTATTAAATATAAATATGTCATCTACAAAACGGAACATTTGCCAATTAACATTATTTTGTAGAAAGTATTCTCTTTCGTACCAGAATAGTATTAGGTTGGCTAATAAAGGACTTGATGAAGTTCCCATGGGAACGCCTTCTGATTGAATATATATTTTATTTTTAAATTCTATATAATTAAAATTTAAAAATGTTTCCAGTAGAGTTTTTGCTGTTTTAAGATCTAATTTAATTGTTTTATATCTGTTATGAATAATTTTAATGTAGAAAGTTTTGTCATTAATGAATTCGTTAAATAAATTGGTTATTTCATTATTTAGATCTCTTAAACTTATTTTAGAATATAGGTCCTCAAAATCAAATGTGTGAACTGTATCAATGTTTGTTCAATTGTTCATTAAATAGTTAATGATTTTTTTATTTGAGTCGATAAATTTATAATTATATTTACAGTAAAACCCCTCTATAGTGAACCCCAATGGGACAGAGCTTTTGGTTCACTATAGCCACGGTTTGGCCATTTTTTTTTCAACTTTTCTAAATTTTTAGACTATATGAAAAGGCAGCTACTTAATAATGGTCACTTTGTTTTAATTCCCTAAATTGACCTATTTCTTTACAGTAATGCTGAATATCAAAAGAAGTATTTTTATAATAGGTTATTCTTATCATTAGCATACATGTTTATATATAAACCTATGTATTATTTTAAAATTATGCCAAATCCCCTAGGCAAAACATTATTAATTATATATTTAAAAGTATTTTAGAACATCTTTCTCAAATAATATAATACTAAATTTATTTGAAAAAATGCCTCTAATACCTTGTTGTTTGAAAGGGAAAAGTAAAATTAGAAAATCAGAATTGTCTTAAAATATTGTTATTTCCATCAAAGGAATAAAGCTCCGTGTATTCTGAATCAATTGAGGATGAATCAAAAGTATCCAATTCAGAAAAATCGGACGCGAAACATGTTGATACGATAGCGCGATCGGTAAAATTGCGAATAAAAAAACACCAATTTGCAAACACCAAATCGGTAGGGAAACGGCTGGCCAGGGTGAATATCCGCGAACCCTGAATGAGTCATATACCTAAAAAGAATTCCATTCTAAAAATAGAACTGTAGTGGTAGTTTTTGAGACTTTAGATGTCGATTTGTTTGTGGCCCATGAGACACGGGTTGGGGGAAATGTTTTTTTTTTTCATCTTCTTCTTCTTTCAATTTCCACATATTCTTCTGAAGTGTATATTAAATTTTATTTTTAACCTCTTATTCAAACCATTTCTGGCTCTTTAAAATTATTTGGAATTATTTTTTAGCCTAGATTAAACTTGATATAGAATGCTTCTAAAAGCCACTGTTTTTTTTTTTAGAACGCCATTCTCTGTTTCTTTTCTTTATTTTGGAAGCCATTTGTATTTTTCTTCTATTTCAAAATTGTCGAATGCAAAGATATTCTATTAAATAAAAGTATAATGGCGTAAAAATTTACAGTTTGTAGTTTTTTTAGTTTTTTAGTTTGTTATTCTTATGAAGATTTTAATTTACTAAGTGATCGACAACATGGCTTTAGAAGATCGAAATCTAATATTACTGCACTAACTGAGATAATAAAAATTGCGCTAGAACATAAAACAAGAGAATATGCAGCAATAATTGCAGTGGATATTAGTGCAGCGTTTGATAATGCATGGTGGCCGGCCTTGATGAAAAGACTAGATGAAGATGGTGTGCAGGCTTCAATGATAAAACTTCTACAATCATACTTTGATAATAGAAGAATAAGACTTAGATATTCCTCAACTGAAATTAATAAGAAACTAAGTAAAGGATGTCCACAGGGAGGACCACTGTCTCCCACATTATGGAATATTCTTATTAATGAGATACTGAATAATAATCTGGATGATAACTGTGAAACAATAGGATATGCATAAACTCCTGAACAACTAAGAAAGACAATAGATAATGTATTAAGAAAAATCAATGAGTGGTGTGAAAGTTGTAAATTGTCAGATGAAAAAAACAAAAATATTATATTTATTTAAATGCAATAGCGATATAATAGTCTCAGGTAGCAAGTTAACGATCATAAAAGTAACTAGAGCTAGTGGATACCTATTTGGCCTGACAAAGAAAGCATGGGGTCTAGACTTTAGACGAAGACTGATACTGTATAAGACATTATATCGAAGTAAAATTACATACGGTTATCCAATATGGTATCCATTCATAAACAAAAAGTCTAAGGACAAACTAAATTCTCTTCAATATAATATTTTAAAAACATTGTATACAGGCCTACAGTACAACATCATCGGATTGTACACACATACTTGCACAAGTCCCCAAACTTACTGAATATATTGAATCTAACATGTTGAAAACCGAAATAAATTACAATCGATTTGACTCTTCAAGTAGGAATATAATTTCTAATTATATAAGGGAAAAATTGCAGAAATACTATGAGAAGACTAACGCCATTTTCAAGTCCTTCTTTACTGATTCCCAAATACCCAAATATGTCAAGCCAAATTTTTACAACGTTCAATTTTTTACTGGACACGGTAACTTTAGATCATATTTGTACAAGGTCAGAAAGACGGATTCGCCTAAATGCTCATGTGGTGCAGACGAAGAAAATCCTGTACATATTCTAACGGACTGTCGACTTGTAGAGGACTTGAGAGTCAAAAATCAAATAAATATAAATTGTCTAAATCAAATAGTTAATAATAGAGATATGTATATAAATTTTAATAGATTTTGTAGAATGTTTTTTAGTAATAGATAGCCTGGGCTGTAATAAATGGTAAATGCTGTTAGGTATATGCTGTAAATAGCTCTAAATTTCTGTTCTTAACTGTGATGTTCACTAATATTCATTATAGGGTAATTAAATCGTTAACTAACTGACAAATACGTTAATAATTTCTATTATAATAACTAAAATCATATTAATAATTACTGTAAAAGCTCCCAAACTTGTGTATGCATGCAAATATCCAAGACGGATATCGCGTGCTTTGTAAATGATAATAAATAAAGCTGTGAATTTTATTATTGTCTTCTAAACGTATGTTAGAGTAAAGATCTTCAAAATCAAATGTGTGAATTGTAATGATCTTTATTTTTTCGTTATTCGATTATTCGTTAGGAAGTTAATAATTTTTTTATTAGAATCTATGAATTATAATCATGTTTGTTAGTTATTTTATTTATGATGAATTGAAGTGTTGAAGCTAGTCTCAAATCTATGTTTTTTATTACTGAGTTTATTCCTGATGTGAATGTTCTGAATGAAATTTTGTGTTTGTGTAATTTAGGAATAATATAAAATTTCAGTATGTTTGTGTTTTTGTTGTAATTTATAATTTTTAGTGAGTTTTCTACATTTTTAATATCTTTTTTGATTTTAGTTTCAGTTGTTCTTATGAAAGTGTATTTACTATTGTTATTGATTTCATATTTTAGAAGGTCAAATTTCCAACCTTCTGTAGAACAGCTCAATACCCTTTCACGAGGTCTTAAATATAGATTTCCATCTAAAACTGACCGTATTTCGATTATCGCAGGCGTAGAATCATCCATCACCCGCCTAAAACCACCAAGAGAAGTACAAGATCAGGAAACATGTCTCAACAGTTCTTAATAACTCAATCCAGGATAACAGCCACAATAACAAAAAATTGTTAATCCAGTCCCTCTCTAGAAATAAAGACATTGTCATTACAAAATCTGATAAAGGCTCAAGAACAGTCATCATGAACACCAAGGATTATACAACCAAAATGAATGCAATATTGAATGATCCCCTTATTTTCACCCCTATTTCCTTACAGGAAGAGAATTTAGCCATCATTAAATTTAAAAAAGAAATTAATATTCTTGTAAAGAAAAAATCCATCACCACAGAAGAATGCAAGTCCTTTATGTCGAACATTTATGGGAAAGCATACATATATAGCCTGCCAAAATTGCACAAAGACAATATTCCACTTAGACCTATAATAGCATACCATTTATCCCCTGCAGCCCCTTTGTCTTCTTTCCTGGCCAGGTTACTTTCTCCTATGCTCAGGGATGGTGGAGCCACGGCATCCATATCTTCTACTCCGGATTTCTTGAGCCACATCCAACAGTCACCGGTTCTACCCAATAGCATCATGGTATCCTTCGATGTGGTGAATTTATACCCCAGTCTACCCCATCAACTTATTATAGATTGTACCACACAGTTCTTATCAGACCATCTTACCCCATTAACACCATTTCCAGATTAATATCCTTGATCAGAATCAGTTTAGATAACAGTATATTTAACTTTAATCAGGCATACTTTAAACAAACAAAAGGTACATCTATGGGTAACCCACTATCTTCCCCACTATCAGAAATAGTTATGCGCCATATAGATAAGCATATAGTTGAACAATACCACATAGATATTTTATCATGGCACAGATATATTGATGACATCTTTGCAATAGTCAAAACCAGTTCTCTTGATAACATTTTCTCCACATTAAACAATCTATACCAAGATATACGTTTTACAGTTGAAATAGAGACCAATAATACTTTAGCTTTCTTAGATATACTTATCACAAAAATAGATAATAGATACACCACAAGCGTTTATTACAAACCGTCATTTTTTCCATCATACATACATTTTTCTTCGTACTGCCCACTTAGCCATAAAATTAATACAGTCAAAACATTAACTAAACGCATATTCACTCATTGTACCACAGAAATATCAAAACAGCAGGAAACAAATACCATATTATCACATTTATTATCATTGGGCTACCCAAAAAACTTTATTTTGAGACACTTTCATAACCCTTTACAAACAGCCGTTAATCATAGTTATAAATCTATTTGCACTATTCCTTTTTCCCCTCAGAGCCTCAACATATCCAATTATCTAAAAAACTTTGGTATCCGCACCTTCTACTCCAATACTCCTAATTTAGGCATATTACTTAGAAACCCTATCACCAAAAACAGTTTCCCCCTAAAACCCATACACTTCAATAATGCAGTCTACTCATTAAAATGTAATAATTGCTCTAGCCTATACATAGGAGAAACTGGTAGACACATAAAAGACAGAATTGATGAACATATCCGAAATATCAGAAATAATGACCCTAGATCCCTCATAGCCCAACACATTTCAAACACAGGACATACTTTTAATACAATAGAACCCCGTTCGCATTTTTCTAACATTCAGCATAAATATAAAAGATTGGTTGTCGAGGCGCTGCTATCTCTGAAATATAATAGCATCAATAGGCACATTGAGATTCCGGAACTTTATAATGAAATATTTACATAAGCTGTTCACACAACAACCTATAGATTCTTTAACTAGTAGATTAAACCATATATTAGCATAGTTACATTTCTCCTATTACCTGATTTGTATATCATACATAAAACTTAAATTTTATCTCTCTAAAAATAATAGTTTTCTTGTTTATGCTAATCACCTGTATATATAGACGTATCTTGATTCTCTGTGTAGTTTTATTCCTGTTGAAGGGCGACATTGTGCCCGAAAGCTCAAACGCATGTTCATAAAAAGAAACTTATCCTCTTTGTCTTTGAATGTTCTCTTTACCAATATAATATATATTTGTTGTGTAACCACAGTGCGACCCTGAACGCCGGACACGTGGGCGCAACTAACACACGCCTGCTATCTTAACTAGCAAGGCTCACGATTTAGAATTTTTTTTTTTAATTTTAATTAAAATTTTTTTAAAATTTAAATTAATTTTAAACTCTGTGAGTCATCGAACAACAGAGTTCGGCGAGAAATTGCACTTTGACCACGGACCAACTTTCTTGCTTGCTCTCTTATTTATTTTTGTAGAATTTTGAGGACTTAAGTTCCATTTTGGATCAACGCAAAATGAAGACGGCGGCCTGACCCGCACCGACCGACCTGAGTGCCAGAAACCTACAGACAAGATGCATCCCCGGACCAGCCCCAACCCTGGCACCAATAAAAAGTCACATCCCTTAGTACGGCCCTGTGACTTCCAGGCTCCCACACAACAATATATATAATAATAGAATATAT
This sequence comes from Cordylochernes scorpioides, assembly GCA_030710605.1. Lineage (NCBI taxonomy): Eukaryota > Metazoa > Arthropoda > Arachnida > Pseudoscorpiones > Chernetidae > Cordylochernes > Cordylochernes scorpioides. The sequence continues at coordinate 40,813,469 of CP092866.1, read as the reverse complement.
ATATTGTCAAGAAGCTCCATCCAGATGGGACACAGTCAATCCCTGGATCCCAGGGGGGGACGGACCACAGGTGTGAGGGGTTCTCGGAAGCTGATCTGCAAACAAGGAAAACGAGACCCCTTGGTGGCTAGCGCAGCTCATTATTATTATTATCTTTACCTGGGGATAAGTTGTTTTTATTATCTCTCTCTCTCCCTTAAATACCTCTTGTAAATAATTTTTATTGAAGAGCTAAAAGGTAAATACCCTTTATAATAAATTAATTATCCCCAATTTTGCCCTTGCTTTATTTATCTCCGCAAAATATTTTGGCGGAGACGCTGGGTAACTAGACAGTCACCAGACGAAGTCGTCGCCTTCAAGGATTGCAACCAGAGCTATCTACAGTGCTTGCTTTTCCTGCTCGGAAGAAAATGGAGAGAGAAGAAAACCGACCATTCTGCATCAGTGGAGAGACCCTACTGTCTTCTCAGGAGAACGTGGGGAGGATTCGCAGCATTGGCTGAGCGACTTCCAGCGTGTGGCACGTTACAACAAGTGGGATGACTCCATGTGTCTGGCAAACGTCATCTTCTACCTCACTGGCACAGCAAAGTGCTGGTTCAAAAACTTCGGGGAAATCTTGAATTCGTGGGAGGAATTTAAGATAAAGTTTTGTGAAATATTGGGAACAAGGAAGACACGGCTAGAAAAGCCGAGAACATTCTTCGAACTAGAGCGCAGACGAGGGGGGAAAAACGTCGAGAGCTACATACAAGAAGTCCTCCTTCTTTGTAAACAGAGCAACCCAGGAATGTCGGAAGGAGAAAGGGTGAGCCACCTGATTAAAGGCGTATCGGAAGAAGTGTATCAGGCACTTGTTAGGAAGGACATCAGCACGGGGGACCAATTTGTTGCGTTCTGCCGCCGATTCGAGGCATTCAAGAGGATGCGTGTTGCACCGCCCAGGTTCAACCGACTGCCCAATGTGACCACCATCTCGACTGCTGAACCTGAGACCTAGAAGCCCTGATTAGAAGAATAGTAAGAGATCCACCTCCTGACCCACGGGATGTCATCCGTAGTGAAATCCAGACATTGGCTCCTATCTCTGCCCCTCGTCAGCCCGAGAGTTTCCGCTCTCGGCGACAATATCTCCCCCAGAACGATCATGGTTACTGACAAAAAACTGAAGGACCACCAAATAATCAAAGGACTCAGTGGTGTACTGAAGATGACAAACCAATCTGCTTCCACTGCGGACAACCCGGACATGTCCGTTATTGTAGGGAACGACGGCAGGTCTTCGCTGAAGACAGGTCAAGGAATGGCGGAGAAGGAAGAAATGTTGGATTTTCGAGTCGACCCCCCGAGATATGATGCCGACGACGACTATGCAACGCCCCAAACCTCGACGTACTTCTACCGGAGCTCTTCCCCACATCCAAGCAGCGCAAGGTCGCCAGGCCCGAAGACAATCCCAGTCGCCAGCCCATCGTTTCAGCCGTTCTCCCAATCCTCAGAATTTGAAAAACTAAGTGGAGCGGCTTCTAACGGGGGTGAGGTCGCTATTGAGGAAAATCCTCCAGGGTATATTGCCGCTAAATTAAAAGAAAATTTTGTTATGGTCGATATAAATGGACGCAAAATTAAAGCATTGGTGGATTCAGGAGCAGACGTTTCTGTTATTTCAGACAAATTTTGAGGTGAACTAAAGACACCTCTCTTCAAAGAACCAGGTCCCATTCTTAAAGCCACAAACAAAAATTTAATAGAGACCCTAGGAAAATGTGTCCTGAACATGTTAATGGTCTGAAGATATCCTTTGAATTCGTTGTTATGGTGGAATGCAGCCATGACATCATATTCGGATGGGACTTATTCAAGGCCACCGAAGCCGTCATTGATTGTGGCAGAAATGAACTCCATCTCGGGGAAACCTCCGTCCTGGAATCTCGAGAGGAGGAAACCAGATTGTTTGCTTCAGACAACTTTGTCATCCCGCCTAAATCAATAAAGAAGATCAGTGTGATAAACGAAGAAATATGCGGTGTTAGAGATGTTTTAGTCTCAAATTCTAAGGACTTATTATTAAGAAAAGACGTTCTTATACCAAACTCATTGGTGGGTTGCGAATGGAGCGTCTTAGCTGCAACTGATTCCATCAGGAATGAATATGTGCACCATGGAAAGTTATGAGAATGGAAATATCTGCAATCTTATCGAATCCAGCGATAAGTTACAAGAAACGCAGCTAAAGTCACGTGAATGGTCACAGAAGATAAACCTTACCTCTAGATCCATGGCTGTCTGAAATTCAAAGGTTACAGCTTGTTTCATGCCTTGACGAGTTTATTGACATATTTGACTTTGGGGGAACTCCTATTAAGCCCACCAGTACTGTAAAGCACAAGATAAACACAGGAGACCACTCTCCTATCAAACAGCGGCCCTATAGAGTAGCACCAAGTGAACGACGACTAATTCAAGATGAAGTGAACAAGATGATTGAAAATCACATCGTGAAGCCCTCTGAAAGTCCTTGGTCATCTCCAGTAATTCTAGTTTGAAAGAAAGATGGGACCTGGAGATTCTGCGCAGATTATCGTCGATTAAATAAGATAACAAAAAAAGATGTTTACCTCTGCCACGCATTGACGATGCCTTGGACAGTTTAGCCGGCTCTAGTTACTTATCCACGATGGATCTTCGGTCCGGGTATTGGCAGATTGAAGTGGACGAAAAAGACAGGGAGAAAACTGCCTTCATCACTCCAGATGGACTGTATGAATTCCGAGTAATGCTTTCGGTCTATGCAACGCTCCAGCCCACATTTCTCAAACCTAATATTCAACACCTAATCCTATAGTCATTGATAAGATCACATCAGAATTGCCCAATTTCTTTATAGAAAAGGATAATTGGCCTTATTTGAAAAATATTCTGTTGGCTGACCCCAATTTTGACAAATCTAGCCAGATTGATTTAGTGATAGGAGCAGAGCTTGCTCCATGCTTATTTAACGGGAAGGTTAGATTACAAAATTTATCTGGACCCACTGTGTGCGGATCCAAATTGGGATGGTTACTTACAGGTAAAATATTACTGTCAGGTGAAAATTCCAATCAAGATATAACTATGTTCGCGTCGGAGGAACAAGATGATTTTCTCAAAAAATTCTGGGAGTTGGAGTCAGTACCCTCTGCCAAATCTTTAACCAGAGAAGAAATTTTGTGTGAAGAAATATATATTAATAACCTCAAAATTCTGGAAGATGGAAGGTACTCTGTTGGGCTGCCATTTAGAATATTGCCAACTCTTGGCGAATCTAGGATCAATGCTCTGAAACGATTTCTATCACTTGAAAGAAAATTACAAAAATCTCCAAGTATCCTAAAACAATATTGTGATTTCATGGATGAATATCTTTTAATCAATCATATGGAGCTTATTCCCAGTGATGAGCTGGATATACACCTTCATATACCTCATCATTGTGTTTTTAAAGAGCAAAGCACTACCACTAAATTGAGAGTTTGATGCATCTTGCAAAACTAGCAATAGCAAATCTCTAAATTACTTTCTTCATGTAGGACCAAAACTACAACAGGATATCTTCAACATTCTGATAAGATTTCGAACACGCCCAATAGCTTTTTCAGGAGATATAGAGAAAATGTATCGCCAAGTAAGAATCGATTCTAGGGATTGTGATTTCCAGATAATTTTATGGAGAAAAAAACCATCAGAACCTTTATTGGATTACAGATTACTGACTGTGACATATGGATTGTCTTGTGTGCCATATCTCGCCATGCGTACCCTACATCAACTTGCAAGGGACAAGGTGTCAACTTTCCCAGTGGCCTCAAAAATAGTACAAACCGATTTTTATGTTGATGACTTGCTTTCTGGTGCAGACACAATTGAAGAAGCTACATGTCATATTCGTGAGGTCAATAATCTTCTTTCTTCAGCGGGATTTTCTCTTAGGAAAAGTTCAAAGAAAACGTGCTAACACATTGCAAACTATAAACGAATACAATAAAGTATCACATGTTAATGTATCACATTACCTCATATATTTTAGAATTAGTTTTCCAAATTATTATACCTACATGTAAATTCAATCATTTTAATATTATTCTAGTTAAGCAGATATGCAAAACAATAGCTATATGTATATAAATTATATTTCAAACTAGGTTGGATTATCATAGTGTTATTAATTCCTGTAGAAGGGCGTATGTGCTCGAAAGCTCGTAAATTGTCGTTTTAATAAAGATACGCAGCCCTTGATGCTTTATTGTATTCGTTTATAAATTGTACAGGGTTTTTTCATTCTACATTGCAAACTGCTGATCATTAATATATTGATTGTGACAAACAAAAAAAAAAAAAAACTTATAAATTAATTTGAGCATTGAAGATATTAAATATTATTTAAAAGGTCTATTTTTTAAACATTTTTAAAACACAACTATTTAAATGCGAATATAATAATTCTAAGACAGTATGCAAGTTGTTGAATAGGATTTAAGTTTTTTTTTTTTTTTAGATGCGAAACATGTTCATCTTCAATTTAGTTATAGATTTCCAAAATAATAATTTATTAGGTGACTTTAAATAGTTTGAGGGTAAAAAAAATAATAATAATAAACTAAGTTAAATAGATAAAAAATAATTGTCAATTAAGGAAGCCAGGTCAAGATCCAAACGGCTGGCTATCGGCTATGCCCTCAAGATGGCGACATTGGGCAACCAATCGAAAACTATCCACTTATTTATACGCTTCGTTTGCGATAGCTCAATTTTTTTGGCACCACCTTATGAACTCCTCAGTGGCAATTTCCAAGGTGATAATTACCCGATATATTTCCTCTGTTACCTTTTAACTAAGTGTTCAACTTTCTCATTTTCATTTATATTGGGGTTTATTTGTCTACAGAAATAGAGAACATCTTGAATATATGCCTCACTAATCTCCCTTTCCTTGGGCCCTGACTTTTAGTTGTTCTTAGTTGGTCTTTTTCGCTGGCATTATGCCCAAAGGCCTGAGACAACATTGTCTCAAAAAGTTCCCATGAGGTTATTTGTTCCTCTACATTCTCAAACCAGACTTTGGCCGTTCCTGAGAGGAATAAGTAAACATTTGCTAGGCACATGGAACTGTCCCAGCAGTTGAAGTAAGCTACACAATGGTACTCTTTCAACCATTTCTCCGAGCTTAGGGCCGGTTCCCTAGAAAAAATAGAAGGGTTTTTGATATGTAAAAAATGATAGTCATCCTGTGGGGTATCTTTCCCTTCGTGTTGCATCTTCGAGTATTCCAATGGTTCCCGAACTTGCTGAGGCCCAAAGTCCAGCACAATGTTAGGCACTTTATAACAACAAAAGGTCCCTCCAGTTTTTGCAAGAGCAAGACCATTGAACAGCATGCTCTTGAAGATCGCTAAAAAGGAATTCCAATACATGCTGGACAACCACATAATTCGACCATCTAGATCGCCGTGTGGGCAAGCCCCCTACACATGGTAAGGAAAAAAAGAAGGCTCATGGAGACCCTGCGGTGATTATAGAAAACTCAACAGTGTGACCATTCCAGATAAGTATCCGATCCCCAAACTCGAAGACTTCAACCATATATTGAAGAAGACCCGTTACTACTCAAAAATAGACCTCTAAAAGGCTTATTACCAAATCCCAATCAATGAGGAAGATCGAGAGAAAACAGCTGTTATCACACCGCTTGGACTGTTCGAGTTCGAAGTGATGAGTTTTGGATTATGTGGCTCACCTGAAACATTCCAGAGGTTCATCAACGAAGTTTTATTGGGTCTGGATTTTGTTTTCCCATATTTGGACGACATCCTTGTAGTTTCGAAATCCGAAGAAGAACACGAGTCATTTGAGAGCAGTTTTTTTCAAGACTGGATCAATATGGACTACGCATCAATCAAGCGAAGACCGTCCTAAACATCAATAACGTCGAATTCCTAGGATATTGGATCACTCCAGAAGGAATAATGGACGGAAGAAGCTGAACAGAAATTTATAATGTGCAAAACAGAATTATCAAAAGCAGCACTATTGACATTCCCTGACCCCGAATGTCCTTTGACTCTATTTACCGACGCTTCGCTATCGGCCATTCATTAGGTTTACCAAAATTAAACCCTTCTGGAGCAGCAATTTGCATATAATTAGCCAATTGGGGTTGACCTCTTTACAATAAAGGGCCAAAACTATTTGTTAATAACTGACTATTTTTCAAGATACCCAGAAATTGCAAGATTAGAGGACATGACATCAGCTTCTGTAATAGTCCACTGTAAGTCCATCTTTGCAAGGCACGGGATTCCTTTGGAGGTGCAGAGTGACAATGGCCCCCAGTTCGTATCACTATTTAAAGAAACAAAACATGGTGGCAGCGGTAAAAGGAAAAGAAGCCTAAAGCATAAAAGCAATTATTATATATATATAAAACTATAAAGTTTAAATATAAGTAAATTATTTTTTAAAATAAAAAAAATGGCTTCAGCCCAGCAGAACTTAGCATGGGACGGCAGATTCGCACCACCATTCCAACACCAACGAAACAACACCAACCACCCAATCTAAAGAAATTGAAAAATCAAGAGGCTATTCAAAGGGAAAAACAAAAATACTACTTTGACTGAGCAAAAGGAGTACGAGAACTGCCTCCATTGGATGTAAATGATCGAGTTTGGCTGACGGATCTTAAAACTCCCAGAGTCATCATTGCCAAAGCAGACACTCCTAAATCATATATGGTTGATACACTTCGAGCCAGACGAAGAGCCATATACCCAGAAGCCAACACACACACTTCAGATGCTCCTACGGATGTGACCGATTCATCAACATCTCCTAAAGAAGCACTTTATAGGACTCGCTCAGGAAGAATAGTTGGTCCGCCCAGACATTTTGGAGATGACTAGAGCTAATCTCTAGAAGGGAGATGTGATGTAATTGTAAATAATTCAGAGAATTAAAAAAAAAAAGAGTAGTTATCATCATATTTGTTTATGGTTTTACATTAGGCTGTATATAGATAATTGATAAACAAGCCACAAGTTAGGAAGTTCCGGCTCTTAAAATAAATAATTTTTCATCTTCGTATCCTGATTTTTAAAGAAACAAAACATACCGGTGCAAATTTTTTCTCCTGGTACTACGCCTGATAGCTTTCAAGCAGAGATGCCATCGGGAAGAATCATCACCAGAAACCAACATTTGAGACCACGAATCAGTGTAAATGAGGATGACCACCATCAGTAAAGTGTTGTAACCCATCAGGAGCTTTAGCTGGTGAGAAATTCAGCAAAATAGATCTCAGAGATGCCTACAACCAATTGGAACTAGATGATGAATCTCAGCTTTATACAGTCATCAATACGCATCAGGGTTTATACAAGTACACGCGACTCCTGTTTGGAATATCTTCAGCCCCAGCATTGTTCCAAAAACAGATGGACATACTTCTAAAAGTTCCCATGGTTTTCTGTGCACTAGATGACATCCTAGTTACTGGAAAGAATGATCAAGATCATCTGAATTTGGAGTGCGTACTTCACAAAGAATCCAAGAGGCCAGGTTAAAGCTGAGAAAGGATAAATGTTCATTTCTGGCACCATCTCTAGAGTATCTAGGTCATAAAATTGCAAAGGAAGGTCTCCAACCATTGCCATCTAAGGTTGAAGCTATACAAGGTGCTCCAACCCGACGGATTTAAGAGCATTCTTGGGTTTACTTACGCATTATTCAAGATTTATTCCTAACATGTCTTCCATTTTAGCACCATTATACAACTTGCTAAAAAAGGAACAGAAGTGGTGATGGGAAACCCCAGAAGAAAGAGCATTCAAGGACATTAAATAAAAATTAGTCCAGTCCACATTACTAGTACATTTCTATCCTCGAAAGAGACAAATTCTATCTTGGGATGCTTCCGAAGTAGGCAATGGTGCTGTGCTGTCCCAAGTACAAGGGGAAAAAGATATACGACCGGTGGTGAAGAGACCGGTGGTGAAAAGAATGGTTAGGAAAAACGACATTAGATGGCGTGCGCCAGGGAATACGCCACAGAGTACGCCCACGTGACTGTTTTCGAATATATAAAAGAAGGTGTGAAGTGAGGATAGAGAGTGAGGCTCGAGCGCGAAAGGGTATTTGAACGGTGGCGTGGAGAGAGTGTTAGATCAAAGTAAGAAGTAGCGGAAGGTAGTTCAAAGTAAGTAGCGGAAGGTAGTTCAAAGTAAGAAGTAGCGGAAAGTGGATCAAAGTAAGAATAGAAAAGGCATAGTAAATAAGGCGGAAGTGAAAGTATAGATTCGAGGATAAAGAAAACCCTGTCCAGACAGTTTCGAAGTGAAAGAAGCGTAGCTGAAGTTGAAATCTAAGGAAGAGCGAAGCAGAAGTCAAAGAGGATCAAGTCAAAAGATAAAGTTCAAGAACTCAAAGAAATTGGAGATAAAGAAGACAAAATTGGAAAAGTCAAAGTAAACTGTACATATGTAAATAAGCCTTTTGAGATTTCGGATTACCATATTAGGAAATAAAGTTTAATATTATTCAAAAGGCTGAGGCTGATTCTTCTCCGGGATTTCAATGACTGTTGGTCATTCTTAGTTATAACACGAAGACTTAACAGGTGGCATTTGCATCTCGTACACTCACTCCAACGGAGAAAAGTACTCACAACTGGAGCGGGAAGCCTTAGGAATTGTATTTGGAGTGACAAGGTTTCGCAACTACTTGTTAGGAAATAGTTTTACTCTTCGCACAGATCACAAGTCGTTGGTAATCCTATTTTCAGAGAATATGTGGATTCCAACTATTTCTGCAAACTGTATTCATTGATGGGCCATCATTTTATTTCCGGAGTTTCTTCCGTGGCCTCTATCGAGCATGCCACAATCGACTCAAAGCAGCGATACGAAAAGCCAAGAGTAAATGTTGGCTAAACCTCTGCAACGAAGTTTCAGCCACTGCTTGGAGCGCCATACACCGCTTCATAGCTCAGGGCCGTAAACCCAACAGGGGTCCTCCTCTTCTCCAGCATAATGATGGCTCTCCCTTCACTCCAGAGGAGACAAGCCGCACAGTCCTGGAGCATTTCCTTCCACCAGACAATTGACCACATCTACCTAAAAATGATCCTCCACCCTTCTCCGATGAACCAGACTTCCAGCCTTGGGAAATCTCCAGAGCCATCTACCATTGTGGCAGCAGGAAGACCCCAGGTCCGGATGGGCTTGGCTCTCTATGCCTAGTCCTTGGTGGACCCCCACTACATTCATTACTGGCCACATTATTTTCCAAGTGCCTCAAAATTGGCCACATCCCTCGTCCCTGGAAAGCTGGACGCCTCATCCTTATCCCTAAACCTTCTAGCTCAGCCCCAACAAGCTAGATAACCCGGATCCTGGGTTAAAGATTCTAGGACAATCTATTACCATAAGCCGGAATATCACCATATTGGGGGTCGAATTCGATCAAACTCGTAAATTCGTCTCCCATCTTAAGAAAATTGTACTACGGACCCGCTGTCTAATGCCATCCAAGGAAAATTTGGTCTGTCTTTTGTGGCTGGAAACCACATTTTCAGAGCTGTGGTGGTACTGGCTTTCCTCTATGGGGTCTCTGCTTGGGGCAGTCGCGCTTCCTCAAAAGAAGGCATTCGTCAGCTCCGGAGTCTGCAGTACCTCTTCGCGCGCCGCACGTTACAAGGTCCCTGCACTCCCATTATCTCAGCCATTTCTCTAACTGGTAGCCCTCCGCTTGATATCATAATCAAAGCACGAATAACCTATCTCAAGGTGGCTAAGGAGGGCCAGTTCGAGTTTCGGCCTGGTCCAGCTGCTCTCCCTTACCCACCCTTCCGACGCACAATTACTTTCAGTCTAGAATATGACAAAGTCACTTCCCCTGTTATATATACTGATGGATCAAAATCTGAGGCAGGAGTTGGTGCCGCAATTATCCTTCCCTCTCAAGACCAACCAATACTCCTCAGACTACATCCGGATTGCTCTGCTTTCCAAGCTGAACTGTTTGCCATTCTTTGGGCAACTCGCCTCGCGGAAAGTATGCCAGCCAACCCAGGAGTCACTATAGCCTCTGACTGCAGATCTGCACTGGCCGCTATATGTACTCCTGGTCCAGCCCAAACGGCTCTAGTTGCGGAGATAATTCTAGCGCTAGACCCTAGCTCGACACAAGACTTGCTGGATCATTTTACCTTGTCGACCAGAGGTCGACACAGGTCCGCAAAGGGTTAAGACAAGCCTTGGATCATACACTTTAAGGTTGGAGTGAAGAAAAACCGAAGGAAATGGAACTCGTGCCTTACTGGAGCCGTAGATATGAACTAGGAGCATGTGAAGGTCTGCTATTCTGGGGAAATCGTGGATTATTTAGATCAACAAATAATGATCGCCCTTTACGATGCCACTCTACCAGAAGATCAAATGGACGCTAAGTTTGATAAGACGCTTGAATATAAGACAAAGGTCATGATCTTTAGAAGAATGGTTGAGGACATATAAAAAAGATGTTTGAAAAAGAAGTTTGCCATTTCAGAGTAAAATTGGATCAGAACACAAGACTTTATTAAGATGGAGAATTATCTGATTGACTCCCGTTTTGATCCCAGTTTAAGCAAATACATGAGGACAACATGCTACCAGCGACATTAAAATTTAATTATTTGTTGGATTCTTTACTCAAAGGAACTGGAGCCCACAGGGTTGTCTCAGGATATCAGATCACAGAAGAAAACTATGAGCAAGCAGTTGAGGCGCTGAAGAAGCGATATGGAGACAAAGAAGTTCTGCTACATGTCCACGTGAAGGAACTCCTCAAGATGTTCATAGCGACCATCGAGGGGAGACAAGAGTACACTCTGACGGAGTTTCATGATGAGCTAGAGACCCATCTCCAATCTTTGGAAGCATTGATATTTGCTGAAGCGAATCCAGCCACGATTCTATTTCCCCTAGTGGAATCTAGCCTTCTGAGGGATGTCCTGATTGCTTGGCAAAGGAGCCCTGACTCAGAAATCGACGGGAACAAGGAAACCCCATAGAAACCAGGCTTGATATTCTACAGGACTTTATTGGAAAGGAAGTCAAGCGACAATTTAATGTAAAACTGGCCGAAACAGGGTTCAAACATCAACCCAAAAGAGTCTCAGGCAATAATTTTTCCTCCACTAGACAATAAAAAATTCAAGCCACAATCCATCCTAAAGGTAAACCAGAGCCCTATTAACTGGACTGACAGCGTAAAATATCTTGGAGTTACCTTAGACTCCAAGTTGAAATTCAACATGCATGTCAAAAATATCATAAAGAAAGCAAAAATCGCAAAAATAACATTATCAAGCCTGTTCAACTATAGAAGCAAATTGACTACAAAACAAAAGTTTACTCTATACAGAAGTTGTATCCTCCCGATAGTAACATACGCACTCCCAATTTGATGTAAATATATTACAACCACAAACAAAAATAGGATAAACGCATTTATGAGAATCTGCCTTCGGACAAGTATAGGAGCTCCATTCAACCTATCAAACAAGATACTGAAGGAGGACTTGAACCAACCCGATCTAGAAGATATGTACCAAACTTCCGTTAAGAAATTATACCTTCAAATGCAAAATTCAAATAATCCAACCATACAAGATATTCTACAAAATAAAGGAGATATCAATCCCCGATTCCGACGACCCAGCCCTGACACTTAGTCAAGAGCTCATCGCCCAACAGCTGCCCTCCTGCAAGGCCTAGGGGGACCACTTCTACTCCACCAACTCGCCATGTGTAAATAGCCAGGACAAGGTGACTCGCGAGCTGTGCTCGAATGTAACACCTGTAAACTGAGACAAAATAAATAAATAAAAAATTAATTACAAAAATGAATATTCTCCAATATTATTCAGAGTATGTTTATTTAAAACAAATTTGCACGCCGCTGTAGGGAAAGGATATATCGATGTTGTCAAGGCAATAATTCAAGATGGATCTGATATCCACGCGAGAAATGACCTGGGTGAAACTCCATTACACGTAGCTGTGAAGATAGACAGGATAAAAATTTGTAAGTATCTTGTAGAATCTGGAGCTGATGTCAACCTGAAAATTACACAACCTAATGAGGAAACTTCGCTTCACTACGCTGTCAAATATGATAGATATGATATTTGTAAATATTTGGTTGAAGTTGGAGCAAATGTTACCATCCAGAATAGCCTCAAATTTAATCCATTAGAACTGTCTTCATCAGAAGAAAATTTTGAAATGTCCAAATTTCTGATAGAAATTGGTGTGGGAACAAAACTCAAGAATGAATTAGAAATGACACCATTATACTTTGCCACTAAATCTGATTGTCTAAATGTGTGTACGTATCTATTAAAGTCTGGGAAAGATATCAATGAAAAAGATAGGAAAGGAGAAACTGTGCTGCATTATGCACTTTGGACTAGAAAGAATGAAATGGCTAGATGGCTGGTGCCCCATGGAGCTGATGTAAACATATATGACAATAATGGTATTACTCCATTTGAAATTTCCATACATTACGAATTATATGATATTTTTTTGTTTCTGTTAAATTCAGGAGCAGATGTAAATTTGAAAAATAAATTTGGGCAAACTCCACTTTCAACGTGCTTGACAGCTTGTAGGTACATAATGGTCGAGGATTTAATAAGTCGTGGAGCTTGTGTCAACGTAAAAGACATAAGGGCAACACACCTTTATTTTATGCTATTACTAACTCTGGGAATTATGAACTTTTGCTACGAGCTGGAGCAGATATAAACGCAGTCAATAATTTGGGGCAAAATATTTTGATGGCAGCATCAATGTCAGGACACCAAGATATGGCTCAATATTTAATTGTTCGAGGGGTCAATATCGCCGAGAAAGACACAAAGGGTTTAACCGCATTAGTCTATGCTGTTCAATATGATCAAGCCCATATAACTGAAATTTTAATCAAACAGGGTGCTGGTCTAGATGTAAAAGATGCTGATGGAAATTCTCTTTTACATATTGCATCCAGATTCATATGTGATGATACTCTAAAAATTCTCATAGCAGCTGGTGCTGATGTCCATTTTAAGGATGAAGATGGTAACACAGCTCTGAATTTTTTTATTTTAAGAATTTTGAATCGATTTGGTAACTATATATTTGAAACAGATTTTGAACATATAGAAGATATCTTAGAGGAACCACAAAAATTTGATTTGTATAAAATTTCCGAATTATTTCCAGAAAGAGCAAAGTTCGGAATCGAAGACATCAAAGAAGAAAAAGTTCTTCCTACCCTCGAACAATTTTAAGTTGGTGACACATCTTGTGCATTTTGTCAGAAGCAAGGACATGAGACTAAAAGGTGTTACAAAGGACTGCGTATGTCACTAGATGATAAGAAAAGATAGTGCAAGAAAAAAATTAGGCTTCGCCTGTCTGAAACCGGGCCATGTCAGAGTGAACTGTAGAGTAAGGGTGAAATGTTCAACATGTGATAGGAGACATTATGCCATCATGTGTCCTGAAAGTCAACGAGAGATCAGTTAGATTCCTGACAGCAACAACACCACCCAGAAGTTGTATATATAGGGGGTATGATGGATAGATGAATGAAATAGCCTTCTATATTACCTTCTAATATATGTTATAATATTTGGAAATATATATATAAAATGGCCTATGTGGGAGTACAAGAAAAGAGGGAAGATAGCTGGGGGCAAAAAACAAGCCCCTTGGTAAACAAGTGTCAAGTCTTCACTTCCACTCCCCCCCCCCCCCTATGTGATTTATCTGACTCAAAGCGGCTGGATGTGATGATCAAGAGGAGTTCTCACAAAGGTGGGCTCGACACCAGTTGTTCTAAGGGTTGTTCTCGGACTATCTATCTTCTCCCTATCCCTACCCCCTATCTACTCCCCATGGGTTTATGCCTCTCAATCTTGTTTCCTGTGTGTCCTAATGAAGGGCATAATGAATGCCCTTATAGACCCAAAACATTCCCTAAAGAAACTGCAGCAAATGAACAACCATCAACTTTGTATGCTACTTTCGACCCTTCATCTTCTAACTCAACATATTTTTACCAACTGTTAATTTAAACTAATAGAGCGACCAATCTTCAAGTTCATCAACACATTAGTCAACTCCACCCAATACAAGCATTCATAAATACAGGTTCAACCATCAGTATAATGTCATATTCCCAATTCAAAAAATTGAATCTACAACCAGACCCCACATGAAGTAACCAAATTCAGCTAAAGTTTCTTCTGTATGGGATTGATGAATCACTATCTTTTTCTGACCATCCCATCACTTTAGAAGAAGCAAGAGGTCTGGCTCACGAGAATATCAGAAAAGCTCAGATAAAGAGGAAGAATCTTCATGATGATAAAAATCCAGGTGTGGAATTCTCTGAGGGAGATCAAGTTTTGAGGACTGTTGCAAAGCACCATCCATGCATGTCTAAACTCAGCCCAAGACAACAAGGCCCTTTCTTCGTTAAGATTAGCAGATTGATGACTCCTGGAGAAGAACTCAAGCTCAGCGAAACACTTAACTTATAAGAATTAAGTTAGGTATATGTGCGAACAATTATTATCAGTTATAATTTGTCAACACCTTTTAATTATTAATCATTATTATGAGTTAGCAAAGTATACCCAATTCTACAACCCCCATATTTTATAAGTTATAACCATCATATCAAACCAATTTGTACACAAATTATTTCCCCCATTTAAATAGCCTTATGCTTTCATCTACAATCACCATAAGCTAATTTTCATCACCCGGGGCATAAACTGTTGTAACATATTTCAATATACAGTGTACTCCGCTTATAACAAAGTCGGTTATAGCGAAATTCCGCATATAGCGAATGAAATTGTCTGCACGAAAGAAAAGAAGGTGTTACGCAAACTTTGACTTTAATCATCATCGATGCTACGTCACTACGATGACGTCACAACTTCCAACTTCTACCTTGCTGTTATTGTTTACCGCTAACTTGTCTTAACAATATATGTAATGGAACAAGTCGTTCCTTAAATAAATATATATTTGTTTTTATCTAAAGGGATGTCCTCGTAACTACAACATACGTGAGTACAAAAACAACCAGAAATCCTCAAAAAGAATAACCGTATTTTGCTAAGCCTATATCAATTTGGTAGCTGAGCGTTGTTTGGCGCGCGAATTGGACTAACCGCCAATTGATCCATTTAAATCATAAAGAAAATAAATAATTGGACTAACCGCCAATTTAGAAAATAAATATTGAATAAAAATGGATACACATAACTTAGCAAAAATCGAACAGTTAACAGAAAACAACTATACCACGTGGTCCATGAAAATGGAAGCAATTCTAGATTCAAAAGATCTCTTCGAGGACGTAATTGTTAATGACGAGCCAGACTTTACAAAAAATAAACTAGAATATGATATTTGGAAGAAAAAGAATCGGGAAGCATACAGCCTAATAATATTGTCACTTTCGGATGACTTAACAATCATCTTTCGAGGCGATAAAAGAGCCAAAAGAATTTGGTACGACATAAAGAAAAGGTTTGAAGGATCTCTAGAAAATAAAAGGATAGACCTAATGTTGGATCTAGCCAGACTAAAATTGAACCCAAATGAAAATGTCAACATGTATATTGTACGAGCACAGAAACTGGCACAAGAGATCACCCAGCTAGGAAAGACTGTAACAGAAAGAGAACTTGTACGATACATTGTTGAAGGACTCACACCTAACTTTGACACGATCGCAGCAGCACTGTCAATAAACAGAGAAATCTCCTTACCAGACTTGAGGCAAGCTCTACTGGATTTCGAGAAGAAAAGACAGGACATAAGCAAAAATCCTGAAAATGCTTTCAGATCATCAGGCAACCAATTCAAAGAAAAGTCATGCTTCATTTGCAAAAGAAAAGGACATTTCAAGAAAGACTGTTGGTTCAACCCTAACAACAAAGGAAATCAAAAGAATACAACAAACAAAAATAACATGGCCAGTACAAGGAACTACCATAAAGGACCAAAACAAAACAAAGACACAGCCAGGTCAGCAATCCAAGAACGAATGGAGGAACCATCCCAACGAAGAGACTCCACTTCAGAATACGCACTACATGCAAGCACAAGGGAGGAACGCCCGACAACTCAGGACGTGTGGATAATTGATCTGCGTGCACAAGCCACATGACTTCCCATGGTGAATGGATCGAGCACAAGACGGAGGAGAGAAGAAGCATACAAGTGGCGGAAGAAGGGAGACACATCGAATCTACCTCATCAGGATTAATCCAAGCTACTGTACAAGGTAAGGACAAACTTAACAACGCTGTAACCCTGCATAATGTCCTCCATGTACCACACCTGAAAGGAAATCTAATGTCCATTCCAAGCGTAGTAAGAAGAGGGAACTCTGTTCTTTTGAATTCTGAAGGAGCATACATATACTCTTCTGATGACAAGCTAATAGGAACAGGAAACTTTGATGGTAACATGTACACATTGAACCTATCACGTTTATCTGAAGCAACTCATGTTCCAAGTGAACATTGCTTGATTTCAAAAGACAATTCTAGGACTGCATGGCACAGAAGGTTAGGACATCCTAGTAACAACAAACTAGACCTGATTTTGAAGAACAATCTTCTAAAAGGCTTGAACTCTATAAATGGTACCCTTGATCAATGTGATGCTTGCTCATTGGGAAAAATGACCAAAGTACCCTATGTTCACACAGATAACAATCAGGAAAGCTACCCCTTCGAAGCCATTTATGTCGATCTCTGTGGTCCAATGAGAATAAACTCCTTGGGCGGAAGTAAATATTTCTTGACCATCGTAGATGGATTTTCTAGGAGAATATTTGTAGAATTTCTCAAAGATAAACTCTCGGCAGCAGAAGTTTTGAAGAAGTTTATTGTAAAGAGAGAAAACGAGCTAAACTCAAAACTAAAACGACTTAGAACAGATAACGGAACAGAATTTATCAATAAAAACCTTGAAACCTTCATAGAATCCAAAGGAATTAAACATGAACTAACTACACCGTACACCCCAAGAAGCAATGGGAGAGTTGAAAGAGCTAACAGAACACTATTAGACAAAGGCCGAACACTTCTGGCAGACTCCCAATTACCCCTACACTTCTGGGCAGAAGCTGTGAATACAGCTGCATATCTGTACAATCTAACTCCCACAACCAATGACCCAGACACTACCCCTATGGAAAAATGGAAAGGTAAAAAGCCATCCGTCTCTCACATCATGAGATTTGGTTGTGAAGTCTTCTATAAACTCGAGAATCATCAAAGACACAAACTAGAAGCTAAATCTAAGAGAGGAATATTTGTGGGCTATTCAAGATGCAGAAGAGCTTATCGAGTATTTGATATCACAGCGAGAGTCATTCTTGAAACCTCAGACATTCACTTCAGAGAGAACAATAATGTCATCTCGGAAGAAAAACAAAATGATAATAATACGGACACTGACACATATTTCTTCATTCAGGAGGATGAACAACTGAACAATCATGTTCTATCAGATGTTGATATTGAAGAGCCAGCACCAGATACCATGATCAACAGACAGACAGAGTCAAGTGTATCAGACAGACCACAAAGAACTCGAACAATACCTAAAAGATTTGATGACTACGTTCTGGCTACTACGAATGAAACCATTCCGAAAGACTATAATGAAGCCATCGCATGCGAAGACAAGAAACATTGGGAGAACGCAATGCTTGAGGAAATACAGAACATGTACTCGCATCAAGTATGGGAACTGGTACCTAGACCTGTAAACGCTAAAGTTGTCAAAAGTAAATGGGTGTTCAAAATATCTAAAGACCAAGAAAACAAAACATACAAAGCTAGACTTGTTGCAATGGGATACAACCAAATCCCAGGAAGAGATTACAACGAAAGTTTCAGCCCTGTAATTAAAAATGCCACCCTCAGGACTATTTTGTCAATGGCAGCAACAAAAGATTCAGTCATTAAACTATTTGATGTAAAAGCAGCCTATCTAAATGGAAACATTGAAAATACAATATTCATGGAACAACCTGCTGGATTTGTCCAAGACAGAAACAAAGTTTGCAAACTCAACAAAAGTATTTACGGTCTACCTCAATCCGGAAGATCGTGGTATGAGAAATTCAGTCAAGTACTTCATGACTGTGGACTGAAAAAACTTAAATCTGATCCTTGCCTATTTAAATGGAAGAATGAAGACAAATACTTCTATGTAGGGATATATGTTGATGACTTTATCACTGTCTCAGATTCTGAAGACACCTCAAACAGATTCATCAATAAATTGAGACATCACCTGGAAATAAAGGATGTAACATGTAAAGGTATGTTTTTGGGAATCAAGATCATACAAGACAAGGAGGGAATTTCGCTACAGCAAAGCCACTATGTACAACAAATATTGCAGAAATATGGACTGGAAAATTGTAAGGAAGTTCCAACACCAGGTTCCAAAGAAATCAATTTGGACAATCATATTGAAGATGACAATTGTGATCAGCACACTTACCAAGAAGCCCTTGGAATGCTAATGTTTCTAGCTGTTAACACCAGACCCGACATCGCTTACATCACTAGCAAACTTTCACAGTACTCCAGACAACCAAAACAGATGCACTGGACAGCAATCAAAAGAGTGATGAGATACCTACGAGGAACAATTGACCTAGGAGTGAAATTTGAAAGAGGGAAGACTGGAATCCTGAAGTCCTACGCCGATGCCAGCTGGTCGACCACTCATGACGGAAAATCCTACGGCGGATATGTATTGAAGCTCGGCGAAGCAACTATAGACTGGAAAAGTAGTAAACAACCACTCGTCGCCCTCTCCACAATGGAAGCGGAAATGATAGCTGCTTGTGAAAGCTGCTGTCAAATCAAGTGGATAATAAACCTGTTACGAGAGCTGGAAGAATGGAATTTCATGGAAAAACCAACTGCGATCTATACAGACAGCCAGTCATTGATCAACTGGATCTCCAGCCCTAAACAAAGCAGTCGCTGTAGACATATCAACAGAAAGTACCACTTCTTGAGAGACTGTTATGAATCCAGAGACATCCTCTTTCTGTACAAGCCATCCCAGGACCTGGAGGCGGATATCTTCACAAAGCACCTATCCCGAGACCAGATGAAGAAACACCTGGAGAGCCTCAGCATCGTGGGAATAAAGCCAAAGTAAGGAGGGAATTGTTACGCAAACTTTGACTTTAATCATCATCGATGCTACGTCACTACGATGACGTCACAACTTCCAACTTCTACCTTCAACCTTGCTGTTATTGTTTACTGCTAACTTGTCTTAACAATATATGTAATGGAACAAGTCGTTCCTTAAATAAATATATATTTGTTTTTATCTAAAGGGATGTCCTCGTAACTACAACATACGTGAGTACAAAAACAACCAGAAATCCTCAAAAAGAATAACCGTATTTTGCTAAGCCTATATCAGAAGGGCTTAAACCATTAAAAGAAATCTGGATATTGCGAAGTCGGATATAAAGAATTTTCGCTTATAACGAAGTGATTTGCATGTATAAATTTTTATTTTATCCGTTTATAACGAAGTTTTCTCATTTACCATTATAATTGACTAATATATTATGCATAATATATATCAAATTACAACGTGTGAATGACACAAATTTAATGATACACAACAAATAAGTTAATAATATACAATTTAAAAATATGCAAACATATTATAAGTATTTTTTTTACATTATTTAAACAAAATTAAATTGTTTAATAAACGCTTATATTTTATTAACGTTTACCATGGCAGGAGAACGAAAACAAACAAGAAACTCACTATCTCTGTCAGTCAAGCTGCAAATCCTAAGAGAGATTGAAGTGGAGAAGAAGAAAAGACAGATGTTGCCCAGAAACATAATATCCCACAGTCGTCGCTCAGCACCATAATAAAGAACTCTGAGAAGATCCACCAACAAGCTCTGCATGCGGGAGAAAGCAGTCGGAAACGAGCACGTGGATCTACATATGCTGATGAGGCTCTGCTGCATGTCCACATTCCGCATCCAAAAGAGGTCTTGGAGAGCATTCAAACTCTGCGATTGTTTCTTCAATGTCAGGATGAGTCCAAGTCTCTTCATAGGCATCTGTCAGACTTGGACAACATCGAAAAGAGTGTTCAGCACTTGTTACCGACTTCTAAATGTCAAAAGAAAATCACAAACTACTTCTCCAAAAACACCTGATGAGGTTGTTATTGATCTTTGTGTTGCTCTTTTGAGTTGAATAGTAAATAAAATTATTGGTACAAAACATTTTTTTTTTTCCAACTGCGGATATAACAAACTTCGGATATAACAAAGTGATTGTCATGGATAATGCGACTTCGTTATAAGCGGAGTACACTGTATACTTGATATCCATATGTAATACAAAACAAAATAATAAAGTTTGATTGAGAGTCCACCAATGCTCAGACAGAAAAAAGGGTCTTCGATTACACAGTCAGACTGACAAACATAGATCAGACCCTCCTTGACTGGCGCTGGCCTCTCTCTCTCTGAGACAACATCCCTCATCCTTTGGTGCTGTCCCTTGACGCCTGAAACCACTCTGACCATTATGGCAACCACTACTACATCTAACTTGCCTACCATGACAATCAGGAGGCAGGAATTTCTAAATCATTCTGATAGGACAACCCATATGGAATACTGTAGATGGACCAATGCCTACAATCACAATGTCGCATTGCATCGCAGTACCAGAAGTAATTTATCCTATGTCCACTCATCCAGACTCTCCAATTAGCTCACACCACATTAAATGCTGTATTTAATCACGCAAATTAATCTTTATATATCTTTTATATTTTACTTGTTTTAAGTTATTTTATACACATTGGGCTTAACATTATTGTTTGGTTAAAATCATTATTATTTTATTCTTTATTCTTATTTTGTGCTTTATTAATTTGTAGATATATTCATTGATTATTAGTTTTAATGTTTGTTTATTTTTTCTTAATTCGGCAACAGTGTTTTGTAAGTGTGTAATCAAAATCGTGTCAGAGGTGTGGTGTGTAAAAATTCTAAATTCTTTTGTTTTTTGTAGTAAATTAAAATTTCTAAACTCTAAGTCAAGTCTTTATTTTATTCTAAAAGCTCTTCTTTTTTTTTGTAACTCGTGTTCTCTCTTGGAAACCTGATATATTGTGATGGTGTTTTGATCCACCTCCAATTTTGAACTGCCCTTTCAACCGCCACCAGTTGCCGGGTACGGCAAGTCAGCGTATGCGCGGTCAGACCACCAGCCATTCATTCTCACATTTCATCAAACCTTTTAAAACTCTTCTCAACTAGCTATTAATTTGTAAAAATTATAATAACTAAAAAATTACAAGATTTGGATCATCAACAGCAACACCATTAATCGATGCGCAACGGAGGTATCTACGCCGCTATGAATCCATCAATGACTACTTTCAGTCCAAAATCCGGCTTCTAAATCAAACTTCCTTATCCAAAGTTGAACAGATCCAGATGTTGATGGAAGGATTACCAGCACAATAGAAAATTAGCTTAGCTAGCCCCAATACATTTCGAAGATATAGAGACTTGGGTAGGTGCAACCTTATAATTGGAGGCTGCTGTTAGCTCCATACAAAAGAACTCCAAACCAGCCTTCGGCGATAATAAATTTAAAGATTTTAAATCTGCTACCTCTTACTTCACTTCACCTCTGAAGCCACCATACCCATGCAGATTTTGCAAAATACGGAATTTACATAATGAATGCCCGTATAGACCCAAAACATTCCCTAAAGAAACTGCAGCAAACGGACATCCTTCAACTTTGTATGCTACTTTCGACCCTTCATCTAACTCAACTGATTTACCAACAGTTAATTTAAACTAATAGAGCGACCAATCTTCAAGTTCATCAACACATTAGTCAACTCCACCCCAATACAAGCATTCATAGATACAGGTTCAACTATCATTATAATGTCTGGAACGTACAGGTCAAACAGCTCCATCTTCAAAGATATAGGCTGAACAACCGGCAAGAAAACATGGTAAAGGTCATCATATTCCTTCCACACCTAAAGAAATTGAACTAAGAACATATAAAAGAATTTCATCTGCTCTAAAACAAAATGAAAGAGTTGGAATCTCTAGCTTCTACAAAAGGCTCGCCAATATTAGAGCCAATACGCATTGCATGCATGCACCTTGCCTGCTTTAATGTGAGTGGCATCGTCACCAGAACATTGAGCGCTATGCTACTTTTTAAAGCAGCATGAGGTGATCGCCTTCTCCATCTTTAGAGCAAAGTTAACAACCAACAATGCACAATTTCCAGACAATCACAACCCACCCAACATCTTTATAAAGAAAGAACAAAATAAACACAAGGTAATAAAACCAAATCTAAATGTATAAATAGTTATTTGGATTTGGTCTTATTACTTTATGTTGATAATCTATAATCCATATTGTGCCTTATTAAAGAAAAGAAAAAGAAAATAGAGAACTATGGAGCATTAATGCTGATTAGGAGAGAAAATTTGAACCAAAATAATTGTCTTATAATATTGAGACAACTTTGCAGCATGATATATTGAATTGAAAGATACGAAAAAAAGATTTGGACAGAACAGGGCATATATGATGGCATACTTCCATATAGGAGATGGTATAATAGAATGATGTAGTATGATTGCAACCAATATCCCTCTTTGATTAAAAAAAAAAAAAAGTATCTGAATGGATTTTGAATAACTTCTGGAAACCCTTTCTTTTTTGCTCTAATTTAAATGTGACATTCAAGAGGTAAAATCACATCAGAGTGGAACATGGTGCCATTTCACAAGAAAACAATGTTTAATGTTTCAAGTTTTTAAAATCTGTTATATTGGTAGGAGCTAAGTATGTGCATGTTAGATGCAGCAAGATGTATATTCCAGGTAATCATTGTTTGAAAGTTGTAACATCTTTTGTAAAATGGGGGAAATTGACTTCAATCTTTCCACATATGAAATTTTTCTTTTTTAAGCATAGTGGGGCAGGCAGGCCATAATTTTAGATGTCCAAAGTGAGAACATGTCACAGAAAGTCCATTTCCATGGCAGTTCTTCCTTGCTAACCCAATCAATTCAGAGTGAGATTGCATTACAGAAAGTCCATTTCCATGAGGAATCTCACTTGATAACTCAATCAATTCAGAGTGAGATTGCATTACAGAAAGTCCATTTCCATGAGGAATCTCACTTGATAACCCAATCAATATTCATATCAACATAACAATAAAAGAATCATTACAACATAATATCATCTTTGTATCACACAATCCTCTCAACAAATCTTACATTTAATTAATGTATCACTTTGTATAATGATACATGGGATAATTATAATGAAATCCTTTTTTTATAAAACTTCAGCAATTATATCCAGCAACACACTTATATAATAACATCCTCAAATCCTTATAGATCTTCAATTCAAAACCAAAAGTGAGTTTGCCCAAAATGGGCACTCAGTAATTTCTTGCTGCACCCAAGCACATACTTGATGAAAGAGGGAGAAAATGTTAGTAAAATATTCTCCTAGTATTCTCTCAGCTGTTGAAACATTGCTTTTTTTTTTTTACTTAATTAGCAATACATGATCCACCTCATATGATCAATCTGAGAATGTCACAATTCATAAGAGAGCAAAGGACAATTATGAAAGTTATGGTGTGGAGAAGACATATTAATCTTAACATAATCAATAATCTTAACAAGATAAAAAGAGAGTGCCATTAACCTTCTGTAAAAAACTTACAGGGATTGAAACTAGGTCACTCACAAGTTAGGCAGTAACTATAGGAGAGAGGACTATGGCCCACTTAGAAAATAATCCAGAAAGAACAGAAAATTTTGAGGGAATTGTGATCATCACACATCATGTAGTACAACCATAGAGAGGTTGGCCAGTATGGAATGCCATTTCACCCTGTTATGAACAAGTCTCTTCATTCTTTCCCCACTTATCTTTCACCATAATCCCAAGTTGAACTATTAGAAAGACCTCAACAAGGTTTACTACCAGCTCCGGTGAATCCAAATATTGACAAACCCTTCAGGATCTTCCCAGTTGGACTGGACTGAGTCTACAAGGACAACGAGGCCCTGAAATTAAGGCTATGTTAATTAAATCCATGCTTCTGCCTCATCCCATGTCAGAGATCAGAGGCACAACATCACCCAAATATAGAGAACAGGTGGTAAATGTCACAATTTGAAGAGGAAGATATGGATAAGAGGTGAAGGGCAGCAAATAGGATCCTGAAGTGAGCCAGATCACTGTTTAGATGATTTTCAGGGAAAGAATGTGTCTGCAGGTCGAGTGAGATGGCAACAATCGAGGAAAAATAGAATGTCCTGAAGGTGATATTCCTCAAAAATGATGTGCAGGCAAGGAGTTGCGATCGACAGTAAGACACAACAAGGTTGAGTAAACATGATAGCGACTCATCACTGCACAAGCAACTTGTGGGCTGGCTTTCATTCAAAACCTGTTTGTTAAATCTACTAATATCCTAGTTCGACAACAAAGTTAAATTTTGCTTGTCTTGGAATCTATTCAGCTGCAGCTTAAAATTCCAGACCTCAAAAAATCTCAAATAAAAAGATAAGACCAAACACTGGAAGCCATGACTGCCGAACGCGACCAACTCTTGGAGAAGCTTACATCCCTTGAGGCCTCTACTGCCCGCCCTCCAATCATCACTGCTTCCACCCAAACCCCCAAACTGATACTCCCAAGGGCCACCCTCTCTACACAAACCATCCCCAAAACAGCGGCACCTAAACCAACCACCAAGCCTTCTACCAATCCCAAACCCTCGTCCTCCACCAACAATAAGACTCAGGACCACCTGCGAGCTTCCGCATCCCATGTTGTCATTGAAGCAACCGACCCAAATACCAACCCAAGGGAAATCCTCAAGACCATCCGCGCCACCCACAAAATCCCCGAGAACAGTCTGGGCTTCACTTATGACCAGGGGAAAATTAGTCCTGCACTCTGCCAACCCAGAAATTATACCCGACCTCAGCTCCGCCCTGTCCAAAAAACTTGCAGACAACCTAAAGATCCGTGAAACTCGGGAACTCCTCCCCGGGGTCTGCATCTTCAGAGTAGACAGTGAAACATCTGACCCTTCAATCATAGAATCCGTCAAGGCAATCCCCGGCATCTCAGCCATCCAAGGTGACAAGATCATCAGAGTGGCTCACCGTTCAGAACTAAGATCTGGAACAAGCACCGTGTTTTTGGAACTTGACCGGGCCTCCTTCAAGGCTCTAGGCCACAAAGGAAGACTCATCTTAGAAGGCGTCATCCACCACTTCGAAGAGTCCATCAGAATCAGAAGATGCGTCCGATGCTGCGGATTCGAACACAACTCAAACAGATGCACCTCTGCTGAACCCATTTGCTACCATTGTAGCAAAACTGGACACGAAGGCAACTCATGCCCCACCAAATCCTCCCCTGGCACAGCAAGATGCACCTAATACCACCCCAAAGGAATCCCTGCCAACCACGAAGCCCGCTCCTCTGCCTGTCCCACTGCTAGACTTCATGCATTGAAGTTCTAGAACTACAAATCTCGGCCACCATACTCCAAAGAACAAATCCCTGGGCGAAAAATCTGGCCTAACAAACGACTACACAGAGCTACACCGGCTCCACTTCACCTACGCCTTGGCGTCCACCGACACGGCTTGTGTTTTAGATATAGTGTGCCCGGAAAAGTCTCCACTGAGACTTGTGCGGGCGAAGGCAAGATTAATTCCACCAAATACATAAAACAAAAATGTTGATATATACCAATGTGTGAAAGATATTCCGCATCTCTCTGGATGAAATGGAACAAGGAGGTTGAAAGTCCCTGGGGTGGTACTGGAAGTCCCTATATTGTCCAAAGGAGAAACACGAACTAGATACCAAAAGGGGATTCTCCAGATTTGAGTCAGTGCACCATATCAACAATATCATAGTGAATGTGACCCAAAGACATTCCTGACATCACCAGGCTGCTACACACTCAGGGCTCTGTTTGCACACCAGTTACACTGTGTGGTGCATCACGTGACAAGTTTGTTCATCTACAGGTAATAACAGCCAGGTTGCTGCATCACTTTGTGCAACATGTAACCAGGCTTGTCCCCCTCCACGTAATAAATGCCAGTGCCTCAAACTTTCAAAGATCTGCAAAAGCCCCAGACACCACTATGGGTGCATAGCTGTGGAAACAGACACAAAAGATTAGAACAAGGCAGGAATAAAAATACCCAGGAAAGAGACCTCACAGCCAGGGCACTTGGCTACCCCAACCCATGTCCTAACTTCTCCTGCAAATCCAACTGAGACAGTTTTGGCCGCTCCAAACTGTAAGGAAACCACATCACATACTCTGACACCATGTCACCCCCTGCAAGCAACCTCTCCATTCCTTTTCAACAAGAAGCTCAAATGGTGACTAACAGCTTAACTAAAAAATTGGCAAAGTGTGTCACCATAGAGTGCTGCTGAGGATGTCCACCAGGTAATATCCTCCAAAGAACCTAATTCTTACAGCATCCATCCCTACCCTGCCGCCCCTCAATTCAACAAGAGGAAGCAGCAGACGCAGCGGCCCAAAGCTGGTGGTCGTGGAAGATGGCCCTTCTAGCGAGCAGACGCCACAGGTTGTGGCAGCAGCTCCAATAAAGATTCCTATACAAGATGCAAGTCCCAACTCGGGTAGCACCAATGTTTGAATTCATGGCATATTGTATGTATATGTGATAATCTGTATACAGGATTATATGTAACCTCACCACAATCTATGTATAATGTATCGTCTAAAGGTTTAATAAAAGTTAGGCCTCGCGAGATGGGAAAGACACAAAGTACAGAATTGCATCATCCAAAGTTCAAAGGCCTTTGTTGCAGATCCACTGCCTTTTTTTGTGTGTGTTTTAATTCTCATTTTATTTGGAGATATTGAGATGGGGGCCTTCAAAATGTAAGAAAGCCGCGGAAGAAGATGCCCCCCTCCCCCCGCGCGGCGCGGGCCAGCCACCACCCATGCAGGGGTGATGTCACGCCCATGATGCAACTTCCGGCCCCCCCTCGCCCCCCTCTCTTTGTTCTCAAGTTTTCGTCGCGTGCTCGCGTCTTGAGACCCAAAACTCTATATCTCTTTTGAAATAATTCTTTACCTATAATTTTTGTATTAATTATAATAAATTTTTCTTTCTTCCCAACAATCAATGAGTTGCAATAGTTTTACTTTATTCTATGCTGGTTACGCCGTCCAGTGATTCAAATTCTTTGTTCAAAGCTCGACAGCCTTCTTCTTCCTGAAAGATTGCAATCATGGCGACAATGGAGGTACTGAGCAAATCACCTTTTAGCATGACGAATTAACAGCCAATCACCTTTAACCCTTAAGTACTCGCGCGGGGTGTATCACACCCCAAGCTATCACTTTACCTCAAGAAAATCATTAAATCCTTAACCAAAATCTTCCAATTTTTCAATAGCTTAATATTTCAATGTGCCAAATAGACATGTCAAATTTCAACAAAATTAATAGAGGGAATATATTTGTAATTTATTCTTTTTGCTAGAATGGGGTGTGTCACACCCGCGCGAGTACTTACGTAACATAGTTTTGTAATCAGCCCGAATATGATACTGCTGAATTCTCACGCACCATGAGTCATTTCCCCTACCTTTCAGTGTCAATTTAGTTTCACTTTGCCCATCATCTAAGCTTACTTTGATCCAATATTATAATGGATAGCAAAAATATTCAATCACTTTTTAGCTTGTTTGATGAGGAAGAAGAAGATTTTGATGAGCTAGATGATGATAACTTTAGTGATGATGAAGAATATATCCCCCATAGCTCAGATTCAGAACAAGAAGAAGACGATGAACAAGAACCACATCAGGATTCTACGTACTTCTTTGGAAGAGATAAAATGACCAAATGGAAAAAGGAAGAATGGAGAACATCAAGGGTACGTACAAGAGCTATAAATATTATTACACACTTACCTTGTTCTAAACAATTTGGTAAGAACACTCCAACTCCATTAGAAGCTTTTTTGAAATTTATTAGTATTGACATAATCAAAAAAATAGTTGAATACACAAATATTTTTATTGAGACCATCAGGCCAAATTATAGCAGGGAGAGAGATTGCCGCAATACAGATGAAAATGAAATCCGTTGTCTGCTCGGACTCATAATAATAATCGGAAAAAATCGTGCATCGCATTTGCATTTCAAAGAAATTTGGAATGCAAATGGCACTGGTATAGAAATATGCAGAGCAGCAATGGCCTACGAACGATTTTTGTTCCTTTTGCGAGTAATTCGATTTGACAATGTCCTTACTAGACAGATCAGAAGAGATAATGACAAATTTGCTGCCCTGAGGGAAATTTTTGAAATGTTTGTTGCCAACTGTAAGCAAATGTATTCCCCTGGCGAATATTTAACAATCGATGAAAAGCTTATTCCTTTTAGAGGGAAATGTAATTTTCGTCAATACATACCAAACAAACCTGCAAAATATGGCTTGAAAATATACATGATGTCTGATGCACACACGTTCTATACTGTGAATATGGAGCCGTATGTTGGTAACAATCGTGGACCTTTTTATAAATCCAATGCTTCTGATGATGTTGTCAAAAGATTGGTGGAACCAGTATCAGGAACAAAACGAAATATTACCACTGATAACTGGTATACAAGTTTCCCACTAGCTCAAAGTTTGTTGACTGAACATAACTTGACCCTCGTTGGAACTTTGAAAAAAAAAATAAAAAGGAAATTCCTGTAGAGTTTTTACCCAACAGGAATAGACCTATCTTTTCTTCAATTTTTGGCTTCAATGAAAATAAAACTCTTGTATCATATGTCCCCAAGAAATCAAAATCAGTTATCCTATTGTCAACAATGCACTCAACAATGACAATTGACGAGGACACAGGAGATAAAATGAAGCCGGAAATAGTCACTTTTTATAACCAAACCAAGATAGGCGTTGATGTTGTTGACCAAATGTCGGGGACCTACAGTGTAGGACGACGCACAAGAAGATGGCCTCTGTGTATTTTCTTTGATCTCGTCAATGTTGCAGAAATAAATGCACAAGTACTTTACAACGCAAATCACCTGCAAGAAGAACCCATTAAAAGACGCCACTTTTTGGAAAAGATCGGACTGAGTTTGATAGATGAACATATCAAAGAACGCCTTTGCATTGTGTCACTACCTAAAGATATAAAACTTGCTCTTCGAAGGATAATTGGAGTGGCAAATGAACAAACAGTAAGTAAAAATGTTATTTACCAATATAAATAAACATGATAAATTTTATGATGGTTTTTTTTAGGTACCAGGACCATCAGAACCACTTTCAAAAAAGCAAAAGCGATGCCATCTTTGTGACCGATCTAAAGATAGGAAAACAAAGACTACCTGCAAAAATTGCAAAAGAAATATCTGCAATAATCATTCCTTCATTATGTGTGCAGAATGCTTTGAAAATTAATGAAAAAAATATAAGATTTATTTTTGTGAATAATGAATATGCATAAAAATTGTAAATGCTTATATGATTTAGAAAACATGTACAAGCACTGGAATAATTAAATATTTTATTATTTTATTTACATTTTAATTAATATCCATTCTTTTCTCTATAATATAAATATAAATACGTTGTATTTGGCTTACATTATATATATTAGATTTAGGTTTATATTTTGGGGTGTGATACACCCCGCGCGAGTACTTATGTAACAAAAAATGCCGCGAGTACTTAAGGGTTAAGCATGACAAATTAATAGCGAATCATCAGAGAGCACGTGGAAGGATCTCAACAAATGAGAAGTTGAGAGAATCGATGACAATTATCTCGGACAAGAAGCAGAAAGAAGGTAGGTGACCGTGATATGAGCTAGGTGTGCTCTACATAGGCTCCAACCTAGGTAGTGTACGCTCCATCATGTGAAAGGCCAGCTACCTCTGTCAAACAATCTCCCAATCGCAAGGTCCTTTTCAACCCCATCCAGGTGTGTTCGTTCTTCCCCTGTGGAACCCTTTTCACCTGCCCAAAATCTAAAAAAAAAAGACAAAATGCATAAAGCAAAAATGATGATATATACCAATGTGTGAAAGATATTCCGCATCTCTCTGGATGAAATGGAACAAGGAGGTTGAAATTCCCTAGGGTGGTACTGGAAGTCCCTATATTGTCCAAAGGAAACACGAACTAGTTACCAAAAGGGGATTCCCGAGATTTGAGTCAGTGCACAATGTCAACAATATCATAGTGAATGTGACCCAAAGACATTCCTGACATCACCAGGCTGCTACACACTCAGGGCTCTGTTTGCACACCAGTTACACTGTGTGGTGCATCACGTGACAAGTTTGTTCATCTACAGGTAATAACAGCCAGGTTGCTGCATCACCTTGTGCAACATGTAACCAGGCTTGTCCCCTCCACGTAATAAAT
Organism: Cordylochernes scorpioides; assembly: GCA_030710605.1. Taxonomy (NCBI): domain Eukaryota; kingdom Metazoa; phylum Arthropoda; class Arachnida; order Pseudoscorpiones; family Chernetidae; genus Cordylochernes; species Cordylochernes scorpioides. The sequence goes on along the minus strand of CP092866.1, from coordinate 40,782,807 downwards.
GCCAGTGCCTCAAACTTTCAAAGATCTGCAAAAGCCCCAGACACCACTATGGGTGCATAGCTGTGGAAACAGACACAAAAGATTAGAACAAACAATAGGGGCAGAAATATAAATACCAAGGAAAGACGCTCCACAGCCAGGGCACTTGGCTACCCCAACCCATGTCCTAACTTCTCCTGCAAATCCAACTGAGACAGTTTTGGCCGCTCCAAACTGTAAGGAAACCACATCGCATACTCTGACACCATGTCACCCCCTGCAAGCAACCTCTCCATTCCTTTTCAACAAGAAGCTCAAATGGTGACTAACAGCTTAACTAAAAAATTGGCAAAGTGTGTCACCATAGAGTGCTGCTGAGGATGTCCACCAGGTAATATCCTCCAAAGAACCTAATTCTTACAGCATCCATCCCTACCCTGCCGCCCCTCAATTCAACAAGAGGAAGCAGCAGACGCAGCGGCCCAAAGCTGGTGGTCGTGGAAGATGGCCCTTCTAGCGAGCAGACGCCACAGGTTGTGGCAGCAGCTCCAATAAAGATTCCTATACAAGATGCAAATCCCAACTCGGGTAGCACCAATGTTTGAATTCATGGCATATTGTATGTATATGTGATAATCTGTATACAGGATTATATGTAACCTCACCACAATCTATGTATAATGTATCGTCTAAAGGTTTAATAAAAGTTAGGCCTCGCGAGATGGGAAAGACACAAAGTACAGAATTGCATCATCCAAAGTTCAAAGGCCTTTGTTGCAGATCCACTGCCTTTTTTTGTGTGTGTTTTAATTCTCATTGTAGTATGTAGTCATACTAGCCACGCCTGTGGAAGAACCGCAAGGTTCGAAAGCTTGCAAAAGTATAATTAAAGAGGCTCCTCCGAAAAAACTTTAGATTCGTTTTACATTATACTAATTACACGGAGTTTACCTGTAGAATCTCATTTTATTTGGAGATATTGAGATGGGGGCCTTCAAAATGTAAGAAAGCCGTGGAAGAAGAAACCCCCCTCCCCCCACGAGCCAGCCATCACCCATGCGGCAGTGATGTCACGCCCATGATGCAACTTCCGGCCCCCCGCGCCCCTATCTTTGTTCTCAAGTTGTTGTCGTCGCGTGCTCGCGTCTTGAGACTCAAAACTCTATATATCTTTTGAAATAATTCTTTACCTATAATTTTTGTATTAATTATAATAAATTTCTCTTCTTCCCAACAATCATTGAGTTGCAATGGTTTTACTTTATTCTAGGCTGGTTACGCCGTCCAGTGATTCAAATTCTTTGTTCAAAGCTCGACAGCCTTCTTCCTGGAGGATTGCAATCATGGTGACAATGGAGGTACTTAGCAAATCACCTTTAAACATGACAAATTAATAGCGAATCACCAGAGAGCACGTGGAAGGATCTCAACAAATGAGAAGTCGAGAGAATCGATGACCATTATCTTGGACAAGAAACAGAAAGAAGGTAGGTGACCGTGCTACGAGCTAGGTGGGCTCTACATAGGCTCCAACCTAGGTAGTGTACGCTCCATCATGTGAAAGGCCAACTACCTCTGTCAAACAATCTCCCAATCGCAAGGTCCTTTACAACCCCATTCAGGTGTGTTCGTTTTTCCCCTGTGGAACCCTTTTCACCTGCCCAAAATCTAAAAAAAAAAAAAAAAAGACCAAATGCATAAAACAAAAATGTTGATATATACCAATGTGTGAAAGATATTCCGCATCTCTCTGGATGAAATGGAACAAGGAGGTTGAAAGTCCCTAGGGTGGTACTGGAAGTCCCTATATTGTCCAAAGGAAACACGAACTAGATACCAAAAGGGGATTCCCGAGATTTGAGTCAGTGCACAATGTCAACAATATCATAGTGAATGTGACCCAAAGACATTCCTGACATCACCAGGCTGCTACACACTCAGGGCTCTGTTTGCACACCAGTTACACTGTGTGGTGCATCACGTGACAAGTTTGTTCATCTACAGGTAATAACAGCCAGGTTGCTGCATCACCTTGTGCAACACGTAACCAGGCTTGTCCCCCTCCACGTAATAAATGCCAGTGCCTCAAACTTTCAAAGATCTGCAAAAGCCCCAGACACCACTATGGGTGCATAGCTGTGGAAACAGACACAAAAGATTAGAACAAGGTAGGAATAAAAATACTCAGGAAAGAGACCTCACAGCCGGGGCACTAAGCTACCCCAACCCATGTCCCAACTTCTCCTGCAAGGCCGACTGAGACAGTTTTGGCCACTCCAAACTGTAAGGAAACCTCATCATAGTTCTTGACAGATACGTTGTTTCAAAATACCTAAAAGAGCCAGACAATTATCAAAAGCATCTACCTCATATAGAAATAAAGCCGATGACCCATCCTCCCCAGATTATACCCCCCTGCAAGCAACCTCTCCATTCCTTTTCAACAGGAAGCTAAATGGTGACTAACAGCTTAACTAAAAAAGTGGCAAAGATTCCACCACAGAGTGCTGCTGAGGATGTCCACCAGGTAATATCCTCCAAAGAACCTAATTCTTACAGCATCCATTCTCTACCCTGCCGCCCCTCAATTCAACAAGAGGAAGCAGCAGACACAGAGGCCCAAAGCTGGTGGTCGTGGAAGATGGCCCTTCTAGCGAGCAGATGCCACAGGTTGTGGCAGCAGGTCCAATAAAGATTCCTATACAAGATGCAAGTCCCAACTCGGGTAACACCACATGTTTGAATTCATGGCATATTGTATGTATATGTGATAATCTGTATACAGGATTATGTAAACCCCACCACAATCTATGTATAATGTATCGTCTAAAGGTTTAATAAAAGTTAGGCCTCGCGAGATGGGAAAGACACAAAGTACAGAATTGCATCATCCAAAGTTCAAAGGCCTTTGTTGCAGATCCACTGCCTTTTTTTATGTGTGTTTTAATTCTCATTTTATTTGGAGATATTGAGATGGGGGCCTTCAAAATGTAAGAAAGCCGTGGAAGAAGACCCCCCCCCTCCCCCCACGAGCAAGCCACCACCCATGCGGCAGTGATGTCACGCCCATGATGCAACTTCCGGCCCCCCGCGCCCCTCTCTTTGTTCTCAAGTTGTTGTCGTCGCGTGCTCGCGTCTTGAGACCCAAAACTCTATATATCTTTTGAAATAATTCTTTACCTATAATTTTTGTATTAATTATAATAAATTTCTCTTTCTTCCCAACAATCATTGAGTTGCAATAGTTTTACTTTATTCTATGCTGGTTACGCCGTCCAGTGATTCAAATTCTTTGTTCAAAGCTCGACAGCCTTCTTCCTGGAGGATTGCAATCATGCTGAGGTACTTAGCAAATCACCTTTAAGCATGACAAATTAATAGCGAATCACCAGAGAGTAGGTGGAAGGATCTCAACAAATGAGAAGTCGAGAGAATCGATGACCATTATCTTGGACAAGAAACAGAAAGAAGGTAGGTGACCGTGCTACGAGCTAGGTGGGCTCTACATAGGCTCCAACCTAGGTAGTGTACGCTCCATCATGTGAAAGGCCAGCTACCTCTGTCAAACAATCTCCCAATCGCAAGGTCCTTTCAACCCCATCCAGGTGTGTTCGTTCTTCCCCTGTGGAACCCTTTTCACCTGCCCAAAATCTAAAAAAAAAAAAAAGACCAAATGCATAAAACAAAAATGTTGATATATACTAATGTGTGAAAGATATTCCGCATCTCTCTGGATGAAATGGAACAAGGAGGTTGAAAGTCCCTGGGGTGGTACTGGAAGTCCCTATATTGTCCAAAGGAGAAACACAAACTAGATACCAAAAGGGGATTCTCCAGATTTGAGTCAGTGCACCATATCAACAATATCATAGTGAATGTGACCCAAAGACATTCCTGACATCACCAGGCTGCTACACACTCAGGGCTCTGTTTGCACACCAGTTACACTGTGTGGTGCATCACGTGACAAGTTTGTTCATCTACAGGTAATAACAGCCAGGTTGCTGCATCACCTTGTGCAACATGTAACCAGGCTTGTCCCCCTCCACGTAATAAATGCCAGTGCCTCAAACTTTCAAAGATCTGCAAAAGCCCCAGACACCACTATGGGTGCATAGCTGTGGAAACAGACACAAAAGATTAGAACAAGGTAGGAATAAAAATACTCAGGAAAGAGACCTCACAGCCGGGGCACTAGGCTACCCCAACCCATGTTCCAACTTCTCCTGCAAGGCCGACTGAGACAGTTTTGGCCGCTCCAAACTGTAAGGAAACCACATCGCATACTCTGACACCATGTCACCCCCTGCAAGCAACCTCTCCATTCCTTTTCAACAGGATGTTCAAATGGTGACTAACAGCTTAACTAAAAAATTGGCAAAGTGTGTCACCATAGAGTGCTGCTGAGGATGTCCACCAGGTAATATCATCCAAAGAACCTAATTCTTACAGCATCCATCTCTACCCTGCCGCCTCTCAATTCAACAAGAGGAAGCAGCAGACGCAGCGGCCCAAAGCTGGTGGTCGTGGAAGATGGCCCTTCTAGCGAGCAGACGCCACAGGTTGTGGCAGCAGCTCCAATAAAGATTCCTATACAAGATGCAAGTCCCAACTCGGGTAGCACCAATGTTTGAATTCATGGCATATTGTATGTATATGTGATAATCTGTATACAGGATTATGTAACCTCACCACAATCTATGTATAATGTATCGTCTAAAGGTTTAATAAAAGTTAGGCCTCGCGAGATGGGAAAGACACAAAGTACAGGATTGCATCATCCAGGAAGTAAAGGTCACTGACCTGAACCCATAAAACCTAAGTTCAAAGGCCTTCTTCTTCCTTGAGGATTGCAATCAACAACAACAACAAACAACTTTATTAGGGCAGCATGCCCTGTACGGACTCGCCTTGGAGTTACAGACAATATTAAGAGGATTGCAATCATGGCGACAATGGAGGAGTTGAGCCAATCACCTTTAAGCATGACCAATTGATACTGAATCACCAGAGAGCACGTGGAAGGATCTCAACCAATGAGAAGTCGAGAGAGTCAATGATGATTATCTCGGACAAGAAACAGAAAGAAGGTAAGGTGACCGTGCTACGAGCTAGTTGTGCTCTACATAGGCTCCAACCAAGGTAGTGTACGCTCCATCATGTGAAAGGCCAGCTACCTCCGTCAAACAATCTCCCAATCGCAAGGTCCTTTTCTACCCCATCCAGGTGTGTTTGTTCTTCTCCTGTGGAACCCTTTTCACCTGACCAAGACTGCGCCACACCATTCACCAATCCAATACCATATCCACCCAACCACACAATTCAACAGAGAGTCGACAGCATTCCCACAGTGAGTCTACATCCCAATTCGACATATATATGTAAATATTACAACTATTTTTATATTTTTATTTTTTTTTGTGTGTGTAACCCCTCAGCGGAGGGAAATCTATTTTTTACTGTTTTTCTCCTTTTCACACACCGGCCCCTACCCCCTGTCGAGAGAATGTAATTGTCCGCCGGATGGACAGTCCAAGAACCCACCGACCAATCGGAGGGTCAGAGGGGTCACGAGGTCCGGGCGCGGGGGCAGCAGAGTTGGTGACACGGCTGTGCCAAGTAGACAAGAAAAAACCTCACGGGAGCTTGCCCAAGATGACCTTCGGGAACTATGTCCATCTTCCATAAAGGACCATACAAGCGGTCTGAGAAGGGACTGGGTGGCTGACATCTCAAAGAAAGGTGAAGCCGAGACAAATCTTTGAGAGATTCGCAAAGTGGTTGGAGTACGTCGAGGGCGACGAATTGTGCTTCATCTGAAGATACCAGGAAGTTCATCGAGGACGACGAATTGTGCTTCCAAGGCTGGTGTTTTCTGCAGGGGGGCTCGGGCAGGCCGACTTAACAACTGAGAGGAACTGTTTTGGTGAGCACTCTTTCACACGCTTTTTCTTTTTATTTCCTAAATTGATATATATTTTTGTGTTATTCTAGCATTTTTAAAAATATTTTTTCTTTCTTATTTTTACTAAGTTTTCTATTTCGCCAATATCATCATTTTTTAAACATTAAGTTGCATGCAAAATTTGGAATATACAAAATAAGTTTTCATATCTTTTTTTATCCTTTATTTTATAGCTATCAAAAAATTAAACAAAAGCTTTATAATGTGTAGCATTTGTTGTCTTCCTTTTTTCTTGCCTAAACACCCAAAGCAGCCCAAAACAATATCAAAACTTTATTTTTATTTGTTAAAAAGGGGCTTTGTGGAGCGTTCCGAATTTTTATTTTTCTCCACAAAATTTTTTCTTACCCCTTTCTTAACATTTTATTTTGGCGTCCCCGGGTGGGCTGCATTGGCTGGGTCAAATCGAAAAAGGGGAAAAAAAGAAAGGCTCCTGGGAATATTATACAGTAAATAATGCACAGAGTATTAATACATTAAAAAGGGCTAGAGCCCCCAAAAGAGCTATTTTTAACTCGGCTGTCCACAGTGTTTTGGACTGAAATAGAAAAGCCAGATTTCGATGCAATGGGGCAATTTAGTAAAATTAGTGACGATGAAACTCTTGGGGATGTAGATAAATTTCACTATCTGCTACAAGCGGTAGTCGAGGGATCCAGAGCTCAACGTCTTGTGTGCAGTTACCCTATCACTGAAGATATTTATCCCAAGGTAATACAAGCATTAAAAGATAGATTCGGAGATAAGAATCTTCTCATAGAACACTACATAAGAAGACTGTTGAAAACTGGTTGTTTCTAATGCAAGGAAAGAAAACATTCCTCTTGACGAGATCTACGATGATCTAACAGCTCACTTAAAGAACCTAGAATCACTGGGTGTTAACACAGAGATGGCAGGCGTGTTTCTCTACCCACTTGGTTGAGTCTGCCATTGGACATTATTCAGGTGTGGCAGAGGAATCCTGCTGTGGGCTACGGGATAAAAGAAGGAGTGGAGAATGGAGATAAGAGTGATGCCGGCGGTAGACTACAGGCTCTGATGGACTTACCGGTGCTGAGCGACTGGCATTTGCTAAGGAGAATTTGAGGGTAATAGCTCAATGAGGGCCAAAGGTTCTCAGCTAAAGATTTTTCGGAAGACACCGCCCACTGTCTCCAATTTATTCAGCAGCGCATTTAAGAGAAAATGCATATTCTGCCAGAGAGATAATCACCTAAGTAGTAAATGTTTTGTTGCTTCGCGTCTTACACCTAGCGAGAGGGATCAAAAGATAAAGGAAGCTAGAGTCTGCTTTAAATGTATAAAGGGTAATCATCTGAGAAAGGAATGCCCTTCGTTTTGTTTCAATCGACATCAATGTATTTTTCTCGATATAACACACTCCCTCGCTGTTCGCCTTCCGCCACTGATTTTTCGTATCCCAAGTAGCAAAAACCACTCGTTATAGCGCCACTCACAATGTCCCTCACACCCCCGCTCCCATTTTCCTGTCTGCATTTTTTCTACCAGCGGCGCCGGACTTTGCCTGCTGTTGACACAACAGATTGTGTGAACAGCCAGCAGACCCTTTTCCTGCTTGTGTCTGGGACATACACAGTCGCTTCATCCTTTGCTAATGTCAACACAACAACCTTATTGTCGTATCATGAGTTCCCAAAAGCGTAAACGTGAGTCGATCACGATTGAAAAGAAGAAGGAGATATGCCAGTTGGCAAGAAATAACGCTACGAAGTCGAAGAATGAGATTGGAAAGCGTTTCTCACTTCCACGAACAACTGTCCGTGATATTCTCACTCAGGCTGAGAAGTGGGAAAATTATACTGTTGGTTCTTCAAAGAGACAAAGAGTCGAAAAATTTAGTGACTTGGAAGACGCTCTCTTCAACTGGTTTACCCAAAAGCGTGCCAATAATATTATTATTACTGATGACCTCCTAAGAGAAAAGGCAAAAAAACTTGGCGAGCAGTTGGGCGTACCAGAAAATTTCACGTACAGCAGTGGGTGGCTGCAGCGATTTAAAGGGAGATTCCATATTTCGCAACGACGGCTCTGTGGGGAAGGCGCATCGATTTCTCCAGCTATCATTGATGAACATCTTACAAATTTGAACAGTATTCTGGCGAACTCTGGATATGACCCTGCCAACATATACAATGCAGATGAAACAGGATTATTTTTCAGCTCATTCCTGACCGAACACTTGCTCACAAAGATGAAAACTGCCGTGGTGTCAAAAGTATGAAGCAACGAATCCCTTTTCTACTGTGCTGCAACTCTACCGGAACAGACAAGCGGCGATTGCTGATTATTGGAAAATCGGCAAAGCCTCGATGCTTCAGAAACTTTAGTCTACACTTCTACTGCACTTACACATCTAACAGCAAAGCATGGATGACCTCTAGCATCTTTCAAGAATGGCTACTGCAGTTCAACAAGCAGCTTGTCTCTGAAGGATGTCGTATCCTACATAACGCTACATCTCACTGCGTCCCTAATGATAGTCTCAGCAACATAAAGATACACTTCCTTCCACCAAATATGACTGCCAATCTGCAACCACTGGATAGTGGCATCATCAAAAGTTTCAAGGCTCAATATCGCAAGCTTCAACTCCAGCTTTAACAAAAATGAATAACCCTACATATTTACATAAAAATACTAGTTTTAGTGTTCCATCTTTGAATAGCCTCAAAACAAAAGATGAAATTTGTCCATATCATGCTGCCTCTAGTGGCCAGGTAGAGAGAGCCATACAAACTTTAAAAAGAAAAAAAGTGACAAAGGTGAATGGTCAACCAGGTTGGCTAGATCTCTCTTGACAATGAGAATAACTAAACAACACAACTCAAAAATCTCCAGCTCAACTTCTGATGAATTAAGAATTTGAAATGCCTTCTGAATAAATTTCACCCAGAAAATGTCTCTGAGGAGAGAAGTAACCAAGAAGAAAGATTCATGAGAACATAGAGACCCCATAGAGCAGTGGAGGAAGGACAGGAAATTGTAGCTAGGAATTACCATGGTCCTAAATGGTTACCTGGAGTGGTCTATGAAAAAAACAGGCCCTGTCTCAGTTGAAGTAGAAACTGATGATGGAAGAGTTATTAATAGACATTTGGATCAGGTGAGGAACTGTGGTGAAAATGAATCCATTCCTTCTACATCGTTGGCTCCACATGTGCCACCTGAGACTGAAGTTGAAGGAACTCAAGCTGCTCCAGTAATAGAATCTCCTACAGTGACTCCGCAGCCTGTCTTGAGGAGGTCCTCAAGAATAAGGAAGCCTACAAAGCTTTTTGACATTTAATGGGTGTTTGACTTAATGGGGAGGAGTTGTTGCGTATTGTTAATCATTGATTTTATATATTCTGTTTTTATCATCATCCATGCCCCAATTAAAAGATGTTTCGAGAATAAATTGTTTTTGTTATTTTGTGTAAACAAAATTTTTAGAGTAGGTTAGGTTAAGTTAGATATAATTTTTATAAATATGTAAATTGTAATATAGGATTAATTGCTAAATTCTATATTTACTTTAAATTTAATGTATTCTTTTGCTCAAGAGTTCACAAAATAAACTTCTTGAGATTAAATTTATTTTTTTTTTAATTATATTCTTAACGACTGCACTTTTAACTTTAAAAAAATCATTTTAAATTTACATAGTTTGTAACAGTTAGCCGACAGAATTTACCTAGTAATAATTGATTTTCAAAAATGCCTCCGAAAATAGAAAAGCCAACTGAGCAACAATCTTCTACAAATAATTTTGATTTACCAAAATATTATGGACAAAGTTTTGATATAACTTCATGGATAAAGTTCTTTAACAAAAAAATGCCAACAAAACCATTTTGATGAAGACTATAAGCTAAAGAATATTTCAAATTATCTTGATGGGGAAGCTTTTAATTTTTATATAGAACAATTACGAGATATAGATAATTGGGGGGAACTAGAACAAAATCCGTCGCCATCAGAATGGTTGAGCATTCCAGAAACATCTCTAATAAAAACCTAAATTCCCTATTTACAGTCATTCTATGCAAACCGGTCATACATTCAATCTAACAAAGCCATCCATTCTATACAACAATATCAATATAAGTACCAAAGACTTTTACTAGAGGCATTTGTGTCAATAAAAACAAACAGCATCAACAGGCATATAGATATACCAGAACAATACCATATGTTATGTGAATAGCCATAGGTTGCATTTACCTGCCCTTGATTAACACCATTCATAGTGCATATGTACTTAGTCCAGATTTATTAGCATTTATCCCTATAATATTTTTAGCATATTTGGTTCTTATTTTTATCTTTAAATACTTTTATCTTTTGCAGTTATGTAAATTTTCTTTTCAGCTTTGTGTATATATGGATCCTCAGCGCGTTTATTACTCTTACCTGATGAAGGACGATATGTCCGAAAGCTTGTGTGCATGCTAATAAAAAGAAGCTCCTCTTCCCACTTTGTAAACTCGTTATTAACCTTCAGTGAAAGAGCAGTTCTACTTAGAACAAAAATTACTTTCATATTTTACAGTTAAAGATTCTAATCTATTTAGTAAATACTTAAATTTAAATATAATGATAAAGATGATCTTGATGTTTATTTTAAAGAAAAATCTTCATTAGCAAAAAAAATTAATTTAGATACACCCCTATTATTAGAAGCTCTTGCAGATGGATGCCAAATTACCTAAAGAAATATTTAATTGCAGCAAGAGTTAAGGAAACCTCACATTGGATTAAAATAACCACTCAATTAAAATACTCTACCAATCAAGAAAAACAGGAACCACAATGCAAATAAAACTCAGATAATCAGCAACCATCCACAAGTAATGATAATAGGCAGAATTTTCAAACTAGATCATATTACCCAGCAAGGTCAAGGTTTAACCCCAACTCTCCTCCAAGTCTACAATCCCAGCCACCTCCAAGGTCATCTCCAAGATCAACCACAGCTCATCACCAGGAAGCATCCAGTAGAACTGATGGCGGGTTGAACAGTTGATAGTTTTTTAGCGCTGATTCAGGTTACTTCCCGGATTCATGTTTTACCATAGCCGTTCTGCAATTTGTATCGTTTTTTAATTTTTTAACATTTCACGATTAGCATGCATACGTAGTTGTTATATATCCATAATTTAGATATGCAAAATTTTAACCTGAATTGTATTTTCGCCGTACTATATACATCACATATGCAAATATACCTCTAATAGATTCCTATATAAAGTCTTTGGTTACCTTAGTTTGCTACCTGTTGAAGAGCGTGACTGCCCGAGAGCTTGTCACACGTTTATCTGAATAAAAATCTTTTCTCCTTAATTTTCATTTCTATTTTTAAATATTCAATGGAGAAAGTTTTTCACATAGTTCAAATGTCATTAATTAAGACATAACAGAAATAATAAAAAAATTAACTTGAGTGACAGCCGGACAGGAGGAAGGTCTCCGATTATGTGGTGACATCCAACATGCCTTGTTCTTTTGTGTAATTCATTCATGCCTGAAACCATCTGAACATTGTGGACACAACAACTGCATCTATCCAACATGCCAACTTTTTCTCCATTATAATTATCTTATGCTTTCATCTATAATCACCATAAGCTAATTTTCATCACCCGGGGCATAAGCTGTTGTAATATATTTCAATTTATATTTATATCCCCATATATAAGATAACTATAGTGTAATACCAAAACGAAACAATAAAATTATATTGAGTGACAGCCAGCGCCAGACAGGAGGAAGGTCTCCGATTACACCGTTGGTCCGTTAAAAACATAGTCGGATTCCAGGGGTGCCCTCTCCCTTTGCTCAAATATAGATAAGACCCCCCTCGACCGGTTGTCCGGCTGCCTTCACTCTCTATCTCGCCAACTCAGTGGTGACATCCAACATGTCTCGTACTTTTGTGTAATTCATTCAGGCCTGAAACCATCTGAACATTGTGGCCACAAGACTGCATCTAACCAACATGCCACACTACAGTCATCCTACATCACAACATATATATATATATATAACATAACTTTAGAACAAGCACTAGGGGCAGGAATAAAAATACCCAGGAAAGAGACCTCACAGCCGGGGCACTAGGCTACCCCAAGCCATGTTCCAACTTCTCCTGCAAGGCCGACTGAGACAGTTTTGGCCGCTCCAACTGTAATGACACAATCACATACTCTGACACCATGTCACACCCCCCATCCCCTCTGCAAGCAACCTCTTGCCATTCCTTTTAACAGGATGTTCAAATGGTGACTAACAGCTTAACTAAAAATTGGCAAAGATTTCACCACAGAGTGCTGCTGAGGATGTCCACCAGGTAATAAAAACCAAAGAACCTAATTCTTACAGCATCCATCCCTACCTGCCGCCCTCAATTCAACAAGAGGAAGCAGCGGCCCAAAGCTGGTGGTCGTGGAAGATGGCCCTTCTAATGAACAGACGCCACAGGTTGTGGCAGCAGCTTCAATAAAGATTCCTATACAAGATGCAAGTCCCAACTCGGGTAACACCACATCCATAGGAAGAGTTCCCACTGTCACGACCAAAAAGATCTCACTCCCTTCAAAGGAAGAGTGGGTATTGAAAAATGGGCCAATGTGGAAAACTCTAATTAAGGCATTCACTCGAGGAGTGAGGGCACCACAAAGACCATCAGTACCATTCAACATGAACTTGTTATAGCCCTAAATTGTTTAAAAAATATATAAACACCTTTTCGATACCATCTAATATAATCTTTATCTACTTTCTCTTTCTTTACTTCTTATACCTTCTTTAAAAATATATATCTTATATATTTTTAAGATAAATTGAAGTATTGGTATTCTAAAATAGAATGGTACGGAGTGGAGTGGTGCAGTCGCGGCCTTCTGTGGGAAAAAAGATCAAACACTTTTACTAAGTGACGGGTTTATTTTTGTACCAACCAGTCGTCACAGTTTTTAAGCAAAACAATTATTAATAGTATCTTGAGGCCTCTTGAATAGGTAGAGCACCTCAGAAGAAAGTAAAAGAGAAAAGAACAAAACTTTAAAAAAATGATAGTAATATTTACATACTGCCCAACTCACACAAAAAAAAAACTAACTATATATCCTATTTAGATTTACTTCCGCGCCGTCTGGTGTTCTCGGCGTCACAGAGTTCATCTATGAAAATAAATAATTAAAAGATTAATAAAAATATACAAATTGCGTAGAATATAATATTACCCAAAAAATTATTTACAACATATATATATTCAAAATAATATATGTTGTAATATATTTCAATTTATATCCTATATCCCCATATGTAACATGACTATAGTGTAATACCAAAACAAAATAATAATGTTAGATTGAGTGACAGCCGGCGCCAGACAGGAGGAATTACACAGTCGGTCCGTTTAAAACAGTCGGATTCCCAGGGGTGCCCCCCTTAGCTCAAATATAGATAAGACCCCCCTCGACCGGTGTCCGGCTGCCTTCACTCTCTATCTCGCCATCTCTGTGGTGACATCCAACATGTCTCGTACTTTGTGTAATTCATTCACGCCTGAAACCACTCTGTGGCCACAACAACTGCATCTAACCAACATGCCACACTACAGTAATCCTACATCACAACATATATATATAACATATGTACCATCTATCTACCACCTTCAAAGCACTACATCTCAACCACTTTTCCTTTTTATAAATAATATAAATGTGTCTCTACCTTGTAAAAACTCCTTCCATACCTCCAATGTATTGTAAATAATCCAATCTGTAACAAATGAATAACCAAGAGTCTAAATAAAATTCAGTGCTCTGACAAAGACTTGGATGGACTCCAGCTGTGGAGGGATGGCCCATGTGTGTGGGGGAACAGGCACCAGGATGGTATCCCAGTGTGGGGAAAACGGACAGTTTTGGTCACATCGGCAGTGACATAACACCTTGCAAGTGGTGTGTGGATTAACCAATAAGACGGTGCTAAAACAGACAAGGAAGATCTCACTACTTGTGGCTGAAAATGAAGGCAAGTCCATCTACTGTACATAATTATTAATCCCCTTTAGTCCCTTGTATTCAAGTACATCAAACTAAGCTGTATCCATATTATTTTCATAGAAACCTTGTTCACAAGCAACAACCACTGGAAAGCATCATAACAAAACAAACATCATTTTCACACCACTTTTAAAAAAATTATATATTCATTAAATCAACGTCACATTTTGCAAAATACTGTTTTCTTTTTATCCTTTGAAAATATGTGCAAAATATCACAAAAAAATTCTAATTTGCACATATTTTTTCTGAGTTTTTCCCTTTGAAAAAGCCACTTTCTTGAAATTTGGATGATTGTGCATAACCTGCTGGGGGAGAGGCCCACTTATCACCATGTGAGCAGCAACTTAAACCTCACTTTAGTTTAAAAGGTTTGTTCCTTTTACACCTACTACGTTTAGAAATATATATTTATAATCTATAACTCACCAAATGTCTTTTCCCCCCAAACAACACTTCTTCAAACATTAGCAAAGTATTGCAATAAGACTGTGGAATATTGTCAAGAAGCTCCATCCAGATGAGACACCTGTCAATCATCCCTGGACCCCGGGGGGGGGGGGGGGGGGGGAAGCACAGGTGTGAGGGGTTCTCGGAAGCTGATCTGCAAACAAGGAAAACGGGACCCCTTGGTGGCTGGCGCAGCTCATTATTATTATCTTTACCTGGGGATAAGTTGTTTTTATCATCTCTCTCTCTCCCTTAAATACCTCTTGTAAATAATTTTTATTGAAGAACTAAAAGGTAAATACCCTTTATAATAAATTAATTATTCCCAATTTTGCCCTTGCTTTATTTATCTCCGCGACAATATATATATGTTGTAATAAATTCCAATATATATCTATGTCTCCATGTGTTGTATAGATGTAGTGTAATTGCCAAAGTGCCAAATAAAATCGAGCGAGTTAGTCGGTGCCGGAAAGCCGGAAAAGGGTCCGAAAAACAAGTCGGGTATGCCCCCTTCTTACGCAAACAAATTAGTCCGCTTCGAGACACACGATTTACAGACCCCTCTAGACAGTTCTCCCCTGACCGGCGTCGGCTACACTCACTCTCTCGCCATCTCCGTGGTGACATCTACCATGTCTCGTTCTTTGGTGCAATACATTCACGCCTGAACCCACTCTAACATTGAGGCCACAACGACTGCATTTAACCAACACACTACAGTCATCCTTCAGGATCGACTACCTTACTACAGAGAGTCGACAGGATTACCTACCAAAGACAAGATTTCAGAAGATGGAGAACCAGGCAAGGAGTGACGCCACCTTGGAGGGAAATGCCACGCCTTCAATCGCGACCGACATCGTAGCGCAGTTGGCAGCAGCTCTTCGCGACATCGTAAACCCCAGCCAAAGAGATCTACCCCGGTACGATGGAACGTACCCCGCCACCAATTTCTTCAAGCAATACGACGACATCGCCGACCACGCCTACCTGACAGGGACGGAGAGCCTCCAAAAACTTCCGGCACAACTCTCAGGTTCACCCCTTACTTTTTTTCGCCAACTTGACTTAGCCAATAAGTCCTACGACCAGGCCAGACAAGTCTTAATAGACCTGTACCCCGGCACAGTAGAAGTTTCCTTTTCCAAATTTGTAGCATTGAAGCTAACTCCTCTGTTAAATTATTTTTTTGTGTCCGTGATTTTATTTTGGTTGACGTTTAGGATATTTTATTTTTAATGATCTGGCACTCTTGTTATTACTCTTCTTGTTGTTTGTTGTAAAAAAGGCTTACCCACATTTTTTTTCTTTGAAGATAATTGTTTTTAAAATGTTCAATTAAACATTTCCTTAATAATAAAAACTCTGCTAATTATTTAACAAAGGTTATGGCCAACATAACAGAAGACGGTAATTATAAATAAAAAGTTTCTTTGTTTTTGCAAATCTCACCATCGCTTATTGCGCAATCTTTGAAGACGACGCCGATTGCATTTTTGGAAAACAAAGACGATTTGCCTATCCTTTTTTTTTGAAGAAGAAGAAACATCTTTTGGGGTAAATATACTTCTTGAATATCTTTTTTTTTTTACAATGATTTCAGAAGACTTTAAAATAACGAAATTAAATGGTGAAAATTACCATGCTTGGTCTATTAGGGCTAAGGCTACCCTAATACAAAAAGGTGTATGGGAAGCGGTTTGATCCAGGTTTTGACGAAACTCTAACTGCAGCTCAGAAGAAAAATAACCAACATTGCAATATCACAGATTTTTTTAATTGTAGAAGACGAATTTTTAGATGATATTGGAGATTGTGAAAGAGCAAGTGAAGCATGGAATATTTTAGAAGAAATACACACCAAATATGGATTGCTTCACATTCTGCAATTACTGAGAGATATATTTAATATCACAAAAATGAATGAATCAATGAAAGATTATATAGCAAGGATAATGAACATCCACAGAAAACTGGAGAAAGGAGGACATGGTTTCAAGGATACAGAATTGGCACTCATAATGCTAATGGGGTTGCCCAAGACCTATGAACCAATGATCCTGAATTTGGAACAAAATGAAGAAAAACCTTCAAAGAAAATAGTCAAGGCTAAACTGTTACTAGAAGAAAAGAGACAACTCAGACATGACACCATTGAAGAAGAAACCACATCAAGGGCCTTTGTGATCAAGGAAGAAAAACAGCCAACTTTCCATGAAAGAAGAAAGTATCATCCTGCAGGGAAAACCCAAGAAGCTAGCACATCCCACAATTATCAGAATACTCAAGCCAAAGCTGTCAAATGTTTTTGCTGTGGCAAAATGGGACATATAGCAAAGAATTGTAGATTCAACACTGCAGTAAAGGAAAGATTTTGTTTCACTGAAAATAAAGAACAAGCGAAGAGGTTGCTTTCTAATCCTGATAAAATATCAAAACAAAAGGCATTTTTCTTCAGGGAAATTACTTTGGCCAGGGAACAACCAAGCCGGCTTTATAACATGCCGCTGAGATTCTTCAGCACCCCTAGACTGCCTCGCCATACAGATTCAAGTGTGCCATCGCAACCCCCGTCACCATGCCACTACTGTCGGGGAAACCACGGGGCGTCAGCCGAGGACATCTCACTCCACCACCAGTTCCCAGCCAGCACGGTCATCTGACACCACAGTCCAGACCACTCCCCGAAGGAGGTAATTTTCGTTGTCCTTCATAATTTAATATCTAAACTGGGACTATGCAGAAAATGTTGTTTACTGTTCTTGGCAGATACAGGAGCTTCGGTCAATATAATTAATAGAACAATACTTACCTTTCTTGAAAACAATTTAGGTTGTACTTTTAAACATATGATGACAATGTTACTCTTAGTTCTGTTTCCAATGACATTTCCACAATGGGATTTTTATATTTAAATGTCACTACAGGCTGTTTAACTAAATTAACAAAATTTTATGTTATAGATTCCAAATTACCATTTGGCATATTATCTCTTAATACATTAAGCAATTTCAAATTGAAAATAGATTTATGTAACTTTTTGATCTTCCAAAACGAAGCTCCCCTGCCACCTACTGTGTACTATTTTTCGCTTGTGAACGACTCATGCAACTATGGTAAATGCCTTGAAAATTCCAACAAAATGGCTAACCTTGCCACCTATCAGCACAACCCATCGATGCATGTGTCGGACCCTTCTAGGCATGGTCTTAGCTATATGTCTCCTTCACATGAAACCATTTCTATTTGTGACTTCGCCTCGCCCAAAAAACATGTTGATATGCCACAAAGAACGTTTTTAATGATTGCATTCCTAATTATACTAATCATGTAGGTCAGATGCCCATATCCCAGTCTTGTTCAAATTCCAACAACCCTTTAAGCTTTTTAGATATAATTAATAGATATTCTCATATTTTTTCTAGTAACAAATTTGATGTACCTAAATTGAAGATACCCCCAGTTAAGATTCATACTTTGTCCGATAAAATTATTGATTTAAGACCTTATCGTGCTTCTCTAGTTGATCAACGAGAAATACAAGAGCAGGTCAACCAAATGCTAAAATTTGGTATAATAGAACCTTCTTTTTCTCCTTATGCTAGTCCAGTCACTCTTGTAACTAAACCTGTACCAACATTCATCACACAATTTTCAATTTTAACTTTTTTTTTTTTTCAGCTTCAATTTTTTAAATCCAAATTTAAGATTTTCAAATTCAAATTTTAGAAAATGCCTCGACACCATTACCCTCCAAATTCTCATGGCATCACAGCCCATACCTTCCCAGAGAGATCGTTACTATCCGCTAAAACTTTGATTTCTCACATTGATTCCATCTTAACTACAAACGCTTCTTCGCTGTACCCTTCTCAACAGTCGAACTTGAGCAGCTAGTTAAATGTTTTTTTTTTTTCATACACGGCCCAGTTCGAGCATCAACACACCCCCCCCCCCCCCCCCCCCCCTTTTTTTTTTTTCTCTCATATTCTGGCAATTATTATTTTTTTTTTTTCAATCAACTCACTTTCACTACTGCCTTACCGCGGCCAAATCTTTTTTTTATGCGACTCTCTCTCTCTCTGCCCCACTCTCTATCACTCTTTCTCGACCAAAGCTTCCACCAACCATTCCCAAATCCGTCTGATAGGACAACCCATATCGAATACCTTCAGCATACTGTAGATGGACCAATGCCTACAATCCTATAACGTCGCATTGCATCGCAGTACCAGAATCTATTCTATGTCCACCTATCTAGACTTTTTAAATTAGCTCATCCAATAAATCAATGCACTTTCAAATATTAATTCCAACATTCAATGCTGTATATAATCACCCAAATTTATATTTATATCTTTACATTTAAAAAAATCCTTTTTCATATATTTTTATACATTGGGCTTAACATTATTATTTGTTAACATTTCTCTTTTTATTATTAAGGAAAACATACCCAATGTTATAATTCTACAACCCCATAATATATCAAACCAATTTGTATATAAATTATTTCCCCCCATTATAATTATCTTATGATTTCATCTATAATCACCATAAGCTAATTTTCATCAACCGGGGCATAAACTGTTGTAATATATTCCAATATATATCTATGTCTCCATGTGTATAGATGTAGTGTAATTGCCAAAGTGCCAAATAAAATCGAGTAAGTTACAGTCGGCGCTGGAAAGCCGGAAAAGGGTCCGAAAAACAAGTCGGGTATGCCCCCTTCTTACGCAAACAGATTAGTCCGCCTCGAGACACACGATTTACAGACCCCTCTAGACAGTTTTTCCCTGACCGGCATCATGTCATCTAGTTGCCAGCTAGCTCTCTACCTGGTCACATCTCTGCTCCCTTGCTCTAGCCATGAATCCTGCCAAGAAGAAGAGGAAGAAAGCTTACAAGCCTATCGTGGATGTCGCTGCCCTGGAGAAGGAGGATAAAATGGTGATCTCCCGCAACCACCATATCCTGCGCTCCATTGGCCATCCCTCCCTCAAGACACTGCATGAAGACCTGATCAGCTTCATTGCGATGCGGACTGAGCTGATCAAGGCCCTCCTTGCTGAAGTGGAGAACCTCACTGGCACCCTCGATGCCTTCGCGGAGCTGGACGACGTCATGGAGGACAAAAAGCCCCAGACTGCCTGCCACAGCCCCCAAACCAGCCCAGCTCCTTCCTCAAAGGACACCTGCTCCCAGACTGACCCAGTCAAGCCCGCCACTCCTGCTGCTCTCCCAACGAAAAAGCCTGCCCCCAAGTTGCCTGCTCCTGCTCCAACAAAAAGGAAGCAGCCTGAGGCTCCCAAACCGCCTGCAAAGAGGACCAATTTGCAAGGTCCTTCCAAGCCTGCGCCTTCCCTAGTCTCCAAGCCTGTAGCCGCCCGAGTGACCCTCCATGGAGAAAAATCGGCGGCCCACATTGTGGTTATTTCAGATAACCCGCAGGCTGACCCAAGGGAGATGCTGTAAGCAGTCCGTGTTGCCCACACTCTCCCCCAGGGCGTCTGGAAATCCCTGCGCACCAAAGGGAAGCTGGTACTACATTCCAGCAACCCAGACACCATCCCCGCAGTTACAACCTCCCTCACCAACAAGCTGGATAGAATGAAGGTCCGCCAGCAGAAGGAGATCCTGCCTCACATCTGCCTCTTCAGAGTGGACGAGGAGACAACCAACTCCACCATTGAAGAGACCTTCCTGGAGACACCTGTTGTTAGCCAACTCCCTGGGGACAAGGTGGTGCGCGGGGCGCACCGTTCTGCACCCAGAAACGGGACCTGCACCACCTTCATCGAGCTAGACCTCAAGACCTTCAGAGCCCTGGGCGTGCGCAGGAGGATCATGGTGGATGGAGTCATCCTCAACTTCGAGGAATCCATCCGCGGCCGCGTCTGCTTCCGCTGCTGTGGCTTCGGCCACAACTCCGCACAATGCTCCAGAGCTCCAAAGTGCTTCCACTGCGGTGAAGACTGCCATGAAGGCCGCGCCTGTCCATCCATTGCTGACCAGCACACCTCCAAGTGTGCCAACTGCTGCGCCAAGGGCCTTCCTGACAAGCACGAGGCGAGAGCCTCAAGCTGCCCCATCCTGAAGTCTAGGGCCCTCAAGTTCTAGGCTTCCAGGACCTCCTGCCACCACCTTCAACTGCCACTTCTACTGGATTTCAAGCCATACCAAGACTCCTGCCTCACTGCACCCTGGCGCTGTTCCCCTGCTAGCTCAACGTTTCCTCCCTTTCCTCCCTGTGAGACATCTCCTGCCGCCAGATCCTAGGATCCCTTGCCACCTGACATCGCGTCTGCTGCCATGATGTGGGGTTAAAAGTCCATAACCAAATGTTATGTCCATTAAACCCAGCCCCCAAACTCTCTCCAATGCCATCTACAGAATCCCGTGTAATGACTGCCCACAATCCTATGTTGGAGAAACTGGCCGAACCATTGCCACTCGAGTCCTAGAACACGACCGTAACATCCGTTCTCACGATCGTAAGTCCCTATTATACCAACACAGCAAAATTTAACCATTCTTTTAATTTACGCAACACGATTCCGGTATATAGCGGTGTTAAAAACAAATATCAACGTTTGGTCCTTGAGACTTTCGTGTCCAGCTCTGTCCCTAGTTTTAACAGAAAAATAGATCTCCCCCCCCCCCCAATATACTGTTTTTTTCTAATCTTTCTAATCTTGGCCACTGATATCTTTCTTTATTCCTTTATTATGCCTAGATACTTTCGTTTTCTTGTCTTTCCATCCTTTTTTCCCGTGCTTTACTTTTAATTCGCCTTATACAAATCTTTTAGTTTATTTCTTCAGAAATTTCATACTTTTCCCTTTAGTTTCATATGTAAATTTCTTAATTTTTAAGTAGATCTTAGTTAGTTTTCTTTTATGCTAATTCATTGCATATAAATATTGGTTCACTCTTTCTAATCACGCATTGTACCTGATGAAATGCAGCTGATGCCCGAAGCTTGTTGTGCGAAATAAAGAAACTTACCACGCTATTCACCTACTTCCTGTTTTAATCTATCAAGCGTGGCTATACTATGTCATAACCAAACTTGGACAATTAGCCCGGAACCAAATCACTCCCCTGACCGGCGTCGGCTACACTCACTCTCTCGCCATCTCCGTGGTGACATCTACCATGTCTCGTTCTTTGGTGCAATACATTCAAGCCTGAACCCACTCTAACATTGAGGCCACAACGACTGCATTTAACCAACACACTACAGTCATCCTACAGGATCGACTACCTTACTACAGAGAGTCGACAGGATTACCTACCAAAGACAAGATTTCAGAAGATGGAGAACCAGGCAAGGAGTGACGCCACCTTGGAGGGAAATGCCACGCCTTCAATCGCGACCGACATCGTAGCGCAGTTGGCAGCAGCTCTTCGCGACATCGTAAACCCCAGCCAAAGAGATCTACCCCGGTACGATGGAACGTACCCTGCCACCAATTTCTTCAAGCAATACGACGACATCGCCGACCACGCCTACCTGACAGGGACGGAGAGCCTCCAAAAACTTCCGGCACAACTCTCAGGTTCACCCCTTACTTTTTTTCGCCAACTTGACTTAGCCAATAAGTCCTACGACCAGGCCAGACAAGTCTTAATAGACCTGTACCCCGACACAGTAGAAGTTTCCTTTTCCAAATTTGTAGCATTGAAGCTAACTCCTCTGTTAAATTATTTTTTTGTGTCCGTGATTTTATTTTGGTTGACGTTTAGGATATTTTATTTTTAATGATCTGGCACTCTTGTTATTACTCTTCTTGTTGTTTGTTGTAAAAAAGGCTTACCCGCATTTTTTTTCTTTGAAGATAATTGTTTTTAAAATGTTCAATTAAACATTTCCTTAATAATAAAAACTCTGCTAATTATTTAACAAAGGTTATGGCCAGCATAACAGAAGACGGTAATTATAAATAAAAAGTTTCTTTGTCTTTGCAAATCTCACCATCGCTTATTGCGCAATCTTTGAAGACGACGCCGATTGCATTTTTGGAAAACAAAGACGATTTGCCTATCCTTTTTTTGAAGAAGAAGAAACATCTTTTGGGGTAAATATACTTCTTGAATATCTTTTTTTTTTACAATGAGTTCTGAAGACTTTAAAATAACGAAATTAAATGGTGAAAATTACCATGCTTGGTCTATTAGGGCTAAGGCTACCCTAATACAAAAAGGTGTATGGGAAGCGGTTGATCCAGGTTTTGACGAAACTCTAACTGCAGCTCAGAAGAAAAATAACCAACATTGCAATATCACAGATTTTTTTTATTGTAGAAGACGAATTTTTAGATGATATTGGAGATTGTGAAAGAGCAAGTGAAGCATGGAATATTTTAGAAGAAATACACACCAAATATGGATTGCTTCACATTCTGCAATTACTGAGAGATATATTTAATATCACAAAACACTACAGGATCGACTGACTACCTTACTACATATATATAGTCTAACCTTTGTTAATTCAACTGACGGCTAATTGGAAGCATTGTTGCATATTTGTTCACAAGAATCTCTCTCTCCTCCCAAAAATCCTGTTGGTATTGTCATTTTTAAAACATATTATAGCTATCTGAAAAGTGAGCTTTTTAGAATAAGAATTGATATTTTATAAGATATATTAACCCATAACTGGACGGGTTGGGTTGATTCCACTCAAGCATAAACTTGATATAGAAAAATATTTTTTTGTTGTTGTTTACTGAGAGCTACCAGCTGTATTCTAATATTTTACGGTGATACAAACAATTTTCATCTATCGTTTATAAATATCGATTTTGGGAGGAGGGATAAAAAAAATATCTCTATTTTTTTTTTATCTCAAGGTAAGACTTTTATTTTTGAAATTCATTTTATAATGGAAGATGAAATTTTAAATAAGAATTTTGACGATGATTCTAAAACTGAAGATTATTCATTGCAGGAATCTTCAGAGGTCAGTACAGATGAGGAATGTGATTCAATCTGGAAACATCTGGAATTCAACAAAATTTGCGAATTACACAACTTCATCCCACCTTCCCTCAGGATCAAGGACCCCGTTGGAAACTATTACTCAAAAATGGCAATAGATGATATTCATATCAAATTACTACGAGCCCGCACTAAAGGATGTTACTCAAAAATTCGCATTTTATCAAAAACTGTCAAAGAACTTATTTGTATAGTTTCACAACATATCCCAGCACGAAATATGGCAGATTTACTGGTAGGGATTACCAGTGATATAAAAACTCAAGACTCCATGCTTAATGTCAGGCATCTCAACAAGCTCTCATTTTGGTCCAAGAAGTATAAAGTGCACCTGTCTCCCCAGAATCAGCAACAGTCAATATTGAATTTATCTAACTTTGTACCTTCCTCTGATCAAATCAACATACTTTCGAAGGGCCTTAAACATAGATATCCATCAAAACTTGACAAAATCTCATTAATAGCAGGAATAGAGTCATCCATTACCAGCCTGAACCTGCAAGATAAACACTCCATTAGGAATCACGTTATATCTGTTTTGAATAGATCTACATACACACCAACTAACAGTTTTAATACCAATCAGATTACCAGAACATTATCTAAAAATAATAACATAGTCATCACAAGATCTGACAAAAGATCTACAAGTAATTGTTTCATTGGGGAAAATGGCTATAAGTGGTGTGGAATAATGGAGTTCCACTTCTGACAGCGACGGCTCAGGTGACTGTAAACAAACAAGCCCAGCCAGCAATTAAAAAGGAAGGGGGAGCATCCAGCCTGGCCTGTTGCTGACCCAGTTGGGTGTTTTCCTCTGTCCTCTTAACATGTTTTAATAAAGTTAGTTTGAAGGAGACTTTTACCCTCTCCTTTCTGCTATTTAGTGATCTGATTTAAATCCTTGCAACAGCCCACAAAAGAATCATCACTGCGAATTCTTCTACCGAACTCGCATCAGTGTTTTGTGAAATGATTACCCGACTTTTTCTTCACAAAGTGGCGTCCCCGCGGGTGGGCTTCTGACAAGGCAAGATCAAGTGGATTGAACGGCGGAGTACAAGTCAAGACTCAAGATAAGTACCTCTTGTTTTACCTTCTGTTTATAGTGTTTTTTGAAAAATGGAAATTTTAAAAAGGCATAGAAGTTTACTTAGGAAGCGACTAACTCGCATCTTGACGACAGAAGAGTTTCTGTCAAGTACTCCACCGATACCTGTAGAGGACATTCAAATTAATAGAGAGATCATTGAAGAAACTCACAGTGAGCTTCTTGTGATCCAAAGCAAGATAAGAGACTTCATGCTAACTTCAGACGTTAGCGAAGAGGAACTAGAGCAAGACAATGAGGAAGTGTTGAAGAGTGAAAGCAAGACGACACGTGACGTCATTTTAGTTCCTGGCGCCACCGCCTGGAGGAGCCACAGACAAAAAAAAGAAGCCACCCTAATCTTCCCCATGTAGTTGTTTTGTTTTGGTATAACGTCTTATCTTTTACCTAATAAATACTTACTTTAAATACATTTTCTCCTCTTTTATCTGCTTACCACAAAAGGTTATGGGCCCAGCACGCTTCCACTGCGCGGAATAAAAGAAGAAAATAATTAAATAAAGCAAGTAAGTGAATATTCAAATATTTCTTCCTATTGACGACGCCATAAGCTCGCAACTAGGCTTAAGAAATTACCCCACGTTTTGAAAATTTTCTGTAATTGTGTAATATCGTTTCAAAATGTCGGATAGGTTTGAATATATGGTAAATAAGTTTGATGGGACAAATTATCAAATTTGGAAATACCAAATAGAAATAATTTTACGTCAACAAGGATTATTGGATTTAGTGGAAGGCATAGATGTTAAGCCTGAAGAAGAATCCCAAAAGGTAGCTTGGAATAAAAGGAATGATAAAGCAATGGTCATAATCTCGACGGCCATTGTTTTCAAGCAATTGGAACATCTAATTACATGTGATACTGCTCAGAAACAGTGGACAAGGCTCAAGTCCATTTATGAGCAGAGATCTACTACAAGTTTGCTGGCTATTCAACAACAATTTTATAGCTATAAAATGAATGAAAAGGATGCTATGTCAAAGCACATATCCAAAATTGAAGGGTTGATTAAACAGCTCTGTCAACCGAGTCAACACCAAGGCTAGAGACGAGGACAATGCCACGCCGCTGCACCGCGCGTCACTCTCCAGGGCCACCATTGTGGTGCAACACCTGCTGGAGTTTACAGAGATCATTGAAAGACAAACACGAGACCCTTGAACTGCACTGTGCTGTTGAAATGGGCCATCTGGACATTGTTAAATTGCTCCTGGCCAAAGGTAGGTGTTGTATCACACAGGAGCCGTTGTTGCTCTGTAGGGCTGTTGTTGCGCTGTGTATGGTGGAATTGGCCTAGAAATGTCTTCAAACATGTTGGTTACTCACTTCTATGATACAAGCTTAGGTTTATGTCCTGTCAAGTCAATTTTGATAGACAATGGTGGTTACTCAGAATTGTTGCTGTCTTTCATCAGATGGTTCACTCACAGGAAGTATCACAGTAACTATAAATGAAAGTACACCTCTCCCATCAAAATAGACACTGAAACTATGCACCACCTATTGCTAGGTTCATTAAACTCTTTATTTCGACTGACTGTGGTACAAGTCGTGAACTCCCATACATGAGAGTAGATGGTCTGAGGTTGCCTCCTCCTTTTTGCAGATGGTGCATGTTGGGAAGATCCTAACTCTGCCATAAGGAGATAATACAAGGAAAGACCTGAAAGTGAGTCGAAGAACTACATGAATGGTGCACTCCATCATGTACTTTTAAGTTTTTACAAGAACC
>CP092866.1:40601977-40756382 GCA_030710605.1 Cordylochernes scorpioides | reverse complement strand
TATTTTTGAAATGTAGTAGTTCTGTTAGAAAAAAAAAAAATCATAAACTAACTATTGAAGAACATGCTGTGATATCTTTTCTCATTTAGTCTTTTGTCTGATTATGGTAAAAAAAAAATTGTTACTGAAATGTCGCACATTATTTCTTCATTTGGGTTTGATTTTTTTTTATCTTTTATTTCTATATCTCTCAACTTATAGAGGGGTATACCACCTATGATGGATGGGACCTTTGGGAGAGGCCACTGCTTAACATGAAACATACAGCTCGAGAAGCATGGACTGGTGGAATCTTTACACAAGAGGATATGAAACAACAATAGGGGGTTGGTAGAAGGGTGGTCTAAACCGTTGGTTTTTGACCGCTATGACCCGGGATAGAGTCCCGCATTGAGCACTTTTTTCAGATTAAAAAAAAAAAAAATGCTCCAATGGCCCCCCGATTCTTTCAAAAATCCAACCCCACCAGCAACTGCAAGTAACCAAATGTGGCTCTGGCACATTTGTAAGTGCAAAGTCAAACTGCTTTTACTTGTGTAGACATGTGGTGTACTTACAGTAAAAGCAGTCGTCAATTTCTACCCACCATGATATCATGGCTTGTACTAGGGATAATTACATAGAGAAACAATGATGGACTGGAAGTGGACCTACCCAGAATCTTCCATGATAGCTGCGAGGTGGACAGTCTTGAGACCAGGGGGCAGCACAGGCGTCTAGTACTGAGCTTCCTGGGGGTGGGGCCAGACTTAACACACTGAGGCTGCTGCTCTGTACCACACATGGTTCAATGGTCATCTCCAGGGGTGGTGGTACATGTGGTAGTAGAACATGAGAGGAGACACCCCTGTCTCTACAGTTTATATCACCAAAATTACCCTTTTTACTCACAAGGTCTTCTTTCTTAACTCCACTCAATCATATTAGAGTATCAAGCCTGTAGAGCTTGAGACTTTCGATGGTGTCTGCTGGGAATGAGTAAAGCTCATCAATTGATGAGCCAATTTGACAACCATCATGACTGGGTGAAGTAGATTGTGTCTGCCTTTGTACTCACAAGGTAATAAGACAAATAAATGATAAGGTACAATTTGGATTATAGATTATAAACACAAGGTAATAAGACCAAATCCAATTGAATAAATGGGGTATGATATTTCAGTAACCGCGTTGTTATCATCATCAGACAAAAGAACTGAATGGATTTAGTATTTTTGTTTGATGATAACAAAGCTGATACCAAAACCTCACACACCATTTATTTATTTGGATTTGGTCTTATACCATGTTTATATAATCTATAATCAAATTGTACCTTATCATTACCATTATTACTATATAGCTGCTCTCCAGTAAGAGGACACCTCTCTCTAAAGGACACTTTGGCTCAGCAACTAGATGTATGTACTATAGAGATAGGTGCAACTGAAAGTTGCTGATGGCTGGCACCATCTATCGGAATAAATATCAACTATTCTCGTTGATTTTTAATTATTCCAGAATTGGCCAAATACCCATTCTTGATTAATCAAGAAAAGCTAACCACGGACGCGTTTCGGGCTGTTGGCCTCATCATTTTTTTTTTTTTCTTAATTTATGCACCTTATCCCAGTACAATGTTACATTTGTACTATTTTTTCATAGAGATAGGTGTTGTCTGCTGTAGTATATACTTAGGTGGAATATCTCACCTCAATTAGTGGTGTCCATTTCATTCTCCCCTAACTGCCTCTCAGCTTTTAACCCTTTGTATGGATGTAGTTTTAATTTTGTTATGTTTTTCGGACCAATTGGATAGTAGTCTATTATCAAATTATAAAACTATTTTAGAGGCGTAATATTCTTTTTTTTTTTAAATAAAACAATTTCTACTGTCCTTACTGCGATGGAAAAATTAAAGGGAGGGCCTGGCTCATCAGTGGTGAA
Organism: Cordylochernes scorpioides; assembly: GCA_030710605.1. NCBI lineage: Eukaryota > Metazoa > Arthropoda > Arachnida > Pseudoscorpiones > Chernetidae > Cordylochernes > Cordylochernes scorpioides. The sequence goes on along the minus strand of CP092866.1, from coordinate 40,754,456 downwards.
CCCTCCCAGCGGTTTCGCCAGTCTATTATGAGAGACCTTCCATAGATAAACCCGGTTTTTCCTGAAGATGGTCTCTTATCAGAGACACACTTTGTTTCAGATCACCTCCAGAAGAGACCATGTAGACAGGATGGGAGAGAGGTTCTACTGTGTATATTTAAAACCAGACCCTTCAAAAAAAGTTAATGTGTTGCTGGCCTTATTTCCAAATAGTGTGTGGGGGGGAGCAACCAATATGTAACTTGGGGGTCTATAGAGAGTTAAATATTTACAATAGTAGAGTGTTACCACTTTTTTATATAATCATAGTTATAAAATAATTGGGGGACTTTCTTGGGTCCCACACCATTTATTTATTTGGATGATTTGGTCTTATTACCTTGCGTTTCTAATCTATAATCCAAATTGTGCTGATCAGAGTACTGTGTAGAGATTGACTCCTACAGTAGATACCCACTAAACACTACTGGACTCTCACTGAAAGAGGTTGGTTGGATTAGATCAAGTCAGTATTTAAATAGAGGGGACCTGTATTCCAACCCTACCAAGATTGTGAATTTGATCTATGAACATAGTTTCCATGACCTTATATAATTATACAATGGGATAATATAAAAGTTTTTAAATATATGTAAATATAATACAGTAGAACCTCCCTTTAGCAGACACCCCGCTAGAGGACACCTCTCCACAACGGACAGTTTCATTTGCAAAATTACCATTTTTACAATTTAGCAACTCTCCGGTAAGAGGACACCTCTCCCTAAAGGACACTTTGACTCTGCAATTAGGTGTCCTTTACAGGGAGGTTCTACTGTATATTAAAATCAAAAAAGGAATATCCTGACCACGTTCACATGAACTTTAGATTTTTTCACATGTAACTACAGTTAAACCTGTCTATAGCACCCCCTCTAAATAACGCCTCCCTCTCTATAGCGCCCGATTATAAATACGTAGTACGATGCAATTTACATTAAAAGTGACCTGCCTATAGCACCCCCTCTCTATAGCACCCTATTTTGGTGAGTCCCAAGAGGGGGCGACAGGTTTAACTGTATATAAATAATGGTGGTCACACATTCAGGGTCACTTCCATGTTTGTGGTATATCAATACTCTGGTGGAGTCAGGATGTGGGCTATAGAAGAACCTTCTTACCTTATCCTGCAGGAAGAGATGGCCCTGCTGCACCAGCCAGTGGGACCCTAGCCCCACCCTGGCGGAGAAGGTCAGGACATCTGGGCAGTGGACATCCACCACAAACTGTTCTTCTGACAGCTTACGGATCTTCTTCATATACCTGCCACCACATCATTCTATCATCAGCAGACTGGGAGTGGTTTGAAAGTTTGTGGTACAATGGGGCTGTTTTTGCCTAGCTTGGTAATCTTGGACTTTTTCTAAGTCTCACAGAGTGTTTTACAACTACTTCCCATATGCCCTAAACCATTATAAATTCCCCACCTCAAGTAACACAACATGGTGGATTGGCAAAACTAACTACGATGAAGAAACCAGGTCAGTACAACTACCTCTCTCTAAAGAACAACACCTAATTATAATGCTAAAAGTGCTCTTCAGAAAAATATGGCCTCTTACATGAGAGTTTCTAATAAAAGGTAATAAGACCAAAACCAAATAAAGAGTGTGTGATGTTTCTCTGCATTGTTATTATCATCAGACAAAAGACTTGTGACAAAACAAAAATCTTTTATCTGATGATGGTAACAATGCTTTTACCGAAGCATCACATACTATTTATTTATCATTTTTAATTTTGACTTATTACCTTTTATTTCAGGGGGCGGTGGAAGGCTGGTTAAACCGTTTGGTTTTCGACCACTACGACCCGGGTTCGATTCCCGCATTGGACACTTTTTATGTTTAAAAAAAAAATGCTCCAATGACCCCCTGATTCTTGCAAAAATCCAACCCCACCAGCGAGTGCAAGTAACCAAACGGGGCTCTGGCACATTTGTAAGTGCAAAGTCGAACTGCTTTCACATGTGTAGACATGTGGTGCACTTACAGTAAAAAAGCAGTCGCTAACTACCCACCATGATTATCATGGCCTGTACCACGTGTACTAGGGATAAGCAAAAAAAAAAAAAAACCTTTTATTTCTAATCTATAATCCAAATTGTGCCTTATATCACAGGAGAGTTGCTAATTAGTAAAACTGTTAATTTTGGTGATGAAAGTGTCCTTTGTAGAGAGGTGTCCTCTCATGGAGGTTCTACTGTACTAACATGAGGTGAAGGACAGCGAGGCAGAATTGATGGTCACAATAGTGGCTACAAATGGTGGCAACTACTCCCCACAAAAGTCATTATCAAGACATATATTCACCATATAATCTGCCCAAGGATAAAAAGCGAAAACTGAATGCTATTTACCTTTAATGATAATAATGCAAATAGTATTATAAACAGTCATGAACACAAAACTTGAGGAAGTTGTATCTTTCAGCATGTATATCGGGATTCATACAATAACTCTGAAAGATATTTGATACATAGTGACCTTTATTGAAGATACAAAAGATAACCAACTGTGAACGAAATTGCCTCTGTCTCCTTAAAAAGAAAAAAAAAAAGACCACAGGCAACAACAAAGACTTTCCACTTCATTAAGTTTTGACCATGAGTGTATATACAAAAATTAGGACAATATTAGCTCATACCTGGAATTATAGGAGAAAAGCTCAAGGCAAACAAAAATCAAATACCACATCTTCTTTCTCTCTTATCTCCACTCAGTAATATTTGGGTATCAAGCTTGTTTGACAACCATCATGACTGTGTGAAGTAGAATGCGTCTGCCTTTGTCATTAAGACTGGGTGCACTAAAAAAAATACCAAATTAACATTCCAAAGTGATAAGGCACAATTTGGATTATTAATATATACAGTTATCAGCGTCATGCGTTCTTAATTCTGTCACCGTTTGCTTTTGGTTCAGTGGTAGAATGCTCGCCTGCCACGCTGGCGCCCCGGGTTCGATTCCCGGCCGATGCATTTTTTTTTTTACAATTTTTAAAACTCATTTATATATTATACAAGAATGACATCCACGGCGCCAATTTATAATTGTAACAAATAGTATTTGAATAAAAGCATTTAATCGGGTAAACCCCGGGCGTTGCCCGGGTCATTCGGCTAGTAAATTATAAACGCAAGGTAATAAGACCAAATACAAATAAATAGTGCGTGACGTTTCGGTAAAACACCAATACCAAAATGTCATACACTATTTATTTATTTGTATTTGGCCTTATTACCTTGTGTTTAACATTCCAAAGTATAAGTCTGATGATAATGAATCAGAAGTCTACACAAGTGTTTTGGGTATTAAATGGGTCACAAGTGCATCACAATAGTTACACAAAGGTGTATTGACAAAATAAAATATAGTTTATAATGTATCTAGTCAAAACAAAATTTAAAACATTGAATTTATAATACTAAAATCATTAAAAAAATAAGGCTCACAAAGGAAGCAAATGGTGCATATAATTCTTATCAAGAATGGTGCACATTGGTTGAAGAGCACTGGCCTAAACTATGTACAAGAAGTGTCCAAAATATCAAAACAATTTTAAATAAAAATCAGAAATCCCCTTCTTTGCTAAAACATCTACTCCATCTTTTCTGAAGTTAAATAAAAATCATCATAAAATTCCTTTTCTGGGACCTCATATAGTTTTGTTGGATATCATTAATATCTTCAAACATTTTTCCTTTTAGAATTATTTCTAGTTTGATGACTAGAAAGAAGTTACATCAGGGGAATAAGGGTATCTCTGGGATGGAATGTTTGGCCAAAAATTAATATCACATGATAGACACATATAGCCTAGCCAATCACCTGTCTTCCATAAATCAGACCTTTTTCAGCAAATTCAAAGTTGTAAATTAGAGAGAACAATTTTAACTACAAGGTAATAAGACCAAATACAAATAAATAAATAGTTTTTGACATTTCGGTAACCACTGTTACATCACATACTATCTACAGTAAAACCCCTCTATAGTGAACCCCATTGGGACGGGACTTTTGGTTCACTATAGCCACGGTTTGGGTATTTAAATTTTTTTTTGAGGATATAATTAAAGGGCATGCGCAAAAAAAAAAAAAAAAGGCTACCTCTTAATATTGGCTGCTTTTTTCCCCCTAAATTAACCTATTTCTATATATTAAAGCTGTATATTAAAATAAAAACAAAATCATGTGAAAATATTGCCTTTTTGATCAGTTCCTCTGATAATTTAATTAGTATAAATGCAACCTGCCCCCCCATATGTAAAAAAATCCAAGAAAAGTATACCTTATATATAAAAATTAAATAAAAACTTTATTAATAATATTTTAAAAGGTATAACAATATATTTTATATAAATAAATATTATATTACAATATAGGATACAAAGGCTTACTTGAAGAAGTTTGTTATTTTTTTCTGCTTTAACATATTCCTCAAAAATTTGGTTTCATATCTAGCAAAAAAATCTTCATTTTTTTAAATGAAGCCTAGCTTGTACTAACCACGTATACAAGGCTTCTAAAAGTGGATAATGACACTGACGATAGCGGCAATAGTTGGGATTGATTCCTCTTTGTAGCATTTTTTTTTTTATAGTCTTCTTTTTTTGCCCCATATCATAGAAATGCTACTTTTGCTCATTTTCATTTTCTTCCGAAGTTCCGCTTGCGATGTACCACTCTCAATAGCTTTTATGATGGTTAATTTATTTTCAAGTGATATCTTGGTACGAGCGACTTTTTCTTTGGCACTTCCATTATCTTTTAAAACTGGTTTTAATAATTTAAATCATGTTTTAAGAGGAATTTTCCTAATGTAGAGTTAAGAAATTTAGTTTTCAATAAGGCATGAAAATTTTATAAAAGGGCGCAGTATAAAAATAGAACGTAAATAAAAACACCCAATGTCGCTAAATTCTTTGTTTTGAATTGCGATCTGTGAGCTAGAGCTCACACAAAATTTTAATTAGTTTTGAAAATTATAATTTTGGAATTTTAGAATTAAAATTAGAAGTTCGTTATAAGCATGGTATTTTTGATAGAATTTAATATTTTGGGACCAAAATTGGGTTCGTTATAGCGATAGTTCGCTAGTTTGAAAAGTGAAAAGTTCGTTATAACGATGGTAATTTTAATGGAATGGAATTGGGATTTTCGATGGGTTCGTTATAAGGGAAGGTTCGTTATATCCATGGTTCGTCTTAGCGGGGTTTTACTGCATTTGGATTTGGTCTTATTACCTTGTAGTTCTAATCTATCATGTAAATTTTGGTTATCAGAGAACAAATGTGTTGGCTAAACGTTGAGGTAAAAATTCACAATGAATGAGGCCCCTGTAATAAAAAGTCATCAACATTTTGTTTGTGAATCATATTGGTAGCACCAAGTTTCATCACAAGCATTAATTTAAAAAAAATCATTTTTAGCTATTTTCAAATTATATTCAAATATTGATCGAATTTCTTTCTTCCAATATAAGATTTTTTGGTACCAACTCTGAACTCAAATTTTATCTTGAAACAAAACTTCAGTTGAAATTTTGTGACAACTTGATTTTGATATACAGTAAAGGATACCTAGTTGCAGAACCAAAGTGTCCTTTAGGGAGAGGTGCCCTCTTAACAGAAAGTTGCTAAATAGTAAAAATGGTAATTTTTAAAATGAAAAATGTTCTTTAAAGAGATATGTCTTCTAGTAAGAGTGTCTTCTCATGGAGTATGTTCTACGGTATTGGTTTCTTCAGATAGCATTCTTACTGTCAAATGTCTATCTTAAGTTATTAAAAGTTTTATTTAAAAGTCATTTGGTGTAGGTTACAGATGGAGATTTACTAAAAGTTTGAAACAAAATTTAATATCAGTTCTCTGTTCCATTTTGTTTTCGTGATGAAAAAATAAAAACTATTTTTGCACATGAGTTTACTAACACTCCTCTATGACCAAAAATGTAAAACTATAGTGGAATTTGCTTGTTGTTAATGCTTTTATTTTCATATTCCATTAGAAAAAACATATTGGTAAGTTTCATTCAATAGCAAAAAAAAATTTGAACATACATTCTAGAAAGACAGCAAAATGTGAAAGATCATCAAAAGATCAACCAGTGAAGGAAGGAACTGTAAGAAGAGAAGCACAAGTGTTAGGTGTGCACATCCCCTGGCATATCTTGTTCTCTGCCATCTTGAAATAGATCCAATTTGTAAGTGAAATTAAACACAAGGTAAAAAAACCAAATCCAAATAAATAAATAGTGTGTGACGTTTCGGTAACAGCGTTGTTACCATCTTCAGACAAAAGTAGTGAAAGTAAGTGAAATTAGTAATTGAAAGAACCACAGACAATGGATCACCTCCTATTCAACTGCCCAGCTATTTTGAGGAACAGAATGCAGGGCACCTGCAAAAGCCCTTTTTTTACTACTTGGATAGGGTCAGTTCAAACCTGCATCGTTGGGCCACCACTCACTTCCAGCATGGAACCTACTGGTCCATCTCTACAACCTGCAAAGGCACCCCACCAAAGGCACCTTTTCACTACTTAGATGAGCTTAGCTCAAACCTGCATCATTGGGCCACCACCCACTGCCAGCATGGTCCATCTCTACCACCTGCCATGGCTAGAAGTTTGGTTAGCTTACTGGAGGTAGTTCAGTGCTGGAGTGTTACTGTGTGTCAGAAGAACCAACCTTTTAAAAGAGATAGGTCCCAGCTCCAAGAGTACAAAGCCATCTTGCTGCAGAGCCAAGACAACGTCCTCTACTGTGGTGCGGAGAGTATTGACTCGGCCGTATCGTGGTACCTCCTCTCCTGCCACACGCAATCTTTAGTTACTTTGGTATATTTCATGGGAAGATTGTATCTGTTCTTTTTGAGGATTATCTCCTCTTAGTTTAAACTATTTGTCTCAGCCAATAAGACAAGATATTCAGCCACCAAATAGAGCTCTCTTCTTCCCAACTGACAACCAGATTCACCACTGGCCGAGAGGTAATGTTGACCAAGGGCTAGTACACTCACTACCAATACACTTTTATATCTATTCTTTGTGTGTGTTAGTTGTTGAACAGGGAGGACTTAGTTGAGGGTCACCTTCCATGAGAGACCACCACAAAACATGTTTGTTCTTCTGAAAATGGTAATTTTGGCAATGAAAACTCTTCTTTGTAGAGAGGTGTTCTCTAGCAAGAGTGTCCTCTCATTAAGTTCTAGACTGTACATTATTTTTTTTTTTAATGGCAAAAAAAAAGGCTACAAAACTAAATGTTTGCAATTCAACAATAAAATAATTCCTTGTGTCAATATTAAGATGAAAATATCAGGCTTCCAGGGATTATTTAATTGATAGCCTTCGTGCCCGACAGCTAGATAGGAATTTGGAAGATTTTTAAAAAAAGGAACTTATCCCGGGAAGCCTGATATTTTCACCTTAATAAAACTAAATATGTAATACAGTAGAGTCTGCCATTAGAGACCACCCTAAAAATGTTTCAACACAAGTCTCTTCTGGAGGTGGTCTCTCATCAGAGACTGGTTGAAAGACCCTGATCAGGGTCTGAGATGCTCCCTTCCTGTGGTCGAGCCACATGACCTATGGTGGCTGACTTGATTCCACCAGCACTGAGCCAGACTCCAACGTGGACTTTACCTAAATGCTCCATCCCTATGGCAAGCCGCAAGACGTTGGCATGTCTTCAGGCAAAATACCACCACATTCCCAGTATCTGGTGAAACACTGTAGGCTTTTTAATAATAGGTTTTCTCAAGTATGATACACACGGTACAAAGTGGATTACAAATTAGAAACACATGGTTTCAAGAGCATATCCAAATCTATATATATAAAATTTAATGTCTGTCTGTCTGTTTGTTTGTACTCTATAGATTCAAAAACCATACATCCAATCGCCGTGAAATTTTGGGATATTATTAGATATATCCCTGGGAAGGTTTTTGAAAAATAATTTCTTGAATATCTTAAATATCTTTAGAGTTATTTGCAGATTTGTAGATTTAACTAAATGATGATGATTATTTATCAAAAGTAAATGGTTTTGTTTACAAACAATATGTGTATTCAATATGGTGGTCAATAGTCAAATAATCTGTTTTTTTTTTAATTAAATAATAGAATTATTTTAATTATATAAAAATTAATTTAGTAAACAAAATATTTATTTTTTGAAAATTTATATTTTATTAGTAGTATAAAAATTTAAATCTATATATATAAAATTGAATGTCTGTCTGTTTGTCTGTACTCTATAGATTCAAAAACCATACATAGAATCGCCGTGAAATTTTGGGATATTATTAGGTATATCACCGGGAAGGTTTTTGAAAAATAATTTCCTGAATATCTTGAATATCCTTAGAGTTATTTGCAGATTTGTAGATTTAACTCGCAAGCAGCGCCCCCATTGTGACGATGATAACAAGTTTTCTTATCACTAAGTTTGTTATCTTAAATATTATTTATCAAAAGTAAGATTATCTCAGGATGACACGGCAATGTGACACGGGAAAAAATGTTCACTAGATAAAACTATGATTTTCTAATGTAGAAAATTAGGAAAGACAAAATTCAGGATGACACGGCACACAGGGACCGGGAAAAAATGTTCACTTTATCGAGAGATTCAAATTTACGAGTTTCAAATTATCAAAATATATCTTTTTTTTTTTAATAAGTTTTTAGAGAATTGTTTTAACAAATGTTCGCTAGACAAACCTTTACTCGGGTAAAACCCCGGGCGAAGCCGAGTACGTTTTATAAGTTTATAGAGAATTGTTTTAACAAATGTTCGTTAGACAAACATTCACTCGGGTAAAACCCGGGCGAAGCCGGGCACATCCGCTAGTAAATAAATAAATGTTGGACATTTTGGTTGCAGCATTTGTCTGATGATGGTAACAACCTTAGATTTAAAACCTTAGTTTTTTAAGTAGTTAAATAAGTTCATTTTTTTGCAATCTCTAAATTGTACCATGTCCAAACTCCTGGTTGGAGGATGGTATGTACCATGAGTGCTACAGCAGCAACTACAACAAAAAACTTTCATTAAGGACACTCATCCCATACAGGATACTTCCAGATAGATAAACAGAAGTAAACATAGTAGTTATCTAAAGAAAGCGGAGATTAAGAACTACCTTCTTCTTCAAGTTGGATCTATCATCTGTGTTGTGCCTATTGTCTGTGCTTTTTTCCATAATTTGTGGCTAGAGTTAACATCAGGTGTACTCACCGGACTCTTCATTCTGCAGTTCCTCAAAGGTAGTCCAGAGCTGGTCCTGGTGTTGTTGGACCTTGGAGAAGCTGATGCAGGGTTTGTTGAAGTTGGCGTTGCGGTAAAGGATCTCGTAGAGGAAGATAAGAGCCAGGGTGGGGTCAAGCTGGGGCTCCTTCTCCAGCAGCCGGCTCTTGGTGAGTACCTTCTGTAGGATGGTCCGGTGACGGAGGACATTACGGCTGAGGGACTCCAGCTGGCTGATTCTCTACATCACACATGGCTAATGGTGTGAGGGGAAGTTACTCATTGCATCAATGAAAGGATACAATAGATTAGAACTACATGGTAATAAGACCAAATCCTTTTTTTTTTTTGCTTCTCCCTAGTACATGTGGTACAGGCCATGATAATCATGGTGGGTAGAAGTAGGTGACTGCTTTTACTATAAGTGCACCACATGTCTACATATGTGAAAAGCCATTCAACTTTGCATTTACAAATGTGCCAGAGCCCCGTTTGGTTTCATGCACTCACTGGTGGGGTTGGACTTTTGCAAGAATCGGGGACCATTGGAGCATTTTTTTTTTTAATCATAAAAAAAGTGCCCAATGCGGGAATCGAACCCGGGTTGTAGAGGTCCAAAACCAACGGTCTAGATCAGCCCTGGCCTAAATGACGCCACGGGCCTTTTTGATTAGGAGCAATGTTACAGGCTGAATTTTAAGGAAACGTGCTTTAAGAAATGTAAAAGAAATAAAATATGTAATTTACGAATAAACTCTTTATTGTTTCAATTAAATTTTAGTATTTGTATATGTAGTATATGCATACAAGGTGTGTCCAATAAATAATGAGACTGGTCAAAAATAAAGAAAAATAGAATGATTAAAAAATATTTTATTAGTATTTTTCAAAATAGAGTCCCCTCCCGCATCTATACATAATTTCCATCTCTTCTCCCATGATTTAAAACATTTAGAAAAAGCATCTTTCGGGATGTTCTTCAAGACCTTTTTCGAATCCGCTATGATGGACTCTCTAGTGTCAAATCTCCTTCCTTTTAGAGCCATTTTGAGTTTTGGAAAGAGAAAAAAATCATAACAGCGTTGTTACCAAAACGTCGCACACTATTGATTTATTTGGATTTGGTCTTATTACCTTGTATCTAGGAATGCTGTAATTCCATATAAACCATTTTTTATATATCCACAATACTCATGGTTTGCAATATAAAATTTAAATTTTGTTTTTAACCACAACAGAGCTTTACCATCCATAGTGTGATGATAATTAAATGATTGCATCTTAAATACAGTAGAACCTTCCTGTAAAGGACACATAATTGCAGAACCAAAGTGTCCTGTAGGGAGAGGTGCTCTCTTACCAGAGAGTTGCTCAATAGTCAAAATAATAATTTTGCAAATGAAAACTGTCCTTTGTGGAGAGGTGTCCTCTAACAGGGTGTCCGCTACAGGGAGGTTCTACTGTATTATATTTACATACTGACATTTCTGATACAATGAAGTTACAAGTTGCTTGATGAACATTCATATTTCTTAAGATAAGAAACTCTTCAGTCAGAAAAAAGTTTGATTTTCTTGATATTTCAACAAAAGACACACCGACAAAGAGAAACATTTATAAAGCCTTGCCAAATGATTTATTTTTATTTTTCATGAAGACAAAAAATATATATATATATTTTGTCAAGATCTGGCCAAAGTGTCTCTTTTTTTTTTTATGTTAGCATCAATATTACAATCATGTCTCTTTTATTTACCCAATTTTAATTTTTATAATAATTAGAATCCGGTCCCTATCTCCTAGTTTAGAGGAAAAAAATGCAACTTTAAACCATGCCTAAAATAAATTCTGCGACAAAAAGAATGAGAGGAACCATAAGGGCATGCTCTACACAAAAAAGGATATAAATTATCAGATATTTATTTATGACAAGCCTAAATTAATTGCTTTTGGCAAGATACTCATTTCAGCGGCCGGCCGAGTGGTGGCAAGGTATATCAATTGGCTAGGTTGTTCATATAGGTTATATTTAGGTTAAGTTACTTTAAAAATTAAACTATTTTGCTTTTAATCATCTTACCGGACTTTTAATGGTCGATATTATTTTCTTAAGATCAATTTTCTTTAATGTTATTTCATTTATTACACGTTTAACATCTTTGTATAAACGTGGGGTTCTGTTTTGCTTCGCTGTATGCTTAAAAGAAGAATTATTATTTGCTGTCTTCATCCTCTTAAAAATATATTTATCATTTATTTTTAAATAAAGCACATTGGTTTTACAATCAACGTTTAGAAAACAATAATAAACAGTGTGCTAAAATTTTATTGTAATTTTATTTTTCAATGATTTTTTTCATTTAAAATTTATATTTATTAAATTGTTTTAAATAATTCATGCATTATTTTAAAACATATAGTTAATCCAGGCTCCTGGAACGACACACTATTCTAATATTATTTTATTGAAATATAACATGCTATAAATAACGCGATCCATAGATTTAGAAGAAGAAGAAGAAGAGGGTATTTTAGCCGTGTAAAAAAAAAAAAGCCTTTTAATATTTTTTCAAAACATTTAATTTATTTTCATATAATGTACTTTAAAATCTTCAGAAAATCTTTAATTTGTTTATTTAATAGATGTAAATGCGTGTTTTTCTTTTTTTTTTAAGCAGAAATACTAATCTGAATAATAGAATAGCAGCAGAGGATTCATACCATTTTCTTGATTAAAAACAATGTGTAAAATTCGAAAAAATTAGGAGTTTCTAAATAAAGTATTGTAATATTTCCTATATATAGCTTCTAATTGCATTGCAAAATGCCTAATGATAAAAAAAAATCATATGATCTAAATTGCCGTGTCATCCTGAATTTTGTCTTTCCTAATTTTCTACATTACAAAATCATCGTATCATCATGATAATATTTAGAGCAGATTGTTGAAATATAACAGATAAATTAAAATATTTATCTTGATTATTTTTAGGCGAAAAGTTATTTCAAAAATTTTATTTGCTAGAAACCTTCCCAGTACTATACTAAATAACTTCCCAAAGTTTCATGGAGTTCCCAAGAGTGGTTTGGTCAGGCCTAAAGGACACACACACATTCATTTTTAAAAATATAGATATAATTTTCCCTCCCGTTTTCGTCATACATTTTAAAAGTGTTATAAACAGCGACACCACAATTTTGAACCTTCAACCCCGCCGACCAAGAATAGAAGTGAATGACTCCCTCTATAGAACTTAGATTGTCGTCACAACACAGAGTGGTGGTGAAAACGCAATATTTTTGGCATCCCAGCCGGGACTGTTGAAGGTAAATTCTAGAAGAAGAAAAAAAAAAGCATTTTGAGCTGACCATTTTGGAACTATCGCATTCCCTATTTTAGACCAATGGGAATGGAGCATGTAAGGAGTGACCTAGTAAAATTTCCTTATTAAGATATACAAGTGTGACATAGGAATAGGCAAATATAGGACTTATACAGCTAAGGTTATACTTGAGGAGATGGAATATCAGATAATATACAAGGTACAGAAGGATTTGAGAATTGCAGCTCCAAGTAAAAACTTTCATCCATGCCAGGCGTGGATGGAATTCCCCAAAGGAGGCCCAGCGTCAGGGAGGCCCGTTGACAGGTCCTTCCTGGAATATATATGGAATATGCTTCTTCTTCCATGAAAGAGATAAAGATTCTGGGATAAAGTCCTCCCTCGACTTTATTCGCGAAATCTGGTACGACTTATTCCTTACTATTCTCCCTCATCATCAGACAACCCATGAAATCATTATTAAATTGGAGAATCTATAAAAGACACCTTCTGGCGATTTAGCAACCCACTGAAGACGCTGGGAACTATTTCATAGAGGGAAATTATAGCAATAGATCTCTATAATTTCTACAGATCAACTGTAAATAGATTCATATTAAGGCATTTTTATAACCCAAATAACACAAACAATAGTCAAACATACAAATCTATTTGCATCATACCGTACTCTCCTAACAGCTAACAATAGCCCGAGGAATTAGGAAATATGGTATAAAGACATATTACGAAAACACACCCAACATAGGCGCAATAGTCAGAAATCCCATAACAAAAAAAAAAAAAAAAACAATAGCCATAACTCACCAATATACAACAGTCAAGCAATATACTCAATAGAATGCAACCAATGCCATAGTATGTACATAGGCGAAACCGGCAGACCAGTAATAGATAGAATGAATGAGCACACCAGATCCATAAATAGAAAAGATAAAAATTCCCTTTTATTCCAACACACTCAAAATACAGGTCACACCTTCAACCTAAGTAACCCAAAAACCTTTTATACCAATATAAACAACGAACAGAAAAGACTGTACTTAGAAGCTTTTTTATCATTAAAACACGCCAGCATCAATAGGCACATTGAAATTCCAGAATCATACACAGAACTCATAAATAGCAATTAAACGTACACTTCCCCATATTTAATACAGTAACTCTTGTTTCATAACTCTGTTCCATAGCTAATTCAAATTTAATAAGTTAATTTATTATATAATAGTTTTTACCTTAGTTTAGAAATGTGTAAATAGTCTGGATACTTAGCATATATCAAGAAATTAATAGTTCTTTTATGAAAAATTTGTAAAGATGTAAATATATTAGGTAAATATATAGCAGCTACTAACGATTCACCACCATCGCGTTGCTCCTGTAGAAGGACCACCATACCCGAGAGCTAGAGCCTTATTAAGCGGTTAAAAAAAAAAAAAAAGATACGCAACCTCGGAGTTTTATTATTTGTCATAAAGATTTCGCAGAGGTTAAAATATTGGAATTAGGTTACTATCTGGATATATATGGGAGGGACCCTACTTGTAAAGATTATACCAAAATCTAACAAATAAGCTATAAAGACAAGCAAACTATAGACTTAATAGTGGTCGGCTCTCCCATAAAAAAAAAATAGACGCTGGAATGGATCGCCATCCATTGACCGCCTCTACAGCCCAACGGACTCGAGTCCGTGACACGCCCATTTTTGTGTCACGTTCTCTGGGATCATCCAACAACTTTAAGGGATCTAAGATAAAGATGAACATGTTATTATTAGAAACTAAAAAACCTGAATATAAGACCAAATTAACATTTCTATTGAAGTATAATAAGTTGAAATCAATATTTCAAATTAGATATCATGAAATACCAGGTTCAGATTTTATTGGTAGAAAAATCTGATTAAACATGCAGGTATCCTTTTAATCCCGATTTTTATAACAAAGATCCAACAAAATGCGTTGAATTAGGTTACTATCTGGATATATGGAAAGGACTCTATTTGTAAAGATTATACCAAAATCCAACAAAATAAGCTATAAAACAAGCAAGACTATAGACTTATACTATTGACAATGACATTTGTAATATTTTTAAAACAAAAAGGGTTTCAATAACATCATGAGGGGATCAAAACCAATGAGTGATAAGGCAAGATGGGTCTTTACTAAGATTGAATCAACGAATAATATAATGGTAAGTATGATGGAAAAACACACTGAAACACAGGCAGGAGAACTGGCCTATTTAATCACTGAGGACATGACAGGCACTTTCGACAGTACATGTGGTCAGCAATTTATTGGAAGGCTTAATTTTATTAGTAGTATTCCCTCCAAATAGGTAAGAACCATACAATATTTCATTTAAACAGTGAAAGAAGGGTAAATTCCTCATATAAAAATACATGTTACTGAAACCTGACAAAGGGATACCCTCAAAGCGGGTAGAATCGTATTTACCGCTGTTCCTGTGTTAAAGTATCACAATAAGGTACAATACACAACTCCATTCCATTAGAGCCGGAAGTTCTATATTACAGTACAATTTGTTATAATAAGATGTGGGGGGGGGGGGGGGTAGTACCATAAAACAAAAGAATGAAAAATGTATGAGGGGAAACAAAACTCTCCATATAAGTTGTATACTAGATATTTATTCGGATTAGGCAAAATTTTGGGGACATTTCATACTGGCGAGACATGCTATTTACATAATGATCTAGGTAGAGGTGACTTAAGGTTACAAATTTGTTTTTATAAAGGGGAAAGCCTAGATCTCCATCTATTCTGGCGGGACAAATATAAGACCCCTATCATTCTCTCTAAGTTACTTAAAGCCCTTTAGGGCCCATGCAAAATCTAAATAAACTAGTTTCTACTCGAAAAAAATGGGGGGAGCTAGGCCATAATGGCGAGGGGCTTACCTTCTCTCGAAAGCGGCGGCAAGGTCTTTTCTCCTCTACGTCTCAGGCCCGACTGGCTGAATCTCTCCTGTCACTGAGCGACTCTGTGTATCTCTCTCTATTTTTTTCAAGAAAAACCTCCTTTTATCCTTGCCTCTCTTCATTTTCATTCGCTCCTCACGCCAAAGTTTCTATTGGCTGGCATTTTCATTTGTCGAAAGCAAACACGCACGTGATCATGACCACGCCTCCAATTTACCGTGTTGCCGCGCAAGAAAAAAAAATTGTATATTGAAAAACAAATTAATTCCTTTAGTAAATTAAATAATATATATATCCCGAGTATTAAAAAAAAATTACATCTTTGTTGGGTCTGTTTGGTTGAAAATCTGACCCAACAGAACTCGCTAGCTAACCCTACTTGCCCCTTTGTTTACATGATGGCGGAAGAATTAATTCTATGTTTAAAGAAGAAGCGTGCTATTAACAGATCATATTTAACGAAAACATGCAATAAGATTGAAAGTGGACTTGACACGCTAATGAGAATTGAACTTAAGAATTATTAGAACAATTGAATGAGAGAGAATCATTTAACGTCAAGCGATGTAAGAACCTTACGCGAACTTTTTGACAACTTTTCTGTTCAAATAAAGTCTCGATTAACTAAACATGACCATTGATGTTTAAGGACAACTGTTGTGTCCATAATAATAAAGCTTCTACCTGCCGACCTTAATTTGGAGTTGAACAAAGAACTCCCGACAGGTTACGTAATTAATGACTTGATTACCTTTCTAGAAAGATAATTAACAACACGGGAGAAGAGTTTTAGAAACGAAATCGGTAACGGGAATTAATCAACTTCTAAACCTAATTTAGTAAACAAACATCCAAAGACCAGATTCTACAATGAAAAACCAATTGCGACAGCTTCAGAACTTTTGAATTCAGTTCACAAATCGAATGAATGTGTATTTTGTGGTAAAGACAATCATGGAAGCCCTAAGTGTGACTTTGCCGCTAATGAGTTTAAACGAAAAGAGATCACTTATGAGGAAAAAAGGTGTTTGTTATAAATGTCTTCGGCTTTCTCATTTAAGTAAATTTTGCAGAAATGTAGTCCATTGTTCAATTTGCAACATGTCTTCCCACCTGGATGTCATGTGCACAAAACGGATTTTAGATAGAGGTGGATCTTCTAAGTCTCCAACGGTGCAAGATGAAACTCTCGCCAACTTATCAACCTCCCCAGACGTCTTGTTACCTACTTTGAGAGTGACCCTCAAAGGGAACAGAACAGAGAAGACGGCACGGGCTATAATAGACACCTGATCCCAAAGATCATATATTTTACATAGCACAGCAATGGAAATGGAATATGAACAATCTAGGAGAGAGTTCTTCCGGCATTCCTTATTTGGAGGATCGAGTACCGACTTAGTTGAACATGAGGTCTATACCATTCATTTATCGGACATCAATAATTCCTATCGCTGTGAGTTTGAAGCACTAGGTCAACCCATTATCTGTGGAAGCATACCTCCGGTGTGTCCAAGATCATTTTTAGAAGGGATTGAAGAACTCGACGTGTCTGATTTGAGGAGAGGCCGTATAGAAGTCCTTATAGGGGCGGACATCGCCGGGAGATTGCTAACCGATGCTCAGAGAAGAATCTCATCTGGACTGGTGGCAATCCGACAAAACTAGGATGGACTGTGATGGGAAAGATTCCTCCAACGGAGGTGAGAGATGACACCAGCTCCCTTTGCGTGACCACACTTCTATCTTTGGAAGAAAACTTGTGGAAATTAGATGCAATTGGAGTCTCCGACGCGGAGGTTGAAAAGAAGACTCGGTCATTACAAGCTGAAATGGAGGAACATTTCGCCCACACCACGACGAGAGATATTGAGGGGCGCTATGAGGTAGCTCTACCCTGGGTGCAAGACAAGGAAAGGATTCCTTCGAATAGAGACACACTGACAATTGGTTTGGAAGATTTTGAATTAATTGGACCAACCATCAAGAGAAAAGTACTTTCAATTGCGAGCAAGATATTTGATCCATTAGGAGTTGCTTGTCCTGTGACTTTAATTCCCAAGCTGATATTACAGGAAACTTGGACACAGAAGTTGACACGGGACGAAGTCCTACCTGGATGTTTAGTACAAAGATTTTGGAAGTGGTTTAGCAAACTGAAACACTTGCCTAACATAGAAATTCCTAGATGGCTCTGTTTTAAGAACTCCTATGTAGAGAAAACTACTCTCCACATCTTTTGCGACCCCAGTCAGTTTGCCTATGCAACCTGTATTTTCCTCCACATTGAAAAGGAAGATAGAGTGGACATCCAATTAATACAGGCTCGAACACCAGTAGCTCCACTGAAGAAACTCACCATCCCAAGATTGGAGCTTATGGCTTGTCTGATTGGAGCTCGTTTGGCAGCTAACGTCATACAAGATCTGGAATTTGAGGAAATTCCAAGATTTTATTGGACCGTTTCGACCAATGCTCTCTGTTGGATCCAAAGGGAAGACAACTGGGCAGCCTTTGTGATGAACCGTGTTAAGGAAATTCATAATCTTGGCGCCACATACCAGGCCGATTAAACCCGGCAGACCTCCCATCTCGGGGATGTTCAGCAGAAACACTTAAGGAGGTGGGAGGGACCTGCATGGTTAAAGGTATCTCAAGAAGAGTGGCCCAAATCAACCATTATCCCTTTGGAGATTGTTTATTCTGAAAGGCGCAAGACCATCCTGAACACCTTGTGTAGGACAAGAGAAAATGAAAATTTTTTTTAACGTAATTCCTATTTTTTGAGAATAGTACGAATTACCGCCTGGATATACAGATTCTTCAACAATGCCAAGATTGATAGAAGAAAGATAATTTCAGAAGATCTCAGTACAGAAGAAATCACTAAGTCAGAAATAATACTGATGAGACTTATCCAGAGAGAATCGTTTTCAGGGTATGAAGATAAGAAACTACAAGGCTTTAAGTTGCTAGTAGACTCCAGGGATTTTGAGAATAAAAACTAAAATTTGCAGAAGAGAAGATATCACTAATTTTAGAATGCCCATTTTATTGCCCTCAGATCACTTCATGGTCTCTTCAGGTGGAACCATGAAACCCACGGGCATGCCGGTCTACAAACGCTCCTCGGTAGTCTGAGAAAACTATTGGATACTAAGATCCAGGAAAGCCATCAAGAAGATCATCAATCAATGATTCACCGCAACACCTACCATCGAATCAACATTACCAGAAGACAGAGTACGAGATGCTGCAGTTTTCGAAATAGTAGGAGACGATCTAACTGGTCATCTTAAAGAATAAGAAGAAAGCATGGATTGTCATTTTCACATGTGCAGTGTATAGAGGTGTTCATCTGGAACTTGTGACATCTTTGTCTGTGGAAGCCTTCCTCCTAGCTTTCCGCCGATTTATTGCTCGAAGAGGCCGACCATTGATTGTGTATTCGGATAAAGGGACTAATTTCAAAGGCATGGCTAATACTTTAAAGAAGATTGATTTTTCGAGAGATTAAAATGTGATCCCACATTGAAAAACATCACCTGGAAATTCATACCGCCTGGTGCTCCTTGGTGGGAGCGTTTGATTGGAATGATGAAACAATTGTTCTTTAGGATTCTCGGCCAAACCTCCTTGGGATATGAAGAACTGTCCACGGTAAAGTGTGACATCGAAAGCTTGATGAACACACGCCCTCTGAGCTACCTAACTGAAGAAAGTGAGGATCTCGCTCCATTGACACCTTCGTTGTTCTCACATGAGGTCAGAGAGGTTGGCGTTCCAGACTTGATTGATAACCAGACCCTCTCCCGCAAATATCAATATATCAAATGTGTGCGAGAAGATCTTAGAGAACGATTTCGTATCGAATATTTTGGATGCCAGAGACAAGAAACGAGACGCCTGAAGACTACCATACCATTCAAGGTGGGAGACATGGTGCTCATTGGACAAGAGAGTTTAAAGAGACTACACTGGCCGTTAGCCAGAATAATCCAACTCTATCCAGGAAAAGACGGACTTTTGAGGGTTGCGAAAGTGAAAACTTCATCAGGTGATAAAAATACGCCTATTCAAAAACTCTACAATTTAGAGATAACGCCCGAGATAAGATGTAGAGACCCTCTAGCGGAGCGATCTCCCACACAAGAAGTTCGATTGACAACTGAAGAGGACCCTTTGATTTCACAACAAGAGCAACATCACATTGAAACCCCGAATGTTGTGTCAAGTTACGGACGGCCCATCAAGAGACCCAACCGATTGGATCTACTGAACTTTTCCTTTCCATGATTGAGTCGTCGAGGCGCCAACTCAAAGGTGGGAGAAATGTTGGAAAAGAAGGAGTTTGCAGCAGCCAATGGGAGGCCGACGGAAGGGGGCTACGGGATGCAGCGCGGTTGGAATGGGAGGAACAAGGAAAAAAGAAGAACATGTAAACAACTTTCGAACACGAGAATTTGCCCTGATCCCCGATTCTTTTAGTGTAAATATTTAAATATATAATCAATTAAATAATACTTTACTTATTTTCTTAATTTATAATAAATATAATTTTCCCTCCTGTTTTCATCATACATTTTAAAAGTGTTATAAACAGCGACACCACAATTTTGAACCTTCAACCCCGCTGACCAAGAATAGAGGTGAGTGACTCCCTCTATAGAGCTTAGATCGTCGTCACAACACAGAGTGGCGGTGAAAAGGCAATAGTTACCAAACACTTGGCAAATTGAGATGCAATTAACTATTTCCACTGATTAACTTCGAATCTAGCTGAGGATATATTGTCACGTAGAAAATTAGGAAAGACAATGACAATGGAAGAATGGCACGGCAATTTATTTAAGGCAAAAACAAAATAAACATTTATAAGATACAAGATAAGCAATGAGGGAAGTTTCCAGAGTAGCAAAATACAGTATAACCTCGTTAATTCGACACACCCCAATTCGACACTCGGCGATAATTCGACTATGTTCCGATGTCCCGACCTCCGGCCTATCAAATAACAAACCGTAATTCGACAGTATCGATAATACGACAGTTCCGATAGTTCGACCATTTTAAAATTCGAATTTCGACAGTTGAATGTTATTTTACATGCAACTTTACCGCTAAACGGTATTACGGCGGCGACGATCGGCATCGGCAGGCGCCGATACGATCGCGCCTGCGCACTTTTGGTTTCTGGTTAGTTTAAATTTCACTTTGCAGTGCCGTTGCGCAATTTCGCGGATGTTATTGTTGTTGTTTTTTTACGCGGGAATTCCGGCATCATGCGCTAACTAATAATAATTTTTATTTTTTTATTTTTAACATTGAAATATTCTAGCTATTTTTAAATTTATAAATAATTTCTTTTTAAATAAATAAATCTTTATAAAATGATCCAACAATGATTATGATAACATTTTATTTCAATATTCCATTTCTGTGTTATTATAAAAGATTTAAACACAAAATCAATAACACCTGCAGCAGCAGTGGATGCCTTTAATACATTAAAATTTATTTATTAAAAGACATTTCAGAGGAAGAAAGGCATGCATGTTTTTTCAAAATGCCATCTGGAATACATCCTGAATAGGATTTCAGTGCAAAAACAGATATCTATAAAGGAAATTTTTAAAAAATCTCTTCATGATTATTTTAAAATAATATTTTAAAATTTTCTTTTTATATATTTACCATATTTATTTCCTTTCAACTGCTATATTTTTCAATTAGAATAAAATATTATTTAATATATTATATTTAATATTTTAATGTCTGTAGAGTTAATTATAAAAATATTTTAGAGGCGTAATATTCTTTTTAAAATAAAACAATTTCTACTGTCCTTACTGCGATGGAAAAATTAAAGGGAGGGCCTGGCTCATCAGTGGTGAACCCTCCCAGCGGTTTCGCCAGTTTAATCTACCATACCGCTGTTATATTGCATATAGGTAGATTAAACTGGCGAAACCGCTGGGAGGGTTCACCACTGATGAGCCAGGCCCTCCCTTTAATTTTTCCATCGCAGTAAGGACAGTAGAAATTGTTTTATTTTAAAAAGAATATTACGCCTCTAAAATATTTTTATAATTTGATAACAGATGGCGCTCTAGTACATTGTAGAGTTAATATTTGATTATATTACTGAAAAGAAACACATTGCCAATAAATTTATTTGTTACAATTATTTATGTTTCTAAAATATGTATTAATGCCATTTTGTCACTGATACTAAAAGTTAATCATGAAAATAATATAAAAACACACAATGGTTTCAATTAATATCATTAATTTATATTACAAAGCTATTTAAAAAAAATTATTATTTTAGCGAGTTAGATGATTACCTAATCATCTCACCTTAATTCAACACTTCCTTTAATTCAACCGAAAGCTCTGATCCCTTGGGGTGTTGAATTAAAGAGGTTCGACTGTATGAATAATATAAATATTAATAAATTAATAATCTGTATAAAAATATAATACTTTGCTAAAATATTGTTCAGATATCTTTGCAGGACATCTTTGTATATAAGTATGCCACGAATATCAACCAAAGGCCAACCTATCCTAATCATGTCCCAGCCTTCCCCCTCAAAATTGCAAAGCCTGAGATGGACTCAAACGAGCCACATTGATTTATGGTTGCTGACTCAACCCCACTAGCATCAAGCAGAGTCCAACTTGAACTCTAAACGCCACATCCCTATGGGCAAGCCTTGACATTTTAAAATCCTGGACCTTGCTCATATGATGAATTAAGGTTTGCGGGGATGGTTTTTCACATTGGCACAAATATTTATTTCTTGTTAATTTTTTAGTAAGGAATTTGTGGTGTTTTGCATAACAATAGTTATGTTTAGATAAATTGTCGAGATATGCAAATAAGGTTTTGCATAGTGTTTGTTTGTGTTACTATGTTAATTATTTTTATGTATATATATATCATTCCATTGTAAATAGTTCGTTCAGTCATATTAGTGTTATGAGGCAATAAAGGTTTTATCTCTCACTAAATGGATCTCGGTGACCTGGAGTAGTTGTAGGAACATAGAGACACAACAGTGGCGACGAGTAAAGAACGTTATACACAAGTGAATGAAAGTGAGCGAACAATGATGAACATTGAGCAATTCAATCCTAACAACGGTAATGAACTCTCTGGTTATTTAGAGCGCTTTGAGTCCTATTGCATAGCGAATGATATAGTAAAGGTTGATAAAAAGAAGGCAACATTTTTCTCGCTATGTGGAAGAGAAACTTATAATATAATACGGACGTTGACCTCTCTCAAGAATCCATTGGAGACAGAATGGGAAGAGGTGGTAACAAGGATTAAAAAATACTTTGATCCAACGCCAAATATAATAGTGCAGCGTTTTAAATTCACGAAAAGGCTTCAAATGCCAAATGAAACAATATCTGAATTTATAACAGCTCTAAAGAAAATTGCAGAGAAGTGTGAATTTCCTGATTTGGAAGATAGGTTGCGTGATGCCCTAGTATGCGGCATTCTAAACGAAGAGATACAATCAATGCTATTAATGTACAGTATGCTAACATTTAAAGTGGCTCAAGAAATGGCATTGGCACATGAGGCTGCGGTAAAGAACGTTGCAGAAATTAAAAATGGAAAACCTCAGGAAGAAATGAATGTAATGGGAAGAGCTGTTAAAGTGAGACTGAGGGATGAGAAGATGATTTTTAAATGTTTCCGCTGTGGAAACACAAATCACAGAGAAGAGCAATGTTTCTTTAAAGATAAAAGATGTTTTAAATGCCAGAAGTTAGGGCATATATCTAGGGTCTGTAAGAACAGGAACTGGAGGAGCGATCGTAATAATTGCTCGATAGATGAGGAGGCGGAGGCAACTAATGGCCTTTTTAATGTAAATCATGTGAATGACACAAGTAACATGCGGAATTATATGGTAAAGGTACAGACTAGCGGTCGAGATATCAATATGCTCATTGACTCAGGAACAGGAAAAAATATTATTTCTGAGAAGACGTATATAGAAACTTGGGTGAAGTCAGAAAGGCCTAGAATAGAGAAGGATTCTACCAAGTTGGTGCAATGGAACAGACAGAGGTTATCCATTCTGGGTAAAATAAAGGCCGACGTAAAAGTGAACAACAGAAATATCACAATGGAATTGCTTGTGGTCGAAGGTCCGGGCCCAAATCTGATTGGAAGGGAGGCGTTTGACCAGATTGGAATTGGTCTTGAATGGATAAATTATGGCGACAGTGTATGTCAAATCACTGAGGAATTTATGGATGTGTTTAAAGAGAAATTAGGACAATACAGAGGTCCACCAATCCATATAAAGATCAAAACTCTAGGGAAACCCACATTTCTAAGAGCTAGAACATTGCCATACGCAATTAGACCTAAGGTTGAAGAGGCTTTGAGGAAGATGGAGGAACAAGGAATATTGACTCCTGTTGAATTTACAAGGTTTGCTACTCCAATTGTCCCAGTACTGAAAAGGGATGGTTCAATAAGAATATGTGGAGATTATCGGAGTACTGTTAACACCATCGTGGAGTCAGATACTTTCCCAGTTCCGGCGGCAGCCGACTTGCAAGTCAATTTGGCAGGAGGAAAGGTTTTCTCAAAGTTGGACCTTAAAGATGCATATCAGCAGCTGGTGGTGGATGAGGAGACAGCAGAGCTATTGGCTATTAACACGCACAAGGGATTGTTTAAGGTAAACCGTTTGCCTTTTGGTGTTTCCTGTGCGCCAGGAATATTCCAGCGACGAATGGAAAGTTTAATAGCCAAAATTCCAGGAGTAGTCGTTTACCTGGATGACATTCTGGTAACAGGGAAAGATGAAATGGAACATGACCTCCGATTGAGAGAAGTATTGAAGAGTATTCAAAGAATGGGATTGACTCTTAAGAAGGAGAAGTGCGAATTTAAAAAATCTTCGTTAATTTTTCTTGGGTGCCGAATAGATGTGGAAGGCATACACCCTACTGAAGAGAAATGTGAGGCAATTAAGAATTTTCCGAAACCCGAAAACAAAAAAGAGTTACAGAGTTTCCTTGGACTATTGAATTTTTATAGCAAATTTTTAAAAGACCGAACCACTGTACTTGAACCACTGCATAGACTACTAAACAAAAGAAATTGTTGGAAATGGAAAGAAGTGGAGGATAGAGCATTCAGGGAGGCAAAGAATTTGATTCAATCCGATTTGGTGCTAACACCCTATGATGCCAGAAAACCCCTGGTCTTGGCTTGTGATGCATTACCCTTTGGAGTAGGAGCAGTGCTTTCGCACGTGGAGGAAGGAATGGAGAGACCCATTGCGTTTGCTTCGAGAACTATGTCTCAGACGGAAAGAAGGTATGCACAAATAGATAAGGAAGCCCTGGCCATAATATTTGGCATCTCAAAATTCTACAAATATTTGTATGGCCGTGACTTTAAGATAATCACTGACCATAAGCCTCTACTGGGAATCTTTAATCCGAACAAACCTATCCCTCAGATGCTTTCCCCGAGGATGATGAGGTGGAGTCTTACATTGGCATTGTACTCCTATCAGATTGAACATAGATCTGGGAGAATGAACGCAAATGCGGATGCGTTGAGTAGAGCACCCCACGAAAAAACAAGTAAAGAAACACCGGAACCAGTTGACGTTTTTCTTATGGAAACTAATGAAGAGTCACCATTAGAGGCGAAGGAAGTGGCAAAATTAACGCAGGAAGACTCAGTTCTGGGGATAATTGTGGAATGGACTCGAATAGGATGGCCAGCTCACTGTCCAGCAGAAAAATTTAGGCCATACTTCAATAGGAGAAATGAATTATCCCTACATAGAGAGTGTCTCCTGTGGGGAAATAGGGTAGTAATACCGCCCGTTCTACAGAGGAGAACAATAGAACAGCTTCATGAAACTCACCCTGGAATTGTACAAATGAAGGCAATTGCAAGGAGCCATGTGTGGTGGCCAGGAATGGATAAGGCTATAGAGAATAGGGTCGAAAGATGCGAAAATTGTCAACTGGTGCGAAATAATCCTAAACAGAGCCAGTTCACCCTTGGACGGCACCAGTTAAACCATGGTCACGCATTCACATAGACTATGCAGGTCCATTCCATGGGAGAACGTTTCTAATAGTCGTTGATTCAATGTCTAAGTGGCCGGAGGCCATCATCATGGATCACTGCACGGCAACAGCTACAGTGCGAGTGTTAAGAAATCTGTTCGCTGTTCATGGTTTGCTCGACCAGGTTGTTTCGGATAATGGTCACATGTTTGTGGGTCATGAGTTCCAGGAATTTTTGAGGATGAACGGAATAAGGCATATAACATCGGCTCCCTACCACCCACAGACAAACGGACAGGCAGAAAGAGTGGTACAAACACTCAAACAGCTAATAAGAAAGAATGGATGGGAGAACATATCGGTTACGCTGCCACGCGCTCTGTTTGCAATGCGGACTACACCTCATGGAACAACTGGACTAACACCAGCTGAGCTACTAATGGGTCGCAGACTGACCACAAGAATGAACCGGTTGCACCCTAAAGAAAGTGAAGATAGCGAAAATGGAAAAGAACACTTCCAAAATAGGTTCAAGTCCCAAGAGAATGTGTATGCACGTAAATATAATGGAAAGGGAAAGTGGGAACCGGGGAAGATAAAGACAGTACTTGGACCCAGGAACTATGAGGTAATTATGGAAAACGGAGTGACAGCAAAAAGACACCAGGACCAATTGATGAGAAGAGTCAAGGAAGAAGTATCGGAGGATGTGGAGAAGAAGGAGGAGTGTAACACCGAAAGAAGGGGGGAACAAATGAATGACCCAAACGAATCACCGGAAAGGCTGGAGGAAACACCTGGGCCAAGTAGACCAATAAGAAACCGGAGACTCCCCGAATACTTGAAAGATTGTGTAACAAATTGGGGGTGAGAAGATGTGGTGTTTTGCATAACAATAGTTATGTTTAGATAAATTGTCGAGATATGCAAATAAGGTTTTGCATAGTGTTTGTTTGTGTTACTATGTTAATTATTTTTATGTATATATATATATCATTCCATTGTAAATAGTTCGTTCAGTCATATTAGTGTTATGAGGCAATAAAGGTTTTATCTCTCACTAAATGGATCTCGGTGACCTGGAGTAGTTGTAGGAACATAGAGACACAACAGAATTGATTTTCTGGGAAGATTCCCCATATCTTACATGGAAATGGATAATAGTTTTGACTGATTATCTCACCAGATTTGCGATAACAAAGGCCGGGACAACAGCGGAAGCTACTGAGTTAGCAACCTTCCTAATTGAAGATGTCATACTCAAGCATGGCGCTCCTTGGGAGATAATCAATGGCAGTGATTTTTTGTCCTTCATGTCTCAGACCATAAGAGAAATAAATAATCTAAACGGGCCAATTCATAGATTTACCATGGCGGTATCCAACGAATGGTTTGACAGAGACAACAAGACCTTGACTGACATGATATGGATGTATGTTGATCAGAAAAATTGGGACATCCTACCATATATGACCGTCTACCTGCCACTTGACGATGCACCCTTTCTTAAAACGGCCGGAAGTTGAAACACCACTGGATTCTATACTGCTGTACTGTTAGCTCAGATATTATGGTGTGAAATATGTTATACCTTCGAACAATATATATGTTCTATTTCAATATATTTCAAAAGATTTACTGATGATAAAGATTACTCCCACCTTTGAGTTGGCGCCTCGACGACTCAATCATGGAAAGGAAAAGTTCAGTAGATCTAATCGGTTGGGTCTCTTGATGGGCCGTCCGTAACTTGACACAACATTCGGGGTTTCAGTGTGATGTTGCTCTTGTTGTGAAATCAAAGGGTCCTCTTCAGTTGTCAATCGAACTTCTTGTGTGGGAGATCGCTCCGCTAGAGGGTCTCGACATCTCATCTCGGGCGTTATCTCTAAATTGTAGAGTTTTTGAATAGGCGTATTTTATCACCTGATGAAGTTTTCACTTTCGCAACCCTCAAAAGTCCGTCTTTTCCTGGATAGAGTTGGATTATTCTGGCTAACGGCCAGTGTAGTCTCTTTAAACTCTCTTGTCCAATGAGCACCATGTCTCCCACCTTGAATGGTATGGTAGTCTTCAGGTGTCTCGTTTCTTGTCTCTGGCATCCAAAATATTCGATACGAAATCGTTCTCTAAGATCTTCTCGTACACATTTGATATATTGATATTTGCGGGAGAGGGTCTGGTTATCAATCAAGTCCAAGTCTGGAACGCCAACCTCTCTGACCTCATGTAAGAACAACGAAGGTGTCAATGGAGCGAGATCCTCACTTTCTTCAGTTAGGTAGGTCAGAGGGCGTGTGTTCATCAATTATTTGAAACCTGGCTAAAAAAAGGAAAACACACCAAAGCACATACACAAAACAATATACTATTAAATTACATATAAACACTAAGATAAAAGAACAAGGAATAAAGAAGTTCATCCAGACCATATATAGACATATTTCTAGGTCTAGGAAATTTGTATGATACACGAAGGTCCATTTATATGAACCATATCCTCGAATAATAGATATATTCAATTTCAATGCGTTTCAACGATTTTACCAAATGGGTCAAGTCATCGATGGGGTGATGAAGCACACTCAACGACATGTATACCATAACACAAACATTGTGTAATTGTATTATAACTAATGCTGCCTACATAATTATCAGAATCTTCCGCTATCCTCCTTTTTTTTTTTTTTTAGTGTGAGAGTAGAATTTCCATTCATAAGTGTGTGTCTAGTCTGGTATAAAATACGATGATACAGTCTGATAAAAACATATGTAAGGGTTTATTATATCAAAATTTCTTCCATATCATGAGACAAAGGGGAATAGGATAATAGTGAAAGGTTTCATCCTATGCAAGCGGAATCTCTGCTTCAAATTTCACTGATGTATATAAAAATAACCAAAACTTTGTTTGGAATATACTATATATAGCGGAATCATGACTTTATAAAATGACTCAACACATCATGCCAAAAAAAAAATTTTAGAAGAAAAAAAAGAAAACTTATTAAATACGATATGAAACCTCTTCTATTAGTGGGCCTTTTGACCGACATGAACAAGGTTATAGTATAATTCACTTACCATTTATCTTTTTCTTTACTCACCACGATTCACTCCTTAATTCTTAGCCCGTCTCTCGTCCCGACACCAGCCTTCTTCGTCCTTTTTTCTCTCACTTCTCCTCTCTACTCTAACTTAACTGAATTTTTTTTTAAAATCCCCGCGTGACCAAAGAGAAATTTTTTTTATCTCTTTTACAGAGTAAAAAAAAAAAATATTTATTTCATAGAATAAATTTGGACATAAAATGTAAAAAATTATTCTTTGGAATAAAATTAATTTTAAATTAATAATAAAAAATAATAAAATATATAAAGACGATTCCCTGAAATTTTAATCTAGTACTTCTTAAATTTTATTGTTATCTCTTTGAAATACCTAATTTAGCTAGAGTATATATTAACTTATTAACTCTATTTAAATTTCAATGTGGTAATAAAAAGAAATATCTTGCTGAATTTAACCTTTCACCATGTATATATAGGAAGGGATTGAGTTTTGTACATATATACATTATGTACACCTTACTGCAGCGGGCCTCGGAATACAAGAAGTCCAGAGCTTGCCCAGGTCCTCCATCTGGACAGCAAACACTTCGGCGAGGCACTGTAATTATATGATGTAATATGTTTACATCTTCGTTGGGTTCGTTGGTGAAAAATGGCCCAACAGTACCATAAGGCAGGAACTGCAGAATATTATGTGGACCATTTGTTGACCAACGCTGAGGACGAGGAGTTAGCACAGCTTCACATCCTGCAGGCTCAGAGAAAGAACGCTATGACGAGCATCGGCAAGTTTGGTATATAAGCAAGGTGTTCACCCCAGTCTGTACATTTGGCTTGTTGGAGAAGTTATTAAAGAGTATTTTGAACCCTATAGAGCGACCAGAAAATTATCGAGTGTAAATTATCAAGTAGAAGGTGTGACATACAGTAGAAGATGAAAAACCCAAAATGTCGTCCATGTAGTCAGGATGAAGCCCAAGAAGGAATTGCCCAGGGTCATGTGACCAAGTAGAAAACAGCAGGTTGCCCTTTTGGGAGTGGGCATTGTAGCATAGATTTTTTTTTTTATCTACGTTAATCAAGTTTCATATTTTAGTTTACTTGTATCAGGTGGATAAATTTAAAAAAGGAATCTTCTGATTGTGCAACTAAAATTTGCTGATGGCTTGCGTCATCTGTTAGAATATCAAATAATCTGTAATTTTTGATCATTTTATAGTTAAGTATCTTTGGAGGAGATAGCTTCAAACTTTACAACTGAGAACTCTGTTAGCCTATTATCTATATAGATTAATTGAGAATGGATATTTGGCCAATTCTGGAATAAATAAAAATCTATTATTAGTTGATATTTATTACTACAGATGGTGCAAGTCATCACCAACTTTTATCAAGAGATGCCTTTTAAAAATATATATTAAATATAACCTTGAAAAAGGTTGGCATTCAGCCAACTCAAATATTTTTTCATCGCAGTAAGGACAGTGGAAATTTGTATTATGTTTAAAAGAAACATTCGCGCTTTTAAGTCCTTTTATTTTATATGTATAGATGGCGCGTTATTGCTTTGTGTTAATTGGTATATAAGTTAAATTTTGATCCAATATATGTATTTTTAATTGATGTACCTAGAGAGGCATTTCTCCCTTTAATTAGGCATCTTCTGAATACAGGGTTTGTCCCAAAAGTAATGAGCCTTTAAAAAAAAAAATTATTGATCAAACACATGTAATACAACTTAATACTCTTCAAAATAGTCTCCCTCTATATTTTTAGGAAAAACTAATTTATTTACAAAGTTTCTTAAACTATTTAGGGAGTATTCACATATTTACATATACAATTATTTACAATAGATAATGAGAAATTATATAACAAATATATTTATACAAGTCAAACCTCTTTAATTCAACATTCCAAGAGATAATTTTGAGAAGTGCAGAGAACCAAAGTTTATTCACACAACAGTTTTGTATAAAAATTTTAAGAATATATAATAATAGAAGATAAAAGTTGATAATTTTTTGTGTTTAAGTTAGATGATTAAATAGTTGTTTATATGTATTATATTTATATCTTATTAGGGAGAGAAAAATGTAATAAAAAAATATTGGTTAGAATCAGGTTTGTATTGATGTTTTAATTTTAAACTAGGGTTTTACCAGATTAAATGCTTTAATTAAAATACTATTCATTACAATTATAAATTGGCGCCGTGGATGTCATTCTTGTGAAACGTCTTGCTCCAAACTTTGTGTATGAGAAGCAATATTTTTATAAAGAGATGATCTGAAGCCCTGGAGGTTGTAGCTCTGTCGCGCAAACCTCACGCTGCTGTTCTGTCTCCGAAGCATGCGAAACACTGAATCTCTCCCGCAGATTAGCAAGTCTACACTCTCTTTCTATAGGCGTTTCGTTAGCACGTTGTTGTTTCCTTTTTTTAGCCTCTGCTTGGCAGTGGCCAAAAGCCTTGCGTTTTTTAGGAGGCATTCAGCTTTCTGAAAAAAAACAAACAAACTGTAAAGCAATGATACAACACAATCTGAATTACAGGGTCCATTATGAAAGAAATGAGCATTTACTGGCAAAATACATTTATTGGTCGTAATTTGTGCAAATGTTCAATATTCTTCAAATTACATTCCTCCTGCATCAATACACTTGCGGAGACGCGTTTGCAACGCCTGAAAGGCACCCTGAAACTCCTCGACAGAAATGCTTCTCAGGAACGTTGTAACATGGTGTTGGATGTTTTCCACGGTTTCCCAATGTTTTCCTTTCATCTCTCTCTTGAGTCGCGGAAACAAAAAGAAGTCACATGGAGCTAAGTCGGGACTGTAAGGGGGGTGAGGGATCACCGAGGTGTTGCTCCGGGCCAGGAAGTTGGCAATGATGAAGGCTGTGTGGCTGGTGGCATTGTCATGGTGGAGCTTGACAGTGTCTTTAATGTCAGTCCTCACGCGTGCGATCCGGCGTTTCAATCTCCTGAGCACCTCCAGGTAAAAGGCTGAGTTTACAGTTTGTCCCTGCGGAACAAACTCACAATGGACTATTCCTTGGATGTCAAAGAAGACAATGATCATCGTTTTGATGCGCGACTTGCTCATTCGCGCTTTCTTGGGACGTGGGGATGATTTTGTGTGCCATGCACAGCTCTGCTGTTTCGACTCTGGGTCGTATTCAAACATTCAGGATTCGTCTCCGGTTACTACAGAGTTCAGAAAGTCCGGTTCATTTTGAATTAAATCCAAGGCACAAGCTTCGCACAGACCTTACGCATTTGCAGATCCACGGTGACTTTTCCATGTACCACAAATGTGGACATGTGTAATGTGTCAGCAATTTGCTGGATGCTTAATCGACGGTCGGTACGCAAAACTTCGAGCACACGATCCACGTTCTCGTCAGTTCTGGCCGTTGTTGGGCGTCCTGAACGGGGTTCGTCGGCGACCTCCTCCCGGCCCTCCTTGAACGCCTTGTGCCACTTCCCACACTGTGATCTTGAAATGCAATCGTCTTTGAAGGCTTTTTGCAGCATCTGGAATGTTTCAGTTGCATTTTTTCCAAGCCTCACGCAAAACTTTATGGCGTATCGTTGTTCAAGCGAACGCTCCATAGCGCTATGTTACAAAAGTTGAAAACACACTTCAAGCGGAGGCATGTATCTCCCCTCACACTGCTCGAACCCAATTGACGACCGGATGGATTGAAAGGGCATATCCCTCCACCACATTTTCCACGGTTTTACCGTGCTGCCATCTATCGTCGCGTCACAATAACATTATGCTCATTCATAATGGACCCTGTATATATATGTTGCCTAGAAATTGAGATAAGAGCTTCAGAAAGGTTAGGCATGAAAATGGTAGTCTTTAAAAAAATACAGTAAAACCCCTCTATAGTGAACCCCATTGGGACGGGACTTTTGGTTCACTATAGCCACGGTTTGGGTATTTAATTTTTTTTGAGGATATAATTAAAGGGCATGCGCAAAAAAAAAAAAAAAAAAAAAGGCTACCTCTTAATATTGGCTGCTTTTTTCCCCCTGATTTAACCTATTTCTATATATTAAAGCTGTATATTAAAATAAAAACAAAATCATGTGAAAATATTGCCTTTTTGATCAGTTCCTCTGATAATTTAATTAGTATAAATGCAACCTGCCCCCCATATGTCAAAAAAATCCAAGAAAAGTATACCTTATATATAAAAATTAAATAAAAACTTTATTAATAATATTTTAAAGGGTATAACAATATATTTTATATAAATAAATATTATATTACAATATAGGATACAAAGGCTTACTTGAAGAAGTCTGTTATTTTTTTCTGCTTTAACATATTCCTCAAAAATTTGGTTTCATATCTAGCAAAGAAATCTTCATTTTTTTAAATGAAGCCTAGCTTGTACTAACCACGTATACAAGGCTTCTAAAAGTGGATAATGACACTGACGATAGCGGCAATAGTTGGGATTGATTCCTCTTTGTAGCATTTTTTTTTATAGTCTTCTTTTTTGCCCCATATCAAAGAAATGCTACTTTTGCTCATTTTCATTTTCTTCCGAAGTTCCGCTTGCGATGTACCACTCTCAATAGCTTTTATGATGGTTAATTTCTTTTCAAGTGATATCTTGGTACGAGCGACTTTTTCTTTGGCACTTCCATTATCTTTTAAAACTGGTTTTAATAATTT
This sequence comes from Cordylochernes scorpioides, assembly GCA_030710605.1. Classification (NCBI taxonomy): domain Eukaryota; kingdom Metazoa; phylum Arthropoda; class Arachnida; order Pseudoscorpiones; family Chernetidae; genus Cordylochernes; species Cordylochernes scorpioides. The sequence continues at coordinate 40,721,033 of CP092866.1, read as the reverse complement.
AAATCATGTTTTAAGGAATTTTCCTAATGTAGAGTTAAGAAATTTAGTTTTCAATAAGGCATGAAAATTTATAAAAGGGCGCAGTATAAAAATAGAACGTAAATAAAAACACCCAATGTCGCTAAATTCTTTGTTTTGAATTGCGATCTGTGAGCTAGAGCTCACACAAAATTTTAATTAGTTTTGAAAATTATAATTTTGGAATTTTAGAATTAAAATTAAAAGTTTGTTATAAGCATGGTATTTTTGATAGAATTTAATATTTTGGGACCAAAATTGGGTTCGTTATAGCGATAGTTCGCTAGTTTGAAAAGTGAAAAGTTCGTTATAACGATGGTAATTTTAATGGAATGGAATTGGGATTTTCGATGGGTTCGTTATAAGGGAAGGTTCGTTATATCCATGGTTCGTCTTAGCGGGGTTTTACTGTATGTAAAATTTCTGCAAAAGAAGAATAATCCGCATATAAGTTATGAAAAATTCGATATTAAAATAAAAAATTGAATGAATAACTAAATATAATATTTTTTAAACAAAATGTAAATAAAAAAAAAAGGATATATAAATATATTGAATTTAAAGAATAGTTATATATATCGTACATAGATGGCGCCACGATTTAGGTCATCGGACCATTACTTCGCATTTTCCCCGCTAGAGGCACTACTTTCGAGCTAACTCGAAAAATATTCTATATAGAGACCTTATATATACACTTCGTTCTCTTTTTATGCGGTTTTGGAGTTATGCGGTGCAAGAAAAAAAAATATTATTCGAATTTCGAACATTTTTTTTTTGGTGATTCACTTTTTCTGAAAACGAATAAGAATAACAACTACAACTCTACTATTACGCAATCAATACAAAGAAAGAATTTTGTAACGTTCTGGTTGTTAAGTTATCCAACAAACAGTAGAGGGGAAGTTCCAATGTCTTTTATTCCGCGCCTGCCGGTGTCTTACACAACTCGTGCAAAACCAAAATCAAAACTGAAAACTCGCCGGCGTGCCAACTGCCGTTACAAATTTCTTTTTTCTTTTATTGACATGTTTTCTCTTGATTTGTTCTTAAAAACAAAAGAGACAAAAACAAAAATACCTCGTTAAAATTGCGTGTTTTTATGCTGCATTTTGTTTTTGTATGAAACTAATTAAAAAAGCCTGCATATTGGAAAGCATTAGAAAATAAAACTTTGTGAAAGAAGGTTACTACCGAAAACCGGAAGATAAATTACACAAGTGAATTGTAAGTTTTTTTGAATAATTTTAGTGCGTAATTGTACATTAAGTTTTTTCTATAATTTTTAGTCCTCTTAAAGAAAATGTGTGACAATAATAAAAACAAAAAAGAAGTGCAATTTCGCTAGAAACCAAAATTATAATTCTCGATTGCTTGGCGAAAGAAGAAAGATCAACAGCAATAGGTAAACGTTATAATTTAGGCGAATCTACTATAAGAGCAATAAAAAAAAATGAAGCGGCAATAAGAAGATCAGTCAGATCTGGTACAAATTTGAGTTCTAAAATTTCATCATATTCAAGAGGCACTTTAATAGAAAAAACAGAAAAGGCTCTCGTAATTTGGATTGAAGATTTAACTCAAAAAAGAATTCCGTTAGATGGACATTTAATCAAGATGAAAGCCCTTAAATTTTACAAGGAGTTAAAAGAATCAGAGCCATCTACATCTTCACGTGAAAGTAATCCACAATTCTCTGCCAGCACAGGGTGGTTAACTGGTTTTATAAAAAGACATTCTTTTCATAATCTAAAAATAAAAGGTGAGGTGGCTTCTGCAGATGAAGAAGCTGCTAGAAAATATCCTGAAAAGTTGGCTAAAATTATTAAAGATGGAGGATATTGTGCCCATCAAATCTTCAATGCTGATGAAACAGGATTGTTTTGGAAAAAAATGCCAACCCGTACTTACATTGCAAAGTCCGAAAAAAATGCCAGTGGTTTTAAAGCTGCTAAAGATCGAGTTACTTTATTGCTGTGCAGCAATGCATCTGGCGATCGAATGTTAAAACCGCTGCTTGTAAATCGATCTTTAAAACCACGTGCATTAAAAGGAAAAGACTTAAATACACTGCCTGTACATTGGATGGCAAACAAGAAGGCCTGGGTAACAACGGCTATTTTCACTGAATGGTTCAATAAATGCTTCGCACCCGAAGTAGAAAATTATATGAAAGAGATGGGTCTCGAATTTAAGATCTTATTAATTCTTGACAATGCACCAGGTCATCCAAACTTAGAACATCCAAATATAAAGGTAGTTTTTTTCCCTCCAAACACAACGAGCCTAATTCAACCATTAGATCAGGGAATTATTTCAACATTTAAAAAAAATATATATGTAATAATAAAAAAATATATATATAATAATAAATAGTTATTTAATTTTATAGTCCAGTTTTGTATTAAGATTATCTTCACTATTATGATCATTTAAATTCAAATTATAAAATTTGTAAAATGTTATTAATTTGTAGATAGAGAGAAAAAAAAAATCCTTTACTTCTAATACATCATCAAGTTAATTATATATTTATAATTAATAACAATAAAAATTAACAACGTAACGTCTATTTGAATCGGCTTTTACACGTCATTTAGACATACTCTATCCTATATATAGAATAATAGAAGTGATAATATATTTAATATTACAAATTTTAGTAGTTAGAGAAAAGAGAGAAAGACAGAACCATGCACTTTTAATCAAACTAATAATAAGGAAAAAAAAAGGTTTGTAAAGAAGGTAGATAAGATTGTTAGTATATATATTTTTTATATTTTATTCTTTTTTTTTTTTTTAAAGATTTTTTAAGGTTTTTTTTATTTTATAATATGATTATAAATAGTTGTATTTAGTAATATATCTATAGTATGAATTAACATTTGTTATAAGTTTGGTTATTATGTTTTGAAACCCTAATGGTAGACCAGACATACACAAAAAAATTTAAATTGAAATAAATTGGAAAAAGAGATCTGCTGGACCGGGGATCTTCAGATAAAAGCCCAGCTGACATTTCACCCCTTCTTTATTATGTCATAGACCTCTTTTAAACCGGATTTTATGTGTTAATATTAAGTTATTTCAGTGAAATATTTAAATGAACATATATAACAGATACAATTGTTAACAAATTCCAACTGTAAACCTACCTCGACAGCGGCGTCCTCCATTGTGAATATCTATTTCTGGCTGACACATGTTGCGGGGGGGACATTTCAAATTTAGACCATTTATTCTGAATTTTTTGAACAACAAGACAATTAAAGAAGAAAGGAAAAATAGTTAAGGGAAGAAAGCTAAATTTCATAATCTTTACAGCTAGTTATATCAAAATAACTGATTCAACACTTATTCATCTTTTAATATTCCTTTAAAAAGGCAAATTATAAGAGTTTAATAAAGCTATTAATTGTGCAAATTCACCTTTATTTAATTTCCATTTTCCTCCCCAGAAATTGGAGATTAAACAAAATGAACTCTATACTACAACACTTTAAAAATCTTGTGAAAAAATCTTTTAATCAGTTATTTAATCAAAGTTTAATTAACTGATGAGAATGATAATTTATATCAAGTAGATTTGATTAGATTAGCAAGCTAAATCTAAATTAATTATAAAAATAAATAGTTGTTTAGTTTTATAGTTTAGTTTTGTATTAAAATTATCTTTATTACTTTGTTTATTTAAATTCAAATTATAAAATTTGTAAATTGATATTATTTAATTGAGATAGAGAAAAAAAATGCTTTACTTCTTACACATAATCCATGTATATTTATAATTAATAACTGTTGGAATAGCGATCAAAATTGGCGTGGAGCATTGGGGGATCGACCAATCAACGGCCGCGGCGGCGCTGCGGTCGACGTCAATATATATAGTCTTTGTCTCTCGCCTTCCTACATATACTTGCCTTTAAAATTTTGCTACTTTAACATCTTGTTTTAAGTTACTTTGTTTAATAAATAATCCTTTTATTCCTTGATTCAATCTCAAACTTCAACAGGTTATGGGCCCAGCACGCTTCCACTGCGCCTAAAAGGATTAACCGCCAGCAGTGAGTAAGCCTTTGTTTTGCTTGAAGTTTAGGCGTCAACCGCCAACCATAACCCTAGTTTCTTTTTGTCGTTGGCCGATTCCAAGACAAAGAAGATGAGCGAAGATTGTCTTTCAAGGATTAAAGTTTTTAATGGTGAAAACTTTTCACTATGGAAATTCCAATTCAGGCTTCTTTTGGAACAACAAAAATTACTAGAATTATTGGAAGGCTTAGAAATAAAGCCGAATGTTGTTTCCTCCGACAGTAACTCTGAAAGTTCACTACAGAATTGGAAATCAAAGGACGTTAAGGCAAGGATGTTGTTATCACAGGCAATCGAATTAAGGTTTCTTCAGCCCCTGATGAACTGTACTTCCACTTCACAAATGTGGCAGAAATTACTTGCTATTCATGAACAAAAATCCGAATTTACTATTGGCCTACTTTGGCAACAATTCTTCGATGCACGATTGACATCGGAAACAATAAGTGATTACATAGCAAAAATTGAAAATATTTCTGCACAAATTTCACAAATGGGCGGAACCATAACGGAAGATCAAAAGGTAGCAAAAATTTTAAATACTTTGCCTTCGAGTATGCGCTACTTTGTTGCAGCCTGGGAATCGTTAGATCCGAAAGCTCAAACTCTTAACAATTTAACTGCAAGACTTTTGATTGAAGAAACAAGGAATCAACAAAGCGGTTCTTCTAAACAAGATGAGGCCTTATTACACAGGCAAGCACGAACGAAGCCTAAAGATACACAACGTTCTTTTCAAGATGCCAAGAAGAACACTAAATGCCACTATTGTCACAAAATTGGACATTGGAGCCGCGAATGTAGAAAAAGATTAGCTAATGAGAAAAATAAATCCAAAAATCTTCATGATTCAAAAGGAAGTTCAAGTGATTTTGGACTTATTTTGTGCGATAATCAAGTAGAGCCCAATGATATTTGGTATGCTGACAGCGGTGCAAGCTGCAGCATGACATTTCGACGAGAGTGGTTCAAGACCTACACGCCGTTCACCAGTGATCATCCAATCTACTTGGGAGACAACTCGACACTACTTGCAGAAGGCATGGGAGACATCGAGATTCAAGCCTACGTCGACGGTGGATGGTACAATACGTACATAAGAAATGTGCTCTACTTGCCGCAACTAAAGAAAAATTTGTATAGCCTTTCTACGTCCACAAGAAGAGGATTCAACGTCATTATCAAACATGACAAGCTACAGATCTTCATGGATAATGACCTAAAAGCCGTAGGAGTGCGTCATGACGGCCTCTACAAGATGCTCTTCAAGGTTACGTCATCATCACAAGGATACATCACCAGCGAGAACAAGCTTCAGTTGTGGCACGAGAGACTTGCGCATCTTCCAGTTGCTACACTTCGAGAGATGGCGACCAAAGGATTGGTGGATGGTCTGCAGCCTCAAGATTTAGAGGGAGAATTTTTCTTCTGTGAAGGATGCCAACTTGGAAAAGCCCATAGAAAGTCCTGCTATCCCTCAGATGGCAAAAACTACCAGCTAGGTGAGTTTATTTATGCTGATATTTGTGGCCCAATGCAGACTCAATCATTAAGTAAATATCTGTATTTCTGCTTATTTAAAGATTACTTTAGTGGTTATCGCCATATTTATTTTATTAAAAACAAATCAGATGTGCTAGATATATTCAAAGAATATGCTACTCTAATCTATACTCAAACTGGAAATAAGATAAAAGTTCTTAGGACTGATAATGCGCTAGAATTCAAAAGCGATAATTTTGCAGATTTATGTAAAAGATTTGGGATAATTCACGAGTTCACTGCACCTTATGTGCACGAACAGATAGGACGTATAGAAAGAGACAATCGTACGATTGTGGAAGCAGCCAGGTCCATGCTAAATTCACGAAATCTTCCAGGATTTTTTTGGGCTGAGGCATGTAACACAGCAACTTATATTCTAAATAGAAGTGCGACTAAGCAAACCCCTGGAACGACACCTTATGAACTTTTCTTTGGCACAAAGCCTAATGTAGCTAACTATAAAATATTTGGCTGTAATGCTTATATGCATATTCCCAAAGAAAACCGTAAAAAGTGGGATAATAAATCGATAAAACTTATGTTTTTAGGTTATGAGAATACAAGCAAAAATTTTAGATTATGGGATTGGAAAACTAGAAAAATAAGAATTTCTAAAGATGTCACATTCGATGAGAAAGCTACTCCACATTCAGATAGAGAATCTACCAAACCGAAAGAAATAATATTTCAGATTAACAGCGCTCCGGATGAATCACCAGTTGCAACAACAAACTTCCCAGTGCAGGAAATGCTGCCAGTATCCGATATCAGTTCGCATCCAATGATAACACGCTCTAAAGTTTCGAATAGCCAATGTAACTTTGCGCTCGCTGATGAACCCAGTAACTATATAGATGCAATAACAAGTTCAGATTCAGAAAGATGGAAATTAGCCATGGATGAAGAGATTGATGCATTAAATAAAAATAAAACATGGACTTTAGAACGTCTGGCAGATGGTCATAAACCTATCGGTTGTAAATGGGTTTATAAAATTAAAACGGAGTCCGATGGTACAATTCAACGGTTCAAAGCCAGATTAGTTGCAAAAGGCTATTCTCAAATCAAAAATGTTGACTATTTCGATACGTTTAGCCCAGTAGTCAGGTATGATTCGTTACGCATTCTTTTATCACACGCTGCTTCTGAAAGGATGTTTCTTAAGCAATTCGATGTAAAGACAGCTTTTCTCAATGGCGAATTAGAGGAACTTGTTTATCTTGAACAACCAGAAGGCTACAAGAGAGATGATAATAGCTGCTATAGATTACATAAAAGTCTGTATGGTCTGAGACAATCTTCTAGAAATTGGAATAAGAAATTTACCAATTTTTTGTATAGCCATAATTTCAAAACATCAGACGCCGACCCGTGCATTTTCATTGGAACACACAATGATTCAAATGTTATCTTAGCTCTCTATGTTGATGATGGAATTATTCTATCTAAAGATAAAGAGGCAATAGCTATTATAATGGATGAGTTAGAACACGCATTTGATATTACATCTGGAAGTGTTAACTTTTTTGTTGGGCTACAAATAGAGCAGTCAGAAGATAGGGCAAGTATTTTCATTCACCAGTCATCATATATTGACAAAATTTTGAGTAAATTTAATATGGCTGACTGTATTCCTGCTTCGGTGCCTATGGATCCTTCTGTCATCTTAACAAAGCAGGACTGTCCTACTCCAGAACAAAAGGAAAAGATGCCTAAATTCCCTTTTCGAGAAGCTGTTGGATCCCTTATGTTTGCATCATGTGTTTCACGTCCAGATATCACTTATGCAGTTTCACAAGTTAGCAAATTCCTAGAATATCCAGGACCTGCACATTGTACAACAGTGAAGAATATTTTCCGTTATCTGAAAGGCACTCCACACATGGGAATTCTCTTCACTGGACAAGACCAACTTGTTGGCTACTCTGATAGTGATTTTGCTCGTGATGTTGACTCCAGAAAAAGTACGACTGGTTATGCCTTCATGATGAACGGAGGAACTGTTTCTTGGGCAAGCCAACGACAACCAATTATCGCACTTTCAACCACCGAAAGTGAATACATCGCTGCCTGCAGTGCTGCTAAGGAATTGATTTGGATCAGAAGACTTCTACAGGGCATCGGCTGTGATATTACTAAAGAAACTGAACTTTATATCGACAACCAAGCAGCAATAAAACTTGTTGAAAATCCAGTATTCCACAAACGAACGAAACATATTGATGTTCGCTACCACTTCATTAGATCCAAACATGAAGAAGGTGAACTTAAAGTGCATCATGTTTGCAGCTCAGAACAGCTAGCTGATATAATGACTAAACCTCTTCCACGAAACAAATTCCACTACTTAAGAGGTCTACTGAACATTTTGGATCGAGAGGGAGTGTTGGAATAGCGATCAAAATTGGCGTGGAGCATTGGGGGATCGACCAATCAACGGCCGCGGCGGCGCTGCGGTCGACGTCAATATATATAGTCTTTGTCTCTCGCCTTCCTACATATACTTGCCTTTAAAATTTTGCTACTTTAACATCTTGTTTTAAGTTACTTTGTTTAATAAATAATCCTTTTATTCCTTGATTCAATCTCAAACTTCAACAATAACAATAAAATTTAACAACGTAACGTCTTTTGCAATCGGCTGTTACCCGTCATTTAGACATACTCTAATTTATATATAGAATAATAGAAGTGAGAATATATTTAATAGTATAAATTTTAGTAGTTATATATAGAGAAAAGAGAGAAAGACAGAACCATGCACTTTATTCAAACTAATAATAAGAAAAAAAAATTTTGTAAAGAAGGTAGATAAGATTGTTAGTATATATATATATATTTTATAATTTTATATTTTATCCTTTTTTTTAATAATTTTTTAAATTTTTTTATTTTATAATATGAATAAATCTAGTTGTATTTAGTAATATATCTATAATATGAATTAACTTTTGTTATAAATTTGGTTATTATGTTTTGAAACCCTAATGGTAGACCAGACATATACAAAAAAATGTAAAATGAATTAATTAGTGGAAAGAGAAATCTGCTGGACCGGAGATTTTCAAATAGAAATCCAGCGACATTTCACTCCTATTCTATTATGCCATAGATTTTTCTTCGACCGGATTTTATGTGTTAATATTAAGTTGTTTTAGTGAAACATTTATATGCACAGATTTAACAAATACAAGTGTTAAGATATTTTAACTGTCACCTACCTCATCTGTGACGCCTTCTTCTGTAAACAGCTATTTCTGGTTAACATCTGTTGCGGGAGGGGACACATGTTCGTCCCTTCAAAATTAGACTGCTTTCTCAGAAATTTCAGATCAATAAGACAACTGAAGAAGAAAGAAAATAGATAAGGGAAGAAAGTTAATCTTTATAATCTTTACAGTTAGTTATATTAATATAACTGATTTAATTATTATTTATCTTTTAATTTTCCTTTAAAAAGGTAAATTATTAGATGATTAATAAAGCTATTAATTTTGAAAATTCATTTTTATTTAATTTCCATTTTCCTCCCCAGAAATTGGAGATTAAATAAAATGAACTCTATATAATATTACTTTAAAAGTCTTGTGAAATTTTTTTTAAAATTAGCTATATAATTTAAGTTTAATTAACTGTTAAAGATTATAAATTTGTATTAGTTATTATTAAGAGAAATTATAAAAAGTTGATTTAATAAATGGATATTTCCATTTTTTTTTTTTAAAGTATTTTATAATTGATATACTGTTGAAATATTTTACTTGTTTAATACTAAATTTATTTTTAATAAATTCCATGTTTAAATTTTTAACATCTTCTATGAAATTTTTTAATATATTATTTATTCTATAAAATCTTAGAAACTGAGCAAAATATATATGTCGCATACCTTGGGATATTTGCATGGTATTGTTTTATTTTGTATATTTGTATATTTACATTTTGTTTCTTTTAAAAGGATGGTGAATTTGCATGTCCTCGAGAAGCGCGATATTTATATATAGGTCAAAAAAGGTAATAAAGTAGAATTTCTTTTGCTTAGGATCTTCTCTTATTCATTCTTACTCGTTCTTTTAAATAGAACATCACAATATGGCGCAGCCGACAGGATCACTAGTCTTATACTTCAGGGATGAAAAGGTGATTGGATTTGGTTTACACTCTGGTGAGGAGATTATTGATATTCCAGAAGAATACCAGTCACCAGAGCATCATGAAAGGACTTTTAAGTATGGTAAGAAACCAATGGCATTTTATCTGAAAAAGAGTTCAAACCGATTTGTTGGTGTTCCAACTAGCCTTATACAATGGTATGCCGATAGAGAATTTGATAAGATCAAACTTATTAAGCAAGACATGCAAGAGGAAGAAACAGACTTGGCAGATTCGACCATGGAGAGCCTCATCAGGACGATGGCGGACCAGCAGCGCTTAATGACGGACTTTCTTCTTAATAATAAGAGTGAAATCAGGGTAGGTAGGCCAGTTAAAATGGATGTGGCTACCTTTGATGGAAGAAACGCGGATCCTAAAATTTGGATCAAAGTATATGAAAACATTTGTGGAAACAATGGATGGGTTGGAGACGAGGTTAGAATCAATGGAATGCGATCATACCTGACAGGATCGGCTTTGTTATGGTTCGACAACAAATTCCAGGATGAAGAGGAATATTGTTGGAAGGATTGGAAGCAAGAATTTATTTGTTCTTTTAACAAAAATCCCATTGTGAGTTACGACCGTGCTTTCAATTGGAGATATCGAGGAGGATCCTTGGTGGAGTATTTTTACCAGAAACAAGGAAAGATGCGACTTGGTATGCCTGGCCTTAGCGAGGAATTATTGATTATTGGGATAATTCATGGACTTCCCCAGTATATGCAGGAGCAACTGGCCACGGCAAATATCAAATGCAAGCAAAATCTACTCAAACTCCTGGAGAACATCAGGCCTATATCGGAAAAGAATTATTCTGAATCCAGGCCGTCTGCAAGAACTCTTGGCACAGTCAAGAAACCAGTTCATTTTACTGAATCTAGTGACACGGGGTTACACCAGGCGGCGAATGATAGAAATGGTTCGTTCTTGTCAAAAAACTGACGAGTATGGGTTCGCCGGTCCAATGGTCAAAATCGACCATTTTTTCGATTTGTGATTCTCCCCATTCCTTCATTGATGTGACAATAAACTCTCAGTTAGTAAAGGCCTATCTGGACAGCGGTTCTTCTCTCAACCTGATACATAGAAATTTAACACAAAAAAACAGGTGGAAAACATACCCTACCAAGACTTTAATAAACACAATCAACCATAGTAAATTCACTGCTACCGAAGCCATTAATCTGGTTCTGGAGGCTGGGGAGCAATCAATCAAGATCCAGGCCATTGTCCTCCCAGATATGCTCTTTGATCTGTTAATTGGTAAGCCTATGTTAAAATCCCTGAAAGTGAAGTGGGACTTCTTTACAGATCAGATCAGTTTCTTTTCTGAAACTGGCCCGAACCTCGTTACCAGGAGGGATGTCGAGGCCCAATACCCCAGCCTTTGCAAAAGGACTTTTCCAATAATTTCAAAATTTGAAGTTGACTTTGGACTGCAAGAAAATTTTCGAGTTGTCAGTGCAAAGCCATATCAATTGGAGAATACAAAAAGAAACTGGTTAAATATGAAAATTAGATCGATGCTAAGCGAAGGAATAATTAAACCATCAAACTCGGCATTTGCATCTCCTTGCATAGTAATTCCAAAAAAGAATGGAGACTATCGATTATGTGTCGACTATCGAAGGATTAACGATGAAACACTTTTGGATGGTAAAAAAGGTAATAATGTAGAATTTCTTTTGCTTAGGATCTTCTCTTATTCATTCTTACTCGTTCTTTTAAATAGAACATCACAATATACCTTTGCAGCAATTTAATGATATATTAGAATTTATATTGCAGTATTTTATAATATTGAAATTATAATTAGTTTTTTTTATTATAAATTTTAATAGCATTATTTGTAAGGTTTATATTTAGGTCTAAAAAGTTAACTTTTTTGTTTCTATTAATTTTTTCATTGTTCTTAAGTTTCAAGTATTTAGGATATATTTCAGGTATTATGTTTTTAAACTGTGGGTTATTAAATATAAATATGTCATCTACAAAACGGAACATTTGCCAATTAACATTATTTTGTAGAAAGTATTCTCTTTCGTACCAGAATAGTATTAGGTTGGCTAATAAAGGACTTGATGAAGTTCCCATGGGAACGCCTTCTGATTGAATATATATTTTATTTTTAAATTCTATATAATTAAAATTTAAAAATGTTTCCAGTAGAGTTTTTGCTGTTTTAAGATCTAATTTAATTGTTTTATATCTGTTATGAATAATTTTAATGTAGAAAGTTTTGTCATTAATGAATTCGTTAAATAAATTGGTTATTTTATTATTTAGATCTCTTAAACTTATTTTAGAATATAGGTCCTCAAAATCAAATGTGTGAACTGTATCAATGTTTGTTCAATTGTTCATTAAATAGTTAATGATTTTTTTATTTGAGTCGATAAATTTATAATTATATTTACAGTAAAACCCCTCTATAGTGAACCCCAATGGGACAGAGCTTTTGGTTCACTATAGCCACGGTTTGGCCATTTTTTTTCAACTTTTCTAAATTTTTAGACCATATGAAAAGGCAGCTACTTAATAATGGTCACTTTGTTTTAATTCCCTAAATTGACCTATTTCTTTACAGTAATGCTGAATATCAAAAGAAGTATTTTTATAATAGGTTATTCTTATCATTAGCATACATGTTTATATATAAACCTATGTATTATTTTAAAATTATGCCAAATCCCCTAGGCAAAACATTATTAATTATATATTTAAAAGTATTTTAGAACATCTTTCTCAAATAATATAATACTAAATTTATTTGAAAAAATGCCTCTAATACCTTGTTGTTTGAAAGGGAAAAGTAAAATTAGAAAATCAGAATTGTCTTAAAATATTGTTATTTCCATCAAAGGAATAAAGCTCCGTGTATTCTGAATCAATTGAGGATGAATCAAAAGTATCCAATTCAGAAAAATCGGACGCGAAACATGTTGATACGATAGCGCGATCGGTAAAATTGCGAATAAAAAACACCAATTTGCAAACACCAAATCGGTAGGGAAACGGCTGGCCAGGGTGAATATCCGCGAACCCTGAATGAGTCATATACCTAAAAAGAATTCCATTCTAAAAATAGAACTGTAGTGGTAGTTTTTGAGACTTTAGATGTCGATTTGTTTGTGGCCCATGAGACACGGGTTGGGGGAAATGTTTTTTTTTTTTCATCTTCTTCTTCTTTCAATTTCCACATATTCTTCTGAAGTGTATATTAAATTTTATTTTTAACCTCTTATTCAAACCATTTCTGGCTCTTTAAAATTATTTGGAATTATTTTTTAGCCTAGATTAAACTTGACATAGAATGCTTCTAAAAGCCACTGTTTTTTTTTTTAGAACGCCATTCTCTGTTTCTTTTCTTTATTTTGGAAGCCATTTGTATTTTTCTTCTATTTCAAAATTGTCGAATGCAAAGATATTCTATTAAATAAAAGTATAATGGCGTAAAAATTTACACAACATACAGCAAAAATAGAATGGAAATGAAAACAAACAATGTCGCTAATTTTTTGTTTTGAAATCGCGATCCGTGAGCTGAAACATGCTCAAAATTTTGTTGTTTAATTTTTTTTTAAAATCACAATTTTAAGTTTGTTATAAACATAGTATTTTTAATAGATTTTATCATTTTGGGACCGAAAATAGGTTCGTTATAGGGGTAGTTAGTTATTTTAAAAATCGCAAAGTTCATTATAACGATGGTATTTTCAATGGAATGGAATCTGGCATCCCCGTGGGTTCGTTATAAGGGAAGGTTCGCTATATCCAGGGTTCGTATTAGCGGGGTTTTACTGTATTAGTTAATTTATTTATAACAAATTGTAGTGTTGAAGCTAATTGTATATCAATGTTTTTTATAACTGAATTTATTCCTGATGTGATTGTTCTGAATGAAATTGGTTTTTTGTGTAATTTAGGAATTATATAGAACTTTGGTATGTTTGGATTTTTGTTGTAATTATACATTTTTAGTGAATTTTCCACATTTTTGATGTCTTTTTTGATTTTTGTGGCTCTAGTTCTAGCAAAAGTGTATTTATTATTATTATCAATTTCCTTTTTTAGCATATCGTGGTATAGATTTTTACAAATGATAGATAAATTATTGGAACATTTATCTATAGGAGTGATAATAAAGTCCTTCTGTAATTTAATTATATTTTCTTTAAAAGAAGGAATATCTGAATTAGGTTTTGTGTATTTAAGTGTATTATTATAATAATTTATAATTTCTTTTTTAATATTATGTTTCCATTCTAGAAAAGTAAATTCTGGAATACTGTATTTTATACTAGTTTTATTTATGAAAATGTCTATATCTTTTAATATAGATTTAATTGTATTATTATAATTGTGTTTAATTTGAGGTATATATTTGTACCCTTTATTTAAAATATCCTGATATTCTGGATTTAAAAAAGAAAAATTGCTAGTTAATATATGACCTGAGAGTTTATATTTATCTATATAGTTGTTGCAATTACATTTAATTTTTTTAAAATTTGTTAAATTATTAATAAATTGGTTATAATTGCAAACTAAACTACCTATATTTTTGTTGTATTTCCAGATTGTTTTAAAATTTAAATTTTTTATAGGGAAAAGATTATTGATGTTTTGGTTATTAAAAATATTATTAAATTTAATATGATTAAATAAATTGTTATTAAATTTAATGATAATATTAATGTTATTAGTAGATTGTTTAATTTTTCTGTATTTAAAGATGTTGTGTGTGATATCTATTAATCTGTTAGTCAGATTATGAATTTTAATATATTCTATAAGTTGGATAAATTTATTATTATTTAGTTTAAATAATGTTTTAATAAATTTATCGATGAAGTTGTTAGTATACATTTGTTTTGGGTCCAGTAATTCTTCAAATTCAATGTAACCTAATTTATTGGTAGTTTTACCTCTAGTTTTATTAGGATTAGTTTTAAATTCATTTTTTTTTTGTATTTGCAGCTGATTTCATAAGTTGAAATTTCTTCTGTTTGTGGTTTGTATGTGTAGTTTAATTCGTCGTTAAGTCCATAAGGGAATAATGTGTTGTGTTTATAAATGTAGTTGTTTTCTAATAATAGTCGTTGTTTTTTGTTTTGACATATGTCTAGTATTTCTATCTTAAAGTTGTTAAAAGTATGTAATTGATTGTGTTCTTTCATATATATATTACCAATTGATTTTTTAGCGTGGTTTCTATGTAGGTTTATTCGTATATTTAATGGATTACACGTTTGTCCTATATATGATAGTTGACAAATTTGGCATGTTAATTTATAAATAGTATTTACTAATTTACAACTAGTCGTTTGAAATGTGTCATGGTTCTTAAGAGAGGGACAAGTTTAACAATTCTTTCTTAGGCAATTTTTAGCGAGTGTTAATTAACATAAAAGAGGTGCTAACCCTAATATGTTTGTAGTTTTTTTTAGTTTTTTAGTTTGTTATTCTTATGAAGATTTTAATTTACTAAGTGATCGACAACATGGCTTTAGAAGATCGAAATCTAATATTACTGCACTAACTGAGATAATAAAAATTGCGCTAGAACATAAAACAAGAGAATATGCAGCAATAATTGCAGTGGATATTAGTGCAGCGTTTGATAATGCATGGTGGCCGGCCTTGATGAAAAGACTAGATGAAGATGGTGTGCAGGCTTCAATGATAAAACTTCTACAATCATACTTTGATAATAGAAGAATAAGACTTAGATATTCCTCAACTGAAATTAATAAGAAACTAAGTAAAGGATGTCCACAGGGAGGACCACTGTCTCCCACATTATGGAATATTCTTATTAATGAGATACTGAATAATAATCTGGATGATAACTGTGAAACAATAGGATATGCATAAACTCCTGAACAACTAAGAAAGACAATAGATAATGTATTAAGAAAAATCAATGAGTGGTGTGAAAGTTGTAAATTGTCAGATGAAAAAACAAAAATATTATATTTATTTAAATGCAATAGCGATATAATAGTCTCAGGTAGCAAGTTAACGATCATAAAAGTAACTAGAGCTAGTGGATACCTATTTGGCCTGACAAAGAAAGCATGGGGTCTAGACTTTAGACGAAGACTGATACTGTATAAGACATTATATCGAAGTAAAATTACATACGGTTATCCAATATGGTATCCATTCATAAACAAAAAGTCTAAGGACAAACTAAATTCTCTTCAATATACAGTAAAACCCCTCTATAGTGAACCCCAATGGGACAGAGCTTTTGGTTCACTATAGCCACGGTTTGGCCTTTTTTTTTAACTTTTCTAAATTTTTAGACCGTATAATTAAAGGACAGCTATACACACAAGAAGAGGCTTCCTCTTAATAGTGGTCACTTTGTTTTAATTCCCTTAATTGACCAATTTCCTTACATTAATACTGAATAATAATAGAAATCATTAGATGATAGGTTCTTATCATTAACATACATGTACCTCTATGTCTAATTTAAAAATCAAGACAAATCCTAGGCAAAGTTTTATTAAATATATATTCAAAGATATAAAATGATTTTAAAACATCATTATCAAATTATATAATACATTGTTTACTTGGAAAAATGGCTCTAACACCTTGTTGCTTCAAAGCATTCTTCAAGCATTGCACCATTCAAATAAAGTTAGTGTTTTTCTTCCATTTCATTTTCCCACATATTCTTCTAGGTCTAGATTTCGTTTTTTTTTTTTTTTTTTTTTTAACCTGTCAAGCAAAACATTGCTGGCTTTAAAATCACCATAGTTAATGGCATAAAAATAGATTTTGTTGCATCACGGGACCATTTATTTGGATTTTTTTTTTTAGCCCTAAAACGTAGATCGCGATCGCGGCAAAAGTTGAGGTTGATTCCTCTTTGTAACAATTTTTAATAGCTTTATATTTTATCTTTTATAATAGAAAAGTTATATTCTCTTATTTTAATATGTTCTTAACATTTTGCCTGTGTTGTTTCACTTTGAAAATTTCTGAAAATGGCCTTTTTTTTTCTTTTTTTTTAAAGAAATAACGCTTTTGTTTTTAAAATGCCTTTGTTTTCTTCATTTTGGAAGCCATTTGTATTTTTATATTTCAAATTTAATGGATGAAAATATATTCTATTTAATAAAAAGTATAATTCGTTAAAATTTATACAACATACAGCAAAAATAAAGTGCAAAATTCAAAACAAACAATGCCGCTAAATTTATTGTTTTGAAATCGCGATCCGCGAGCTGAAACATGCCAAAATTTGGTTGTTTTAATTTTTTTTTTTTTAAATTACAATTCTAAGTTCGTTATAAGCATAGTATTTTATATAGATTTTATTATTTTGGGACCGAAAATGGGTTCGTTATAGGGGTAGTTCATTATTCTAAAAATCGCAAAGTTCGTTATAACGATGGTATTTTCAATGGAATGGAATTGGGAATCGGCGTGGGTTCGTTATAAGGGAAGGTTCGTTATATCCAGGGTTCGTATTAGCGGGGTTTTACTGTAATATTTTAAAACATTGTATACAGGCCTACAGTACAACATCATCGGATTGTACACACATACTTGCACAAGTCCCCAAACTTACTGAATATATTGAATCTAACATGTTGAAAACCGAAATAAATTACAATCGATTTGACTCTTCAAGTAGGAATATAATTTCTAATTATATAAGGGAAAAATTGCAGAAATACTATGAGAAGACTAACGCCATTTTCAAGTCCTTCTTTACTGATTCCCAAATACCCAAATATGTCAAGCCAAATTTTTACAACGTTCAATTTTTTACTGGACACGGTAACTTTAGATCATATTTGTACAAGGTCAGAAAGACGGATTCGCCTAAATGCTCATGTGGTGCAGACGAAGAAAATCCTGTACATATTCTAACGGACTGTCGACTTGTAGAGGACTTGAGAGTCAAAAATCAAATAAATATAAATTGTCTAAATCAAATAGTTAATAATAGAGATATGTATATAAATTTTAATAGATTTTGTAGAATGTTTTTTAGTAATAGATAGCCTGGGCTGTAATAAATGGTAAATGCTGTTAGGTATATGCTGTAAATAGCTCTAAATTTCTGTTCTTAACTGTGATGTTCACTAATATTCATTATAGGGTAATTAAATCGTTAACTAACTGACAAATACGTTAATAATTTCTATTATAATAACTAAAATCATATTAATAATTACTGTAAAAGCTCCCAAACTTGTGTATGCATGCAAATATCCAAGACGGATATCGCGTGCTTTGTAAATGATAATAAATAAAGCTGTGAATTTTATTATTGTCTTCTAAACGTATGTTAGAGTAAAGATCTTCAAAATCAAATGTGTGAATTGTAATGATCTTTTATTTTTTCGTTATTCGATTATTCGTTAGGAAGTTAATAATTTTTTTATTAGAATCTATGAATTATAATCATGTTTGTTAGTTATTTTATTAATGATGAATTGAAGTGTTGAAGCTAGTCTCAAATCTATGTTTTTTATTACTGAGTTTATTCCTGATGTGAATGTTCTGAATGAAATTTTGTGTTTGTGTAATTTAGGAATAATATAAAATTTCGGTATGTTTGTGTTTTTGTTGTAATTTATAATTTTTAGTGAGTTTTCTACATTTTTAATATCTTTTTTGATTTTAGTTTCAGTTGTTCTTATGAAAGTGTATTTACTATTGTTATTGATTTCATATTTTAGAAGGTCAAATTTCGAACCTTCTGTAGAACAGCTCAATACCCTTTCACGAGGTCTTAAATATAGATTTCCATCTAAAACTGACCGTATTTCGATTATCGCAGGCGTAGAATCATCCATCACCCGCCTAAACCACCAAGAGAAGTACAAGATCAGGAAACATGTCTCAACAGTTCTTAATAACTCAATCCAGGATAACAGCCACAATAACAAAAAATTGTTAATCCAGTCCCTCTCTAGAAATAAAGACATTGTCATTACAAAATCTGATAAAGGCTCAAGAACAGTCATCATGAACACCAAGGATTATACAACCAAAATGAATGCAATATTGAATGATCCCCTTATTTTCACCCCTATTTCCTTACAGGAAGAGAATTTAGCCATCATTAAATTTAAAAAAGAAATTAATATTCTTGTAAAGAAAAAATCCATCACCACAGAAGAATGCAAGTCCTTTATGTCGAACATTTATGGGAAAGCATACATATATGGCCTGCCAAAATTGCACAAAGACAATATTCCACTTAGACCTATAATAGCATACCATTTATCCCCTGCAGCCCCTTTGTCTTCTTTCCTGGCCAGGTTACTTTCTCCTATGCTCAGGGATGGTGGAGCCACGGCATCCATATCTTCTACTCCGGATTTCTTGAGCCACATCCAACAGTCACCGGTTCTACCCAATAGCATCATGGTATCCTTCGATGTGGTGAATTTATACCCCAGTCTACCCCATCAACTTATTATAGATTGTACCACACAGTTCTTATCAGACCATCTTACCCCAATAACACCATTTCCAGATTAATATCCTTGATCAGAATCAGTTTAGATAACAGTATATTTAACTTTAATCAGGCATACTTTAAACAAACAAAAGGTACATCTATGGGTAACCCACTATCTTCCCCACTATCAGAAATAGTTATGCGCCATATAGATAAGCATATAGTTGAACAATACCACATAGATATTTTATCATGGCACAGATATATTGATGACATCTTTGCAATAGTCAAAACCAGTTCTCTTGATAACATTTTCTCCACATTAAACAATCTATACCAAGATATACGTTTTACAGTTGAAATAGAGACCAATAATACTTTAGCTTTCTTAGATATACTTATCACAAAAATAGATAATAGATACACCACAAGCGTTTATTACAAACCGTCATTTTTTCCATCATACCTACATTTTTCTTCGTACTGCCCACTTAGCCATAAAATTAATACAGTCAAAACATTAACTAAACGCATATTCACTCATTGTACCACAGAAATATCAAAACAGCAGGAAACAAATACCATATTATCACATTTATTATCATTGGGCTACCCAAAAAACTTTATTTTGAGACACTTTCATAACCCTTTACAAACAGCCGTTAATCATAGTTATAAATCTATTTGCACTATTCCTTTTTCCCCTCAGAGCCTCAACATATCCAATTATCTAAAAAACTTTGGTATCCGCACCTTCTACTCCAATACTCCTAATTTAGGCATATTACTTAGAAACCCTATCATCAAAAACAGTTTCCCCCTAAAACCCATACACTTCAATAATGCAGTCTACTCATTAAAATGTAATAATTGCTCTAGCCTATACATAGGAGAAACTGGTAGACACATAAAAGACAGAATTGATGAACATATCCGAAATATCAGAAATAATGACCCTAGATCCCTCATAGCCCAACACATTTCAAACACAGGACATACTTTTAATACAATAGAACCCCGTTCGCATTTTTCTAACATTCAGCATAAATATAAAAGATTGGTTGTCGAGGCGCTGCTATCTCTGAAATATAATAGCATCAATAGGCACATTGAGATTCCGGAACTTTATAATGAAATATTTACATAAGCTGTTCACACAACAACCTATAGATTCTTTAACTAGTAGATTAAACCATATATTAGCATAATTACATTTCTCCTATTACCTGATTTGTATATCATACATAAAACTTAAATTTTATCTCTCTAAAAATAATAGTTTTCTTGTTTATGCTAATCACCTGTATATATATAGACGTATCTTGATTCTATTTGTAGTTTTATTCCTGTTGAAGGGCGACATTGTGCCCGAAAGCTCGAACGCATGTTCATAAAAAGAAACTTATCCTCTTTGTCTTTGAATGTTCTCTTTACCAATATAATATATATATTGTTGTGTAACCACAGTGCGACCCTGAACGCCGGACACGTGGGCGCAACTAACACACGCCTGCTATCTTAACTAGCAAGGCTCACGATTTAGAATTTTTTTTTTAAATTTTAATTCAAATTTTTTAAAAATTTAAATTAATTTTAAACTCTGTGAGTCATCGAACAACAGAGTTCGGCGAGAAATTGCACTTTGACCACGGACCAACTTTCTTGCTTGCTCTCTTTATTTATTTTTGTAGAATTTTGAGGACTTAAGTTCCATTTTGGATCAACGCAAAATGAAGACGGCGGCCTGACCCGCACCGACCGACCTGAGTGCCAAGAACCTACAGACAAGATGCATCCCCGGACCAGCCCCAACCCTGGCACCAATAAAAAGTCACATCCCTTAGTACGGCCCTGTGACTTCCAGGCTCCCACACAACAATATATATAATAATAGAATATATATATTGTCAAGAAGCTCCATCCAGATGGGACACCTGTCAATCCCTGGATCCCAGGGGGGGACGGACCACAGGTGTGAGGGGTTCTCGGAAGCTGATCTGCAAACAAGGAAAACGAGACCCCTTGGTGGCTAGAGCAGCTCATTATTATTATTATCTTTACCTGGGGATAAGTTGTTTTTATTATCTCTCTCTCTCCCTTAAATACCTCTTGTAAATAATTTTTATTGAAGAGCTAAAAGGTAAATACCCTTTATAATAAATTAATTATCCCCAATTTTGCCCTTGCTTTATTTATCTCCGCGAAATATTTTGGCGGAGACGCTGGGTAACGAGACAGTCACCAGACGAAGTCGTCGCCTTCAAGGATTGCAACCAGAGCTATCTACAGTGCTTGCTTTTCCTGCTCGGAAGAAAATGGAGAGAGAAGAAAACCGACCATTCTGCCATCGGTGGAGAGACCCTACTGTCTTCTCAGGAGAACGTGGGGAGGATTCGCAGCATTGGCTGAGCGACTTCCAGCGTGTGGCACGTTACAACAAGTGGGATGACTCCATGTGTCTGGCTAACGTCATCTTCTACCTCACTGGCACAGCAAAGTGCTGGTTCAAAAACTTCGGGGAAATCTTGAATTCGTGGGAGGAATTTAAGATAAAGTTTTGTGAAATATTTGGGAACAAGGAAGACACGGCTAGAAAAGCCGAGAACATTCTTCGAACTAGAGCGCAGACGAGGGGGAAAAACGTCGAGAGCTACATACAAGAAGTCCTCCTTCTTTGTAAACAGAGCAACCCAGGAATGTCGGAAGGAGAAAGGGTGAGCCACCTGATTAAAGGCGTATCGGAAGAAGTGTATCAGGCACTTGTTAGGAAGGACATCAGCACGGGGGACCAATTTGTTGCGTTCTGCCGCCGATTCGAGGCATTCAAGAGGATGCGTGTTGCACCGCCCAGGTTCAACCGACTGCCCAATGTGACCACCATCTCGACTGCTGAACCTGAGAACCTAGAAGCCCTGATTAGAAGAATAGTAAGAGATCCACCTCCTGACCCACGGGATGTCATCCGTAGTGAAATCCAGACATTGGCTCCTATCTCTGCCCCTCGTCAGCCCGAGAGTTTCCGCTCTCGGCGACAATACCTCCCCCAGAACGATCATGGTTACTGACAAAAAACTGAAGGACCACCAAATAATCAAAGGACTCAGTGGTGTACTGAAGATGACAAACCAATCTGCTTCCACTGCGGACAACCCGGACATGTCCGTTATTGTAGGGAACGACGGCAGGTCTTCGCTGAAGACAGGTCAAGGAATGGCGGAGAAGGAAGAAATGTTGGATTTTCGAGTCGACCCCCCCGAGATATGATGCCGACGACGACTATGCAACGCCCCAAACCTCAACGTACTTCTACCGGAGCTCTTCCCCACATCCAAGCAGCGCAAGGTCGCCAGCCCGAAGACAATCCCAGTCGCCAGCCCATCGTTTCAGCCGTTCTCCCAATCCTCAGAATTTGAAAAACTAAGTGGAGCGGCTTCTAACGGGGGTGAGGTCGCTATTGAGGAAAATCCTCCAGGGTATATCGCCGCTAAATTAAAGCATTGGTGGATTCAGGAGCAGACGTTTCTGTTATTTCAGACAAATTTTGAGGTGAACTAAAGACACCTCTCTTCAAAGAACCAGGTCCCATTCTTAAAGCCACAAACAAAAATTTAATAGAGACCCTAGGAAAATGTGTCCTGAACATGTTAATGGTCTGAAGATATCCTTTGAATTCATTGTTATGGTGGAATGCAGCCATGACATCATATTCGGATGGGACTTATTCAAGGCCACCGAAGCCGTCATTGATTGTGGCAGAAATGAACTCCTTCTCGGGGAAACCTCCGTCCTGGAATCTCGAGAGGAGGAAAACCAGATTGTTTGCTTCAGACAACTTTGTCATCCCGCCTAAATCAATAAAGAAGATCAGTGTGATAAACGAAGAAATATGCGGTGTTAGAGATGTTTTAGTCTCAAATTCTAAGGACTTATTATTAAGAAAAGAAGTTCTTATACCAAACTCATTGGTGGGTTGCGAATGGAGCGTCTTAGCTTCAACTGATTCCATCAGGAATGAATATGTGCACCATGGAAAGTTATGAGAATGGAAATATCTGCAATCTTATCGAATCCAGCGATAAGTTACAAGAAACGCAGCTAAAGTCACGTGAATGGTCACAGAAGATAAACCTTACTCTAGATCCATGGCTGTCTGAAATTCAAAGGTTACAGCTTGTTTCATGCCTTGACGAGTTTATTGACATATTTGACTTTGGGGGAACTCCTATTAAGCCCACCAGTACTGTAAAGCACAAGATAAACACAGGAGACCACTCTCCTATCAAACAGCGGCCCTATAGAGTAGCACCAAGTGAACGACGACTAATTCAAGATGAAGTGAACAAGATGATTGAAAATCACATCGTGAAGCCCTCTGAAAGTCCTTGGTCATCTCCAGTAATTCTAGTTTGAAAGAAAGATGGGACCTGGAGATTCTGCGCAGATTATCGTTGATTAAATAAGATAACAAAAAAAGATGTTTACCGCTGCCACGCATTGACGATGCCTTGGACAGTTTAGCCGGCTCTAGTTACTTATCCACGATGGATCTTCGGTCCAGGTATTGGCAGATTGAAGTGGACGAAAAAGACAGGGAGAAAACTGCCTTCATCACTCCAGATGGACTGTATGAATTCCGAGTAATGCCTTTCGGTCTATGCAACGCTCCAGCCCACATTTCTCAAACCTAATATTCAACACCTAATCCTATAGTCATTGATAAGATCACATCAGAATTGCCCAATTTCTTTATAGAAAAGGATAATTGGCCTTATTTGAAAAATCTTCTGTTGGCTGACCCCAATTTTGACAAATCTAGCCAGATTGATTTAGTGATAGGAGCAGAGCTTGCTCCATGCTTATTTAACGGGAAGGTTAGATTACAAAATTTATCTGGACCCACTGTGTGCGGATCCAAATTGGGATGGTTACTTACAGGTAAAATATTACTGTCAGGTGAAAATTCCAATCAAGATATAACTATGTTCGCGTCGGAGGAACAAGATGATTTTCTCAAAAAATTCTGGGAGTTGGAGTCAGTACCCTCTGCCAAATCTTTAACCAGAGAAGAAATTTTGTGTGAAGAAATATATATTAATAACCTCAAAATTCTGGAAGATGGAAGGTACTCTGTTGGGCTGCCATTTAGAACATTGCCAACTCTTGGCGAATCTAGGATCAATGCTCTGAAACGATTTCTATCACTTGAAAGAAAATTACAAAAATCTCCAAGTATCCTAAAACAATATTGTGATTTCATGGATGAATATCTTTTAATCAATCATATGGAACTTATTCCCAGTGATGAGCTGGATATACACCTTCATATACCTCATCATTGTGTTTTTAAGGAGCAAAGCACTACCACTAAATTGAGAGTTTGATGCATCTTGCAAAACTAGCAATAGCAAATCTCTAAATTACTTTCTTCATGTGGGACCAAAACTACAACAGGATATCTTCAACATTCTGATAAGATTTCGAACACGCCCAATAGCTTTTTCAGGAGATATAGAGAAAATGTATCGCCAAGTAAGAATCGATTCTAGGGATTGTGATTTCCAGATAATTTTATGGAGAAAAAACCCATCAGAACCTTTATTGGATTACAGATTACTGACTGTGACATATGGATTGTCTTGTGTGCCATATCTCGCCATCCGTACCCTACATCAACTTGCAAGGAACAAGGTGTCAACTTTCCCAGTGGCCTCAAAAATAGTACAAACCGATTTTTATGTTGATGACTTGCTTTCTGGTGCAGACACAATTGAAGAAGCTACATGTCATATTCGTGAGGTCAATAATCTTCTTTCTTCAGCGGGATTTTCTCTTAGGAAAAGTTCAAAGAAAACGTACTAACACATTGCAAACTGATCATTAATATATTGATTGTGACAAACAAAAAAAAAACAACTTATAAATTAATTTAAGCATTGAAGATATTAAATATTATTTAAAAGGTCTATTTTTTAAACATTTTTAAAACACAACTATTTAAATGCGAATATAATAATTCTAAGACAGTATGTAAGTTGTTGAATAGGATTTAAGTTTTTTTTTTTTTAGATGCGAAACATGTTCATCTTCAATTTAGTTATAGATTTCCAAAATAATAATTTATTAGGTGACTTTAAATAGTTTGAGGGTAAAAAAAAATAATAATAATAAACTAAGTTAAATAGATAAAAAATAATTGTCAATTAAGGAAGCCAGGTCAAAGATCCAAACGGCTGGCTATCGGCTATGCCCTCAAGATGGCGACATTGGGCAACCAATCGAAAACTATCCACTTATTTATACGCTTCGTTTGCGATAGCTCAATTTTTTGGCACCACCTTATGAACTCCTCAGTGGCAATTTCCAAGGTGATAATTACCCGATATATTTCCTCTGTTACCTTTTAACTAAGTGTTCAACTTTCTCATTTTCATTCATATTGGGGTTTATTTGTCTACAGAAATAGAGAACATCTTGAATATATGCCTCACTAATCTCCCTTTCCTTGGGCCCTGACTTTTAGTTGTTCTTAGTTGGTCTTTTTCGCTGGCATTATGCCCAAAGGCCTGAGACAACATTGTCTCAAAAAGTTCCCATGAGGTTATTTGTTCCTCTACATTCTCAAACCAGACTTTGGCCGTTCCTGAGAGGAACAAGTAAACATTTTCTAGGCACATGGAACTGTCCCAGCAGTTGAAGTAAGCTACACAATGGTACTCTTTCAACCATTTCTCCGAGCTTAGGGCCGGTTCCCTAGAAAAAATAGAAGGGTTTTTGATATGTAAAAAATTATAGTCATCCTGTGGGGGTATCTTTCCCTTCGTGTTGCATCTTCGAGTATTCCAATGGTTCCCGAACTTGCTGAGGCCCAAAGTCCAGCACAATGTTAGGCACTTTATAACAACAAAAGGTCCTCCAGTTTTTGCAAGAGCAAGACCATTGAACAGCATGCTCTTGAAGATCGCTAAAAAGGAATTCCAATACATGCTGGACAACCACATAATTCGACCATCTAGATCGCTGTGTGGGCAAGCCCCCTACACATGGTAAGGAAAAAAAGAAGGTTCATGGAGACCCTGCGGTGATTATAGAAAACTCAACAGTGTGACCATTCCAGATAAGTATCCGATCCCCAAACTCGAAGACTTCAACCATATATTGAAGAAGACCCGTTACTACTCAAAAATAGACCTCTAAAAGGCTTATTACCAAATCCCAATCAATGAGGAAGATCGAGAGAAAACAGCTGTTATCACACCGCTTGGACTGTTCGAGTTCGAAGTGATGAGTTTTGGATTATGTGGCTCACCTGAAACATTCCAGAGGTTCATCAACGAAGTTTTATTGGGTCTGGATTTTGTTTTCCCATATTTGGACGACATCCTTGTAGTTTCGAAATCCGAAGAAGAACACGAGAGTCATTTGAGAGCAGTTTTTTTCAAGACTGGATCAATATGGACTACGCATCAACCAAGCGAAGACCGTCCTAAACATCAATAACGTCGAATTCCTAGGATATTGGATCACTCCAGAAGGAATAATGGACGGAAGAAGCTGAACAGAAATTTATAATGTGCAAAACAGAATTATCAAAAGCAGCACTATTGACATTCCCTGACCCCGAATGTCCTTTGGCTCTATTTACCGACGCTTCGCTATCGGCCATTCATTAGGTTTACCAAAATTAAACCCTTCTGGAGCAGCAATTTGCATATAATTAGCCAATTGGGGTTGACCTCTTTACAATAAAGGGCCAAAACTATTTGTTAATAACTGACTATTATTCAAGATACCCAGAAATTGCAAGATTAGAGGACATGACATCAGCTTCTGTAATAGTCCACTGTAAGTCCATCTTTGCAAGGCACGGGATTCCTTTGGAGGTGCAGAGTGACAATGGCCCCCAGTTTGTATCACTATTTAAAGAAACAAAACATGGTGGCAGCGGTAAAAGGAAAAGAAGCCTAAAGCATAAAAGCAATTATTAAAACTATAAAGTTTAAATATAAGTAATTATTTTTTAAAAGAAAAAAAAATGGCTTCAGCCCAGCAGAACTTAGCATGGGACGGCGGATTCGCACCACCATTCCAACACCAACCACCCAATCTAAAGAATTTGAAAAATCAAGAGGCTATTCAAAGGGAAAAACAAAAATACTACTTTGACTGAGCAAAAGGAGTACGAGAACTGCCTCCATTGGATGTAAATGATCGAGTTTGGCTGACGGATCTTAAAACTCCCAGAGTCATCATTGCCAAAGCAGACACTCCTAAATCATATATGGTTGATACACTTCAAGCCAGACGAAGAGCCATATACCCAGAAGCCAACACACACACATCAGATGCTCCTACGGATGTGACCGATTCATCAACATCTCCTAAAGAAGCACTTTATAGGACTCGCTCAGGAAGAATAGTTGGTCCGCCCAGACATTTTGGAGATGACTAGAACTAATCTCTAGAAGGGAGATGTGATGTAATTGTAAATAATTCAGAGAATTAAAAAAAAAAAAAAAGAGTAGTTATCATCATATTTGTTTATGGTTTTACATTAGGCTGTATATAGATAATTGATAAACAAGCCACAAGTTAGGAAGTTCCGGCTCTTAAAATAAATAATTGTTCATCTTCGTATCCTGATTTTTAAAGAAACAAAACATACCGGTGCAAATTTTTTCTCCTGGTACTACGCCTGATAGCTTTCAAGCAGAGATGCCATCGGGAAGAATCATCACCAGAAACCAACATTTGAGACCACGAATCAGTGTAAATGAGGATGACCACCATCAGTAAAGTGTTGTAACCCATCAGGAGCTTTAGCTGGTGAGAAATTCAGCAAAATAGATCTCAGAGATGCCTACAACCAATGGGAACTAGATGATGAATCTCAGCTTTATACAGTCATCAATACGCATCAGGGTTTATACAAGTACACGCGACTCCCGTTTGGAATATCTTCAGCCCCAGCATTGTTCCAAAAACAGATGGACATACTTCTAAAAGTTCCCATGGTTTTCTGTGCACTAGATGACATCCTAGTTACTGGAAAGAATGATCAAGATCATCTGAATTTGGAGTGCGTACTTCACAAAGAATCCAAGAGGCCAGGTTAAAGCTGAGAAAAGATAAATGTTCATTTCTGGCACCATCTCTAGAGTATCTAGGTCATAAAATTGCAAAGGAAGGTCTCCAACCATTGCCATCTAAGGTTGAAGCTATACAAGGTGCTCCAACCCGACGGATTTAAGAGCATTCTTGGGTTTACTTACGCATTATTCAAGATTTATTCCTAACATGTCTTCCATTTTAGCACCATTATACAACTTGCTAAAAAAGGAACAGAAGTGGAGATGGGAAACCTCAGAAGAAAGAGCATTCAAGGACATTAAATAAAAATTAGTCCAGTCCACATTACTAGTACATTTCTATCCTCGAAAGAGACAAATTCTATCTTGTGATGCTTCCGAAGTAGGCAATGGTGCTGTGCTGTCCCAAGTACAAGGGGAAAAAGATATACGACCGGTGGTGTTAAGAATGGTTAGGAAAAACGACATTAGATGGCGTGCGCCAGGGAATACGCCACAGAGTACGCCCACGTGACTGTTTTCGAATATATAAAAGAAGGTGTGAAGTGAGGATAGAGAGTAAGGCTCGAGCGCGAAAGGGTATTTGAACGGTGGCGTGGAGAGAGTGTTAGATCAAAGTAAGAAGTAGCGGAAGGTAGTTCAAAGTAAGAAGTAGCGGAAGGTAGTTCAAAGTAAGAAGTAGCGGAAAGTGGATCAAAGTAAGAATAGAAAAGGCATAGTAAATAAGGCGGAAGTGAAAGTATAGATTCGAGGATAAAGAAAACCCTGTCCAGACAGTTTCGAAGTGAAAGAAGCGTAGCTGAAGTGAAGGAGCTGAAGTTGAAATCTAAGGAAGAGCGAAGCAGAAGTCAAAGAGGATCAAGTCAAAAGATAAAGTTCAAGAACTCAAAGAAATTGGAGATAAAGAAGACAAAATTGGAAAAGTCAAAGTAAACTGTACATATGTAAATAAGCCTTTTGAGATTTCGGATTACCATATTAGGAAATAAAGTTTAATATTATTCAAAAGGCTGAGGCTGATTCTTCTCCGGGATTTCAATGACTGTTGGTCATTCTTAGTTATAACACGAAGACTTAACAGGTGGCATTTGCATCTCGTACACTCACTCCAACGGAGAAAAGTACTCACAACTGGAGCGGGAAGCCTTAGGAATTGTATTTGGAGTGACAAGGTTTCGCAACTACTTGTTAGGAAATAGTTTTACTCTTCGCACAGATCACAAGTCGTTGGTAATCCTATTTTCAGAGAATATGTGGATTCCAACTATTTCTGCAAACTGTATTCATTGATGGGCCATCATTTTATCTCCGGAGTTTCTTCCGTGGCCTCTATCGAGCATGCCACAATCGACTCAAAGCAGCGATACGAAAAGCCAAGAGTAAATGTTGGCTAAACCTCTGCAACGAAGTTTCAGCCACTGCTTGGAGCGCCATACACCGCTTCATAGCTCAGGGCCGTAAACCCAACAGGGGTCCTCCTCTTCTCCAGCATAATAATGGCTCTCCTTTCACTCCAGAGGAGACAAGCCGCACAGTCCTGGAGCATTTCCTTCCACCAGACAATTGACCACATCTACCTAAAAATGATCCTCCACCCTTCTCCGATGAACCAGACTTCCAGCCTTGGGAAATCTCCAGAGCCATCTACCATTGTGGCAGCAGGAAGACCCCAGGTCCGGATGGGCTTGGCTCTCTATGCCTAGTCCTTGGTGGACCCCCACTACATTCATTACTGGCCACATTATTTTCCAAGTGCCTCAAAATTGGCCACATCCTTCGTCCCTGGAAAGCTGGACGCCTCATCCTTATCCCTAAACCTTCTAGCTCAGCCCCAACAAGCTAGATAGGTATAGACCCATTACACTTTTGAACAACTTGGCAAAGGTGTTTGAAAGATGTATTCTGGCCAGACTCCAATGGCTGGCAGATCGACACAGTTGGTTTTCTGACAACCAATTCGGATTTGTTCATGGGCGTTCGGCAGAAAATGCACTGGCCAAAATCACCGAGTTCATCGACAGCAGGCAGTCACACTGGAGGAAGACTCTGGCAATAAGCCTGGACATCAGCAAGGCTTTCGATACCATTTGGAGACCGGCCATTGTCCAAAGCCTTGATCGCCTAATCTGCCCAGACTCACTGGTTTGCCTCGTGCAAAGTTTCCTCGAGGACCGGGAAGTAACGTATTCTACATGGTCATCCATTGCCTCAACCTTCCCCAGCAGGGAACACCCCCAAGGCTCTGCGTTGAGTCCCTTCCTCTGGAATGTGGTCGCTCGTGAACTATTCCTGCCTTTTCAAATCAGGGAAAGTTTGCTAGTGGTTTTTGCCGACGACTTCACCCTCCTAATCCAGGTCCGTGGTCGTTTGCCTGTCGTGGCTATAAACGAGTTTCTGGATAGGATGACTGCTTGGTGTGTTGACAATGGTCTCCAGCTCAACCCCAGGAAGACACAGGCCTGCATCTTCCAGTGGAGGAGAGTTCGCCCCAACCCGGATCCTGGGTTAAAGATTCTCGGACAATCTATTACCATAAGCCGGAATATCACCATATTGGGGGTCGAATTCGATCAAACTCGTAAATTCGTCTCCCATCTTAAGAAAATTGTACTACGGACCCGCTGTCTAATGCCATCCAAGGAAAATTTGGTCTGTCTTTTGTGGCTGGAAACCACATTTTCAGAGCTGTGGTGGTACCGGCTTTCCTCTATGGGGTCTCTGCTTGGGGCAGTCGCGCTTCCTCAAAAGAAGGCATTCGTCAGCTCCGGAGTCTGCAGTACCTCTTCGCGCGCCGCACGTTACAAGGTCCCTGCACTCCCATTATCTCAGCCATTTCTCTAACTGGTAGCCCTCCGCTTGATATCATAATCAAAGCACGAATAACCTATCTCAAGGTGGCTAAGGAGGGCCAGTTCGAGTTTCGGCTTGGTCCAGCTGCTCTCCCTTACCCACCCTTCCGACGCACAATTACTTTCAGTCTAGAATATGACAAAGTCACTTCCCCTGTTATATATACTGATGGATCAAAATCTGAGGCAGGAGTTGGTGCCGCAATTATCCTTCCCTCTCAAGACCAACCAATACTCCTCACACTACATCCGGATTGCTCTGCTTTTCAAGCCGAACTGTTTGCCATTCTTTGGGCAACTCGCCTCGCGGAAAGTATGCCAGCCAACCCAGGAGTCACTATAGCCTCTGACTGCAGATCTGCACTGGCCGCTATATGTACTCCTGGTCCAGCCCAAACGGCTCTAGTTGCGGAGATAATTCTAGCGCTAGACCCTAGCTCGACACAAGACTTGCTGGATCATTTTACCTTGTCGACCAGAGGTCGACACAGGTCTGCAAAGGGTTAAGACAAGCCTTGGATCATACACTTTAAGGTTGGAGTGAAGAAAAACCGAAGGAAATGGAACTCGTGCCTTACTGGAGCCGTAGATATGAACTAGGAGCATGTGAAGGTCTGCTATTCTGGGGAAATCGTGGATTATTTAGATCAACAAATAATGATCGCCCTTTACGATGCCACTCTACCAGAAGATCAAATGGACGCTAAGTTTGATAAGATGCTTGAATATAAGACAAAGGTCATGATCTTTAGAAGAATGGTTGAGGACATATAAAAAAGATGTTTGAAAAAGAAGTTTGCCATTTCAGAGTAAAATTGGATCAGAACACAAGACTTTATTAAGATGGAGAATTATCTGATTGACTCCCGTTTTGATCCCAGTTTAAGCAAATACATGAGGACAACATGCTACCAGCGACATTAAAATTTAATTATTTGTTGGATTCTTTACTCAAAGGAACTGGAGCCCACAAGGTTGTCTCAGGATATCAGATCACAGAAGAAAACTATGAGCAAGCAGTTGAGGCGCTGAAGAAGCGATATGGAGACAAAGAAGTTCTGCTACATGTCCACGTGAAGGAACTCCTCAAGATGTTCATAGCGACCATCGAGGGGAGACAAGAGTACACTCTGACGGAGTTTCATGATGAGCTAGAGACCCATCTCCAATCTTTGGAAGCATTGATATTTGCTGAAGCGAATCCAGCCACGATTCTATTTCCCCTAGTGGAATCTAGCCTTCTGAGGGATGTCCTGATTGCTTGGCAAAGGAGCCCGTTGGGCTTTTATCTGAAGATCCCCGGTCCAGCAGATCTCTTTTTCCAATTTATTTCAATTTAAAGTTTTTTGTGTATGTCTGGTCTACCATTAGGGTTTCAAAACATAATATCCAAACTTATAACAAATGTTAATTCATACTATAGATATATTACTAAATACAACTATTTATAATCATATTATAAAATAAAAAAAAACTTTAAAAATCTTTTTAAAAAAAAAGGATAAAATATAAAATTATAAAAATATATATATATATATACTAACAATCTTATCTACCTTCTTTACAAAACTTTTTTTTTTTCCCTTATTATTAGTTTGATTAAAAGTGCATGGTTCTGTCTTTCTCTCTTTTTTCTAACTATTATATATATTCTCTCTTCGATTATTCTATATATAGGATTAGAGTATGTCTAAATGACGTGTAAAAGCCGATGTAATAGACGTTACGTTGTTAATTTTTATTGTTATTAATTATAAATATATAATTAACTTGAGGATGTATTAGAAGTAAAGGATTTTTTTTTTTCTCTCTCTATCTACAAATTAATAACATTTTACAAATTTTATAATTTGAATTTAAATGATCATAATAGTGAAGATAATCTTAATACAAAACTGGACTATAAAATTAAATAACTATTTATTATTATTATATATATATATATATATATAATCCAACCATACAAGATATTCTACAAAATAAAGGAGATATCAATCCCCGATTCCGACGACCCAGCCCTGACACTTAGTCAAGAGCTCATCGCCCAACAGCTGCCCTCCTGCAAGGCCTAGGGGGACCACTTCTACTCCACCAACTTGCCATGTGTAAATAGCCAGGACAAGGTGACTCGCGAGCTGTGCTCGAATGTAACACCTGTAAACTGAGACAAAATATATAAATAAAAAATTAATTACAAAAATGAATATTCTCCAATATTATTCAGAGTATGTTTATTTAAAATAAATTTGCACGCCGCTGTAGGGAAAGGATATATCGATGTTGTCAAGGCAATAATTCAAGATGGATCTGATATCCACGCGAGAAATGACCTGGGTGAAACTCCATTACACGTAGCTGTGAAGATAGACAGGATAAAAATTTGTAAGTATCTTGTAGAATCTGGAGCTGATGTCAACCTGAAAATTACACAACCTAATGAGGAAACTTCGCTTCACTACGCTGTCAAATATGATAGATATGATATTTGTAAATATTTGGTTGAAGTTGGAGCAAATGTTACCATCCAGAATAGCCTCAAATTTAATCCATTAGAACTGTCTTCATCAGAAGAAAATTTTGAAATGTCCAAATTTCTGATAGAAATTGGTGTGGGAACAAAACTCAAGAATGAATTAGAAATGACACCATTATACTTTGCCACTAAATCTGATTGTCTAAATGTGTGTACGTATCTATTAAAGTCTGGGAAAGATATCAATGAAAAAGATAGGAAAGGAGAAACTGTGCTGCATTATGCACTTTGGACTAGAAAGAATGAAATGGCTAGATGGCTGGTGCCCCATGGAGCTGATGTAAACATATATGACAATAATGGTATTACTCCATTTGAAATTTCCATACATTACGAATTATATGATATTTTTTTGTTTCTGTTAAATTCAGGAGCAGATGTAAATTTGAAAAATAAATTTGGGCAAACTCCACTTTCAACGTGCTTGACAGCTTGTAGGTACATAATGGTCGAGGATTTAATAAGTCGTGGAGCTTGTGTCAACGTAAAAGACATAAGGGCAACACACCTTTATTTTATGCTATTACTAACTCTGGGAATTATGAACTTTTGCTACGAGCTGGAGCAGATATAAACGCAGTCAATAATTTGGGGCAAAATATTTTGATGGCAGCATCAATGTCAGGACACCAAGATATGGCTCGATATTTAATTGTTCGAGGGGTCAATATCGCCGAGAAAGACACAAAGGGTTTAACCGCATTAGTCTATGCTGTTCAATATGATCAAGCCCATATAACTGAAATTTTAATCAAACACGGTGCTGGTCTAGATGTAAAATATGCTGATGGAAATTCTCTTTTACATATTGCATCCAGATTCATATGTGATGATACTCTAAAAATTCTCATAGCAGCTGGTGCTGATGTCCATTTTAAGGATGAAGATGGTAACACAGCTCTGAATTTTTTTATTTTAAGAATTTTGAATCGATTTGGTAACTATATATTTGAAACAGATTTTGAACATATAGAAGATATCTTAGAGGAACCACAAAAATTTGATTTGTATAAAATTTCCCAATTATTTCCAGAAAGAGCAAAGTTCGGAATCGAAGACATCAAAGAAGAAAAAAGTTATTCCTACCCTCGAACAATTTTAAGTTGGTGACACATCTTGTGCATTTTGTCAGAAGCAAGGACATGAGACTAAAAGGTGTTACAAAGGACTGCGTATGTCACTAGATGATAAGAAAAGATAGTGCAAGAAAAAAATTAGGCTTCGCCTGTCTGAAACCGGGCCATGTCAGAGTGAACTGTAGAGTAAGGGTGAAATGTTCAACATGTGATAGGAGACATTATGCCATCATGTGTCCTGAAAGTCAACGAGAGATCAGTTAGATTCCTGACAGCAACAACACCACCCAGAAGTTGTATATATAGGGGGTATGATGGATAGATGAAGCGGCTGGATGTGATGATCAAGAGGAGTTCTCACAAAGGTGGGCTCGACACCAGTTGTTCTAAGGGTTGTTCTCGGACTATCTATCTTCTCCCTATCCCTACCCCCTATCTACTCCCCACGGGTTTTTGCCTCTCAATCTTGTTTCCTGTGTGTGCTAATGAAGGGCATAATGAATGCCCTTATAGACCCAAAACATTCCCTAAAGAAACTGCAGCAAATGAACAACCATCAACTTTGTATGCTACTTTCGACCCTTCATCTTCTAACTCAACATATTTTTACCAACTGTTAATTTAAATTAATAGAGCGACCAATCTTCAAGTTCATCAACATTAACACATTAGTCAACTCCACCCAATACAAGCATTCATAAATACAGGTTCAACCATCAGTATAATGTCATATTCCCAATTAAAAAAATTGAATCTACAACCAGACCCCACATGAAGTAACCAAATTCAGCTAAAGTTTCTTCTGTATGGGATTGATGAATCACCATCTTTTTCTGACCATCCCATCACTTTAGAAGAAGCAAGAGGTCTGGCTCACGAGAATATCAGAAAAGCTCAGATAAAGAGGAAGAATCTTCATGATGATAAAAATCCAGGTGTGGAATTCTCTGAGGGAGATCAAGTTTTGAGGACTGTTGCAAAGCACCATCCATGCATGTCTAAACTCAGCCCAAGACAACAAGGCCCTTTCTTCGTTAAGATTAGCAGATTGATGACTCCTGGAGAAGAACTCAAGCTCAGCGAAACACTTAACTTATAAGAATTAAGTTAGGTATATGTGCGAACAATTATTATCAGTTATAATTTGTCAACACCTTTTAATTATTAATCATTATTATGAGTTAGCAAAGTATACCCAATTCTACAACCCCCATATTTTATAAGTTACAACCATCATATCAAACCAATTTGTACACAAATTATTTCCCCCATTTAAATAGCCTTATGCTTTCATCTACAATCACCATAAGCTAATTTTCATCACCCGGGGCATAAACTGTTGTAACATATTTCAATATACAGTGTACTCCGCTTATAACAAAGTCGGTTATAACGAAATTCCGCATATAGCGAATGAAATTGTCTGCACGAAAGAAAAGAAGGGCTTAAACCTTTAAAAGAACTCTGGATATTGCGAAGTCGGATATAAAGAATTTTCGCTTATAACGAAGTGATTTGCATGTATAAATTTTTATTTTATCCGTTTATAACGAAGTTTTCTCATTTACCATTATAATTGACTAATATATTATGCATAATATATATCAAATTACAACGTGTGAATGACACAAATTTAATGATACACAACAAATAAGTTAATAATATACAATTTTAAAATATGCAAACATATTATAAGTATTTTTTTTTACATTATTTAAACAAAATTAAATTGTTTAATAAACGCTTATATTTTATTAACGTTTACCATGGCAGGAGAACGAAAACAAACAAGAAACTCACTATCTCTGTCAGTCAAGCTGCAAATCCTAAGAGAGATTGAAGTGGAGAAGAAGAAAAAGACAGATGTTGCCCAGAAACATAATATCCCACAGTCGTCGCTCAGCACCATAATAAAGAACTCTGAGAAGATCCACCAACAAGCTCTGCATGCGGGAGAAAGCAGTCGGAAACGAGCACGTGGATCTACATATGCTGATGTTGATGAGGCTCTGCTGCATGTCCACATTCCGCATCCAAAAGAGGTCTTGGAGAGCATTCAAACTCTGCGATTGTTTCTTCAATGTCAGGATGAGTCCAAGTCTCTTCATAGGCATCTGTCAGACTTGGACAACATCGAAAAGAGTGTTCAGCACTTGTTACTGACTTCTAAATGTCAAAAGAAAATCACAAACTACTTCTCCAAAAACACCTGATGAGGTTGTTATTGATCTTTGTGTTGCTCTTTTGAGTTGAATAGTAAATAAAATTATTGGTACAAAACATTTTTTTTTTCCAACTGCGGATATAACAAACTTTGGATATAACAAAGTGATTGTCATGGATAATGCGACTTCGTTATAAGCGGAGTACACTGTATATTTGATATCCATATGTAATACAAAACAAAATAATAAAGTTTGATTGAGAGTCCACCAATGCTCAGACAGAAAAAAGGGTCTTCGATTACACAGTCAGACTGACAAACATAGATCAGACCCTCCTTGACTGGCGCTGGCCTCTCTCTCTCTGAGACAACATCCCTCATCCTTTGGTGCTGTCCCTTGACGCCTGAAACCACTCTGACCATTATGGCAACCACTACTACATCTAACTTGCCTACCATGACAATCAGGAGGCAGGAATTTCTAAATCATTCTGATAGGACAACTCATATGGAATACTGTAGATGGACCAATGCCTACAATCACAATGTCGCATTGCATCGCAGTACCAGAAGTAATTTATCCTATGTCCACTCATCCAGACTCTCCAATTAGCTCACACCACATTAAATGCTGTATTTAATCACGCAAATTAATCTTTAAATATCTTTTATATTTTACTTGTTTTAAGTTATTTTATACACATTGGGCTTAACATTATTGTTTGGTTAAAATCATTATTATTTTATTCTTTATTCTTATTTTGTGCTTTATTAATTTGTAGATATATTCATTGATTATTAGTTTTAATGTTTATTTTTTCTTAATTCGGCAACAGTGTTATATATATATATATATATATATATATATATATATATATATATATATATATATATATATATAAAACTAAAAACATTTTATTGACGTCTAATTGATGAAATACAACCGTTTAAGGAGATAGGAAAAAATATATACAGACGAGGTCTCAGCAGCAAGTGTCGGCATTAAGTTCCTTTCCCGTAGTGGATGGCTGTATATAAAGCATCTCTAAATACGGCCAGTTCCTCGAAGGTTTTTGGGTCGCCACCCCGAGCACGCTCGAAGACAGTTTGAATGAATTCTAAAAGAGTAGTTTTGCGTTCTGTCGGTATTGTCAGAAATTCTTTCGCATAAGCATCGGGGTATATAATCATAGGAATGATAAGTTTCGCGTCGGTCCTCTGCAGTCTGGTCTCATACTTCAGTTCCTTAAATAGGTCCTGGAGCCAGTCTTCACGTTCTCTATTGCTGCGGACACGCCGTGGTGGTGGAGAGGCCACTCCAGCTGGAGCCGGCTCTTCGCTTCCAAGTTCTTCTTCCTGCTGCGACGATGTCGTCGTTGATGTTGATGATTGGGGACAGCCAGTGTCGGTATCAGTTTCCTGGCCTGTAGGGGATGGCTTAGGTCTTTTGCCGAGGTCATTTCTTTCCTTTTGGAGGTTTTCTTCTTCTGAGGAAACTGTGAGCGATCGCTTCATCGATGGTGTCTCGCTTGGTCTTTGGGTTGGTTCGGGGGCCTCTTTTGGTGTCTCCGATGGTAGGTCAGGGCTTGTTGATTGGACAATGGCTTCCGTGAAGGTTCTAGTGACAGTGGCCCTAATGGTGGGGTCGAATGGGCATTTATTTTTAAGATGTCCGTGTCGTTTGCATCCCTTGCAAACAACGTCTTCGCCGACAAAGATGGTAAAGTTTCTCTCCATATAAGGGATGTTCAGCACTGCAGGCAAAGGTGTCTTGTCCTTATTCTTAAAAACAATCTCCCGCCTCAGCGAGGAGAGGTGTTTCAGGTGAGGATTGTTGGTGGGGAATGGGAGGGGTCGACTGCTTAACATCTGGCCATAAGGCTCCAGAGCCTTCTTAAGGTCTTGGTCTTGAATAAAGGCAAAGACGCCCGAAAGGATATATTTTTTAGAGGATTTAAAAAGAGGGTAGGGGAAAACAGTTGTTTCTTTGACCTTGAAGCCGCCGTCAATTAGTTGTTGAGCTTGTTCATTATTGGCGACCGATACTATCGCCTGGCCATTCATTTTACCTACGGAGTGAATATTTTTAAATCCGATGATGTCAGCTATGCCAATCAGATGGTCCTCGGCTGTGGCATTTGGCACAGATTCGAATTGAATCGTAGATTTTATGAGTTTACTTCTATTTTCATAAGTGGTCTTCCTATCTTCGTCTATTTT
Source organism: Cordylochernes scorpioides (assembly GCA_030710605.1). Classification (NCBI taxonomy): domain Eukaryota; kingdom Metazoa; phylum Arthropoda; class Arachnida; order Pseudoscorpiones; family Chernetidae; genus Cordylochernes; species Cordylochernes scorpioides. Next base: position 40,681,856 of record CP092866.1, on the reverse strand, counting down.
TTTCCACTCTTCAGAAGAAAATTGATATTTGGTGTTTTGCATAGTTTCAGATTTTGTTGCTTCCTTTGGTGAAAATGCACAGTTTGTCTTTGATGCTTGCGAAGATGATGGTTGTTTTTGTGATTTACGAACATCAGATAAATCAGCAAATGAAATTTGAGATGAAGCAACGACCGGCTTGGCCGTTGCCATGGCGATGATGCAAAGTTGCAACTTGTAACTTTGCTAAGTTATGGAAAATATGAAATATTCGAAAATTGATGAATTTTTACAATAGATGACTTAAAATGATGCCTGTGTAAAGGCGAATTAGATGATATAATTTAAATTTAGATAAAGTTGATTTAAAGGGATGAAAGACGCGAAACATACGGAGCTCGCGCGACGCGTGGCCGCACGGTGAACGTATGATTGATGTATATCATGTATATTTGTAATCAAAATCGTGTCAGAGGTGTGGTGTGTAAAAATTCTAAATTCTTTTGATTTTTGTAGTAAATTAAAATTTCTAAACTCTAAGTCAAGTCTTTATTTTATTCTAAAAGCTCTTCTTTTTTTTTGTAACTCGTGTTCTCTCTTGGAAACCTGATATATTGTGATGGTGTTTTGATCCACCTCCAATTTTGAACTGCCCTTTCAACCGCCACCAGTTGCCGGGTACGGCAAGTCAGCGTATGCGCGGTCAGACCACCAGCCATTCATTCTCACATTTCATCAAACCTTTTAAAACTCTTCTCAACTAGCTATTAATTTGTAAAAATTATAATAACTAAAAAATTACAAGATTTGGATCATCAACACCATTAATCGATGCGCAACGGAGGTATCTACGCCGCGATGAATCCATCAATGACTACTTTCAGTCCAAAATCTGGCTTCTAAATCAAACTTCCTTATCCAAAGTTGAACAGATCCAGATGTTGATGGAAGGATTACCAGCACAATAGAAAATTAGCTTAGCTAGCCCCAATACATTTCGAAGATATAGAGACTTGGGTAGGTGCAACCTTATAATTGGAGGCTGCTGTTAGCTCCATACAAAAGAACTCCAAACCAGCCTTCAGCGATAATAAATTTAAAGATTTTAAATCTGCTACCTCTTACGTCACTTCACCTCTGAAGCCACCATACCCATGCAGATTTTGCAAAATACGGAATTTACATAATGAATGCCCGTATAGACCCAAAACATTCCCTAAAGAAACTGCAGCAAACGGACATCCTTCAACTTTGTATGCTACTTTCGACCCTTCATCTAACTCAACTGATTTACCAACAGTTAATTTAAACTAATAGAGCGACCAATCTTCAAGTTCATCAACACATTAGTCAACTCCACCCCAATACAAGCATTCATAGATACAGGTTCAACTATCATTATAATGTCTGGAACGTACAGGTCAAACAGCTCCATCTTCAAAGATATAGGCTGAACAACCGGCAAGAAAACATGGTAAAGGTCATCATATTCCTTCCACACCTAAAGAAATTGAACTAAGAACATATAAAAGAATTTCATCTGCTCTAAAACAAAATGAAAGAGTTGGAATCTCTAGCTTCTACAAAAGGCTCGCCAATATTAGAGCCAATACGCATTGCATGCATGCACCTTGCCTGCTTTAATGTGAGTGGCATCGTCACCAGAACATTGAGCGCTATGCTACTTTTTAAAGCAGCATGAGGTGATCGCCTTCTCCATCTTTAGAGCAAAGTTAACAACCAACAATGCACAATTTCCAGACAATCACAACCCACCCAACATCTTTATAAAGAAAGAACAAAATAAACACAAGGTAATAAAACCAAATCTAAATGTATAAATAGTTATTTGGATTTGGTCTTATTACTTTATGTTGATAATCTATAATCCATATTGTGCCTTATTAAAGAAAAGAAAAAGAAAATAGAGAACTATGGAGCATTAATGCTGATTAGGAGAGAAAATTTGAACCAAAATAATTGTCTTATAATATTGAGACAACTTTGCAGCATGATATATTGAATTGGAAGATAAGAAAAAAGATTTGGACAGAACAGGGCATACATGATGGCATACTTCCATATAGGAGATGGTATAATAGAATGATGTAGTATGATTGCAACCAATATCCCTCTTTGATTTAAAAAAAAAAAAGTATCTGAATGGATTTTGAATAACTTCTGGAAACCCTTTCTTTTTTGCTCTAATTTAAATGTGACATTCAAGAGGTAAAATCACATCAGAGTGGAACATGGTGCCATTTCACAAGAAAACAATGTTTAATGTTTCAAGTTTTTAAAATCTGTTATATTGGTAGAAGCTAAGTATGTGCATGTTAGATGCAGCAAGATGTATATTCCAGGTAATCATTGTTTGAAAGTTGTAACATCTTTTGTAAAATGGGGGAAATTGACTTCAATCTTTCCACATGTGAAATTTTTCTTTTTTAAGCATAGTGGGGCAGGCAGGCCATAATTTTAGATGTCCAAAGTGAGAACATGTCACAGAAAGTCCATTTCCATGGCAGTTCTTCCTTGATAACCCAATCAATTCAGAGTGAGATTGCATTACAGAAAGTCCATTTCCATGAGGAATCTCACTTGATAAATCAATCAATTCAGAGTGAGATTGCATTACAGAAAGTCCATTTCCATGAGGAATCTCACTTGATAACCCAATCAATATTCATATCAACATAACAATAAAAGAATCATTACAACATAATATCATCTTTGTATCACACAATCCTCTCATCAAATCTTACATTTAATTAATGTATCACTTTGTATAATGATACATGGGATAATTATAATGAAATCCTTTTTTTTATAACTTTAGCAATTATATCCAGAAACATACTCATATAATAACGTCCTCAAATCCTTATAGATCTTCAATTCAAAACCAAAAGTGAGTTTGCCCAAAATGGGCACTCAGTAATTTCTTGCTGCACCCAAGCACATACTTGATGAAAGAGGAAGAAAATGTTAGTGAAATATTCTCCTAGTATTCTCTCAGCTGTTGAAACATTGCTTTTTGACTTAATTAGCAATACATGCTCCACCTCATATGATCAATCTGAGAATGTCACGGTTCATAAGAGAGCAAAGGACAATTATGAAAGTTGTGGTGTGGAGAAGACATATTAATCTTAACATAATCAATAATCTTAACAAGTTAACAAGAGTGCCATTAACCTTCTGTGAAAAACTTAAAGGGATTGAAACTAGGTCACTCACAAGTTAGGCAGTAACTATAGGAGAGAGGACTATGGCCCACTTAGAAAAGAATCCAGAAACAACAGAAAAATTTGAGGGAATTGTGATCATCACACATCATGTAGTACAACCATGGGAGGTTAGCCAGTATGGAATGCCATTTCACCCTGTTATGAACAAGTCTCTTCATTCTTTCCCCACTTATCTTTCACCATAATCCCAAGTTGAACTATTAGAAAGACCTCAACAAGGTTCACTACCAGCTCCGGTGAATCCAAATATTGACAAACCCTTCAGGATCTTCCCAGTTGGACTGGACTGAGTCTACAAGGACAACGAGGCCCTGAAATTAAGGCTATGTTAATTAAATCCATGCTTCTGCCTCATCCCATGTCAGAGATCAGAGGCACAACATCACCCAAATATAGAGAACAGGTGGTAAATGTCACAATTTGAAGAGGAAGATATGGATAAGAGGTGAAGGGCAGCAAATAGGATCCTGAAGTGAGCCAGATCACTGTTTAGATGATTTTCAGGGAAAGAATGTGTCTGCAGGTCGAGTGAGATGGCAACAATCGAGGAAAAATAGAATGTCCTGAAGGTGATATTCCTCTAAAAATGATGTGCAGGCAAGGAGTTGCGATCGACAGTAAGACACAACAAGGGTGAGTAAACATGATAGCAACTCATCACTGCACAAGCAACTTGTGGGCTGGCTTTCATTCAAGACCTGTTTGTTAAATCTACTAATATCCTAGTTCGACAACAAAGTTAAATTTTGCTTGTCTTGGAATCTATTCAGCTGCAGCTTAAAATTCCAGACCTCAAAAAATCTCAAAAAGATAAGACCAAACACTGGAAGCCATGACTGCCGAACGCGACCAACTCTTGGAGAAGCTTACATCCCTTGAGGCTTCTACTGCCCGCCCTCCAACCATCACTGCTTCCACCCAAACCCCCAAACCGATACTCCCAAGGGCCACCCTCTCTACACAAACCATCCCCAAAACAGCGGCACCTAAACCAACCACCAAGCCTTCTACCAATCCCAAACCCTCGTCCTCCACCAACAAGAAGACTCAGGACCACCTTCGATCTTCCGCATCCAAAGTTGTCATTGAAGCAACCGACCCAAATACCAACCCAAGGGAAATCCTCAAGACCATCCGCGCCACCCACAAAATCCCCGAGAACACAGTCTGGGCTTCACTTAGGACCAGGGGAAAATTAGTCCTTCACTCTGCCAACCCAGAAATTATACCCGACCTCAGCTCCGCCCTGTCCAAAAAACTTGCAGACAACCTAAAGATCCGTGAAACTCGGGAACTCCTCCCCAGGGTCTGCATCTTCAGAGTCGACAGTGAAACATCTGACCCTTCAATCATAGAATCCGCCAAGGCAATCCCCGGCATCGCAGCCATCCAAGGTGACAAGATCATCAGAGTGGCTCACCGTTCAGCACTAAGATCTGGAACAAGCACCGTGTTTTTGGAACTTGACCGGGCCTCCTTCAAGGCTCTAGGCCAAAAAGGAAGACTCATCTTAGAAGGCGTCATCCACCACTTCGAAGAGTCCATCAGAATCAGAAGATGCTTCCGATGCTGCGGATTCGGACACAACTCAAACAGATGCACCTCTGCTGAACCCATTTGCTACCATTGTAGCAAAACTGGACACGAAGGCAACTCATGCCCCACAAAATCCTCCCCTGGCACAGCAAGATGCACCTAATGCCACCCCAAAGGAATCCCTGCCAACCACGAAGCCCGCTCCTCTGCCTGTCCCACTGCTAGACTTCATGCATTGAAGTTCTAGAACTACAAATCTCGGCCACCATACTCCAAAGAACAAATCCCTGGGCGAAAAATCTGGCCTAACAAACGACTACACAGAGCTACACCGGCTCCACTTCACCTACGCCTTGGCGTCCACCGACACGGCTTGTGTTTTAGATATAGTGTGCCCGGAAAAGTCTCCACTGAGACTTGTGCGGGCGAAGGCAAGATTAATTCCACCAAATACATAAAACAAAAATGTTGATATATACCAATGTGTGAAAGATATTCCGCATCTCTCTGGATGAAATGGAACAAGGAGGTTGAAAGTCCCTGGGGTGGTACTGGAAGTCCCTATATTGTCCAAAGGAGAAACACGAACTAGATACCAAAAGGGGATTCTCCAGATTTGAGTCAGTGCACCATATCAACAATATCATAGTGAATGTGACCCAAAGACATTCCTGACATCACCAGGCTGCTACACACTCAGGGCTCTGTTTGCACACCAGTTACACTGCATGGTGCATCACGTGACAAGTTTGTTCATCTACAGGTAATAACAGCCAGGTTGCTGCATCACCTTGTGCAACACGTAACAAGGCTTGTCCCCCTCCACGTAATAAATGCCAGTGCCTCAAACTTTCAAAGATCTGCAAAAGCCCCAGACACCACTATGGGTGCATAGCTGTGGAAACAGACACAAAAGATTAGAACAAGGCAGGAATAAAAATACTCAGGAAAGAGACCTCACAGCCGGGGCACTAGGCTACCCCAACCCATGTTCCAACTTCTCCTGCAAGGCCGACTGAGACAGTTTTGGCCGCTCCAAACTATAAGGAGTCCATATCACATACTCTGACACCATGTCACACCCCTGCAAGCAACCTCCATTCCTTTTCAACAAGAAGCTCAAATGGTGACTAACAGCTTAACTAAAAAATTGGCAAAAATTCCACCACAGAGTGCTGCTGAGGATGTCCACCAGGTAATATCCTCCAAAGAACCTAATTCTTACAGCATCCATCCCTACCCTGCCGCCCCTCAATTCAACAAGAGGAAGCAGCAGACGCAGCGGCCCAAAGCTGGTGGTCGTGGAAGATGGCCCTTCTAGCGAGCAGACGCCACAGGTTGTGGCAGCAGCTCCAATAAAGATTCCTATACAAGATGCAAGTCCCAACTCGGGTAGCACCAATGTTTGAATTCATGGCATATTGTATGTATATGTGATAATCTGTATACAGGATTATGTAACCTCACCACAATCTATGTATAATGTATCGTCTAAAGGTTTAATAAAAGTTAGGCCTCGCGAGATGGGAAAGACACAAAGTACAGAATTGCATCATCCAAAGTTCAAAGGCCTTTGTTGCAGATCCACTGCCTTTTTTTGTGTGTGTTTTAATTCTCATTTTATTTGGAGATATTGAGATGGGGGCCTTCAAAATGTAAGAAAGCCGCGGAAGAAGATGCCCCCCTCCCCCCGCGCGGGCCAGCCACCACCCATGCAGGGGTGATGTCACGCCCATGATGCAACTTCCGGCCCCCCCTCGCCCCCCTCTCTTTGTTCTCAAGTTGTCGTCGCGTGCTCGCGTCTTGAGACCCAAAACTCTATATCTCTTTTGAAATAATTCTTTACCTATAATTTTTGTATTAATTATAATAAATTTTTCTTTCTTCCCAACAATCAATGAGTTGCAATAGTTTTACTTTATTCTATGCTGGTTACGCCGTCCAGTGATTCGAATTCTTTGTTCAAAGCTCGACAGCCTTCTTCTTCCTGAAAGATTGCAATCATGGCGACAATGGAGGTACTGAGCAAATCACCTTTAAGCATGACAAATTAATAGCGAATCATCAGAGAGCACGTGGAAGGATCTCAACAAATGAGAAGTCGAGAGAACCGATGACAATTATCTCGGACAAGAAACAGAAAGAAGGTAGGTGACCGTGATATGAGCTAGGTGTGCTCTACATAGGCTCCAACCTAGGTAGTGTACGCTCCATCATGTGAAAGGCCAGCTACCTCTGTCAAACAATCTCCCAATCGCAAGGTCCTTTTCAACCCCATCCAGGTGTGTTCGTTCTTCCCCTGTGGAACCCTTTTCACCTGCCCAAAATATTAAAAAAAAAAAAAAAAAGACAAAATGCATAAAGCAAAAATGTTGATATATACCAATGTGTGAAAGATATTCCGCATCTCTCTGGATGAAATGGAACAAGGAGGTTGAAAGTCCCTAGGGTGGTACTGGAAGTCCCTATATTGTGCAAAGGAAACACGAACTAGTTACCAAAAGGGGATTCCCGAGATTTGAGTCAGTGCACAATGTCAACAATATCATAGTGAATGTGACCCAAAGACATTCCTGACATCACCAGGCTGCTACACACTCAGGGCTCTGTTTGCACACCAGTTACACTGCATGGTGCATCACATGACAAGTTTGTTCATCTACAGGTAATAACAGCCAGGTTGCTGCATCACCTTGTGCAACACGTAACAAGGCTTGTCCCCCTCCAGGTAATAAATGCCAGTGCCTCAAACTTTCAAAGATCTGCAAAAGCCCCAGACACCACTATGGGTGCATAGCTGTGGAAACAGGCCCAAAAGATTAGAACAAACAATAGGGGCAGAAATATAAATACCAAGGAAAGACGCTCCACAGCCAGGGCACTTGGCTACCCCAACCCATGTTCCAACTTCTCCTGCAAGGCCGACTGAGACAGTTTTGGCCGCTCCAAACTATAAGGAGTCCATATCACATACTCTGACACCATGTCACACCCCTGCAAGCAACCTCCATTCCTTTTCAACAAGAAGCTCAAATGGTGACTAACAGCTTAACTAAAAAATTGGCAAAGATTCCACCACAGAGTGCTGCTGAGGATGTCCACCAGGTAATATCCTCCAAAGAACCTAATTCTTACAGCATCCATCCCTACCCTGCCGCCCCTCAATTCAACAAGAGGAAGCAGCAGACGCAGCGGCCCAAAGCTGGTGGTCGTGGAAGATGGCCCTTCTAGCGAGCAGACGCCACAGGTTGTGGCAGCAGCTCCAATAAAGATTCCTATACAAGATGCAAGTCCCAACTCGGGTAGCACCAATGTTTGAATTCATGGCATATTGTATGTATATGTGATAATCTGTATACAGGATTATATGTAACCTCACCACAATCTATGTATAATGTATCGTCTAAAGGTTTAATAAAAGTTAGGCCTCGCGAGATGGGAAAGACACAAAGTACAGAATTGCATCATCCAAAGTTCAAAGGCCTTTGTTGCAGATCCACTGCCTTTTTTTGTGTGTGTTTTAATTCTCATTTTATTTGGAGATATTGAGATGGGAGCCTTCAAAATGTAAGAAAGCCGCGGAAGAAGATGCCCCCCTCCCCCCGCGCGGCGCGGGCCAGCCACCACCCATGCAGGGGTGATGTCACGCCCATGATGCAACTTCCGGCCCCCCCTCGCCCCCCTCTCTTTGTTCTCAAGTTGTCGTCGCGTGCTCGCGTCTTGAGACCCAAAACTCTATATCTCTTTTGAAATAATTCTTTACCTATAATTTTTGTATTAATTATAATAAATTTTTCTTTCTTCCCAACAATCAATGAGTTGCAATAGTTTTACTTTATTCTATGCTGGTTACGCCGTCCAGTGATTCAAATTCTTTGTTCAAAGCTCGACAGCCTTCTTCTTCCTGAAAGATTGCAATCATGGCGACAATGGAGGTACTGAGCAAATCACCTTTTAGCATGACGAATTAACAGCCAATCACCTTTAACCCTTAAGTACTCGCGCGGGGTGTATCACACCCCAAGCTATCACTTTACCTCAAGAAAATCATTAAATCCTTAACCAAAATCTTCCAATTTTTCAATAGCTTAATATTTCAATGTGCCAAATAGACATGTCAAATTTCAACAAAATTAATAGAGGGAATATATTTGTAATTTATTCTTTTTGCTAGAATGGGGTGTGTCACACCTGCGCGAGTACTTACGTAACAAAGTTTTGTAATCAGCCCGAATATGATACTGCTGAATTCTCACGCACCATGAGTCATTTCCCCTACCTTTCAGTGTCAATTTAGTTTCACTTTGCCCATCATCTAAGCTTACTTTGATCCAATATTATAATGGATAGCAAAAATATTCAATCACTTTTTAGCTTGTTTGATGAGGAAGAAGAAGATTTTGATGAGCTAGATGATGATAACTTTAGTGATGATGAAGAATATATCCCCCATAGCTCAGATTCAGAACAAGAAGAAGACGATGAACAAGAACCACATCAGGATTCTACGTACTTCTTTGGAAGAGATAAAATGACCAAATGGAAAAAGGAAGAATGGAGAACATCAAGGGTACGTACAAGAGCTATAAATATTATTACACACTTACCTTGTTCTAAACAATTTGGTAAGAACACTCCAACTCCATTAGAAGCTTTTTTGAAATTTATTAGTATTGACATAATCAAAAAAATAGTTGAATACACAAATATTTTTATTGAGACCATCAGGCCAAATTATAGCAGGGAGAGAGATTGCCGCAATACAGATGAAAATGAAATCCGTTGTCTGCTCGGACTCATAATAATAATCGGAAAAAATCGTGCATCGCATTTGCATTTCAAAGAAATTTGGAATGCAAATGGCACTGGTATAGAAATATGCAGAGCAGCAATGGCCTACGAACGATTTTTGTTCCTTTTGCGAGTAATTCGATTTGACAATGTCCTTACTAGACAGATCAGAAGAGATAATGACAAATTTGCTGCCCTGAGGGAAATTTTTGAAATGTTTGTTGCCAACTGTAAGCAAATGTATTCCCCTGGCGAATATTTAACCCTTAACTGGACGGGTTGGGTAGATTCCGCCCATGCATAAACTTAATATAGGAAAAAAATATATTTTTCGTTTACTGAGAGCTAACAGCTTTGGTGTATTCTAATTTTACAGTGATACAAACAATTTCCATTCATCGTTTAAAAATATAAGTTTTGGTAGGGCGGTTAAATTTGCATGTGTGGGCGGATTCCGCCCATGCCGTCCAGAAGCGTGAGAATTTTTCATGTTAGGGTTATAGCTGATTGCTCATTCTCGAGTCGCTTTCTTCCGCTATTTTTTAGCTTCCATTCATAAAATAAGACTTCTTTCTTTGGCTAAGTAGAATTTATTCTTTTAGATTAAAAAAAAACAACTTCCTTAATTTTTTTTTATCAAGGTAAGACTTTTTATTTTTGAAATTCTATTTATAATGGAAGACGAAATTTTGAATAAGAATTTTGACGATGATTCTGAAACTGAAAATTATTCATTGAACGAATCTTCAGATGTCAGTACAGATGAGGAATGTGATTCAATTCTTACCACTGTTCAAATGTCTTCAAGTAATTGTTTCATTGGGAAAAATGGCTATAAGTGGAACAAGAATCATGCAATAATTGGAAGAACCCGTTCTCATAACATAATTACACACTTACCTGGTCTGAAAGGCCCTGCTAAACCGAAGCCAAATTGTAGCATAGATATATTCAACTTATTTTTTACTGCCGCAATTATAAAACAAATATCTGAATTTACAAATGCAAAAATTGAAGAATTTCGCCAAAGAATTTCAGATTTGACCAAAAGTACTTACTCAAATTTTACAAGTGAAATAGAAATAAGAGCATTCTTAGGTTTGTTGTATCTAGCTGGAGTTTACAAATCAGGTCATGAAAATGTAGAATCTTTGTTTGCCTCTGATGGAACAGGCCGTGACATTTTTCGCTCTGTAATGAGTGTGAAGCGTTTCCTTTTTCTATTACTTTGTATTAGATTTGATAATTTCAAGACAAGATGCAAAGTAGATAGACTCTCACCCATAAGAGATATTTTCCAAACCATTATTGAAAAATTTCAAAGTTGTTATACACCTGCTGAATACCTTACTGTTGACGAAATGCTTGTAGAGTTTCGGGGAAAATGTCCATTCAAAATTTATATACCCTCAAAACCTAATAAATATGGGATAAAAATAGTGATACTAGCAGACTCAAGAACACATTATATATATAATGCAATGGTATATACAGGAAAATCTAAAACTCCAAAGTCAAAAGAACTATCCCTGCCAACACAAATAGTTTTAGATATTAGTCGACCACTTTGGAAGAGTAATAGAAATATTACAGCAGACAACTGGTTTACTTCAATAGAATTAGTTGATAAGTTGAAAGAACATGGCCTTACATATTTAGGAACGATGAGAAAGAACAAACCTCAGATTCCACCACAATTCCAACCGCATCCTAAAAGAGAATCAGGAACATCTATTTTTGGTTTCTCTGGAACAAAAAATTTAGTCTCCTATGTTCCCAAAAAAAGAAAATCAGTAATCCTTATATCTTCGATGCATCATGACAATAAATGTGATAAAACAACAGGAAAACCTGACATTATAATGGATTATAATCTAACAAAAGGAAGTGTAGATACCATTGACCAAATGGTCTCCAATTTTTCTACCTCTTGTCGATCCAGAAGATGGCCTTTGGCACTTTTTTATGCCCTTTTAGATATCACAGCTCTGAATTCTTACATCATCTTCAACTATCAGATTGATAAAAAGGATCAAAAAGAAAGAAGTACCTTTATTGTTGATCTTGGGAGATCCTTGATTGATGAACACCTGGCCACACGTAATCTAAATTCCCTCCCGCTGGAATTACAGACGACAATAAAAAAAATCAAAAATAATGATGGTTCAAGTACATCAAGAGGATCTACGATGCCACAAGAATCTGATACTCCAAAAAGGTGCTACAAATGTCCATCAAAAAATGCGGGAAAAGTGAAAACCTTATGCTCTGTATGTCAACTAAGCGTCTGTAAAAAACATTTCTTAATTATTTGTGAAAACTGTAAATAGATTATATTTAGAATTTTTAGAAGTCAAAATCTGTATATTAACATTTGTAATCATTAAATAATCTTTCAAATATTGATTTAATTCATTATTTAGCGCTTATTTCGTAAAGGTACATAAGTGGGTTGAATCTACCCACCCCGTCCAGTTACGTAAGAAAAAATCACCCGTCCAGTTAAGGGTTAACAATCGATGAAAAGCTTATTCCTTTTAGAGGGAAATGTAATTTTCGTCAATACATACCAAACAAACCTGCAAAATATGGCTTGAAAATATACATGATGTCTGATGCACACACGTTCTATACTGTGAATATGGAGCCGTATGTTGGTAACAATCGTGGACCTTTTTATAAATCCAATGCTTCTGATGATGTTGTCAAAAGATTGGTGGAACCAGTATCAGGAACAAAACGAAATATTACCACTGATAACTGGTATACAAGTTTCCCACTAGCTCAAAGTTTGTTGACTGAACATAACTTGACCCTCGTTGGAACTTTGAAAAAAAATAAAAAGGAAATTCCTGTAGAGTTTTTACCCAACAGGAATAGACCTATCTTTTCTTCAATTTTTGGCTTCAATGAAAATAAAACTCTTGTATCATATGTCCCCAAGAAATCAAAATCAGTTATCCTATTGTCAACAATGCACTCAACAATGACAATTGACGAGGACACAGGAGATAAAATGAAGCCGGAAATAGTCACTTTTTATAACCAAACCAAGATAGGCGTTGATGTTGTTGACCAAATGTCGGGGACCTACAGTGTAGGACGACGCACAAGAAGATGGCCTCTGTGTATTTTCTTTGATCTCGTCAATGTTGCAGAAATAAATGCACAAGTACTTTACAACGCAAATCACCTGCAAGAAGAACCCATTAAAAGACGCCACTTTTTGGAAAAGATCGGACTGAGTTTGATAGATGAACATATCAAAGAACGCCTTTGCATTGTGTCACTACCTAAAGATATAAAACTTGCTCTTCGAAGGATAATTGGAGTGGCAAATGAACAAACAGTAAGTAAAAATGTTATTTACCAATATAAATAAACATGATAAATTTTATGATGGTTTTTTTTAGGTACCAGGACCATCAGAACCACTTTCAAAAAAGCAAAAGCGATGCCATCTTTGTGACCGATCTAAAGATAGGAAAACAAAGACTACCTGCAAAAATTGCAAAAGAAATATCTGCAATAATCATTCCTTCATTATGTGTGCAGAATGCTTTGAAAATTAATGAAAAAAATATAAGATTTATTTTTGTGAATAATGAATATGCATAAAAATTGTAAATGCTTATATGATTTAGAAAACATGTACAAGCACTGGAATAATTAAATATTTTATTATTTTATTTACATTTTAATTAATATCCATTCTTTTCTCTATAATATAAATATAAATACGTTGTATTTGGCTTACATTATATATATTAGATTTAGGTTTATATTTTGGGGTGTGATACACCCCGCGCGAGTACTTATGTAACAAAAAATGCCGCGAGTACTTAAGGGTTAAGCATGACAAATTAATAGCGAATCATCAGAGAGCACGTGGAAGGATCTCAACAAATGAGAAGTCGAGAGAATCGATGACAATTATCTCGGACAAGAAACAGAAAGAAGGTAGGTGACCGTGATATGAGCTAGGTGTGCTCTACATAGGCTCCAACCTAGGTAGTGTACGCTCCATCATGTGAAAGGCCAGCTACCTCTGTCAAACAATCTCCCAATCGCAAGGTCCTTTTCAACCCCATCCAGGTGTGTTCGTTCTTCCCCTGTGGAACCCTTTTCACCTGCCCAAAATCTAAAAAAAAAAGACAAAATGCATAAAGCAAAAATGATGATATATACCAATGTGTGAAAGATATTCCGCATCTCTCTGGATGAAATGGAACAAGGAGGTTGAAAGTCCCTAGGGTGGTACTGGAAGTCCCTATATTGTCCAAAGGAAACACGAACTAGATACCAAAAGGGGATTCCCGAGATTTGAGTCAGTGCACAATGTCAACAATATCATAGTGAATGTGACCCAAAGACATTCCTGACATCACCAGGCTGCTACACACTCAGGGCTCTGTTTGCACACCAGTTACACTGCATGGTGCATCACGTGACAAGTTTGTTCATCTACAGGTAATAACAGCCAGGTTGCTGCATCACCTTGTGCAACACGTAACAAGGCTTGTCCCCCTCCACGTAATAAATGCCAGTGCCTCAAACTTTCAAAGATCTGCAAAAGCCCCAGACACCACTATGGGTGCATAGCTGTGGAAACAGACACAAAAGATTAGAACAAGGTAGGAATAAAAATACTCAGGAAAGAGACCTCACAGCCGGGGCACTAGGCTACCCCAACCCATGTTCCAACTTCTCCTGCAAGGCCGACTGAGACAGTTTTGGCCGCTCCAAACTGTAAGGAAACCACATCACATACTCTGACACCATGTCACCCCCTGCAAGCAACCTCTCCATTCCTTTTCAACAGGATGTTCAAATGGTGACTAACAGCTTAACTAAAAAATTGGCAAAGTGTGTCACCATAGAGTGCTGCTGAGGATGTCCACCAGGTAATATCATCCAAAGAACCTAATTCTTACAGCATCCATCTCTACCCTGCCGCCTCTCAATTCAACAAGAGGAAGCAGCAGACGCAGCGGCCCAAAGCTGGTGGTCGTGGAAGATGGCCCTTCTAGCGAGCAGACGCCACAGGTTGTGGCAGCAGCTCCAATAAAGATTCCTATACAAGATGCAAGTCCCAACTCGGGTAGCACCAATGTTTGAATTCATGGCATATTGTATGTATATGTGATAATCTGTATACAGGATTATGTAACCTCACCACAATCTATGTATAATGTATCGTCTAAAAGTTTAATAAAAGTTAGGCCTCGCGAGATGGGAAAGACACAAAGTACAGGATTGCATCATCCAGGAAGTAAAGGTCACTGACCTGAACCCATAAAACCTAAGTTCAAAGGCCTTCTTCTTCCTTGAGGATTGCAATCATGGCGACAATGGAGGTGCTGAGCCAATCACCTTTAAGCATGACCAATTGATACTGAATCACCAGAGAGCACGTGGAAGGATCTCAACCAATGAGAAGTCGAGAGAGTCAATGATGATTATCTCGGACAAGAAACAGAAAGAAGTTAGGTGACAGTGCTACGAGCTAGTTGTGCTCTACATAGGCTCCAACCAAGGTAGTGTACGCTCCATCATGTGAAAGGCCAGCTACCTCTGTCAAACATTCTCCCAATCGCAAGGTCCTTTTCTACCCCATCCAGGTGTGTTCGTTCTTCCCCTGTGGAACCCTTTTCACCTGACCAAGACTGCGCGACACCATTCACCAATCCAATCCCATATCCACCCAACCACACAATTCAACAGAGAGTCGACAGCATTCCCACAGTGAGTCGACACCCCAATTCGACATATATATGTAAATATTACAACTATTTTTATATTTTTATTTTTTTTTGTGTGTGTAACCCCTCAGCGGAGGGAAATCTATTTTTTTACTGTTTTTTCTCCTTTTCACACACCAGCCCCCACCCCCTGTCGAGAGAATGTAATTGTCCGCCGGCCGGATGGACAGTCCAAGAACCCACCGACCAATCGGAGGGTCAGAGGGGTCACGAGGTCCGGGCGCGGGGGCAGCAGAGTTGGTGACACGGCTGTGCCAAGTAGACAAGAAAAAACCTCACGGGAGCTTGCCCAAGATGACCTCCGGGAACTTTGTCCATCTTCCATAAAGGACCATACAAGCGGTCTGAGAAGGGACTTGGTGGCTGACATCTCAAAGAAAGGTGAAGCCGAGACGAATCTTTGAGAGATTCGCATAGTGGTTGGAGTACGTCGAGGGCGACGAATTGTGCGTCATCTGAAGATACCAGGAAGTTCGTCGAGGACGACGAATTGTGCTTCCAAGGCTGGTGTTTTCTGCAGGGGGGCTCGGGCAGGCCGACTTAACAACTGAGAGGAACTGTTTTGGTGAGCACTCTTTCACACGCTTTTTCTTTTTATTTCCTAAATTGATATATTTTTTTGTTATTCTAGCATTTTTTAAATATTTTTTCTTTCTTATTTTTACCAAGTTTTCTATTTCGCCAATATCATCATTTTTTAAACATTAAGTTGCATGCAAAATTTGGAATATACAAAATAATAAGTTTTCATATCTGATAAAGCATAATTTGGATAATAGATTATAATAAAAGAAAATAAGACCTAATCCAAAAAATCCACTTTTAATTCTAAGAAGAATATTTCAAGTTGACTTAAAAACTATTTTCCTTATCTGTTATCTTGTTTAAACACTTGATAACAGGACTATATAAGAACTTGCTGTAACATGTTTTCTCATTTATTCCTTTGTCTGATGATGGTGACAATGTTGTTGCCGAAACGTACACACTAATAAATTATTTGGATTAGGTCTTATTTTCTTTTAAGTTTTCATATCTTTTTTTATCCTTTATTTTAGAGCTATCAAAAAATTAAACAAAAGCTTTATAATGTGTAGCATTTGTTGTCTTCCTTTTTTCTTGCCTAAACACCCTAAGCAGCCCAAAACAATATCAAAACTTTAGGTTAAAGTTTTTATTTGTTAAAAAGGGGCTTTGTGGAGCATTCCGAATTTTTATTTTTCTCCACGAAATTTTTCCTTACCCCTTTCTTAACATTTTATTTCGGCGTCCCCGGGTGGGCTGCATTGGCTGGTCAAATCGAAAAAAGGGAAAAAAAGAAAGGCTCCTGGGAATATTATACAGTAAATAATGCACAGAGTATTAATACATTAAAAAGGGCTAGAGCCCCCAAAAGAGCTATTTTTAACTCGGCTGTCCACCGTGTTTTGGACTGAAATAGAAAAGCCAGATTTCGATGCAATGGGGCAATTTAGTAAAATTAGTGACCATGAAACTCTTGGGGATGTAGATAAATTTCACTATCTGCTACAAGCGGTAGTCGAGGGATCCAGAGCTCAACGTCTTGTGTGCAGTTACCCTATCACTGAAGATATTTATCCCAAGGTAATACAAGCCCTAAAAGATAGATTCGGAGATAAGAATCTTCTCATAGAACACTACATAAGAAGACTGTTGAAACAAGTTGTTTCTAATGCAAGGAAAGAAAACATTCCTCTTGACGAGATCTACGATGATCTAACAGCTCACTTAAAGAACCTAGAATCACTGGGTGTTAACACAGAGATGGCAGGCGTGTTTCTCTACCCACTGGTTGAGTCTGCCATTGGACATTATTCAGGTGTGGCAGAGGAATCCTGCTGTGGGCTATGGGATAAAAGAAGGAGTGGAGAATGGAGATAAGAGTGATGCCGGCGGTAGACTACAGGCTCTGATGGACTTACCGGTGCTGAGCGACTGGCATTTGCTAAGGAGAATTTTGAGGGTAATAGCTCAATGAGGGCCAAAGGTTTTCAGCTAAAGATTTTTCGGAAGACACCGCCCACTGTCTCCAATTTATTCAGCAGCGCATTTAAGAGAAAATGCATATTCTGCCAGAGAGATAATCACCTAAGTAGTAAATGTTTTGTTGCTTCGCGTCTTACACCTAGCGAGAGGGATCAAAAGATAAAGGAAGCTAGAGTCTGCTTTAAATGTATAAAGGGTAATCATCTGAGAAAGGAATGCCCTTCGTTTTGTTCCAATCGACATCAATGGATTTTTCTCGATATAACACACTCCCTCGCCGTTCGCCTTCCGCCACTGATTTTTCGTATCCCAAGTAGCAAAACCACTCGTTATAGCGCCACTCACAATGTCCCTCACACCCCCGCTCCCATTTTCCTGTCTGCATTTTTTCCGCCAGCGCCGCCGGACTTTGCCTGCAGTTGACACAACATATTGTGTGAACAGCCAGCAGACCCTTTTCCTGCTTGTGTCTGGGACATACACAATCGCTTCATCCTTTGCTAATGTCAACACAACAACTTATTGTCGTATCATGAGTTCCCAAAAGCGTAAACGTGAGTCGATCACGATTGAAAAGAAGAAGGAGATATGCCAGTTGGCAAGAAATAACGCTACGAAGTCGAAGAATGAGATTGGAAAGCGTTTCTCACTTCCACGAACAACTGTCCGTGATATTCTCACTCAGGCTGAGAAGTGGGAAAATTATACTGTTGGTTCTTCAAAGAGACAAAGAGTCGAAAAATTTAGTGACTTGGAAAACGCTCTCTTCAACTGGTTTACCCAAAAGCGTGCCAATAATATTATTATTACTGATGACCTCCTAAGAGAAAAGGCAAAAAAACTTGGCAAGCAGTTGAACGTACCAGAAAACTTTGCTTACAGCAGTGGGTGGCTGCAGCGATTTAAAGGGAGATTCCATATTTCACAATGACGGCTCTGTGGGGAAGGCGCATCGATTTCTCCAGCTATCATTGATGAACATCTTACAAATTTGAACAGTATTCTGGCGAACTCTGGATATGACCCTGCCAACATATACAATGCAGATGAAACAGGATTATTTTTCAGCTCATTCCTGACGGAACACTTGCTCACAAAGATGAAAACTGCCGTGGTGTCAAAAGTATGAAGCAACGAATCCCTGTTCTACTGTGCTGCAACTCTACCGGAACAGACAAGCGGCGATTGCTGATTATTGGAAAATCGGCAAAGCCTCGATGCTTCAGAAACTTTAGTCCACACTTCTACTGCACTTACACATCTAACAGCAAAGCATGGATGACCTCTAGCATCTTTCAAGAATGGCTACTGCAGTTCAACAAGCAGCTTGTCTCTGAAGGATGTCGTATCCTACATAACGCTACATCTCACTGCGTCCCTAATGATAGTCTCAGCAACATAAAGATACACTTCCTTCCACCAAATATGACTGCCAATCTGCAACCACTGGATAGTGGCATCATCAAAAGTTTCAAGGCTCAATATCGCAAGCTTCAACTCCAGCTTTAACAAAAATGAATAACCCTACATATTTACATAAAAATACTAGTTTTAGTGTTCCATCTTTGAATAGCCTCAAAACAAAAGATGAAATTTGTCCATATCATGCTGCCTCTAATGGCCAGGTAGAGAGAGCCATACAAACTTTAAAAATAAAAAAAGTGACAAAGGTGAATGGTCAACCAGGTTGGCTAGATCTCTCTTGACAATGAGAATAACTGTAAACAACACAACTCAAAAATCTCCAGCTCAACTTCTGATGAATTAAGAATTTGAAATGCCTTCTGAATAAATTTCACCCAGAAAATGTCTCTGAGGAGAGAAGTAACCAAGAAGAAAGATTCATGAGAACATAGAGACCCCATAGAGCAGTGGAGGAAGGACAGGAAATTGTAGCTAGGAATTACCATGGTCCTAAATGGTTACCTGGAGTGGTCTATGAAAAAACAGGCCCTGTCTCAGTTGAAGTAGAAACTGATGATGGAAGAGTTATTAATAGACATTTGGATCAGGTGAGGAACTGTGGTGAAAATGCTCCTCAAGTGCCACCTGAGACTGAAGTTGAAGGAACTCAAGCTGCTCCAGTAATAGAATCTCCTACAGTGACTCCGCAGCCTGTCTTGAGGAGGTCCTCAAGAATAAGGAAGCCTACAAAGCTTTTTGACATTTAATGGGTGTTTGACTTAATGGGGAGGAGTTGTTGCGTATTGTTAATCATTGATTTTATATATTCTGTTTTTATCATCATCCATGTCCCAATTAAAAGATGTTTCGAGAATAAATTGTTTTTGTTATTTTGTGTAAACAAAATTTTTAGAGTAGGTTTTTTAGAGTAGGTTAGGTTAAGTTAGATATATTTTTTATAAATATGTAAATTGTAATATAGGATTAATTGCTAAATTCTATATTTACTTTAAATTTAATGTATTCTTTTGCTCAAGAGTTCACAAAATAAACTTCTTGAGATTAATTTTCTTTTTTAAAAATTATATTCTTAACGACTGCACTTTTAACTTTAAAAAATCATTTTAAATTTACATAGTTTGTAACAGTTAGCCGACAGGATTTACCTAGTAATAATTGATTTTCAAAAATGCCTCCGAAAATAGAAAAGCCAACTGAGCAACAATCTTCTACAAATAATTTTGATTTACCAAAATATGATGGACAAAGTTTTGATATAACTTCATGGATAAAGTTCTTTAACAAAAAAATGCCAACAAAACCATTTTGATGAAGACTATAAGCTAAAGAATATTTCAAATTATCTTGATGGAGAAGCTTTTAATTTTTATATAGAAAAATTACAAGATATAGATAATTGGGGGGAACTAGAACAAAAATTACTTTCATATTTTACAGTTAAAGATTCGAATCTATTTAGTAAATTCTTAAATTTAAAATATAATGATAAAGATGATCTTGATGTTTATTTTAAAGAAAAATCTTCATTAGCAAAAAAACTTAATTTAGATACACCCCTATTATTAGAAGCTCTTACAGATGGGATGCCAAATTACCTAAAGAAATATTTAATTGCAGCAAGAGTTAAGGAAACCTCACATTGGATTAAAATAACCACTCAATTAAAATACTCTACCAATCAAGAAAAACAGGAACCACAATGTAAATAAAACTCAGATAATCAGCAACCATCCACAAGTAATGATAATAGGCAGAATTTTCAAACTAGATCATATTACCCAGCAAGGTCAAGGTTTAACCCCAACTCTCCTCCAAGTCTACAATCCCAGCCACCTCCAAGGTCATCTCCAAGATCAACCACAGCTCATCACCAGGAAGCATCCAGTAGAACTGATGGCGGGTTGAACAGTTGATAGTTTTTTAGCGCTGATTCAGCTTACTTCCCGGATTCATGTTTTACCATAGCCGTTCTGCAATTTGTATCATTTTTTAAGTTTTTTAATTTTTTAACATTTCACGATTAGCATGCTTACGTAGTTGTTATATATCAATAATTCAGATATGCAAAATTTTAACCTGAATTGTATTTTCGCCGTACTATATACATCACATATGCAAATATACCTCTAATAGATTCCTATATAAAGTCTTTGGTTACCTTAGTTTGCTACCTGTTGAAGGGCGTGACTGCCCGAAAGCTTGTCACACGTTTATCTGAATAAAAATCTTTTCTCCTTAATTTTCATTTCTATTTTTAAATATTCAATGGAGAAAGTTTTCACATAGTTCAAATGTCATTAATTTAAGACATAACAGAAATAATAAAAAAATTAACTTGAGTGACAGCCGGACAGGAGGAAGGTCTCCAATTATGTGGTGACATCCAACATGCCTTGTTCTTTTGTGTAATTCATTCATGCCTGAAACCATCTGAACATTGTGGACACAACAACTGCATCTATCCAACATGCCAACTTTTTCTCCATTATAATTATCTTATGCTTTCATCTATAATCACCATAAGCTAATTTTCATCACCCGGGGCATAAACTGTTGTAATATATTTCAATTTATATTTATATCCCCATATATAAGATAACTATAGTGTAATACCAAAACGAAACAATAAAATTATATTGAGTGACAGCCAGCGCCAGACAGGAGGAAGGTCTCCGATTACACCGTTGGTCCGTTAAAAACATAGTCGGATTCCCAGGGGTGCCCTCTCCCTTTGCTCAAATATAGATAAGACCCCCCTCGACCGGTGTCCGGCTGCCTTCACTCTCTATCGCCAACTCAGTGGTGACATCCAACATTCCTCGTTCTTTTGTGTAATTCATTCAGGCCTGAAACCATCTGAACATTGTGGCCACAACGACTGCATCTAACCAACATGCCACACTACAGTCATCCTACATCACAACATATATATATATATATATAACATAACTTAAGAACAGCACTAGGGGCAGGAATAAAAATACCCAGGAAAGAGACCTCACAGCCAGGGCACTAGGCTACCCCAAGCCATGTTCCAACTTCTCCTGCAAGGCCGACTAAGACAGTTTTGGCCGCTCCAAACTGTAATGACACAACATCACATACTCTGACACCATGTCACACCCCCCCATCCCCTCTGCAAGCAACCTCTCCATTCCTTTTCAACAGGAAGCTAAATGGTGACTAACAGCTTAACTAAAAAATTGGCAAAGATTTCACCACAGAGTGCTGCTGAGGATGTCCACCAGGTAATAAAAACCAAAGAACCTAATTCTTACAGCATCCATCCCTACCTGCCGCCCTCAATTCAACAAGAGGAAGCAGCGGCCCAAAGCTGGTGGTCGTGGAAGATGGCCCTTCTAATGAACAGACGCCACAGGTTGTGGCAGCAGCTTCAATAAAGATTCCTATACAAGATGCAAGTCCCAACTCGGGTAACACCACATCCATAGGAAGAGTTCCCACTGTCACGACCAAAAATATCTCACTCCCTTCAAAGGAAGAGTGGGTATTGAAAAATGGGCCAATGTAGAAAACTCTAATTAAGGCATTCACTCGAGGAGTGAGGGCACCACAAAGACCATCAGTACCATTCAACATGAACTTGTTATAGCCCTAAATTGTTTTAAAAATATATAAACACCTTTTTGATACCATCTAATATAATCTTTATCTACTTTCTCTTTAAACACAAGGTAATAAGACCATTATTGTGTTTATAATCTACAATCCAAATTGTGCCTCATCTACTTTCTCTTTCTTTACTTCTTATACCTTCTTTAAAAAAATATATATATATTCAAAATAATATATGTTGTAATATATTTCAATTTATATCCTATATCCCCATATGTAACATGACTATAGTGTAATACCAAAACAAAATAATAATGTTAGATTGAGTGACAGCCGGCGCCAGACAGGAGGAATTACACAGTCGGTCCGTTTAAAACAGTCGGATTCCCAGGGGTGCCCCCCTTAGCTCAAATATAGATCCCCCTCGACCGGTGTCCGGCTGCCTTCACTCTCTATCTCGCCATCTCTGTGGTGACATCCAACATGTCTCGTACTTTTGTGTAATTCATTCACGCCTGAAACCACTCTGTGGCCACAACGACTGCATCTAACCAACATGCCACACTACAGTAATCCTACATCACAACATATATATATATAACATAACTTATTGTTCGGCAATAGCTGCTATACTGACACGTATTAACATATGTACCATCTATCTACCACCTTCAAAGCACTACATCTCAACCACTTTTCCTTTTTATAAATAATATAAATGTGTCTCTACCTTGTAAAAACTCCTTCCATACCTCCAATGTATTGTAAATAATCCAATCTGTAACAAATGAATAACCAAGAGTCTAAATAAAATTCAGTGCTCTGACAAAGACTTGGATGGACTCCAGCTGTGGAGGGATGGCCCATGTGTGTGGGGGAACAGGCACCAGGATGGTATCCCAGTGTGGGGAAAACGGACAGTTTTGGTCACATCGGCAGTGACATAACACCTTGCAAGTGGTGTGTGGATTAACCAATAAGACGGTGCCAAAACAGACAAGGAAGATCTCACTACTTGTGGCTGACAATAAAGGCAAGTCCATCTACTGTACATAATTATTAATCCCCTTTAGTCCCTTGTATTCAAGTACATCAAACTAAGCTGTATCCATATTATTTTCATAGAAACCTTGTTCACAAGCAACAACCACTGGAAAGCATCATAACAAAACAAACATCATTTTCACACCACTTTTAAAAAAATTATATATTCATTAAATCAACGTCACATTTTGCAAAATACTGTTTTCTTTTTATCCTTTGAAAATATGTGCAAAATATCACAAAAAAATCTAATTTGCACATATTTTTTCTGAGTTTTTTCCCTTTGAAAAAGCCACTTTCTTGAAATTTGGATGATTGTGCATAACCTGCTGGGGGAGAGGCCCACTTATCACCATGTGAGCAGCAACTTAAACCTCACTTTAGTTTAAAAGGTTTGTTCCTTTTACACCTACTACGTTTAGAAATATATATTTATAATCTATAACTCACCAAATGTCTTTTCCCCCCAAACAACACTTCTTCAAACATTAGCAAAGTATTGCAATAAGACTGTGGAATATTGTCAAGAAGCTCCATCCAGATGGGACACCTGTCAATCATCCCTGGACCCCGGGGGGGGGAAGCACAGGTGTGAGGGGTTCTCGGAAGCTGATATGCAAACAAGGAAAACGGGACCCCTTGGTGGCTGGCGCAACTCATTATTATTATCTTTACCTGGGGATAAGTTGTTTTTATCATCTCTCTCTCTCCCTTAAATACCTCTTGTAAATAATTTTTATTGAAGAACTAAAAGGTAAATACCCTTTATAATAAATTAATTATTCCCAATTTTGCCCTTGCTTTATTTATCTCCGCGACAATATATATATGTTGTAATATATTCCAATATATATCTATGTCTCCATGTGTTGTATAGATGTAGTGTAATTGCCAAAGTGTCAAATAAAATCGAGCAAGTTAGTCGGTGCCGGAAAGCCGGAAAAGGGTCCGAAAAACAAGTCGGGTATGCCCCCTTCTTACGCAAACAAATTAGTCCGCTTCGAGACACACGATTTACAGACCCCTCTAGACAGTTCTCCCCTGACCGGCGTCGGCTACACTCACTCTCTCGCCATCTCCGTGGTGACATCTACCATGTCTCGTTCTTTGGTGCAATACATTCACGCCTGAACCCACTCTAACATTGAGGCCACAACGACTGCATTTAACCAACACACTACAGTCATCCTTCAGGATCGACTACCTTACTACAGAGAGTCGACAGGATTACCTACCAAAGACAAGATTTCAGAAGATGGAGAACCAGGCAAGGAGTGACGCCACCTTGGAGGGAAATGCCACGCCTTCAATCGCGACCGACATCGTAGCGCAGTTGGCAGCAGCTCTTCGCGACATCGTAAACCCCAGCCAAAGAGATCTACCCCGGTACGATGGAACGTACCCCGCCACCAATTTCTTCAAGCAATACGACGACATCGCCGACCACGCCTACCTGACAGGGACGGAGAGCCTCCAAAAACTTCCGGCACAACTCTCAGGTTCACCCCTTACTTTTTTTCGCCAACTTGACTTAGCCAATAAGTCCTACGACCAGGCCAGACAAGTCTTAATAGACCTGTACCCCGGCACAGTAGAAGTTTCCTTTTCCAAATTTGTAGCATTGAAGCTAACTCCTCTGTTAAATTATTTTTTTGTGTCCGTGATTTTATTTTGGTTGACGTTTAGGATATTTTATTTTTAATGATCTGGCACTCTTGTTATTACTCTTCTTGTTGTTTGTTGTAAAAAAGGCTTACCCACATTTTTTTTCTTTGAAGATAATTGTTTTTAAAATGTTCAATTAAACATTTCCTTAATAAAACTCTGCTAATTATTTAACAAAGGTTATGGCCAACATAACAGAAGACGGTAATTATAAATAAAAAGTTTCTTTGTTTTTGCAAATCTCACCATCGCTTATTGCGCAATCTTTGAAGACGACGCCAATTGCATTTTTGGAAAACAAAGACGATTTGCCTATCCTTTTTTTTGAAGAAGAAGAAACATCTTTTGGGGTAAATATACTTCTTGAATATCTTTTTTTTTTTACAATGAGTTCAGAAGACTTTAAAATAACGAAATTAAATGGTGAAAATTACCATGCTTGGTCTATTAGGGCTAAGGCTACCCTAATACAAAAAGGTGTATGGGAAGCGGTTGATCCAGGTTTTGACGAAACTCTAACTGCAGCTCAGAAGAAAAATAACCAACATTGCAATATCACAGATTTTTTTAATTGTAGAAGACGAATTTTTAGATGATATTGGAGATTGTGAAAGAGCAAGTGAAGCATGGAATATTTTAGAAGAAATACACACCAAATATGGATTGCTTCACATTCTGCAATTACTGAGAGATATATTTAATATCACAAAAATGAATGAATCAATGAAAGATTATATAGCAAGGATAATGAACATCCACAGAAAACTGGAGAAAGGAGGACATGGTTTCAAGGATACAGAATTGGCACTCATAATGCTAATGGGGTTGCCCAAGACCTATGAACCAATGATCCTGAATTTGGAACAAAATGAAGAAAAACCTTCAACGAAAATAGTCAAGGCTAAACTGTTACTAGAAGAAAAGAGACAACTCAGACATGACACCATTGAAGAAGAAACCACATCAAGGGCCTTTGTGATCAAGGAAGAAAAACAGCCAACTTTCCATGAAAGAAGAAAGTATCATCCTGCAGGGAAAACCCAAGAAGCTAGCACATCCCACAATTATCAGAATACTCAAGCCAAAGCTGTCAAATGTTTTTGCTGTGGCAAAATGGGACATATAGCAAAGAATTGTAGATTCAACCCTGCAGTAAAGGAAAGATTTTGTTTCACTGAAAATAAAGAACAAGCGAAGAGGTTGCTTTCTAATCCTGATAAAATATCAAAACAAAAGGCATTTTTCTTCAGGGAAATTACTTTGGCCAGGGAACAACCAAGCCGGCTTTATAACATGCCGCTGAGATTCTTCAGCACCCCTAGACTGCCTCGCCATACAGATTCAAGTGTGCCATCGCAACCCCCGTCACCATGCCACTACTGTCGGGGAAACCACTGGAATGCCCAGTGTCCGCGCCAACAACCTTCTGGTCGAAACAATGTGTTTTACAAAGAAAATACGGGGCGTCAGCCGAGGACATCTCACTCCACCACCAGTTCCCAGCCAGCACGGTCATCTGACACCACAGTCCAGACCACTCCCCGAAGCGAGGAAATAGGTAATTTTCGTTGTCCTCCATAATTTAATATTTAAACTGGGACTATGCAGAAAATGTTGTTTACTGTTCTTGGCAGATACAGGAGCTTCGGTCAATATAATTAATAGAACAATACTTGCCTTTCTTGAAAACAATTTAGGTTGTACTTTTAAACATATGATGACAATGTTACTCTTAGTTCTGTTTCCAATGACATTTCCACAATGGGATTTTTATATTTAAATGTCACTACAGGCTGTTTAACTAAATTAACAAAATTTTATGTTATAGATTCCAAATTACCATTTGGCATATTATCTCTTAATACATTAAGCAATTTCAAATTGAAAATAGATTTATGTAACTTTTTGATCTTCCAAAACGAAGCTCCCCTGCCACCTACTGTGTACTATTTTTCGCTTGTGAACGACTCATGCAACTATGGTAAATGCCTTGAAAATTCCAACAAAATGGCTAACCTTGCCACCTATCAGCACAACCCATCGATGCATGTGTCGGACCCTTCTAGGCATGGTCTTAGCTATATGTCTCCTTCACATGAAACCATTTCTATTTGTGACTTCGCCTCGCCCAAAAAACATGTTGATATGCCACAAAGAACGTTTTTAATGATTGCATTCCTAATTATAGTAATCATGTAGGTCAGATGCCCATATCCCAGTCTTGTTCAAATTCCAACAACCCTTTAAGCTTTTTAGATATAATTAATAGATATTCTCATATTTTTTCTAGTAACAAATTTGATGTACCTAAATTGAAGATACCCCCAGTTAAGATTCATACTATGTCCGATAAAATTATTGATTTAAGACCTTATCGTGCTTCTCTAGTTGATCAACGAGAAATACAAGAGCAGGTCAACCAAATGCTAAAATTTGGTATAATAGAACCTTCTTTTTCTCCTTATGCTAGTCCAGTCACTCTTGTAACTAAACCTGTACCAACATTCATCACACAATTTTCAATTTTAACTTTTTTTTTTTTCAGCTTCAATTTTTTAAATCCAAATTTAAGATTTTCAAATTCAAATTTTAGAAAATGCCTCGACACCATTACCCTCCAAATTCTCATGGCATCACAGCCCATACCTTCCCAGAGAGATCGTTACTATCCGCCAAAACTTTGATTTCTCACAATGATTCATCTTAACTACAAACGCTTCTTCGCTGTACCCTTCTCAACAGTCGAACTTGAGCAGCTAGTTAAATGTTTTTTTTTTTCATACACGGCCCAGTTCGAG
Organism: Cordylochernes scorpioides; assembly: GCA_030710605.1. Taxonomy (NCBI): domain Eukaryota; kingdom Metazoa; phylum Arthropoda; class Arachnida; order Pseudoscorpiones; family Chernetidae; genus Cordylochernes; species Cordylochernes scorpioides. Next base: position 40,654,022 of record CP092866.1, on the reverse strand, counting down.
CATCAACACCCCCCCCCCCCTTTTTTTTTTTCTCTCATATTCTGGCAATTCTTTTTTTTTTTTTTTTTCAATCAACTCACTTTCACTACTGCCTTACCGCGGCCAAATCTTTTTTTATGCGACTCTCTCTCTCTCTGCCCCACTCTCTATCACTCTTTCTCGACCAAAGCTTCCAACAACCATTCCCAAATCCGTCTGATAGGACAACCCATATCGAATACCTTCAGCATACTGTAGATGGACCAATGCCTACAATCCCATAACGTCGCATTGCATCGCAGTACCAGAATCTATTCTATGTCCACCTATCTAGACTTTTTAAATTAGCTCATCCAATAATTCAATGCACTTTCAAATATTAATTCCAACATTCAATGCTGTATATAATCACCCAAATTTATATTTATATCTTTACATTTAAAAAAATCCTTTTTCATATATTTTTATACATTGGGCTTAACATTATTATTTGTTAACATTTCTCTTTTTATTATTAAAGAAAACATACCCAATGTTATAATTCTACAACCCCATAATATATCAAACCAATTTGTATATAAATTATTTCCCCCCATTATAATTATCTTATGATTTCATCTATAATCACCATAAGCTAATTTTCATCAACCAGGGCATAAACTGTTGTGATATATTCCAATATATATCTATGTCTCCATGTATTGTATAGATGTAGTGTAATTGCCAAAGTGCCAAATAAAATCGAGTAAGTTACAGTCAGCGCTGGAAAGCCGGAAAAGGGTCCGAAAAACAAGTCGGGTATGCCCCCTTCTTACGCAAACAGATTAGTCCGCCTCGAGACACACGATTTACAGACCCCTCTAGACAGTTTTTCCCTGACCGGCATCATGTCATCTAGTTGCCAGCTAGCTCTCTACCTGGTCACATCTCTGCTCCCTTGCTCTAGCCATGAATCCTGCCAAGAAGAAGAGGAAGAAAGCTTACAAGCCTATCGTGGATGTCGCTGCCCTGGAGAAGGAGGATAAAATGGTGATCTCCCGCAACCACCATATCCTGCGCTCCATTGGCCATCCCTCCCTCAAGACACTGCATGAAGACCTGATCAGCTTCATCGCGATGTGGACTGAGCTGATCAAGGCCCTCCTTGCTGAAGTGGAGAACCTCACTGGCACCCTCGATGCCTTCGCGGAGCTGGACGACGTCATGGAGGACAAAAAGCCCCAGACTGCCTGCCACAGCACCCAAACCAGCCCAGCTCCTTCCTGCAAGGACACCTGCTCCCAGACTGACCCAGTCAAGCCCGCCACTCCTGCTGCTCTCCCAACGAAAAAGCCTGCCCCCAAGTTGCCTGCTCCTGCTCCAACAAAAAGGAAGCAGCCTGAGGCTCCCAAACCGCCTGCAAAGAGGACCAATTTGCAAGGTCCTTCCAAGCCTGCGCCTTCCCTAGTCTCCAAGCCTGTAGCCGCCCGAGTGACCCTCCATGGAGAAAAATCGGCGGCCCACATTGTGGTTATTTCAGATAACCCGCAGGCTGACCCAAGGGAGATGCTGAAAGCAGTCCGTGTTGCCCACACTCTCCCCCAGGGCGTCTGGAAATCCCTGCGCACCAAAGGGAAGCTGGTACTACATTCCAGCAACCCAGACACCATCCCCGCAGTTACAACCTCCCTCACCAACAAGCTGGATAGAATGAAGGTCCGCCAGCAGAAGGAGATCCTGCCTCACATCTGCCTCTTCAGAGTGGACGAGGAGACAACCAACTCCACCATTGAAGAGACCTTCCTGGAGACACCTGTTGTTAGCCAACTCCCTGGGGACAAGGTGGTGCGCGGGGCGCACCGTTCTGCACCCAGAAACGGGACCTGCACCACCTTCATCGAGCTAGACCTCAAGACCTTCAGAGCCCTGGGCGTGCGCAGGAGGATCATGGTGGATGGAGTCATCCTCAACTTCGAGGAATCCATCCGCGGCCGTGTCTGCTTCCGCTGCTGTGGCTTCGGCCACAACTCCGCACAATGCTCCAGAGCTCCAAAGTGCTTCCACTGCGGTGAAGACTGCCATGAAGGCCGCGCCTGTCCATCCATTGCCGACCAGCACACCTTCAAGTGTGCCAACTGCTGCGCCAAGGGCCTTCCTGACAAGCACGAGGCGAGAGCCTCAAGCTGCCCCATCCTGAAGTCTAGGGCCCTCAAGTTCTAGGCTTCCAGGACCTCCTGCCACCACCTTCAACTGCCACTTCTACTGGATTTCAAGCCATACCAAGACTCCTGCCTCACTGCACCCTGGCGCTGTTCCCCTGCTAGCTCAACGTTTCCTCCCTTTCCTCCCTGTGAGACATCTCCTGCCGCCAGATCCTAGGATCCCTTGCCACCTGACATCGCGTCTGCTGCCATGATGTGGGGTTAAAAGTCCATAACCAAATGTTATGTCCATTAAACCCAGCCCCCAAACTCTCTCCAATGCCATCTACAGAATCCCGTGTAATGACTGCCCACAATCCTATGTTGGAGAAACTGGCCGAACCATTGCCACTCGAGTCCTAGAACACGACCGTAACATCCGTTCTCACGATCGTAAGTCCCTATTATACCAACACAGCAAAATTTAGACATTCTTTTAATTTACGCAACACGATTCCGGTATATAGCGGTGTTAAGAACAAATATCAACGTTTGGTCCTTGAGACTTTCGTGTCCAGCTCTGTCCCTAGTTTTAACAGAAAAATAGATATCCCCCCCCCCCCCAATATACTGTTTTTTCTAATCTTTCTAATCTTGGCCACTGATATCTTTCTTTATTCCTTTATTATGCCTAGATACTTTCGTTTTCTTGTCTTTCCATCCTTTTTTCCCGTGCTTTACTTTTAATTCGCCTTATACAAATCTTTTAGTTTATTTCTTCAGAAATTTCGTACTTTTCCCTTTAGTTTCATATGTAAATTTCTTAATTTTTAAGTAGATCTTAGTTAGTTTTCTTTTATGCTAATTCATTGCATATAAATATTGGTTCACTCTTTCTAATCACGCATTGTACCTGATGAAGGGCAGCTGATGCCCGAAGCTTGTTGTGCGAAATAAAGAAACTTACCACGCTATTCACCTATTTCCTGTTTTAATCTATCAAGCGTGGCTATACTATGTCATAACCAAACTTGGACAATTAGCCCGAAACCAAATCACTCCCCTGACCGGCGTCGGCTACACTCACTCTCTCGCCATCTCCGTGGTGACATCTACCATGTCTCGTTCTTTGGTGCAATACATTCACGCCTGAACCCACTCTAACATTGAGGCCACAACGACTGCATTTAACCAACACACTACAGTCATCCTTCAGGATCGACTACCTTACTACAGAGAGTCGACAGGATTACCTACCAAAGACAAGATTTCAGAAGATGGAGAACCAGGCAAGGAGTGACGCCACCTTGGAGGGAAATGCCACGCCTTCAATCGCGACCGACATCGTAACGCAGTTGGCAGCAGCTCTTCGCGACATCGTAAACCCCAGCCAAAGAGATCTACCCCGGTACGATGGAACGTACCCCGCCACCAATTTCTTCAAGCAATACGACGACATCGCCGACCACACCTACCTGACAGGGACGGAGAGCCTCCAAAAACTTCCGGCACAACTCTCAGGTTCACCCCTTACTTTTTTTCGCCAACTTGACTTAGCCAATAAGTCCTACGACCAGGCCAGACAAGTCTTAATAGACCTGTACCCCGACACAGTAGAAGTTTCCTTTTTCAAATTTGTAGCATTGAAGCTAACTCCTGTTAAATTATTTTTTGTGTCCGTGATTTTATTTTGGTTGACGTTTAGGATATTTTATTTTTAATGATCTGGCACTCTTGTTATTACTCTTCTTGTTGTTTGTTGTAAAAAAGGCTTACCCGCATTTTTTTTCTTTGAAGATATTTGTTTTTAAAATGTTCAATTAAACATTTCCTTAATAATAAAAACTCTGCTAATTATTTAACAAAGGTTATGGCCAGCATAACAGAAGACGGTAATTATAAATAAAAAGTTTCTTTGTCTTTGCAAATCTCACCATCGCTTATTGCGCAATCTTTGAAGACGACGCCGATTGCATTTTTGGAAAACAAAGACGATTTGCCTATCCTTTTTTTGAAGAAGAAGAAACATCTTTTGGGGTAAATATACTTCTTGAATATCTTTTTTTTTTTTACAATGAGTTCAGAAGACTTTAAAATAACGAAATTAAATGGTGAAAATTACCATGCTTGGTCTATTAGGGCTAAGGCTACCCTAATACAAAAAGGTGTATGGGAAGCGGTTGATCCAGGTTTTGACGAAACTCTAACTGCAGCTCAGAAGAAAAATAACCAACATTGCAATATCACAGATTTTTTTAATTGTAGAAGACGAATTTTTAGATGATATTGGAGATTGTGAAAGAGCAAGTGAAGCATGGAATATTTTAGAAGAAATACACACCAAATATGGATTGCTTCACATTCTGCAATTACTGAGAGATATATTTAATATCACAAAACACTACAGGATCGACTACCTTACTACATATATATAGTCTAACCTTTGTTAATTCAACTGACGGCTAATTGGAAGCATTGTTGCATATTTGTTCACAAGAATCTCTCTCTCCTCCCAAAAATCCTGTTGGTATTGTCATTTTTAAAACATATTATAGCTATCTGAAAAGTGAGCTTTTTAGAATAAGAATTGATATTTTATAAGATATATTAACCCATAACTGGACGGGTTGGGTTGATTCCACTCAAGCATAAACTTGATATAGAAAAATATTTTTTTGTTGTTGTTTACTGAGAGCTACCAGCTGTATTCTAATATTTTACGGTGATACAAACAATTTTCATCTATCGTTTATAAATATCGATTTTGGGAGGAGGGATAAAAAAATCTCTATTTTTTTTTTTTTTATCTCAAGGTAAGACTTTTATTTTTGAAATTCATTTTATAATGGAAGATGAAATTTTAAATAAGAATTTTGACGATGATTCTAAAACTGAAGATTATTCATTGCAGGAATCTTCAGATGTCAGTACAGATGAGGAATGTGATTCAATCTGGAAACATCTGGAATTCAACAAAATTTGCGAATTACACAACTTCATCCCACCTTCCCTCAGGATCAAGGACCCCGTTGGAAACTATTACTCAAAAATGGCAATAGATGATATTCATATCAAATTACTACGAGCCCGCACTAAAGGATGTTACTCAAAAATTCGCATTTTATCAAAAACTGTCAAAGAACTTATTTGTATAGTTTCACAACATATCCCAGCACGAAATATGGCAGATTTACTGGTAGGGATTACCAGTGATATAAAAACTCAAGACTCCATGCTTAATGTCAGGCATCTCAACAAGCTCTCATTTTGGTCCAAGAAGTATAAAGTGCACCTGTCTCCCCAGAATCAGCAACAGTCAATATTGAATTTATCTAACTTTGTACCTTCCTCTGATCAAATCAACATACTTTCGAAGGGCCTTAAACATAGATATCCATCAAAACTTGACAAAATCTCATTAATAGCAGGAATAGAGTCATCCATTACAAGCCTGAACCTGCAAGATAAACACTCCATTAGGAATCACGTTATATCCGTTTTGAATAGATCTACATACACACCAACTAACAGTTTTAATACCAATCAGATTACCAGAACATTATCTAAAAATAATAACATAGTCATCACAAGATCTGACAAAAGATCTACAAGTAATTGTTTCATTGGGGAAAATGGCTATAAGTGGTGTGGAATAATGGAGATCCACTTCTGACAGCGACGGCTCAGGTGACTAAACAAACAAGCCCAGCCAGCAATAAAAAAGGAAGGGGGAGCATCCAGCCTGGCCTGTTGCTGACCCAGTTGGGTGTTTTCCTCTGTCCTCTTAACATGTTTTAATAAAGTTAGTTTGAAGGAGACTTTTACCCTCTCCTTTCTGCTATTTAGTGATCTGATTTAAATCCTTGCAACAGCCCACAAAAGAATCATCACTGCGAATTCTTCTACCGAACTCGCATCAGTGTTTTGTGAAATGATTACCCGACTTTTTCTTCACAAAGTGGCGTCCCCGCGGGTGGGCTTCTGACAAGGCAAGATCAAGTGGATTGAACGGCGGAGTACAAGTCAAGACTCAAGATAAGTACCTCTTGTTTTACCTTCTGTTTATAGTGTTTTTTGAAAAATGGAAATTTTAAAAAGGCATAGAAGTTTACTTAGGAAGCGACTAACTCGCATCTTGACGACAGAAGAGTTTCTGTCAAGTACTCCACCGATACCTGTAGAGGACATTCAAATTAATAGAGAGATCATTGAAGAAACTCACAGTGAGCTTCTTGTGATCCAAAGCAAGATAAGAGACTTCATGCTAACTTCAGACGTTAGCGAAGAGGAACTAGAGCAAGACAATGAGGAAGTGTTGAAGAGTGAAAGCAAGACGACACGTGACGTCATTTTAGTTCCTGGCGCCACCGCCTGGAGGAGCCACAGACAAAAAAAAGAAGCCACCCTAATCTTCCCCATGTAGTTGTTTTGTTTTGGTATAACGTCTTATCTTTTACCTAATAAATACTTACTTTAAATACATTTTCTCCTCTTTTATCTGCTTACCACAAAAGGTTATGGGCCCAGCACGCTTCCACTGCGCGGAATAAAAGAAGAAAATAATTAAATAAAGCAAGTAAATGAATATTCAAATATTTCTTCCTATTGACGACGCCATAAGCTCGCAACTAGGCTTAAGAAATTACCCCACGTTTTGAAAATTTTCTGTAATAGTGTAATATCGTTTCAAAATGTCGGATAGGTTTGAATATATGGTAAATAAGTTTGATGGGACAAATTATCAAATTTGGAAATACCAAATAGAAATAATTTTACGTCAACAAGGATTATTGGATTTAGTGGAAGGCATAGATGTTAAGCCTGAAGAAGAATCCCAAAAGGTAGCTTGGAATAAAAGGAATGATAAAGCAATGGTCATAATCTCGACGGCCATTGTTTTCAAGCAATTGGAACATCTAATTACATGTGATACTGCTCAGAAACAGTGGACAAGGCTCAAGTCCATTTATGAGCAGAGATCTACACTACAAGTTTGCTGGCTATTCAACAACAATTTTATAGCTATAAAATGAATGAAAAGGATGCTATGTCAAAGCACATATCCAAAATTGAAGGGTTGATTAAACAGCTCTGTCAACCGAGTCAACACCAAGGCTAGAGACGAGGACAATGCCACGCCGCTGCACCGCGCGTCACTCTCCAGGGCCACCATTGTGGTGCAACACCTGCTGGAGTTTACAGAGATCATTGAAAGACAAAACGAGAACCTTGCACTGCACTGTGCTGTTGAAATGGGCCATCTGGACATTGTTAAATTGCTCCTGGCCAAAGGTAGGTGTTGTATCACACAGGAGCTGTTGTTGCTCTGTAGGGCTGTTGTTGCGCTGTGTATGGTGGAATTGGCCTAGAAATGTCTTCAAACATGTGGGTTACTCACTTCTATGATAGAAGCTTAGGTTTATGTCCTGTCAAGTCAATTTTGATAGACAATGGTGGTTACTCAGAATTGTTGCTGTCTTTCATCAGATGGTTCACTCACAGGAAGTATCACAGTAACTATAAATGAAAGTACACTTCTCCCATCAAAATAGACACTGAAACTATGCACCACCTATTGCTAGGTTCATTAAACTCTTTATTTCAACTGACTGTGGTACAAGTCGTGGACTCCCATACATGAGAGTAGATGGTCTGAGGTTGCCTCCTCCTTTTTGCAGATGGTGCATGTTGGGAAGATCCTAACTCTGCCACAAGGAGATAATACAAGGAAAGACCTTAAAGAGAGTCGAAGAACTACATGAATGGTGCACTCCATCATGTACTTTTAAGTTTTTACAAGAACCTCCTAGTGTCTACTAATTTAGTGTCTTGAACAGCACTGATTTATAATCTACAGAGTTGCTACTTATTGGTATCCACAGTTTTGGAAGGTGTCCCTCCACCATTCCTGAAGTCAAATGTCTGTTGCTGTGACTAAAGGAAGTACTGCTGCAGCCCAGCACAATCAAGCCAACGAGCCGCGCGTGGACTACATCTACCCGCTGCATATCGCGGCCCGCGCTGGTCATGTGGAGGTGGTCCGAGTCCTGCTGGACCATGAAGCCAACGCAGCCTGCCTCACAGTGGGGCAGGACACTCCGCTGCACCTGGCAGCCGCCTTCAACCACGGAGCTGCCATCTTTCTCTTACTGGAGAGGTAAGTCTCCATCTTGAATAAGGCACAATTTGATTTAACACAAACTGAGGGATTAGAATTTTTAAATTGAATTCAAGTCAGTTTGGAATTAATATTTGGCAAAGATGATGGGTTTGGTGGAGGATTGAGGTATAAACTGTCAATTTTCAACAGCCAAGATCTCAGATGGAATCCAGCTTTGGACACTTTTTTTTTAGGGGAGAAAAAATTGTGCTTTTTTATGGAATATTCAACAAGTTCTTGAGCCTTAACTCAGGCCATCTAAAGGAGAGGATGAGGCAATATTTGAAGACATGTGATCCCTATGCTGCATTGTGCTGAAGGAGGAATGTTGTTGCCAGAGGTGCAGAGCTGGAAGCCCGCAACAACAACCATCTGACACCACTGCTTGTTGCCGCCATGGAGGGCCACTGCGATGCCTTGAAGACCCTGATAGAACATGGATCTTCCCTGGAATTCTTGGACAAGAACGACCAGTCTGCCATTTTCCTCGCTGCACAGGAAAATCATCCTCAAGCACTCAGGGTACTCTCTCTGTTTTGGTTGGTTGGCAGTAGGATTGATGAAGGGTTCAAAACATGTTTTGTCCAAGTTCCTATTTGAATCCATCTCTCTCCACGCGTCATGATTTTTTAAATAAATCTTTGTCTTCAAATGTATCTTAATTTTCTGTTTTCTATTTGTGCATATTTGAAAAATTCATTAAAAATAATTGATAATGTGTGCAATGCATTTTAGTAGAATTCACTAAATACAGTAGAACTTCCATAAGAGGGCATTCCAACTAGAGGACACCTCTCTCTACAAAGAACAGTTTTCAAAAATTATTATTTTTCACTATTTAGCAACTCTTCGGTAAGAGGACACATCTCCCAAAAGGATACTTTTCTTCTGCAATTAAGTATTGTCCTATACAGGGAGGTATTTTTTTCTACTGTAATTTGAGTGTTGTTACTGAGAAATGTGATGTTTAAAATTGAACTAAACAATTGTGTGTTGAAATGTCCCCAGCTGCTGCTGGACACAGAGGTGGGACTGAGGATGGTGGACCGGAGCAATCGCTATGAGAACAGGCCCATCCATGTCGCTGCCATGAACGGCTTCTATTCCATCGTCAGGGTAAGTCTCCTCTCATTCTGTCATATGGCACAACTTGGACTTAAAAGTGATGTGTTCACTAAATTCAAAGAATTTGATTCCCTAATTAAAAATCAGTTTGGCAGATCAGTTAAAATTTTCAGAACTGATAATGGAACTGAATATGTCAATCAATCGTTTTTAGATTATTTAAGAAAGAATGGCATAATTCATGAAAGATCTGCTCCTTATACGCCCCAACAGAATGGCTTTGTTGAAAGAGATTTAAGGACTATTTTAGGACTTGGTCGATCAATGCTACATGACTCAGGGCTAGAAAAGAATCTGTGGGCAGAAGCTGTTAACACAGCTGTCTATGTTCTTAATAGAACACTTTCAAATAACGAGAAAACTCCTCTTGAACCTTGGAGTGGCAGAAAGTCAACTTTCAAACATTTCAAAATCTTTGGTTCTGAAGCCTATGCTAATATACCTAAACAATTTAGGTCAAAATGGGATAGTAAAACTAAGAAAATGATATTCGTTGGATATGAGCATACTTCTAAGAATTATAGACTTTATGATCCTAAATCCGGACAGATTGTAGTTTTAGAAATGTAACTGTAAGAGAACCCAATCCTGTTGACACATGCGACACTCAGATGAAAATTGCACCTATATCAATTGAGAGTGAGGGATCCTCGCAACCTCAAGATGAGGATTCTACTCAGGAGGGAACGTGTGGGCCAACTCACTCATACAATCTTAGACCTAGAAAGACATCACAGTGTGATGTTGCTAGTGCATGGATAGCTGAAAGCCTAGAGCCAGTTACTTATGAGGAAGCAATGTCTAGTAAAGATAAAATAAATTGGGAAATTGCTATGAATGAAGAGAAACAGGCTCTTATTAAAAATAAAACATGGGAATTGATGGACCTTCCTGATAATGCAAAAGCTATAGGATGTAAATGGATTTTCCGCATAAAAAGAAAAGGCAATGGTGAAATTGATCGTTATCGAGCAAGACTGGTGTCCAAAGGGTTCAGCCAAAGAAGAGGTATAGACTATAAAGAGACTTTTGCCCCAGTTGTAAGATATGACTCAGTCAGAGTCTTGTTAGCCTTAGCTACTGTCATGGACATGGAAATTATGCAATTCGACATAAAGACTGCTTTTCTTAATGGTGATCTTGACGAAGATATCTATATGCAAATTCCAGAAGGAATAGAAGTTGAAAATAAAAACTTGGTTTGTAAACTAAAGAAAAGTTTATATGGACTAAAACAATCACCCAGAATCTGGAATGAGAAATTCACATATTTCTTAAAACAATTTCAGTTAACCCAATCACAAGCTGATCCATGTGTGTTCTACCAAACTAAGACTGATGCGAAAATATTCTTAGCTCTTTATGTAGATGATGGTATAATGATGAGTACTTCTAACAACCTGTTGAAGGAATTAGCCCAATATCTGTCCTCACATTTTGAAGTCACCATCTCCACACAAAACCAGTTTGTAGGCTTAGAGATAGATAAAGAAAAAGGCCTCATATTTCTAAGTCAAACCAGTTATATAAAAAGAATACTTGATAAATTCAACATGACTTCATGCAATTCTTCAGGGACTCCTGTTGACCCCAACATGAAATTGACAAGAGAGAACATCAATGATACTCATGACATGCATAACGTTCCATATGCTGAAGCTATTGGATGTTTGATGTTTCTTGCCGTCTGTACAAGACCTGACATAGCTTTCGCCGTTAACAAGCTAAGTAGATTCATGGCAGCTCCTGTTCTCACACATTGGAATGCTCTGAAAAGAATCTTCAAATATTTGAAAGGAACTTTGGACTCAGGCATTCTATAACCAAAGACAATCAGTTGTGGCTTTATCTACCACAGAAGCCGAATACATTGCAGCAAGCATGGCTTCAAGGGAAGCTGTATGGCTTAAACTACTGATCAAGGAACTGACACCCAATGATAATCCTGTTCCTTTGATGATTGACAACCAGAGTGCTATTAGACTGATCTTGAACCCAGAATTTCACAAGCGCACTAAACATGTTGATGTCAAGTTTCACTTTATACGTGAACAGCACAAAATGAAAATCATCAAGATATTCAACTGTCCAACAGAAGACCAATTGGCTGATCTTCTCACAAAGGCTCTACCAGCAACACGCTTTAAAAGACTTTTTAAAGACATTGGAATGTCTGCCTTGCTTTCAAGTGGAAGTGTTGAAGAGTGAAAGCAAGACGACACGTGACGTCATTTTAGTTCCTGGCGCCACCGCCTGGAGGAGCCACAGACAAAAAAAAGAAGCCACCCTAATCTTCCCCATGTAGTTGTTTTGTTTTGGTATAACGTCTTATCTTTTACCTAATAAATACTTACTTTAAATACATTTTCTCCTCTTTTATCTGCTTACCACAAAAGGAATCCTTGCAATATACCCGTAGATATGAGGATATATAACAAATGTCTCGCTCTTGTTGAACCTAAGATCACTGCATCCAGTCCCACAACCAGTGAAGTGAGCTTCGCTTCTAGCTCACACCAGAGAACTGTAAAACTACCCAAGATAGAATTGAAGAAGTTTACAGGAGAAATAAAAGATTGGTTGGGATGGTGGGCACAGTTCAACAAGATACATGTCGATCCCACTTTAGAAGACAGCGACAAGTTTCAATATCTTGCGCAATCTATGTCGCCGGGAACCAGAGCTAGTAAACTGGTTGATAGTTACCCCCTGACTGCCGAGAATTACCCCAAAGTCATAGAAACTTTGACAAACGATTTGGAAGGCCTGAACTGTTGCAACAAGTCTATGTCAGGGATCTTATCCGCCTTATGATCGACTGCTCCTCCAAACAACAGTTGAAGGTGACTTCATTTTATGATGAGTTGGCGACTCATTTGAGAGCATTGGAATCCTTAAAGATTGAGGCCAGACAGATATCTGTATTTATATTTCCAATGATTGAGGCATGTCTCTCAGAAGAACTCATGAAGGCTTGGCAAAGAAGCCCCCTCCATGATGTCAAGATTGATGCTAATGATTCGACTCAAACTAGAGTTGACCTAATTATGGAGTTTCTCCAAAAGGAAGCTGCAGCAGAACAAGACAGAGCCTTAGCTGGATCCAAGTTTGGACTCAAATCTCTGAAACAGGATAGAAATGTGGGCAGACAATCACATCCTGCTAAGATACCTACGGCCTCTGGACTCTTTGCTGGACGTGCCCAGAATTGTATCTTTTGTAATAAAGATCATAAAAACACAGAATGTCTTGCTGCGCGCAGAATGAGCATTAAAGAAAGAAGAGAACGTATTAAAAACGCTAAAATGCAGTCTACACTGTCATGCATTGAAGTTTCAGAAGGAAACGCCCAGGATGTGTTGCTCCAATGGGAAAGTCAATTTGCCTCCGATGGTTGAGCCGCCACAGCCACTTCTAACATACGTAGCTGGAGCAACTCGGGAGTCGAAACATTTCCTTCAGCATATTCGGAAGTACAACTCATGCTTCCAAATGACATCGTTTGGAGCAACGCATATTGAGCGTTTTGGAAATTTCGAGCCCACATTCAAAGTGCAAGGGCAAGTGTACCATCAGATTGGTTCACTTCTTCCAGTACCCAATGAAGATCCGAGGTTTTTGCAGATTTATTTCATGGACAACGTGGAGGAGGAGATTGATCGACGATGCGCATTCAGTAAAGCAACAAGGCGGGCAATCATCGCTGAATTACAAACGCTATTCCACGAGCACAACTGTTTGGTCCGAGACTTCAAATCCACAGTAGAGAATGTGCGAGCGGATATGAAAGTCATCATCAGGGCAGACAAGACGCCGACGAATGAGCATGAACGACGCTTCAATGCTCCGATGACTCCTGAAGTAGCAGCTGTGATTGTCGGTACAGAGATCGCCCGACGAGATATTGTTATCTGCAGACGAGATGGAACCAAGCAACGTGTTGCACCGATCGTACGACGCCCTTCAATATCCAATACTTTTTCCGCGCGGTGAAGACGGATATCATCTCGAACTGTATCAAGTTCATCCTATCTCAGGCGCCGTGACAATGAAAAAAGTCAGCTGTATGGACTTCTATGCATATCGCATCATGATTCGAGCCCAAGAATCCAACCACATCCTGAAGTGTCGTCAACTTTTCCAACAATTCATCGTTGACATGTATGCCAAAGTCGAAAGCGAACGTCTCAACTACATTCGCTTCAATCAGTCAAAGCTTCGAGCTGACCAATACATTCATTTGCGGGATGCAATCGCGAATGATGGAGCCGCTGCTGCTGCGAACATTGGGCAAATGGTCATACTTCCAGCTTCGTACGCTGGAAGTCCGAGACATATGCATGAATATGCTCAGGATGCTATGACTTATGTTCGCACATATGGACGTCCAGATCTTTTCCTCACATTCACTTGCAATCCAGCATGGGCCGAAATCAAAAATCTACTTCTGCCTGGCCAACAGTCATCTCATCGGCATGACCTCACAGCGAGAGTTTTCAAACAGAAATTGAAATGTTTTATTGATCTCATCGTTAAGAACCATATATACGGTCCAACACGCTGCTGGATGTATTCCATCGAATGGCAAAAAAGAGGCACTCCACATGCTCACATCTTGATTTGGTTGGAGGAAAAAATTCTTCCAACTCAAATCGATAATATCATTTCTGCTGAGCTGCCTGATCCACAAGAAGATCCTGAATTGTACCAGATTATCAAGAAATATATGATTCACGGACCGTGTGGAGCGCAAAACCCACATTCACCGTGCATAAAGGACGGCAAATGCACCAAAAAGTATCCAAGAGACCGGGTGCATGACACACAAACTGGTGGCGACGGTTATCCTCTGTACAGACGACGAAAACCAGAGGATGGTGGCCACACAGCAACAATCAAACTCAATCACGTTGATTTTGAGGTTGATAACCGGTGGATTGTGCCTTACTCTCCTTTGCTCTCGAAAGCATTTGATGCGCATATCAACGTGGAGTATTGCAATTCTGTCAAATTGATCAAATACATTTGTAAATACGTGAATAAGGGCAGTGATATGGCAGTTTTTGGACTTCAAAATCCAAATGCACCCGTCAATGAAATCGACCAGTTTCAAATGGGACGTTATATCAGCAGCAATGAAGCTGTATGGCGAATCCTTGGCTTTGACATCCACGAACGCTCTCCTGCTGTCGTCCATCTCAGTGTGCATTTGGAAAATGGTCAACGAGTATACTTCACAGAAGAGAGCGCAGCCCAGCGAGCTGAAAATCCACCCAATACAACGTTGACTATATTTTTTCAATTGTGTGCCAGTGACACATTCGCTGCAACATTACTGTATCATGAGGTTCCGACGTATTACACATGGAATCAGTCAACGAAGAAGTGGCAACGGAGAAAACAAGGCATGCTGCACTCTTCAATGGTTCAGGTGTTTTCCACTGGCGCATTGGGGCGAGTGTATACTGTCCATCCGAGCAATGCTGAATGCTACTATTTGCGAATGCTGCTTCATGTAGTCAAAGGACCGAAATCGTTCGAAGCTATCAAAACCGTCAACGGCCAAATCTGTCAGACATATAGAGAGGCATGCTTCAAGCTTGGTCTGCTTGAAAATGATCAGCATTGGGACAACACACTGGCAGAAGCATCTGAAACATGTCATCCTAAGCAAATACGAACTCTGTTTGCTATCATTTTGACAACCTGCTCGCCTTCAGACCCAAAAGGCCTATGGGAGAAGCATAAAGAGAGTATGAGCGAAGACATACTTCGCCGTGTACGTAGTGCTAACCCCAATGCGCAGAATTCGGATGAAATTTTCAATGAAGCGCTGATATCACTTGAGGATATATGCTTGTCGATCAACAACAAAATCCTCAATCAGCTTGGCTTGATCTCACCCGAGCGTGGCAGAAATGATGCTGTCGACAGAGATATGTTGCGAGAAATGCAATACGACGCTGATACGCTGCAAGTTTATGTTGAGACTCAGAAAAGACTCTTAACAAACGAACAAAACCTTGCGTGCAACACAGTCACGGAGCATGTGCGAACCGGAAATGGTGGTCTTCTGTTCCTTGATGCCCCAGAAGGAACTGGGAAAACATTTTTGCTCAATTTGATTCTCGCCGAAATTCGTATGAAACATGAGATTGCTCTGGCTGTGGCATCGTCGGGAATTGCGGCAACACTGCTCGATGGAGGACGTACGGCGCATTCGGCATTCAAGCTGCCATTGAATTTTGAATATAGCCGACGTTCCTCTCTGCAACATCGGAAAAACATCAGGAATGGCCACTGTGTTGAAAACGTGCCAAATCATCATTTGGGATGAATGTACGATGGCTCACAAGAAAGCGCTTGAGGCACTTGATCGTACTCTTCGCGATTTCCGAGGCAATCAACGCCTAATGGGTGGAGCTCTGATACTGCTCGCTGGTGATTTCCGTCAAATCTTGCCTGTCATTCCAAGAGCAACACCAGCAGATGAGCTGAACGCATGCTTGAAGAAATCGGCTCTCTGGAGACATGTGAAGAAAATTACACTGTCGACCAATATGCGTGTGCATTTACATGGAGATGTTTCTGCACAAACATTTGCCAAGCAGCTTTTGAATATGGGCGACGGCAAAATTCCGGTTGATCCTGCAACACACGAGATATCGTTCCCACCGAACTTCTGTCAACTTCAGGCGTCAATTGGAGATCTTGAAAAGGTAGTTTTCCCGGATATTGCCACTAATTTCAAGAATCACGACTGGCTTTGCGAGCGAGCTATCTTAGCTCCGAAGAATGACGTCAATCGCATCAATCATAAGATTCAATTGAAAATTCCTGGAGCGGTCACGCAATACAAATCTAATGACACAGTCACAGAAGAGGACCAAGCTGTCAATTATCCAGTCGAATTTCTCAATTCATTGGAGCCTCCTGGAATGCCACCGCATGTATTGTCGTTGAAAGTTGGCTCGCCAATATTGCTTTTTCGGAATCTCAACACACCCAAGTTGTGCAACGGAACCAGACTTTCCGTAAAAAGGTTGATGCCGAATGTGATTGAAACGACGATAATCAGTGGCAAATGTAAAGGAGAGGATGTGCTCATTCCGCGCATTCCAATGATCCCCACTGATTTGCCCTTCACATTCAAGCGACTTCAGTTTCCCGTGCGTCTCGCTTTCGCAATGACAATCAACAAATCCCAAGGGCAGTCGCTGCGAGTTGACGGTTTGCATTTAGGAAATCCATGTTTTTCACATGGTCAACTCTACGTCGCTTGCTCCCGAGTTGGAACGCCAAAATATCTATATATCTACGCACCAAACGAGAGGACCAAAAATATTGTGTATCCACTCGCGTTACGATAGATTAGTTTTCATATGATACAATATGATATTCATTCAAATATTGCTATTAATAAAATCTATATATTTTTTCATCAATTCTTTATGACTCATCTTTAATTTTTCCCCAGCACATGCTAGATTCTTGATTACAAACACATACAGGCATCCATTTTTATATATATAGAGGTGCGTAAAGGCAGGGCAACGTCTGCCCGGGTTCGGCTAGATCAATTAATTCAAAAATAAAAAAACAGGTTCACTGACATTTATTAATGCAGTGATTATAATCAATAATTACAATAAAGGGCTATATTATTTATATATATAAAAATCACTTTCAAATTTTAACGTAACGTTCCATTCTCAATCCCGTAGGGCTTTAGATCGGCTAAAACATTTTTATCTTTATAAGTGAATATTAACTTTACTGTACTGAATAGTTTAGTATAATATTAATTTAACATATTACAACTTAGCCACAGCAACGCGTGGCCGGGTTCGCTAGTAACTTATAAAACAAAGACCTTTAAGGATCTTGCAGGCCAACGCCCACAAATCTCCTTCTGCCATCTTAGAGCTTTCTAATTTGGCAGAGGCAACTAGAGCCGACCTGGTGCTTCTACAGGAACTTCCTGCCCACTTCAACTGGCCCTCGTCTGGTTTTCAAACCTTCAATACTCCTGGTTCATATATACCTTCAGGTATAGTAGCACGCTCTTATCTCCAAGTGCTGCCCATCGAGTCTTCAGACCCAGCTATCACATCTATTGCTATCTGGCTGGGGCACAGTCCTATCTCAGTCATCTCAGCATACTGGCATGGTCAAAGGGACGCTGACGACTTTCTCCCTCACATTGAATCCATCAACAACAGGTTCCCATTTCTGATGATCATAGGCATGGATGCCAATGCTCACTCCCCATGCTGGGGTATCAACGGCAGACTTGACTCACGTGGAGAAAATCTTGAGGACTTTGCCCGCCTTAACGACCTCCACGTCTTAGGCCCACCTGAGAGGCCTAACCTGAGAAAACTAGTCCTTTCCCTCCATCGCTGCTCGCAGAGCACACAGAGTCCAATCCGGAGTTTCTTCTGTGGCCTCTATCGAGCATGCCACAATCGACTCAAAGCAGCGATACGAAAAGCCAGGAGTAAATGTTGGCTAAACCTCTGCAACGAAGTTTCAGCCACTGCTTGGAGCGCCATACACCGCTTCATAGCTCAGGGCCGTAAACCCAACAGGGGTCCTCCTCTCCTCCAGCATAATGATGGCTCTCCCTTCACTCCAGAGGAGACAAGCCGCACAGTCCTGGAGCATTTCCTTCCACCAGACAATCGACCACATCCACCTAAAAATGATCCTCCACCCTACTCCGATGAACCAGACTTCCACATTATTTTCCAAGTGCCTCAAAATTGGCCACTCCCCTCGTCCCTGGAAAGCTGGACGCCTCATCCTTATCCCTAAACCTTCTAGCTCAGCCCCAAACAAGCTAGATAGATATAGACCCATTACACTTTTGAACAACTTAGCAAAGGTGTTTGAAAGATGTATTCTGGCCAGACTCCAATGGCTGGCAGATCGACACGGCTAGTTTTCTGACAACCAATTCGGATTTGTCCATGGGCATGCGGCAGAAGATGCACTGGCCAAAATCACAGAGTTCATCGACAGCAGGCAGTCACACTGGAGGAAGACTCTGGCAATAAGCCTGGACATCAGCAAGGCTTTCGATACCATTTGGAGACCGGGCATTGTCCAAAGCCTTGATTGCCTAATCTGCCCAGACTCACTGGTTTGCCTCGTGCAAAAGTTTCCTCGAGGACCGGGAAGTCACGTATTCCACGGGGAACACCCCAAGGCTCTGCGTTGAGTCCCTTCCTCTGGAATGTGGTCGCTCGCGAACTATTCCTGCTTTTTCAAATCAGGGAAAGTTCGCTAGTGGCTTTTGCCAACAACTTCACCCTCCTAATACAGGTCCGTGGTTGTTTGCCTGTCGTGGCTATAAACGACTTTCTGGATAGGATGACTGCTTGGTGTGTTGACAATGGCCTCCAGCTCAACCCCAGGAAGACACAGGCCTGCATCTTCCAGTGGAGGAGAGTTCGCCCCAACCCGGATCCTGGGTTAAAGATTCTCGGACAACCTACCTATTACCATAAGCCAGAATATCACCATATTGGGGGTCGAATTCGATCAAACTCGTAAATTCGTCTCCCATCTTAAGAAAATTGTACTACGGACCAGCTGCATAATTCCCCGTCTCTCTAATGCCATCCAAGGAAAGAGTAAGTACACAAGTATTTCTACAGTTCTAATTATGAATAGAAATATTTCTATAGGAGATTTGAGACAAACCCTTCTTGACTTTGAAAAGAAACATGACATTAAATGCAACAATGCCTTTAAAGCACAAGAGAAGAAAACATTTAAAACATGTCATTCATGCCATAAACCTGGTCATCTACAAAACCAATGTTGGCACAATCCAAAAAACAAGAAGACTTCTAATAGATATACAAATAACAGATCAAAATGGATTCCATTCTCACAAAAGAATAAAGAAGAAGCTAATTTATCAGAAATTCAAGGTCAATCTTCTAATCAAAAAGGAGAATTTGCTCTCAATACAGAATTTTGCCCAACATTTTTTGATACTCAAATTTGGCAATTGGATTCTGCATGTTCACACATGACTAATGACAGATCACACTTAAAAAATGAAAATTTTGAAGAAAGAACCATCAATGTGGCTGAAAATGGAAGAAGCATAAAATCATTAGCTAAAGGAACTGTTAGAATGAAGCACATGATTCAAAATGAAGAAGAAAACAATATAAAACTGGAAGAAGTACTATTTGTACCTGATTTAACCCTTAACTGGACAGGTTGGGTAGATTCCGCCCATGCATAAACTTAATATAGGAAAAAAAAATATTTTTTGTTTACTGAGAGCTAACAGCCTTGGTGTATTCTAATTTTACAGTGATACAAACAATTTCCATTCATCGTTTAAAAATACAAGTTTTGGGAGGGCGGTTAAATTTGCATGTGTGGGCGGATTCCGCCCATGCCGTCCAGAAGCGTGAGAATTTTTCATGTTAGGGTTATAGCTGATTGCTCATTCTCGAGTCGCTTTCTTCCGCTATTTTTTAGCTTCCATTCATAAAATAAGACTTCTTTCTTTGGCTAAGTAGAATTTATTCTTTTAGATAAAAAAAAACAACTTCCTTAATTTTTTTTATCAAGGTAAGACTTTTTATTTTTGAAATTCTATTTATAATGAAAGACGAAATTTTGAATAAGAATTTTGACGATGATTCTGAAACTGAAAATTATTCATTGAACGAATCTTCAGATGTCAGTACAGATGAGGAATGTGATTCAATTCTTACCACTGCTCAAATGTCTTCAAGTAATTGTTTCATTGGGAAAAATGGCTATAAGTGGAACAAGAATCATGCAATAATTGGAAGAACCCGTTCTCATAACATAATTACACACTTACCTGGTCTGAAAGGCCCTGCTTACCGAAGCCAAATTGTGGCATAGATATATTCAACTTATTTTTTACTGCCGCAATTATAAAACAAATATCTGAATTTACAAATGCAAAAATTGAAGAATTTCGCCAAAGAATTTCAGATTTGACCAAAAGTACTTACTCAAATTTTACAAGTGAAATAGAAATAAGAGCATTCTTAGGTTTGTTGTATCTAGCTGGAGTTTACAAATCAGGTCATGAAAATGCCTCAGATGGAACAGGCCGTGACATTTTTCGCTCTGTAATGGGTGTGAAGCGTTTCCTTTTTCTATTACTTTGTATTAGATTTGATAATTTCAAGACAAGATGCAAAGAAGATAGACTCTCACCCATAAGAGATATTTTCCAAACCATTATTGAAAAATTTCAAAGTTGTTATACACCTGCTGAATACCTTACTGTTGACAAAATGCTTGTAGGGTTTCGGGGAAAATGTCCATTCAAAATTTATATACCCTCAAAACCTATTAAATATGGGATAAAAATAGTGATACTAGCAGACTCAAGAACACATTATATGTATAATGCAATGGTATATACAGGAAAATCTAAAACTCCAAAGTCAAAAGAACTATCCCTGCCAACCCAAATGGCCTTTGGCACTTTTTTATGCCCTCTTAGATATCACAGCTCTGAATTCTTACATCATCGTCAACTATCAGATTGATAAAAAGGATCAAAAAGAAAGAAGTACCTTTATTGTTGATTTTGGGAGATCCTTGATTGATGAACACCTGGCCACATGTAATCTAAATTCCCTCCCGCTGGAATTACAGACGACAATAAAAAAATTCAAAAATAATGATGGTTCAAGTACATCAAGAGGATCTACGATGCCACAAGAATCTGATACTCCAAAAAGGTGCTACAAATGTCCATCAAAAAATGCGGGAAAAGTGAAAACCTTATGCTCTTTATGTCAACTAAGCGTCTGTAAAAAACATTTCTTAATTATTTGTGAAAACTGTAAATAGATTATATTTAATATTTTTAGAAGTCAAAATCTGTATATTAACATTTGTAATCATTAAATAATCTTTCAAATATTGATTTAATTCATTATTTAGTGCTTATTTCGTAAAGGTACATAGGTGGGTTGAATCTACCCACCCCGTCCAGTTACGTAAGAAAAATCACCCGTCCAGTTAAGGGTTAAGAACAAATTTACTGCCCCATAGTCCATAAAATTAACATAGTTAAAACTTTAATACGTTAACTACATAGTTAAAACGAATACATACCCATTGTTCCCTCCCCATATTCAAAACCATAGAAAAAGAATTAGTAATTTCCCATCTTACTGCCTCAGCTTTCCCCCTTACCTTTATTAACAGACACACTTACGTACCCAGCCCTTACAAACCCCCAACAGCTCATAGATCCACTTGTATTTTACCTTATTCACCCTGCACAGTCAACATATCCAGACTTCTTAAAACCCATGGCATCCAGACCTTTTTCAGCAACACCAATAACATATCCACACACCTCAGACATCCCATAACCAAAGCAGACACTCCTCCCAGCCCCCTTCAAAGTACAGGAGCAGTCTACTCTGTCTCATGTGAGCAGTGCTCTGCCACATATGTGGGTGAGACAGGTAGAACTGTGGCCATCAGAATGACAGAGCATTCCCGTAATATAACTAACAAAGACCCCAAATCCCTCATCCACCAACATATAGCATCTACAGGACACACATTCGATATTAACCATCCAGTAATCTACTATAGACATATCCACAACCAACACCAACGATTGGTGTTGGAATCCATAGTCTCACACAAACACAATAGCATTAATAGAAAGATAGAAATTCCCGACATATATGGTGTTTTCTCTTGGCTGAAACATCTGTAACATCTTAGTTTTTCATAAAATATTAAATATACAATAGTTCCCGTCATTAAGTTTAATAATTGAAATAATAGTTAGATATTTGCATCTCTTTGGTTTAGCCTACTATACTAATTTTACAGCAAAATTCTTGTAAATATGTTAAACACTAGCATATATCAATATTCGCTCCTACCTACCACTTGTATCTTTGCGCGTATTCATAATTGCCTGTAGAAGGGCGTTCGTCCCGAAAGCTTGCATTTCGTTTAATTAAAAGAAACTTATCTTACCTCATGTGTTGTCCAGCTTTATAAAGAAATTTTAGTTTCAATGATTCAGATGATGAGTCGCACACTGATTTTCCACAAAATGAAAATAGGGAAATAGAAATTGAACCATCAACTTCAGATACAATAATTCGACCTCAAAGACTGACAAAAATGCCAAAAAGATATGAAGACTTTATTGTATACAGTACTCAAGAAACTCCCAAGACCTATGAAGAAGCAATTAATTCAAAAAACAAATATCTATGGCACCTAGCCATGATTGAGGAAATAAATTCCATGAATATCCCTAATGTATGGAAAATTGTTGATAGACCTAAAGATCAGAAAGTAATAAAAAGCAAATGGGTATTTACCATCAAACACCAAGAGGAAAATCCTGAACCAACCTTTAAAGCAAGATTAGTCGCAACCGGCTACAATCAAACTCAAGGAATTGACTTTGAAGAAAACTTCAGTCCTGTTATGAGACATGCATCTTTAAGAACATTTCTAACAATAGCTGCAAAGATTAATCTAGAAATAAAAATGTATGATGTCAAATCAGCATATTTAAATGGACACATGGATAAGCCTATTTATATGGAACCACCACCTGGATTCAAAAAGGACAACAAGGTATATTATATAAATAAAAGCATTTATGGACTTCCACAATCTGGAAGATGCTGGTACAATGAGCTATGCAAAATTCTGAAATCATTGAACATCAACCAATTAAAGACAGACCCATGCATTTTTATGTGGAAAAATGAAAATCATTACATGTATTTTGGAATATATGTTGATGACATTTTAGTGGCAGGAACTTCAAAAGATATGATTGAAGAATTAATTAAGGGAACTGTTTCCAAACTAAGAGATAACAGGCTAATTGTCCGTGGCATAAGCTACTCTGTTTTAAATGGCTGCGTTGTCAGCTCCAACGGGGATGCATTATAGCAAACTTCGGATAGCATTCATACTGTACCACCGTCCAACCTAATTTTTCACAGTTAAAATATCTTTCTCAGGATGAATTTTTGCTACAACCTAGACGAGAACTATCACATGATTGCTCATTTCTAAAAACGAATAAGTCATCAATCTACGTTTGTAGCTCAGCATAAACATTCTAATTATCAAAATAAAATGTTACATCACTAAGGAACAATCCTCATAGAATAATCTCCTGGAATACAGGTGGACTCTGTAGAATTATTATTTCCTCGATGAGAGTTCACTCACGGTAATAGATGGCAGATCTATCAGTGATTAATATGGAAACTTTTATTCTTCAACTCAAGGATCCTCAGTTATAGATCATTTTATTGTTTCGCCTGCACTACTTGAGCTGATTGTGGATCTTACTATTGAATGCATGCCTTATTTGGATCATCTACCACTTGTCCCAAAATTTAATGGTCTAAACAATAGATGCCAAAAGATGATACGAAGTTTCGCTCTGATGGCAAGTATTCCTGGACAGCTGACAAGGCTACATCTTATAAAAGCAGCTTGAGGGATTCAACTAATTTACTAGTGGAAGACTCCACAATTGACTCACAGGTCGAAATGCTTACAAGTGAAGTCCAACCGGCAATATCAAGGGCGGGGATGATGACTAGGAAAAGTTCTACATAGCAAAGTCTCAGAGCTGCTACCAAATAACTCCACAAGACCTAACACGAGAATCCATGGTAAATCCATGTATAGTAACTTTCTTTGCCTCCAATTTGCCAAGATTAATTTATTGGCTTGATTGTCTTTATATAATTTTCCCTGTATATAAATATCATGTTACCATTAAGTTCTATCACTGTTTTCCCTGCATGTATCCTATATTTCTGCTTGGAGAATCTGTATAAGACTAAAAAGTCTTAACCCTTAATTACTCGCGTCGAGACACAGGTCTCACCTAAAATTTTAATCGAAAAAATAAATACGATTTTCGAGTCCAAATAATTTGTAAGTTTTTGTAGCTTAAGATAGCATCGAAATAAATATTTTAGACCATTTGTTCTATCGCTTGGCCCCTAGAAGGAAGAAAAATAAAACAAAAAAGCCACCGCCTGAGACAAACGTCTCGACGCGAGTACTTGCGTAATAATTTTGGTTTAGGTTTCATTTTCTGGCTGGCTCTATCTTCGTAAAACAGTAAGTTATTGTTCTTCTTCTAAGTATATTTTTTGTTCCTAAATATCCTAAATTCTCTGTCTCTCTTAGATATTTAGAATTTATTTATTTTTATTCAATATTTTAATACTAAATATTTTCTAAAATATATATTATATTATAAAAAATGGCTAGTACTTCTGAGAGGAATCAGAGTGAATCCGACATGGATTGCGATGAAATAATTTGTGATTTATCCGATACTTCTGATACCGAAATTTATAGTTATCATGACACAGACTCTGAACAGAATTCAGAGGCGGATGAAGAATTACCAAATGATGATTCTGAATTTTATTTTGGAAAGGATGGTGTCACAAAATGGAAAAAGACAATGTGGCAGAACACCCAGATTCGTACAAGAAGTACAAATATAATTTCTCAATTGCCAGGGCCTAAATCTGAAGCAAAATCGATAGAATCTGAATCGGATGCATTTACAAAAATAATTGATATTGATATGGTACAAAAAATTGTAGATTGTACGAATGCTTATATAAGCAATATCAAAGAACATTTCTCTAGAGAAAGAGATGCCAAATTAACTACTGTAACAGAAATCCTAGCTTTATTTGGACTTTTGATAATGTCAGGTGTCAAAAGAGCTGCTCATTTAACTTATAAAGAGCTATGGGCGGTGGATGGCTCAGGAGTAGAAATTGTGAGAGCAATTATGTCACAAGATCGTTTTTTATTTCTTCTACGTTGCCTGAGATTTGATGATATTACAACAAGAAAAGAACGAAAAAAGCTGGACAAACTTGCTCCAATTAGAGAATTTGTAGAAGCCTTTGTATATAACTGTAAAAAGCTCTATACTCCAGGTGAATATAATACAATTGATGAGAAGCTCATTCCATTTCGTGGCAGGTGTGGCTTTAGACAGTATATGCCCAACAAACCTGCAAAATATGGGCTCAAAATATATACCATTAGTGATGCAAGAACATTTTATACCTTTAATTTTGAAATATATTGCGGAAAACAACCCGATGGTCCATATAAAAAAAGTAATTCACCCGATGATATCGTAAAAAGATTGATCACTCCAATATCTGGGACAAGCCGAAACATAACAACAGACAATTGGTACACTAGTTATAAATTATCCCAAGATCTTCTTACAGAACATAAACTCACTTTAGTTGGCACTTTGAAAAAAAATAAAAAGGAAATCCCTAAAATATTTCTGCCCAATAGGAATAGGCCAAAATATAATAGTATATTTGGCTTCACTCAGAATACCACCCTTGTATCTTATGTCCCAAAAAAGAGCAAGGCTGTTCTATTGCTCTCAACAATGCACTCAACTCCCACAATTGACGAAGAAAGTGGATTCAAATTAAAACCTGAAATTGTAACATTTTATAATTTGACTAAAGGCGGGGTTGACATGGTGAACCAAATGTGTGGAACTTATTCTGTTGGCCGTCGAACCAACAGATGGCCTCTATGCCTATTTTTCGACCTACTAAATGTTGCAGGCATAAATTCAGAAATAATTTTCAAGTCTTTAAATATAAATTCACCTCGAGTTCCAAGAAGAATCTTTTTGAAAAATATTTCCCTACAATTAT
The DNA here is from genome assembly GCA_030710605.1 of Cordylochernes scorpioides. NCBI lineage: Eukaryota > Metazoa > Arthropoda > Arachnida > Pseudoscorpiones > Chernetidae > Cordylochernes > Cordylochernes scorpioides. Next base: position 40,627,887 of record CP092866.1, on the reverse strand, counting down.
TCCAGGATCATTTAAAAATTCGATCCCAATTGAAAAACTTGCCAAGAAGTCTCCATGACCTGATAATATTGCATTGCAAGAAGGCTGAAAGTCCAGAGGTAAGTTATATATATTTCATAAAATTATTTAAAATGATAAACATAACAATCTTTTGTTTACCACAGATCGAAATGAGTGTAGAGTCAGAACCTAAGAAGCGAAAACGGTGCTATGTTTGCCCAAGTACCAAAGGTAGTATGACACAAATTATTTGCTACAAATGCAGGAGACACATCTGTCAACGTCATTCTTCGAATATTTGCAAAGATTGCGAATAATATCCATCTGCAACTTTTAATAGTAGCCTATTTGTAAAACTATGTCAAACATTCATTGTTTTTACTATAGTCATTGTTTCAATAAAAATAAATAAATATAAAAATATTTTTTGCCTTAATTCACATGTGTCATAAACTACACACAATTACGAATATAATGCAGCCTAATTTTCAATCCAAATATTAAAATTTAACATATATTTCGGTTTTTTAAAAGTGAGACCTGGATCTCAACGCGAGTACTTACGTAACAAATATAGGCGCGAGTAATTAAGGGTTAATAAAGCTTTTGTTGTTGTTGTTGTAATTTGTTGTTTTTAAAACATTATAGCTATCTGAAAAGTGAGATTTTTAGAAAAAGAATTGATGATTTTATAAGACATATTAATAAGCCTAAATCTTGTTGAAATTTCCTGACGCACAAATGTGACAGGCAAAATACTATATTTTATTATTATAATCCAACTACAGTTTAAAGTTCTATTAAAAGTTCTATCCAAGTTTAATTCTGAAAATGTCATCATTTGATATTAAAGAAAGAATTAAAATTATCAAACAAAATTATCCTTTATTTGTCTTTTAATTTTTAAAAATTTAATGGATTCGCGACTTATGGGCCACCCTGTATAATCTAAAAATGTGTAGGGGACATGTAAATTATTCTTTGGTATTTCTGTGTTATGTAAATTTTAATTGTTTTTTAAAAAATCACATTTGTTTGTTGCAAATATGCAAAATTTTTATTGTCTAATTTATATATATATTTTTTCCTATTTGATTGAATTATTATTATTGTTATTTTTCCTCTCATTCTTTTGGTTGCCTGAACCAAATAGCCATAGTAAGGTGCAGTCATAGTGATTCTAATAAAAGGCTTGATTTTGCAAGAAATTATTTATGTGAGTGTCATTGCTTAACCACCACAAATGTAATATCTGTATAGTGTGTATTAGATAAATATAAATACAAATATTCACAATCTCTCGTCAATTTTAGAATAGCTTCAAGACATAAATTTCTGATTTATGCAACGCAATAGATGCAATGATTTGTTTTGCAAGATGGTAAGATCATAAAACGTTTTTTTTTTTTTCTTGAAACAAACAAAAAAAAAAAACAGGAACAAAACAACAAATGCTGACCAAATTATAAATGTGTAAAGTATGGGATTGATGTGTTTGGCGCCAAATTCTTTCAGGACCTGGTGGAACATACCTGGTGGTGTAGCGACCAGCTCCCTACATACCTTTTTTTAAATAAATGTGCGAAATGTAAAAAGTAAATAAATGAGAAAAAGCGAGAGAAGATAAAAATTAAAACTCACATTTTTGGTAAAGTTTTGAAATAAGTTTAACCAGCGTACTCAAATGTTTTTGAACTTTAAAATTAAAACAGATTTTTTTAATGATATATAGGTTTTTAACTTTTAATTAGACAATTTTAATTTATATTTAGACATTTTTCATTTTAATTTAGACACTTTCATTTTAATTTAGACACTTTCATTTTAATTTAGACACTTTCATTTTTATTTAGACTTTTTCAATTTTAATTTCGACATTTTTCATTTTAATTTAGACACATAAGCTTTTATAGAAAAGTCCATGTGTCTAAATTAAAATGAAAAATGTCTAAATTAAAATGAAAAATGTCTAAATTAAAATGAAAAATGTCTGAAATAAATTGAAAATTTCTAAATAAAAATTAAAATTGTCTAATTAAAAGTTAAAAACCTATATATATTTTGCACTTTTAAAAAAGAATTTTTACACCTTGTTGAAAACACTTTGAAATTTAATAACAACATTTTTTTTTCATTAAAAAAAAAATTTTTCACTTTAATAAAACATTTTTCAATTTAATAATAATATTTTTATTTTTAATCGCCTATTTCATTTTTGAAAATATTTTAACAATTATACTATACATATTTTCACTTTTTACCAAAATACTTGAATGTTAATTGAAATTGGTCTATTTTAGAAGATTTTATTTTGGTTTAATCACAAGCAATAGAAATAAGGCTTTTGAAATTTCTATCAAATACAGTTATTCGCTGTTTAATATGGCTGTGTGGAATGGTGGAGATCCATTATTCCGGACGCCGTCCAGACGGCTTTGGGTGACAGTAAACAAACGGCCCCGGCGGGCCGCCAACAAAGGACCAGAACACGGCCTGGTCTTCTACCAACCGGTTAGGTGTTTTCCTCTGTCCTCTTAAGATGTATTAAATAAAGTTAGTTAGTAGGAGACTTTTACCCTCTGTAAGATATGTAAGACCATATATTACTTAAAAGAAAAACTTAATAAAGTTACGTCTTCATGATAGGTTAGTTGTTTGTTGTTTTGTACAAGACACTAACAAATCAAACATGGTGTCAGAAAAGTGATTTGAAAACAAACGAAAAAAAAAATATCGCGGTAAGTTCAATTTTACGTTAAGACTAATAAAATAATAAATAAGCCTTATCGTATATTAAATAGACAAAAGATATGTATTTACAAATACCGCCACATGAACCAGTTAATTTCAGAGGAAATAAAGAAGAAAACTGGAGATATTTCAAATCGCATTGGCGTAACTTTTCAATAGCAACAGGGTTGGACAATAAAGAAGACAAATTAAAAGTTGCAACCTTATTGTCTATTATAGGCAAAGAAGCTTATAATATATTTGAACATCTCGATCTTTCAGATGAACAAAGAAATAACTCAGATGAGATAATAAATGCATTGACTCAGCATTTTACATCAAAAATTAACATTATTTATGAAAGATCAATTTTCAACCAAACAAATCAAGAAACAAATGAAAGTATTGAACAATATATATGTAGATTAAGAAAATTGTCTTCCACATGCAATTATGGTGCAATGACTGAAGAAATGATCAGGGATAGGTTAGTTTTGGGAATAATTGACAAGCAAACCAAAAGACAGCTGATCAGTGATCCTCAACTAACATTTCAAAAAGCTATTGATGTGTGTAAGGCTAATGAAAGCGCTAACAAACAAATTGAAAACTTAACTAAAAACACTCAAGAGGAGGTGAACAAATTGAATATAAGAAAGAAAACAGTCAATCAAAATAAAAAATCAAGTCATGAACCAAATAAAATGAAAAAGAACATTCCTTGTAGATATTGTGCAACATTCCATGAGCACAACAGACAAAAATGCCCTGCATGGAATCAAACCTGCAGAAAGTGTAACAAAAAGAATCATTGGGCAAAAGTTTGCAAATCCAGAATGAGAACAGTTCAAAGCCTTGAATCTCAAAACTCCAATGATGAACAAGAAGATTGTTATTCTTTAGAATACGTCTCAGAAATTTCTGCTAGAAAATTGATGACTAAATTAGAATTAGAATTGAATGGATACAAGGAAAGCATAATTTGCCAAATAGATACAGGAGCAACTGTCAATGTTTTAAATTTTGCAGATTTATGCAAAATCATGCAAGATGGCAATCCTTCTCTTAAACCAAGCTACATCAAACTAAGATGCTATGGAGGAGAAATATTAAAGCCAAGAGGACAAATCAAAATCAACTGTTCCCACCAAAGCAAGCAACATCCTATAGTGTTCCAAGTGATAGATCATTGGGAAAAACCTATTCTAAGTGCTGAAACTTGCCAGAAATTGAATTTAATAGAAATTAAAGCTGACTTATGCAAAATTGAATCCACATGGACAAAACAAAATAACCTTCTAGATAAATATAAAGACATATTTGAAGGCATTGGATGCTTACAAGGGGAATACAAACTAGAAACAGATCCTACAATCAAACCCATCAAGCAAGCACCTAGAAGAGTACCTATTACCTTAAGAAAAGAATTAAAAGAAAAATTGATTGACATGGAAAAGAAAAATATCATTGCCAAAGTTGATTATCCAACAGACTGGATTAGCAATCTAGTACGAGTAAAGTCAACTAAGAAGTTAAGAATATGCATTGATCCTCGAGAATTAAATGTCGCCTTGAAAAGAGCTGAATACCCAATACCGACAATTGAGGAAATAATACCAAATCTTCAAAATGCCAAAATATTCACAGTAGTGGACACTAAAGATGGTTTTTGGAATGTGAAGCTCTCTGATGAATCATCGAACCTTACAACATTCTGGACTCCCTTTGGAAGATACAAATTTCTTCGAATGCCATTTGGATTAAAGACTGCTTCTGAAGAATACCAAAGAAGACTCTATGAAATCTTCCAAGGTCTTGAAAGAATTGAAATAATAGCTGATGACATTCTGATTTTGGGAAAAGGTGACTCATATGAAGAAGCACTGAAGGATCATGATAGAAATCTTGAAAATCTTTTCAAGACAGCCAGACAAGCTAATTTGAAATTCAACATCAATAAAGTCAAGCTCAGACTAAAAGAAGTAAAATATCTAGGACATATAATAACTCCACATGGATTAAAGCCAGATCCAGAAAAAGTTAAAGCCTTAAAAGAAATGCCTCATCCAGAAAGTATAACAGAACTCAAAAGTTTCCTTGGTTTTGCAACATACCTATGTAAATTCATGCCAAATATTTCAATGATTAGTGAACCTTTGAGAAAATTGACAATGAAAAATTCAACATGGTCATGGAGCAAGAATCATCAAGCTGCATTTGAACAAATCAAAGATCTAGCCTCAAAAGCACCAATTTTAAGATATTTTGATGCGGACAAATCTATAGCTATACAATGCGATGCAAGTAAACATGGACTTGGAGCTACCCTACTACAAGAAAGCCAGCCAATAATTTTTGCATCTAGAAGTCTAAGCAAGACTGAGCAAAACTATGCTCAGATAGAAAAAGAATGTCTTGCAATTGTTTTTGCATGCGAAAGATTTCATCAGTACATTTTGGGCAAATGTCAAGTGATTGTGCAAACTGATCACAAGCCTCTTTTGTCAATATTTAAGAAATCTATTCTAAAAGCGCCACAAAGACTCCAAAGAATGCTTTTGAGACTGCAAAGATATAACTTAGAACTAGAACATGTCCAAGGATCACAAATGCACTTGGCGGACATCTTTTCAAGAGCTTGCATCAAAGATGTAAGGAATGAAAATCTGAAATATGATGTGTATCCCATTGACATCATTTACAAAGAAATTGCCACAGTCAATGTTATGGAAACATTAAGTGTATGCAGTGACACTGTCCTGAGAATTAGAGAAGAAACATCATCTGATCCTATTCTGTGTGAAGTGAAGAAACTTATTCTAAATGGATGGCCACCAAATAAAAATCAAACTTCAATGCTAACCAGAGAATATTGGAATTTTAGAGAAGAATTAACAGTTCAAGATGGAATCATACTAAAGAATGATAGAATTGTAATTCCAAATAAATTAAGAAAAGAGATGATAATAAAAACCCATCAAGGACATATTGGAATTAATTCAAGTATGCGAAGAGCAAGAGACAATATCTTTTGGCCAGGAATGAATGCACAAATAGGGCAAGAAATTGAAAATTGTTCTATTTGTCTATCAAATTCACAGAATCAAGTGAGAGAACCAATGAAATCTCACAAAATTCCAAATTATCCTTGGGAAAGAATATCTCTTGATATATTCGAAATCTTCAAACAGAATTACTTAATAATAGTGGATCATTACTCAGATTTTTTTGAAGTTGAATGCCTAGAAAATACAACATCTGAATACATAATTGAATGCTGCAAAAGACAATTCAGCAGATATGGAATTCCTCAAATTATAGTCTCAGACAATGGAAGGCAATTTACATCAACTGAATTCCAAAAATTCAGCAAAGAATGGAAATTTCAACATTCTACATCATCACCACTTCACAGTCAGGGAAATGGAAAAGCTGAAGCGGCAGTTAAAATAGCCAAAAACTTACTGAAGAAATCTAAACAAGAAAATAGTGATTTTTGGCAAAATTTGTTAAATTGGAGAAATACACCCACTATAGACATAGATTCAAGCCCAGTACAAAGAATCATGTCTAGAAGAACTAGAGCTATACTGCCAATTCACCCAAATTTACTTAAACCATCAATTCCAGAAAATATTCCAGATAAAATATCCATCAAAAGACAACAGGCAAAATACTACTATGATAGAAAATCTAAAAATTTACCAGACTTAGACATAGGACAAGAAGTGTATGTCAGAACACCCAATACCACCCCATCATGGTCCAAAGCTAACATCACAAATGAACACAACACAAGATCCTATGATGTGAATATTCATGGTAGAACCTACAGAAGAAATAGAACCTGGATTAAACCACAACAGGCCTCAGCAAATCAAAAATCTACAAACAATCAAGAAGAAGGAAGAAAAGAAAGCATTGATCAAGAACAAACTGTATCAAATTGCTTACCATCTACTTCATCAGCAGGAGGAGACAACATTGTGAAAAGAACCCGAATTGAAACTACCGAATGCAGAATCCAATCAAAGAGTGACAGCCCCACGGTAAGTGAACCTGAGAATGCTGCATCAGAGACTAGAACCAGATCAGGTCGACTGGTGAAAAACCAAGTAGATTTAAAGACTAGTAAAAAAAGGGAAGATGTTAGGTTATTCAGTGATTGAATATATCATCATCACAAGTTTATGTTTTGGTTCATGTAAGATATGTAAGACCATATATTACTTAAAAGAAAAACTTAATAAAGTTACGTCTTCATGATAGGTTAGTTGTTTGTTGTTTTGTACAAGACACTAACAAATCAAACACCCTCTCCTTTCTGCTATTTAGTGATCTTATTTAAATCCTTGCAACAGCCCACAAAGAATCATCACTGCGAATTCTTCTACCGAACTCGCATCAGTGTTTTGTGAAACTACTACCCGACATTTCTACACAAAGTGGCGTCCCCCTGGGTGGGCTTCTGACAAGGCAAGATCAAGTGGATTAACGGCGGAGTACAAGTCAAGACTCAAGCTAAGTACCTTTTGTTTTACCTTCTGTTTATAGTTTATTTTGAAAAATGGAAATTTTAAAAAGGCATAGAAATGTACTTAGAAAGCGACTAACTCGCAGCTTGAAGACGACAGAAGAGTTTCTGTTAGGTACTCCACCGATACCTGTAGAGGACATTGAATATAATAGAAAAGTCCTTAAAAAAACTCATAGTGAGCTTCTTGTGATCCAAGGCAAGATAATGGACTTCATGCTAACTTCAGACGTTAGCGAAGAGGAACTAGAGCACGACGATGAGGAAGCCATGGAATATACCTACAGATATAAGAAGATATATAACAAATGTCTGGCTCTTGTTAAACCTAAGGTCGCTGCGTCTAGTTCCACGACCAGTGAAGTGAGCTTCACTTCTAGCTCACACCATAGAATTAAAACTTCCCAGGATCTCGGACTATCTCCCATTGGCCAGAATTCAGTTAAACACGTGGTGTTTGGAGGCCATAGTGAAAGTGTCAACCAAGAATACAGAGTCACTTTGGGTCATGCATCAGGGAATTTTAAAATGGTCGCGAAGCCTCTTGATCAACAAAATATCTGTGGTAACTTACCAAGACAGAGCCGCGGGCCATGGATGAAAGAGCTCAAAGCCCGCAGAATATGGGTTCCTGATATTGGAAAGGATGACAAGGAAATTGAAATACTTCTAGGATGCGATGTGTTAGGATTTATTTTCATGATGAAATTTTGCATGATGTCTAATGGATGGACTTTGGATGGACTTCAATGGGAAAATGTCAGCCAGGTAGTGATGTTTCACTCGTCCATCATGTTACAACGATGACAATTTCGGAGAGCAGTATACCCATTCTGTGGAATCTCGATGTTCTTGGCATTATTGATCCTATTGAGGTTGAACAGAGAGATCAGAGAGACGAATTGGCGCTTCGGCATTTTCTAAAAACAGTCCATCATTCTGTTTCTGGAAGATATGTTGTTTCCCTCCCGTGGACTGTAGAGAAAGCTAAAATCGCGGACAACAGGGAGGTTGCTATGAAGAGATTAGAACAGACGACTAAGAAATTAATCTCTTTGAATCTTTATGAGGACTATGATGATATTTTCCGAGGCTGGTTGGATGATGGGATAATTGAGAAAGTCCCAGCTGAACAACACGACGCTGAGGCCTTCTACCTGCCTCATCGTCCGGTGGTGAAACTTTCCAGTGGGACTACGCCTATCAGGCCTGTCTTTGATGCTTCTAGCAAGGTCTATAGATCCCCATCTTTAAATGACTGTCTTGAAAAAGGACCTAACCTCATAGAGATGATTCCCAACCTCATGCTGAGGTTTAGAAATGGCAAGTTTGGAGTCGTGGCAGACATTAAGAAAGCGTTTCTGCAGATTGAGGTGAATGAAAGGGACAGAGATTACCTGCGTTTTCTGTGGTATTCCCAAAATGAAGAAAAGACAGAAGTATTCCGACATATAGACGTGTCGTTTTCGGTGTTAACTGTAGTCCTTTCATTTTGGGGGCAGTAATCGAATACCACCTGTCCAATGTTCGACCTGAACATAAACCGTTAGCTCAGAGGTTGCAGAAATCCTTTTATGTGGACAATTTAGTCACAAGCGTGAACTCTTTTGAAGAGTTAAAAGATCTGAAATTGGCCGCAACGTCCATTATGAAAAATTCTCGGATGGAGCTAAGCCGTTGGGAGCATAGCCTGGACGTGGCCTCCGATACTTACCCTTATGAAAGAGCAGAGATATCTAAAGTGCTTGGTATATATTGGGATAAAGGGAAAGATTGTCATGTGAAATTTCCGTAGCCATACTCCCCAAGATAACCAAAAGGAGTATCCTGTCCTGCTTAGCTCAGATATATGACCCTATTGGATTTCTGAACCCCCAATATTAATAAAGCCTAAAATTCTATTGCAAAAAGTTTGGATAAAGCGCGATTAACAGTGGGGTACCTTTGTCGGGAATCGCGTGAAAGAGAAAGGCAAACTTAGTGATCCTGGAGATTGGAGATATGTTCCTAGCGAGTGCAATCCAGCTGATTTACCCTCCAGAGGATGCAGCCTCTCCCGACTGTTACAGTCTAGATGGTGGAAGGGCCCTTCCTGGTTAAAACTCTCCGAAGAATATTGGCCTTCCAGGTATAAAGACCTGAATGAAGAAGAAATCTGTGCGGAAAGAAAGAAAATTGCTGTTGTGACAACAGTTAAGAGTACCGATCATTGGTACATGAAATATTTCTCCTCGTTCATAAAAAATGTGCGGATGATGGCGTGGATTAGAAGATTCATCAACAACCTCCGATCTTCAACGAAAGTAAAGGGCGAACTTTCTGTGAAGGAGATCGATGAAGCGGAGCTGGCGCTTTTGAAATTAGTTCAGGCCGAGTGTTTCCCTAGCTACTCTATACCTGGTCTGAAGGTATGTGAAGTAGAAGGAATCCTGCGTGTGAAAACAAAATTAATTTACAGCAGCGAAGAATTTGGCTTCCGTTTGCCAGTACTATTACATGGGATTCATCCGTTGATTGAACAAATGATATGTGATTCACACGTTGAGAATTGCCACGCTGGTGTACAATTTTTGATGAACAAACTTCGGGAAAAATATTGGATAGTAAAAGCGAGACAGACCATTAAGAAAATATTGAGAAGATGTGTCACATGTCGCCGCTTCTCCGCTAAACCCGTTGTGGTGGAAGACGCTCCATTACCTGCCACTCGAGTACATAACGCCAAGGTATTCGAGGTGGTAGGGATTGATCTGGCGGGCCCGCTCTATCTGAAAGATCAGACCAAGACCTGGGTTGTTCTCTTCACCTGTGCTGTGTACCGCTGTGTACATTTGGAACTGATAATATCTCTCAGCACAGAAGATTTCCTAATGGCCCTGGAGAGATTCATCAAGAGACGAGGACGTCCATCCACCATCTTCAGCGACAACGGAACAAATTTTGTAGGAGCCAATAACTTCTTTAAACAGATTGACTGGGAACGCGTTTCTAACGACAGGAAAGTGAAGCGTATTGAATGGAAATTCATCCCGCCCACTGCTGCCTGGTGGGGTGGATGGTGGGAGAGATTGATTCGTTCCCTCAAAGACATACTAAAAGGAATGCTCGGAACATCAACATTAACATATCAACAATTGATGACCCTGGTGTGTCATGCAGAGGCAGTGATGAATGGAAGGCCCATGACTTATGTCAGCGACGATTCGAATGATCTTGTGACAATATCACCTTCCATGTTTCTACAAGAACAGACAGACGTCGAGTTTTCCGAGTGCCAGAATATGGGATCTAATCCAACGACACAGAAACTGCGCTATTTGAGCAAGCTGAGGGAGGAGTTGAAATCACGATTCAGGAAGGAATATTTGTCCCTCCTGGTCCAGAGAAACAGACGCATTTACAATCCAAAAATCCAGGCTGGGGATGTTGTCCTTGTTGGTATGGACAATAAAAAGCGTAACTTCTGGCCATTAGCAGTGATCGAGGAGATATTATTTGGAAGAGATGGAGTGAATAGATTAGTGAAGGTGAAAACCGCAGTAGGAACCTTCCTAAGACCTATTCAGAAAATATATCCCTTGGAAATATCATCAACAGCAGCTTCTTCGCGTTTGCTGAACGATAAAGAGAAAACTGCAAAAATACAGACTAGATCGGGAAGAACCGTTTATATACCCAACTGATTGGACGATTATTATTGTTTTTCTGTGTGCCTAGATAAAACAGGTGGGAGTGTGTGGAATGGTGGAGATCCATTATTCCGGAGGCCGTCCAGACGGCTTGGGTGACAGTAAACAAACGGGCCCCGGCGGCGCTAGCCGCCAACAAAGGACCAGAACACGGCCTGCTCTTCTACCGACCGGTTGAGTGTTTTCCTCTGTCCTCTTAAGATGTATTAAATAAAGTTAGTTAGTAGGAGACTCTTACCCTCTCCTTTCTGCTATTTAGTGATCTTATTTAAATCCTTGCAACAGCCCACAAAGAATCATCACTGCGAATTCTTCTACTGAACTCGCATCAGTGTTTTGTGAAACTACTACCCGACATTTCTTCACAATGGCATTGATTTTTCCCCATATTCTCAAACTATAAGCTTAACAGTTTAACATTTAATAATTTTCTCTCTCTCTCCCATAACTGTTTTTCAAAGAGATTTTATATTTTCACGTAATAATAATCTAATATAACATTTTCCTTGAGTGCTTCAAAATACTGGATGACCCATAAGTTCTGAACTCTTTATCCTGATGGCCTGCGCCATCTATCTAATAAATATCAACTAATCGTTGATTTTTAATTATTCCAGAATTGGTCAATTACCTATTCTTGGTTAATCAAGAAAAGCTTACCACATACACGTACGCTGTTGGCCTTAAATATCTGTTTTATGATTTTCAGGATAGTTTTTTTTTTGTCTTTGAGGTACAGTTTTCACTACGTTGATGAGGGCCTTCTGCCAGCGTCTTCTTCGGGAAAACGCTAGTTCCAGCTATTATGTGGAGCACGAGGCGGAGACCATCGTCGTCCTACATCGGCGACCTCCCATTACCCATCTCACCAGCCAGAGGGCGCGCCTGGCACTGGATTCGCACGGCTGCAGGAGCATCCTGTTGCCGAACTGACTGTACGGTGGGCCCCTACCGTGGATGTGGCCCGCTCTAACCTATATATGCCAAAATAGCATTCCTGTGTGTGGGGAGGACTGTGTGAGGTATCAAAACTGCCTTTTTGTTCAAACACAGCAACGTGTGAACAGGTACAGCCAAGTGGAGCTGAGTATCAAACATAAAGTTATTTTGACAAGTATAGATTCAGTAGGGATAGGATGTTTGCTAAAATCGTTTTAACAAATGTTCGTTAGGCAAACTTTTACTTGGGTAAAAACCGGCGAAGCCGGGTACATTCGCTAGTTATCTATATATGGGTATATTGGCTAAATCTATGGGAAACATGATTCCCCCCCCCCCCCCCTATAGATGGTAATGAGCCATCAACAATGTTCACTTGCACGATCAGAGTTTATCCTTTCATATATCAACCTGATCTATTTTTTATTCACTTTAAACTCTTAAAATATAAATTTTAGCACGCTTTTTGTAATATATAATATGTATATATGGTTTTGACCAAGGACTTGGTTGTTGTTGTGTGATGTAATCAATATATAGCGTGAGATATTCATGTTTTTAGTTCTTATGATATTTCTGTCATAATAAATTATTATGCAAATATATAAATTTTCAGTAGCATACAATCTCTTTTAATGAAAAACTACACTACCTAAGACTATTGAAATTTTGGTAGAAGAGTACATAACACTTTTAAACACATTTATATTTTATATAGATTAAGAGTGTAAAACTATATTAATACATTATAAAATAAGCTCTATTGTTGATAAACTCTCTAGGTTAAATTGAAAAATCCTACATAATAATATATTTCAATTCAAGACTTTCTCTAGAGAATATATCTGTATACTTGTTATCAGCCTTCAATTTTGTTCTAAATGAAGAATTCGCTAATATTCGATAACTTGGAGAAATGTAGAATAACCTGTGGCAAAATTCTTCTAATTTATAACAAGCAATTCCAAGAATCTTTGAAGAATTCTACACCTAAAACATCCTGATCCTCGGGCAATCATTCAAACAACTGCAGCTGGAAATGCCTTAGGATGGCCATTCAACCATGAAAGGTACTCTATACTCTTTCTTTGATTCAATATTCACAAATCTATAAGACTTTCTGATTCTCAGAAAATTTCTATGATTTTCTAAATGTAAATCTAATTGATTATAAAATTGAATAAAAATAGCTCACGACCCTAAAAAACGAGAATCCGAAATGAGATTTGAAGCTATGCTTTTTCAAATCAAACAAATACATGCGTTAATCTCTCATTGAAACCCCCAAGTTGAGAAATAACTTTATTTAAATTGATCATTAATAAAAATTAAACACAATTTTTTTTATATAGGCCACAGGTACTTTCATATCCAAGTTGGATTCATTTAATCTTGGATCTATTTGAAAAAATATTAGTTTTTTTTTACAAAATATCTCTATATATAAAAATGAATGTTTGTATGTTTGTTTGTTTGTATGTCCGGTATACAAATTCGCAGTAGTTCACTAATTCAAACCAAATTTTCCATACATGGGTAAAAAAATACGGGGAAGACGAAAGGCTATTTTAAAAAATATATAAATCAATTATTAAAACTATATATTCAAATTATTCTACTTAGCTCACGAACAGCGCCCTCTATCAAAGATTAGATTAAATTATGCTGATGCAAACAAATATATAATGCTAATAACAAACAATTATAAAAAAATCTTATCTAAATATATATCACTCGGGTAGATATGCACATGGGTCAATCCCGGGGCGAAGCCCGGGTCACCCGTCTAGTACTTTATAAATCAACCTTGAATTAGTAAAATTGATTTGAAATAAAAAATTATTCGTTTATAGTAATGAGTTTTTAAAATATATATGTCATAATTTGTACATAGCTAGATGCAAACCCGACCCAATATGTATGCAATGTATGTTTTAAAAGATTTAATAAAAAACAAGGCTTAACAATCTGGAGAGAGAAGGCCTAAGAGGAAGGAATCATTAGTAGGGTTTATTATCCCGGAACTCATAAAACTGAGTTCAAGAACCTAGCACTTCCTGGTCAGGTTAAAACAAGTCCAAAGGACAAAGAAATTAGCAAAGACCAACCAGAAAGCAACTCATTAGTCAAGGACCTATAGCGAGCTTACACGTCACGAATGTTCAGCCAATGAGCAACCAGAAGAGTTTTCTTCTTAAATCGAGAACACAGAATTGGCAGTTAGGACCGGGACACCATCGAGTTGGGAGCTGGACCGCACCAAGTTAACACCTGGACCGCCTTGAGACCAGCTTGGAGCCAATCCCATCTCCCCAAATCTCATATAAGTCAAATACTCAATCATGCAATAGAATAGTCGCTAGTCAACTTCGCTTAATTCCTCAAACTCCTTCTTCTCCCTAGATTGCAAGCCTCTTTCCAACCCAATCAACCCTTTGTTTTCGTTATTTTCCCCTGTTGTGAACACCTGACCACTCAGCATCAACGACTGCGCCAACACCTTCAACAATTATCAATCACATCAAAACATTTTGCACCCGTGTTCCCACAACCTTTAGTCGACAGGATATATGATGGAAAACAAACGAGATCGAGCAGCGGAAGGCAACGGCGAGAATCTAGCGGAGAGAAGGAAAACGACACAGCGCATCCTGACGGCCATTATCTGGCAGTCGACGACGATCCTGCAAGGAGTAAACACTACCAGGCGAGTGGAGGACCGGAGCTCCGCCCGCGGGACAGCCGACCACCACGCCGCCGCAGGCAGAGAGATGGACGGAGGTGCCGACGACGCGTGGCCGGACGACCTCATGCGCCACCCCGAGGAATCACCACCCACCATGCCGGATCCCTACACCAGTACCCAGAAAAACGCAAGTAGGTGGACTGTACCACCCCAACAAGCTCGACATTCGAACAAAAGGGCAGTGCAAATGGCCCAAAATCACCACTCGAGTTCGCGGACAGTGCAAACGGTCCCGATCCAGCACGCCAGGCGTCCCACGCAGCCATCCCAAGCCGGAGACACACAACCGGGCCGACTTTTCGAGACTGAGTTCGAGACTGAGGTAGGCTCTCCACCCTTTGACGTCAAAAAATTGACACTGGAACTGTTTCTGACCCCTGATCTACCATGCACCTTTTTAATTGACCCAGACACAAGTTCGAATATAGTGCCCTATCATGTGTACAGAATGTTAAAAATTCACCTTCCTAAGCTAAATTTAAAAGAACAATCTATAGAGCTACAGACTCTCAACGGTCTTGCCACAACCATAGGAAAAATTGCATTCCCACTAACCATAGGTAAAATATCCAGAAAAGAGAATTTCCACGTGGTGGGAGCACCACTGCCATTCGGAATTCTGAGCTTAAATACTCTTTATCATTTCAAATTAGTAAAAGATTTTAACAACGGCACTATTTTCCAACTTGGCGTCCCATTGTCCAACTCTACCTATCACTTTAACCATGTACCAAATGAATGCACGTACTGGGTATGCCAAAACATGTCCCAAAGGACTTGCACTGCACCCAAATCTTTCACACATGGCAACCATTGCGTGCATCCATTGAACAAAACACCATTACCTACATGCCACCAAGCTAATCAAGCACCACACAACTTTTTTACTAAGGCCAATTGCCTTTACTATGTGCCCTCAATTAACAAGGCCACAACGGCTTCAACTTGCCACAACAATGCACAAGGCGCGTCCATCCCACAGGACAGCTCGCACAACTCCCACACGAAGCTCAGAAGTGACCACACATCGTCACGAAACAATCACGCAAGTGTACATCGCAACAAACACGACACTCACAACAACTAAAATACAGGAAATATCCATCCAAAAGGACGGTTTTCACGCTAAACACACACATGCCCCTACGTCGTCACACAACGGTAACACGCACAACCAGCACAACAAGCGCGACACTCGCGCCAAAAGGGGACAATACCCCGCAAACCTATACACAACAACTGCCGAAACAACCACCCCGTCTACACAAAACACAGAAAAAATTCACGTCACCAAACAACCACACAATCGAAAAACATTGCGATCTTTCTTAAGCGCTATGAACGCTTATAAAAAGTTCATTCCAGACCACGCCCGCTTGCGGACGCCACTTGTCAACCTTCTAAAAAGGGATGTCATGTGGGTCTGGGATGACGAATGCCAAAAAGCGTTCACTAGCCTGAAAGAAAGCCTTACCACACACCCCACATTACACCTTTACCAGGAAGGTCTGCCATGCCAGGTGTACTGTAACGCCTCAACACTCGGCATTGCAGGCGTTCTCAAACAGGTCTACCCTGATGGAAAGACATACACAGTCCAGCATTTCAGCCGCTCTCTGCGTGCTCACGAGCGAAGTTATTCAAACTCGGAACTACAATGCCTAGCCATTGTGGAAAGTGTGGATAATTTCCGCGCCTGTCTAATGGGCAGAAAGTTTACAATACTTTCTGACCATCCCGCATTGCAGTGGTTGAAAGGGATCAAAGCCCCATCAGGCAGATTGTTTCGGTGGAGATTAAGGCTGTCAAGATACGAATATGAGGTCCGTAGCATAAATGGAGTACAACAATATGAAACGGGCGTTGTGACTCGTATCCCATTTTGTGGCTTTTTAGATGCGTCACTCATAAAGAGCCATCAGTCTTCCCCATCGGGAAAATCTTGCTTGACTATGGATCACAATGGACTGCATACCGTCTCCCGAAAAGGTGTAACTAAAATTATAGTTCCAAAATCACTCACAGCCAAATTTCTCAACTCCGTCCACACCCAACACCATCATCCAAACATCTCAAAGATGACGAGACTCATCTCTTCACAATATTAATGGCAGAACATTACACAAGACATTGCAAAACAGGTAAAAACCTGTCCCACCTGCCGATTCGCTAGAAGTATCGATGAATACAATCAACCTTTCCAAAAAGACACCGATACCACCCACAAAATAAGACAAAATTCGTACACAAAACATACCACACACACAATACAAACAATGCCGAAATTACACCACCTACGACAGAGAAACGATTGCACATTTCCACTTAAACCACCTATAACCGATATATCTTTGACAAAACCATTGATCACCAAACAGGCGAACTGCGAACCTGACAATCATTTAGATCCTACCATTTTTTCCAAAAAACGATTTACGCCATTCTCCCACAATAACAAGAAGTGCGACATAGAACAGCCACAAATAAATAAAGCCCAAATAGATTACCCAGAACCACAATTTATAGCACAAATATGGGAGAAGATGGGTCGATACCCCATTTTTCACCTGATTTTTGTTATTTGTCTACTATCTCTACCCTATGGATTCGTCCCATTCTTATTCATCGTTCACATGTTAATTTATACCCTATCCTCTCATAGAATTTTCCAGCTGCAAGAGGCAGTTTTCCATATAGGAAACTCCATCTTCCATGTAGGCCAAGCACTTGTAAAACTCCTTAGTATTCTAGGGGACATTCTCGCGGAAATTCTAGACAGACTCAGAGGAAATAGAATCAACTAAAAATTAACAAAACCGATGCCCCGAAGGGAGAATCCACAATTCAATTAGAGCACCTATAGAACCATTAGAAAAAATTCAATTAGAAAGGACCATTAGACGCACCAAATCAATTAGGAGGTAGGAAGTGAGAGAAGGAACGCTTCCCCGCACGGCAATAAAAATCCGCCATTTGCAAATAGAGGGTGGGTAGATTTAGACTGGACCCTGTTTTCTCCACACGCCCCCCCCCCCCCCTGCTTCCGGCTTCTAATTACCGTGGGGCCCCTCGACTAACAACTAAATTGAGGTCACGCGCGGTGGACGGTCTCTAAGTGTCGTCCAGTTTGGATTCCAATTCGAGCTACATATCGACTTTTACAAAAAACACAATTCAATTACATTCTCACAACAGATTTAAGACGTTACCGACACTTCCAAATGAGTTCACATTTCTATTCTTATTATTCTTTACAGACCTCCAAAAAACGTTACATTTTCCACACCTAGACACCCCAGATCT
The DNA here is from genome assembly GCA_030710605.1 of Cordylochernes scorpioides. Lineage (NCBI taxonomy): Eukaryota > Metazoa > Arthropoda > Arachnida > Pseudoscorpiones > Chernetidae > Cordylochernes > Cordylochernes scorpioides. The sequence continues at coordinate 40,609,946 of CP092866.1, read as the reverse complement.
TAGACGTTAAAAAAAAAAAAAAAACATCACAACCCATGCACAACACGCAGATCTCAAGGTCAAATATGAACAAAAACACGCAAATTGCCACTTAAAATGTTAGGAAAAATTTAGGTAACTAAGCTTCCGAGCTTACGTTTTCTTCCGAAAGGAGTAAACAACCTGTTAGAAGGATCGAGGCTCTCCTCGGATCCTGTATTCAAAGTTTGATTTAAGTACCGACACCCGATATAATAAAGAGGATATTGGGCGAGCACATCTTAAGTGCCCTAGGGAATTGCATAAAAACCCCTAGAACGCATTAAGGCTCGAGACACATTAACATACAACATTCGGCATTGAGATCTCAAAATACAACACGACACAAGACAAAGGGCACACGAAAGGTTAATTAGATTCCCATGTCTCCTGTACACATAATATTAATTCGCAATTGGGACAGATCACGTTTCTACCCAAGTGTCGCAACAGAAAAGACAGAAAACCTACGGGGTATAAGTAATTGATTGCGAGAACTAGATTGTGGCATGTAGTTACAAAGCGAGTTGCGAACCTCGCTATACATTTTCTTTATTATATATCTTTCATTTACATTATTTTCTTATATTAAAATCAAAATACTTAATCCAATTTATAATTTTTCTAATTCAATTTCTTATCACTTATTTTAGCAATTATTTACCATTTTATTTACCACCTCTTTATTTTTGTCATATTTCCATTTTTTTTTTTCAACGAAAACTCATTGGTTTTCGGTTAAAATTAAACATTAGGTTATACTTTAATTTACAAAAACCTTTTTCATTTTTCTTTTTTTTTTCATGCAACCAAGCATTCACTTTGATTTCGTTCAACTTTTATTTTTATTTTTATTTTGATTTCTCAAAAGACCTCATGAAAATCCCTCGACTTCCATTCCCAATTTCGAGTAGAATAGTAATTAGGCAATTCCTTTTTTTTTACCATGCAACAAGGCATTTCTTTTTTTTTTTTTACCACCATGCAACAATGCATTTTTCTTTATTTTTCACCATGCAACCAAGCATTCACTTTAATTTTTGTTCAACTTTTATATCATTTTGATTTCTCAAAGACCTAATAAACTTCCCTCGACTTCCATTCCCAATTTCGAGCAGAATATAATTAGGCATTTCTCTTTTCCCACTATGTACCATAGTATTCATTTTTATGTCTTACCATTACAAATTTTGATTTCTGTTAATTATACGCAAGCTATATATCATTAAAACCATTCTCTTTTATCTTTTATATCCTTACCAATGCTTGTATATAACCTCTCTATAACCAATTAATTTTCACACAAAATTATTGACGTGACAACGTCTTAAATTAGGTTGCGGCTGGGAGTCACTTATGAAAAAGTGTAACGCCCGGTAACGTTATGATGAGTCACCGAACGAGAGTGCTGCGCGCGCAGCGCTAGAGAATTAGGCGCATTGAATCGGCGCATGCTTGTCTCTGTCTTTGTCTTTCTCGAACGTTCTTGGCGTTGGAAAAACAAGAAAGCGTCATAATACAAGTTCACACGTGTGGTTAAAGTATCGTCAGCTGTGTCTGTAGTGAAAATGTGGAGTGCTTAGATTCGTCATTTACAACAACTACAACAATAAAGGTAAATAATTGTACACTGATATTTCATTATCGTAAACTATGATTGATTGATTAATTGTTAGATTGACACAAAAGTTGAGAAACTGAGTTTATAGGTTATGTCATACTATTGATAAATGTTGATAGTGTTAAGTAAATTATTAGTTTAAAATTAATTAATTAATTAATTATTATTTTACAAATTTTAAATAGTTTCAAATTTATTTAGCAAAAATTTGAACCTTCGATCTGAATAAATGTTTTGATTTTCGAATTGATTATTTAAAATTACAAATATTAAGAAAAAGTGGCAGATATAAGAAAACTTTATTTAAACTGTGTTGAGCAAGAATTTTAACATCTAATATAAGTAAATGTTTTAATTTTCAACTTCATCATTTACAATTACAAATTTTATTTAATTTCAAATTTATTTAGCAAAAATTTGAACCTTCGATCTGAATAAGTGTTTTGATTTTCAAATTGATTCTTTAAAATTAAAAATTCATCCATTCAATTTCAAATGTTCAACAGGAATCACCACTCTCAAAACAATGGAAACGCTGCCTTCAACTTCCAGTACTTCAATGGAGACGGAGGATAGCGTCATTGGTATACCAGGTGGATTGTTCCAGTTGTATTGTTGTTTGTCTTGAAGAAGTAGTCGGTTGTACATCAGTCCGAGAAGATGCTGCTCTACGTTGTCGGAATGCACGTTGCCGTTGAGCGTTAGTTAGGGGAACGCTCGTTCTCTCCGCCACGACAGGAACGCTTGTTCTCTCCACCACAGAACAAGACGTTGAAGCAGGTGACTCTGACGTACCGCTGGTGAGGGCTATGTTAGCAGATTTACGTAGCTTGAACCTGCGTTGCCTCTCCGCAGCCGCTTTTGCAAATGGAATGAAGAGGATTGTCTTGACATCGCACCAGGACATCGAGCAACGCCTCTTAACATCATTTATGACCGTCATGCAGAAGAACTATCATTTCCTGCGATATACTTCGGAGAGCCCCGCCGTTTCAACATGAACATTTCAGTGACACCGTACATGATGGCGACCAGTGAAATACGACGGAGTGACAGGCGTGGAGCCACGCCTCAAAAAGTCTTATACGATGCAATGAAGATTCTACGTCTGCGAATGGTCGATGGGATTTACAGCACATTCCGAAGTGTTTCGATCACAGAGAGCGTAACTCGACGGTAACGTCTTGACATCGCACCAGGACATCGAGCAACGCCTCTTAACATCATTTATGACCGTCATGCAGAAGAACTATCATTTCCTGCGATATACTTCGGAGAGCCCCGCCGTTTCAACATGAACATTTCAATGAAATAGCTGACATTGTTGATAGCAATAAATTTCTACAACTGTTCAATGCTAACAAGGATACCATCATGGAACGCCGCCAGCTGTTCGAAAACAATCTCAACATCGACAGTGTGATGCAAGAGCTTGAAGCTATGATGATTCTACAAAATTCAGACAGCAGAGAACCACCAGAAATTGAGGAAAGGAGAGCGTTTGTCGAGCAGGTGTTAGGAGGAGAAGGTTCCGAGAACAGCGATGATGTCAATCAAATCGTCCCGCGACAAGGCTTATTATCGGTCGTAAAAAAACGTAGCAACGTGATGCCAAAACAGCAATTTTGTGAGCTGATACGAACGACGAACCCTGAACAACGTGAGCTGATTCATGAGGTCATACATCGTTTACATGGCTGTGGAGATGAGGTCGTCGTCACACTACAAGTTTTCTTCACAGGACCGGCCGGCTGTGGGAAAACTTATTCAGTTAAGTGCCTGATGGAGACGTACAATCGTTACACACAGGAACACAACTCACTGAACAACGCATACGTTGCTTGTGCAAGCACAGGCAAAGCAGCTGTCCCTATTGGCGGAACGACAGTTCACTCAGCGTTTCGTCTCACAAATTCTCGAATGACAAAACTTCTTTCTGCTGAGAACTTGCAAGCCTACAGAAACATGTTTGTCGGCGTGAAAGTTGTTTTAATTGATGAAATCAGCATGTTGAGTGCAGCTATACTTGGAAAAATCAATTATCGACTACAGCAGATTACCGGTATTTACGATCAACCATTCGGAGGCATTCACATGATCTTATGCGGCGATTTCAGACAGCTGCCACCTGTGCGCGCTAGTCCGTGTTACACAGTACCACACAACCAACTCGGAGGACCTGTACTCTGGCAAAGCATCAACTACTTCCCATTAGTCCATGTTGTCCGACAAACTGACGAGCTGTTTTCGACGATTCTCACCAAAATTGGAGATGGACTCAAACTAAGTGTCAATAATATCGCACTTATTGAGTCCAGGCACAAATCTGAAGTCTGGTGCAAAGAGAACGTACCCAACGCTGTCAGATTGTATTACAGCAACCATGAAGTAGATTCATACAATCGAAACGCAATTCAAAACGCACACAACTGTATCGCCACTGATATTATGCTTGGGTATTCCAGCAATTCTGAAAAGAGCCGGGAGCAAGGGAAACTTCACAAGATGTCGGTTGCAGAAACCGACGGATTGCCATACATGTTGCCATTAGCAGTAGGATATCCGTACATGATTACATCTAACATAGACGTCGCCGATGGATTGGTAAATGGGGCTATTGGAGTTTTGCTATACATCGAACGTCAGCCAGCCAATGCAGATGACCGTTCTGCTCCAGGAGGACCATCGACCAGCACAAGTTTGCCGCCAGCTGAAGATGAAATCGCCACTCTATGGTTCCAGTTTGAAGACAAAAATACGGGTACCAAAGCAAAAATCAAATGTCGACCACATGTGCACAGCAAACCAAACACCTTATCCGTCGATTGGGTGCCAGTGCACAAGAAAGTGGTAAACATTTCGTTGACAAAAACAGTGAAGTGCAAGCGAAAACAATTTCCTTGCGTGCCTGCTTGTGCAATTACGATCCACAAGGCCCAGGGTGGGACGTTTACTACAATTGTTTACAAGTACTCCTCAAAACAACCACAGCAATTGGTATATGTAGCCATGAGCCGCGTCACAAGTATCGACGGATTGTACATCATAACAGAAAAGGACTCTCCATTGGTTTTCAAACATGGCCGAGATGGAAACGACTCACAGACTACTCGAGATATTCGCAATGAATACTTACGACTTCGTGGACACACTCTAGACACAATTACCAAACAAGCCGTAAAATTCTGTGACGACGCAACCGACGCTGGACAACTTATTGTAACGAACATCAACTGTCAAAGTTTAAGTGCCCATGCCGCGGACATTGAAACAGATACAGTGATACCACGATCAGACTCTTTAGTATTGACTGAAACGTGGATGCGCGACACTTGTGAACCAACTCCAATCAAGGGTTATGAGTGCGTATCCAGGGAAAATAATCGACCTAACTCAGATACCAACGCGGCTGGTGGAGTGGCGATCTATCGTAAATTATCATCGACATCTACGGCGGAAGTGTTCCAAGTTGCGATTACAGACGTAACTCGTGTCATTAAAACCAAGGGTGACATGTGCATGACTGAAGTTACTTGCTTCGCCGCTAATACTAGCTTCAAGTTTATACTCGGTGCTGTATATATTCATCCAGGAGCTAGTATGCAGGATATTGGAATGTTACTATGGCAAGGACTCGGTCCGTACATTCACAACAGCCAGTACGTGCCACCGTTCGTGCAAATTGATTCTAGTATACCGATTCTTCTGTGTGGTGATTTTAACAAAAACGTAAAGCCTGACAACTCGTTTCTTAATTTCATGAAAAATACGTATAATCTTGATTGCGTATCAAACGTTTCTAAGTCAACTACGTTAAAAGGAACAACTATCGACTTGACTTTCGCAAGACACATTACAGTAGAAACACTTCCTTTCATTTCATATTTCTCCTATCATCGTCCTATCCTCAACAAAATCACTCAAATAGGAATTAGTTAAGTTTAAGTTTACATGTACAATGTTTTAGTAAACAAAATATATTTCTATAGTTAAAATTTGTGCAATTCTTATTTTCATTCAATTCCTTGTTCCTATTGTGCAATTTAATTATATTCATATCAATAAATATTCTACCGTTGTCACGTAAAATCTTCGCCCGTAAAACCGACTTTACAGGCAACCATTGTTTTTTTTTCCTTTACAGAACTCACTCAGGCTAAACCCCTTCGTAAATTCTTCACATGTAGGGGGCGCATCTGTCATAATTTGTACATAGCTAGATGCAAACCCGACCCAATATGAATGCAATGTATGTTTTAAAAGATTTAATAAAGAACAAGGCTTAACAATCTGGAGAGAGAAGGCCTAAGAGGAAGGAATCATTAGTAGGGTTTATTATCCCGGAACTCATAAAACTGAGTTCAATAACCTAGCACTTCCTGGTCAGGTTAAAACAAGTCCAAAGGACAAAGAAATTAGCAAAGACCAACCAGAAAGCAACTCATTAGTCAAGGACCTATAGCGAGCTTACACGTCACGAATGTTCAGCCAATGAGCAACCAGAAGAGTTTTCTTCTTAAATCGAGAACACAGAATTGGCAGTTAGGACCGGGACACCATCGAGTTGGGATCTGGACAGCACGCAGTTAGGACCGGGACACCATCGAGTTGGGAGCTGGACAGCACGCAGTTAGGACCGGGACACCATCGAGTTGAGAGCTGGACCGCACCGAGTTAACACCTGGACCGCCTTGAGACCAGCTTGGAGCCAATCCCATCTCCTCAAATCTCAGATAAGTCAAATACTCAATCATGCAAGAGAATAGTCGCTAGTCAACTTCGCTCAATTCCTCAAACTCCTTCTTCTCCCTAGATTGCAAGCCTCTTTCCAACCCAATCAACCCTTTGTTTTCGTTATTTTCGCCTGTTGTGAACACCTGACCACTCAGCATCAACGACTGCGCCAACACCTTCAACAATTATCAATCACATCAAAACATTTTGCACCCGTGTTCCCACATATATATCAAATACTCCGCTTTTTTTTTTCAAAAGTTCGCGGGAGAAATAAATAGATGTCCCATCCATAGCCAATCAATAAGATATGGGAGGTGTTGAAGCCATTTCAATAATTCTATTCGGAGTCCATCTTTCTATGACCAATATCATTGGGTCTAACTTTTATATATGATTATATAATATATGTAATGCGGCTTGTGATTGTAAAACGACATTTGAAAACTATCCCGCATGTGTTTCTTTTCAACGAAAAATCAAAATTTATTTTAAGGAGAAATAACGATTATTTCTAACCTTTGGGATGAGGTATGAAAGGGTGAATTGTGAAGAGTAATGATAAACGAAAAAATAAAAGTGTCCAGGGATGGGAATCGAACCCATAGTGTTCCGCTTACCGGGCAGATGCCATGTCCACTATGATTATATGTAGGTATGAAGTTAGGGCCTGTTGAAGAGCATTTTGCAAGAATTTTTGCCTTAACATGCCTTAATTAAAAATAAAATATATTTTTTAAAATAGCCAACCACGTACGCGTTTCTGGCTGTCGGACCTGGTCAGCGTGGTGCAGGCTGTACTACCTCAACGATCGTCCGAGATGTTTACCGAGAAATCGTGATTGGCTTTTCTTGATCTATCAAGAAGTTGGTTAATCAAATATTATTAAATAACCTAAATCAACGGTTAGTTTATTTTTATTTCACTAGATGACGCTTTTTCATCTGAAAATGTTCATGCTACCAGTCAGGATATGCCTATTTTATTTTTGATATCATCACCTGACCTTTTTTTTTCTATTTTTGGTTACTTTTTTCACAATGGCTTAATAGATGAAACTCATTGCAAGAAACATAGTCGTTTTAATTTCTCTCAAATGATACTTTCAACTTTAGTTGTCTCTTCATTATTTAAAGTATGAGCTGCTATGCTTTGATTGAGGAGGAGAAGGAAATATCTTTATTTACGGGGCTGCTAACCAGAATGGATGATTTTTGAGCCCCGATGGATGCATAAAGCGGAATATACAAAGCATTATATACATTGCACTGTTGGAGGAGGATGGTTGGTCAGGAGATCATCACCTGGTGAGGCCAGGAGAGCCAGGATGTAGAGGAGGATCAGGGGGGCAGGGTGGTGATCCGCGGAGATCAGGGGGAGGCAAAGACAGGCCCAATAGTATGAGTATTAAACCCAAGAGTTAATTGACGGCCATTGTTGCAACTGAGTCTACAGGAAATATATGAAGCCGAGGTTCTGTCACTCGAGTCGCGATTCTCTAGCATAGAATCTAAAAATTGTATCAAATTGTAATATAAATGTATAGTCGTCACTTTATAGACAAATGTATAAATGTCTTCGATTGCGCTGAGCAA
>CP092866.1:40507323-40601877 GCA_030710605.1 Cordylochernes scorpioides | reverse complement strand
TCCTAGTGTCTACTAATTTAGTGTCTTGAACAGCACTGATTTATAATCTACAGAGTTGCTACTTATTGGTATCCACAGTTTTGGAAGGTGTCCCTCCACCATTCCTGAAGTCAAATGTCTGTTGCTGTGACTAAAGGAAGTACTGCTGCAGCCCAGCACAATCAAGCCAACGAGCCGCGCGTGGACTACATCTACCCGCTGCATATCGCGGCCCGTGCTGGTCATGTGGAGGTGGTCCGAGTCCTGCTGGACCATGAAGCCAACGCAGCCTGCCTCACAGTGGGGCAGGACACTCCGCTGCACCTGGCAGCCGCCTTCAACCACGGAGCTGCCATCTCTCTCTTACTGGAGAGGTAAGTCTCCATCTTGAATAAGGCACAATTTGATTTAACACAAACTGAGGGATTAGAATTTTTAAATTGAATTCAAGTCAGTTTGGAATTAATATTTGGCAAAGATGATGGGTTTGGTGGAGGATTGAGGTATAAACTGTCAATTTTCAACAGCCAAGATCTCAGATGGAATCCAGCTTTGGACACTTTTTTTCAGGAGAAAAAATTGTGCTTTTTTATGGAATATTCAACAAGTTCTTGAGCCTTAACTCAGGCCATCTAAAGGAGAGGATGAGGCAATATTTGAAGACATGTGATCCCTATGCTGCATTGTGCTGAAGGAGGAATGTTGTTGCCAGAGGTGCAGAGTGGAAGCCCGCAACAACAACCATCTGACACCACTGCTTGTTGCCGCCATGGAGGGCCACTGCGATGCCTTGAATACCCTGATAGAACATGGATCTTCCCTGGAATTCTTGGACAAGAACGACCAGTCTGCCATTTTCCTCGCTGCACAGGAAAATCATCCTCAAGCACTCTCTCTGTTGGTTGGCAGTAGGATTGATGAAGGGTTCAAAACATGTTTTGTCCAAGTTCCTATTTGAATCCATCTCTCTCCATGCGTGATGATTTTTTAAATAAATCTTTGTCTTCAAATGTATCTTAATTTTCTGTTGAGAGTTTTCTATTTGTGCATATTTGAAAAAGTCATTAAAAATAATTGATAATGTGTGCAATGCATTTTAGTAGAATTCACTAAATACAGTAGAACTTCCATAAGAGGGTATTCCAACTAGAGGACACCTCTCTCTACAAAGAACAGTTTTCATCAGAAAAATTATTATTTTTCACTATTTAGCAACTCTTCGGTAAGAGGACACATCTCCCAAAAGGATACTTTTCTTCTGCAATTAAGTATTGTCCTATACAGGGAGGTATTTTTTTCTACTGTAATTTGAGTGTTGTTACTGAGAAATGTGATGTTTAAAAATTGAACTAAACAATTGTGTGTTGAAATGTCCCCAGCTGCTGCTGGACACAGAGGTGGGACTGAGGATGGTGGACCGGAGCAATCGCTATGAGAACAGGCCCATCCATGTCGCTGCCATGAATGGCTTCTATTCCATCGTCAGGGTAAGTCTCCTCTCATTCTGTCATATGGCACAACTTGGACTTAAAAGTGATGTGTTCACTAAATTCAAAGAATTTGATGCCCTAATCGGAATCGATTGCAATACCAGAGACCAATATTTGGTTTTGGACGGACTCCTCAACTGCACTTCGTTGGATTCAAAATGAGAAACCGTGGGCAACATTTGTCAGAAACAGAGTCAACGAAATCTGTTCTATTTCGAAGAAAGAAAATTGGCATCATGTATCAGGGGTAAACAATCCAGCTGACCTTCCATCACGTGGGAGCAGTGTAAATAAATTGATAGAGCATAAATGGTGGGAGGGACCCTCTTTTCTCTGGGGAGAAGAAGCAAGCTGGAATCAATTTGATCCAATTTTTGATGAAGAAGAAATCAATAAGGAATTGAAGAAGACAGTAAACATCGCTGTCAACAGCACGAAAGATAATTTCATGGACAAACTTGAGAGGTATGGAGATTATCATCGTATAGTACGGATTGTCGCTTATTTACTGTGTTTTAAAAGGAAGACCATCTCAGATGAATCGCGACCCGGACAACATGATAAGATGTCAAAAGAAATCTCTGTAGAAGAATTTGAAGAAGCTGAAAAGGTAGTATTACGGCATATCCAACTAATAAGTTTTGGGAGAGATGACAAGCGAATAAACAAGCTCAACGCTTTTACAGATGAATATGGACTATATCGAATCAAGAGTCAACTGTATTTTGGAGAAGACGACTATGATACAAGATGCCCAATAGTTCTTCCGGGGGAAAACCAAGTAGTCAAGCTTTTGATTCGAAAAGAGCACGAGATGATGTCCCATGCCGGGATTCAAACAACTCAACAACTGGTGAGACGTCGTTTTTGGATTCTAAAAGGCAAGAGAACCATAAGAAGTATCATCTCTGCATGTGCTACGTGTCGTCGTTACAATTCCAAGAGAGTCCAGACTGAGAGCATTCCAATTCCAGCAACCAGGATCGGATCGACACCAGCATTTGGAGTGATCAGTGTGGATCTAGCTGGACCTTTGACTGAGACCGGTGGAAAGAAAATATGGGTAGTGTTGTACACCTGTGCTGTGTACAGAGCTGTACAATTGGAGCTCACAAAAACAGTGTCTACTGAAGGATTTCTTGACACTTTTCGAAGATTTGTTGCAAGACGTGGTAGACCGAGCATTGTGTACTCTGACAACGGCCTCAATTTTGTCGGATGCAATAACTTATTCAAGAAAGTTAATTGGAATGATGTCCTACGTTATGCCACCGTACAACGTATTAAGTGGAATTTCAACCCCCCAACAGCAGCATTTTGGGGAGGATGGTGGGAACGCCTTGTGTGTCTCATGAAGCAACTGATCCGAAAAGTATTGGGAGACAAAACAGTCTCATATGAAGAACTACAGACTGTGATATGTGAAGTGGAGTCAGCAATGAATTCGAGACCTTTGACCGCGATCAGTGAAGAATCTGGCTTGGTACCTATAACACCCGCCAAATTCATGTGTGACAACGCATCATGCTTATTTGTACCTGAAGCGGACATTGTCGACTCTAAGTTCCTCAAAGATAGTCATGCAAAAGTACAAAAGTTATGTGAGACAATTCGACAAAGATTTAGAAAAGAGTACTTAGGGTTTCTGCGACAAAATACTAGAAACAAGACAAAGTCAATTAAAGAAGGTGATGTTGTACTCATGGAGGTCGATAACAAAAAGCGAACAGAATGGCCAATCGGAGTTATTGAGAAGACCTACCCGGGAAAAGATGGCATCGTTAGAGTCGCTATGATAAAAACTAAGCGTGGAAATTTTTTGCGGCCGGTTCAACGTTTGTTCTTTCTTGAATCAAGCGAAAACCATTCTAAAGAAGATTTCGGAAAAAGACGTGATCTAGAGAAAGAGAAGATAAATCTTGACACACCAAGTATATCGCAACGGAGCATCCGAGGGAAAAATTCACCTGTTATCACAAGATCAGGAAGAATTGTTAAGCCGCCTGACAGATATTGATCATAGTGAATCCTGAAGAATAATTACTCCATAATTATTGGTGGGAGTATGTTGCAGATCCACTGCCTTTTTATATTGAGAGGGAGGCCTTCAAAATGTAAGAAAGCCGTGTAAGAGACGCCCCCCCCCTCCCCCCCCGCGGCGCGAGCGGCGGCGGTCACGCCCATGATGCAACTTCCGCCCTCTCTCGCCCCCCACTCTCTTTGTTCTCCTTGTTGTCGACGCCTGCTCGCGTCTTGACCCAAAACTCTATCTCTCTCTTTTGAAGTAATACTTTTCCTGTAATTTTTGTATCAATTATAAATAAATTTTCATTCTTCACAGCAATCATTGAGTTGCACTAGTTTTACTCTATTTTATGCTGGTTACGCCGTCCAGTGATACGAATTTCATTTTTTAAAGTTCGACAACAGTAACTATAAATGAAAGTACACCTCTCCCATCAAAATAGACACTGAAACTATGCACCACCTATTGCTAGGTTCATTAAACTCTTTATTTCGACTGACTGTGGTACAAGTCGTGGACTCCCATACATGAGAGTAGATGGTCTGAGGTTGCCTCCTCCTTTTTGCAGATGGTGCATGTTGGGAAGATCCTAACTCTGCCATAAGGAGATAATACAAGGAAAGACCTGGAGGTGGTCCGAGTCCTGCTGGACCATGAAGCCAACGCAGCCTGCCTCACAGTGGGGCAGGACACTCCGCTGCACCTGGCAGCCGCCTTCAACCATGGAGCTGCCATCTCTCTCTTACTGGAGAGGTAAGTCTCCATCTTGAATAAGGCACAATTTGATTTAACACAAACTGAGGGATTAGAATTTTTAAATTGAATTCAAGTCAGTTTGGAATTAATATTTGGCAAAGATGATGGGTTTGGTGGAGGATTGAGGTATAAACTGTCAATTTTCAACAGCCAAGATCTCAGATGGAATCCAGCTTTGGACACTTTTTTTCAGGAGAAAAAATTGTGCTTTTTTATGGAATATTCAAGTTCTTGAGCCTTAACTCAGGCCATCTAAAGGAGAGGATGAGGCAATATTTGAAGACATGTGATCCCTATGCTGCATTGTGCTGAAGGAGGAATGTTGTTGCCAGAGGTGCAGAGTGGAAGCCCGCAACAACAACCATCTGACACCACTGCTTGTTGCCGCCATGGAGGGCCACTGCGATGCCTTGAATACCCTGATAGAACATGGATCTTCCCTGGAATTCTTGGACAAGAACGACCAGTCTGCCATTTTCCTCGCTGCACAGGAAAATCATCCTCAAGCACTCTCTCTGTTGGTTGGCAGTAGGATTGATGAAGGGTTCAAAACATGTTTTGTCCAAGTTCCTATTTGAATCCATCTCTCTCCACGCGTGATGATTTTTTTAATAAATCTTTGTCTTCAAATGTATCTTAATTTTCTGTTGAGAGTTTTCTATTTGTGCATATTTGAAAAAGTCATTAAAAATAATTGATAATGTGTGCAATGCATTTTAGTAGAATTCACTAAATACAGTAGAACTTCCATAAGAGGGCATTCCAACTAGAGGACACCTCTCTCTACAAAGAACAGTTTTCATCAGAAAAATGATTATTTTTCACTATTTAGCAACTCTTCGGTAAGAGGACACATCTCCCAAAAGGATACTTTTCTTCTGCAATTAAGTATTGTCCTATACAGGGAGGTATTTTTTTCTACTGTAATTCGAGTGTTGTTACTGAGAAATGTGACGTTTAAAAATTGAACTAAACAATTGTGTGTTGAAATGTCCCCAGCTGCTGCTGGACACAGAGGTGGGACTGAGGATGGTGGACCGGAGCAATCGCTATGAGAACAGGCCCATCCATGTCGCTGCCATGAATGGCTTCTATTCCATCGTCAGGGTAAGTCTCCTCTCATTCTGTCATATGGCACAACTTGGACTTAAAAGTGATGTGTTCACTAAATTCAAAGAATTTGATTCCCTAATTAAAAATCAGTTTGGCAGATCAGTTAAAATTTTCAGAACTGATAATGGAACTGAATATGTCAATCAATCGTTTTTAGATTATTTAAGAAAGAATGGCATAATTCATGAAAGATCTGCTCCTTATACGCCCCAACAGAATGGCTTTGTTGAAAGAGATTTAAGGACTATTTTAGGACTTGGTCGATCAATGCTACATGACTCAGGGCTAGAAAAGAATCTGTGGGCAGAAGCTGTTAACACAGCTGTCTATGTTCTTAATAGAACACTTTCAAATAACGAGAAAACTCCTCTTGAACTTTGAAGTGGCAGAAAGTCAACTTTCAAACATTTCAAAATCTTTGGTTCTGAAGCCTATGCTAATATACCTAAACAATTTATGTCAAAATGGGATAGTAAAACTAAGAAAATGATATTCGTTGGATATGAGCATACTTCTAAGAATTATAGACTTTATGATCCTAAATCCGGACAGATTGTAGTTTGTAGAAATGTAACTGTAAGAGAACCCAATCCTGTTGACACATGCGACACTCAGATGAAAATTGCACCTATATCAATTGAGAGTGAGGGATCCTCGCAACCTCAAGATGAGGATTCTACTCAGGAGGGAACGTGTGGGCCAACTCACTCATACAATCTTAGACCTAGAAAGACATCACAGTGTGATGTTGCTAGTGCATGGATAGCTGAAAGCCTAGAGCCAGTTACTTATGAGGAAGCAATGTCTAGTAAAGATAAAATAAATTGGGAAATTGCTATGAATGAAGAGAAACAGGCTCTTATTAAAAATAAAACATGGGAATTGGGACCTGATAATTCCTGATAATGCAAAAGCTATAGGATGTAAATGGATTTTCCGCATAAAAAGAAAAGGCAATGGTGAAATTGATCGTTATCGAGCAAGACTGGTGTCCAAAGGGTTCAGCCAAAGAAGAGGTATAGACTATAAAGAGACTTTTGCCCCAGTTGTAAGATATGACTCAGTCAGAGTCTTGTTAGCCTTAGCTACTGTCATGGACATGGAAATTATGCAATTCGACATAAAGACTGCTTTTCTTAATGGTGATCTTGACGAAGATATCTATATGCAAATTCCAGAAGGAATAGAAGTTGAAAATAAAAACTTGGTTTGTAAACTAAAGAAAAGTTTATATGGACTAAAACAATCACCCAGAATCTGGAATGAGAAATTCACATATTTCTTAAAACAATTTCAGTTAACCCAATCACAAGCTGATCCATGTGTGTTCTACCAAACTAAGACTGATGCAAAAATATTCTTAGCTCTTTATGTAGATGATGGTATAATGATGAGTACTTCTAACAACCTGTTGAAGGAATTAGCCCAATATCTGTCCTCACATTTTGAAGTCACCATCTCCACACAAAACCAGTTTGTAGGCTTAGAGATAGATAAAGAAAAAGGCCTCATATTTCTAAGTCAAACCAGTTATATAAAAAGAATACTTGATAAATTCAACATGACTTCATGCAATTCTTCAGGGACTCCTGTTGACCCCAACATGAAATTGACAAGAGAGAACATCAATGATACTCATGACATGCATAACGTTCCATATGCTGAAGCTATTGGATGTTTGATGTTTCTTGCCGTCTGTACAAGACCTGACATAGCTTTCGCCGTTAACAAGCTAAGTAGATTCATGGCAGCTCCTGTTCTCACACATTGGAATGCTCTGAAAAGAATCTTCAAATATTTGAAAGGAACTTTGGACTCAGGCATTCTATAACCAAAGACAATCAGTTGTGGCTTTATCTACCACAGAAGCCGAATACATTGCAGCAAGCATGGCTTCAAGGGAAGCTGTATGGCTTAAACTACTGATCAAGGAACTGACACCCAATGATAATCCTGTTCCTTTGATGATTGACAACCAGAGTGCTATTAGACTGATCTTGAACCCAGAATTTCACAAGCGCACTAAACATGTTGATGTCAAGTTTCACTTTATACGTGAACAGCACAAAATGAAAATCATCAAGATATTCAACTGTCCAACAGAAGAACAATTGGCTGATCTTCTCACAAAGGCTCTACCAGCAACACGCTTTAAAAGACTTTTTAAAGACATTGGAATGTCTGCCTTGCTTTCAAGTGGAAGTGTTGAAGAGTGAAAGCAAGACGACACGTGACGTCATTTTAGTTCCTGGCGCCACCGCCTGGAGGAGCCACAGACAAAAAAAAGAAGCCACCCTAATCTTCCCCATGTAGTTGTTTTGTTTTGGTATAACGTCTTATCTTTTACCTAATAAATACTTACTTTAAATACATTTTCTCCTCTTTTATCTGCTTACCACAAAAGGAATCCTTGCAATATACCCGTAGATATAAGAGGATATATAACAAATGTCTCGCTCTTGTTGAACCTAAGATCACTGCATCCAGTCCCACAACCAGTGAAGTGAGCTTCGCTTCTAGCTCACACCAGAGAACTGTAAAACTACCCAAGATAGAATTGAAGAAGTTTACAGGAGAAATAAAAGATTGGTTGGGATGGTGGGCACAGTTCAACAAGATACATGTCGATCCCACTTTAGAAGACAGCGACAAGTTTCAATATCTTGCGCAATCTATGTCGCCGGGAACCAGAGCTAGTAAACGGGTTGATAGTTATCCCCTGACTGCCGAGAATTACCCCAAAGTCATAGAAACTTTGACAAACGATTTGGAAGGCCTGAACTGTTGCAACAAGTCTATGTCAGGGATCTTATCCGCCTTATGATCGACTGCTCCTCCAAACAACAGTTGAAGGTGACTTCATTTTTATGATGAGTTGGCGACTCATTTGAGAGCATTGGAATCCTTAAAGATTGAGGCATGTCTCAGAAGAACTCATGAAGGCTTGGCAAAGAAGCCCCCTCCATGATGTCAAGATTGATGCTAATGATTCGACTCAAACTAGAGTTGACCTAATTATGGAGTTTCTCCAAAAGGAAGCTGCAGCAGAACAAGACAGAGCCTTAGCTGGATCCAAGTTTGGACTCAAATCTCTGAAACAGGATAGAAATGTGGGCAGACAATCACATCCTGCTAAGATACCTACGGCCTCTGGACTCTTTGCTGGACGTGCCCAAAATTGCATCTTTTGTAATAAAGATCATAAAAACACAGAATGTCTTGCTGCGCGCAGAATGAGCATTAAAGAAAGAAGAGAACGTATTAAAAACGCTAAAATGCAGTCTACACTGTCATGCATTGAAGTTTCAGAAGGAAACGCCCGGGATGTGTTGCTCCAATGGGAAAGTCAATTTGCCTCCGATGGTTGAGCCGCCACAGCCACTTCTAACATACGTAGCTGGAGCAACTCGGGAGTCGAAACATTTCCTTCAGCATATTCGGAAGTACAACTCATGCTTCCAAATGACATCGTTTGGATCGACGCATATTGAGCGTTTTGGAAATTTCGAGCCCACATTCAAAGTGCAAGGGCAAGTGTACCATCAGATTGGTTCACTTCTTCCAGTACCCAATGAAGATACGAGGTTTTTGCAGATTTATTTCATGGACAACGTGGAGGAGGAGATTGATCGACGATGCGCATTCAGTGAAGCAACAAGGCGGGCAATCATCGCTGAATTACAAACGCTATTCCACGAGCACAACTGTTTGGTCCGAGACTTCAAATCCGCAGTAGAGAATGTGCGAGCGGATGATATGAAAGTCCTCATCAGGGCAGACAAGACGCCGACGAATGAGCATGAACGACGCTTCAATGCTCCGATGACTCCTGAAGTAGCAGCTGTGATTGTCGGTACAGAGATCGCTCGACGAGATATTGTTATCTGCAGACGAGATGGAACCAAGCAACGTGTTGCCACCGATCATACGACGCCCTTCAATATCCAATACTTTTTCCGCGCGGTGAAGACGGATATCATCTCGAACTTATCAAGTTCATCCTATCTCAGACGCCGTGACAATGAAAAAAGTCAGCTGTATGGACTTCTATGCATATCGCATCATGATTCGAGCCCAAGAATCCAACCACATCCTGAAGTGTCGTCAACTTTTCCAACAATTCATCGTTGACATGTATGCCAAAGTCGAAAGCGAACGTCTCAACTACATTCGCTTCAATCAGTCAAAGCTTCGAGCTGACCAATACATTCATTTGCGGGATGCAATCGCGAATGATGGAGCCGCTGCTGCTGCGAACATTGGGCAAATGGTCATACTTCCAGCTTCGTACGCTGGAAGTCCGAGACATATGCATGAATATGCTCAGGATGCTATGACTTATGTTCGCACATATGGACGTCCAGATCTTTTCCTCACATTCACTTGCAATCCAGCATGGGCCGAAATCAAAAATCTACTTCTGCCTGGCCAACAGTCATCTCATCGGCATGACCTCACAGCGAGAGTTTTCAAACAGAAATTGAAATGTTTTATTGATCTCATCGTTAAGAACCATATATACGGTCCAACACGCTGCTGGATGTATTCCATCGAATGGCAAAAAAGAGGCACTCCACATGCTCACATCTTGATTTGGTTGGAGGAAAAAATTCTTCCAACTCAAATCGATAATATCATTTCTGCTGAGCTGCCTGATCCACAAGAAGATCCTGAATTGTACCAGATTATCAAGAAATATATGATTCACGGACCGTGTGGAGCGCAAAACCCACATTCACCGTGCATAAAGGACGGCAAATGCACCAAAAAGTATCCAAGAGACCTGGTGCATGACACACAAACTGGTGGCGACGGTTATCCTCTGTACAGACAAAAACCAGAGGATGGTGGCCACACAGCAACAATCAAACTCAATCACGTTGATTTTGAGGTTGATAACCGGTGGATTGTGCCTTACTCTCCTTTGCTCTCGAAAGCATTTGATGCGCATATCAACGTGGAGTATTGCAATTCTGTCAAATCGATCAAATACATTTGTAAATACGTGAATAAGGGCAGTGATATGGCAGTTTTTGGACTTCAAAATCCAAATGCACCCGTCAATGAAATCGACCAGTTTCAAATGGGACGTTATATCAGCAGCAATGAAGCTGTATGGCGAATCCTTGGCTTTGACATCCACGAACGCTCTCCTGCTGTCATCCATCTCAGTGTGCATTTGGAAAATGGTCAACGAGTATACTTCACAGAAGAGAGCGTGGCCCAGCGAGCTGAAAATCCACCCAATACAACGTTGACTGCATTTTTTCAATTGTGTGCCAGTGACACATTCGCTGCAACATTGCTGTATCATGAGGTTCCGACGTATTACACATGGAATCAGTCAATGAAGAAGTGGCAACGGAGAAAACAAGGCATGCTGCACTCTTCAATGGTTCAGGTGTTTTCCACTGGCGCATTGGGGCGAGTGTATACTGTCCATCCGAGCAATGCTGAATGCTACTATTTGCGAATGCTGCTTCATGTAGTCAAAGGACCGAAATCGTTCGAAGCTATCAAAACCGTCAACGGCCAAATCTGTCAGACATATAGAGAGGCATGCTTCAAGCTTGGTCTGCTTGAAAATGATCAGCATTGGGACAACACACTGGCAGAAGCATCTGAAACATGTCATCCTAAGCAAATACGAACTCTGTTTGCTATCATTTTGACAACCTGCTCGCCTTCAGACCCAAAAGGCCTATGGGAGAAGCATAAAGAGAGTATGAGCGAAGACATACTTCGCTGTGTACATAGTGCTAACCCCAATGCGCAGAATTCGGATGAAATTTTCAATGAAGCGCTGATATCACTTGAGGATATATGTTTGTCGATCAACAACAAAATCCTCAATCAGCTTGGCTTGATCTCACCCGAGCGTGGCAGAAATGATGCTGTCGACAGAGATATGTTGCGAGAAATGCAATACGACGCTGATACACTGCAAGTTTATGTTGAGACTCAGAAAAGACTCTTAACAAACGAACAAAACCTTGCGTACAACACAGTCACGGAGCATGTGCGAACCGGAAATGGTGGTCTTCTGTTCCTTGATGCCCCAGGAGGAACTGGGAAAACATTTTTGCTCAATTTGATTCTCGCCGAAATTCGTATGAAACATGAGATTGCTCTGGCTGTGGCATCGTCGGGAATTGCGGCAACACTGCTCGATGGAGGACGTACGGCGCATTCGGCATTCAAGCTGCCATTGAATTTTGAATATAGCCGACGTTCCTCTCTGCAACATCGGAAAAACATCAGGAATGGCCACTGTGTTGAAAACGTGCCAAATCATCATTTGGGATGAATGTACGATGGCTCACAAGAAAGCGCTTGAGGCACTTGATCGTACTCTTCGCGATTTCCGAGGCAATCAACGCCTAATGGGTGGAGCTCTGATACTGCTCGCTGGTGATTTCCGTCAAATCTTGCCTGTCATTCCAAGAGCAACACCAGCAGATGAGCTGAACGCATGCTTGAAGAAATCGGCTCTCTGGAGACATGTGAAGAAAATTACACTGTCGACCAATATGCGTGTGCATTTACATGGAGATGTTTCTGCACAAACATTTGCCAAGCAGCTTTTGAATATGGGCAACGGCAAAATTCCGGTTGATCCTGCAACACACGAGATATCGTTCCCACCGAACTTCTGTCAACTTCAGGCGTCAATTGGAGATCTTGAAAAGGTAGTTTTCCCGGATATTGCCACTAATTTCAAGAATCACGACTGGCTTTGCGAGCGAGCTATCTTAGCTCCGAAGAATGATGACGTCAATCGCATCAATCATAAGATTCAATTGAAAATTCCTGGAGCGGTCACGCAATACAAATCTATTGACACAGTCACAGAAGAGGACCAAGCTGTCAATTATCCAGTCGAATTTCTCAATTCATTGGAGCCTCCTGGAATGCCACCGCATGTATTGTCGTTGAAAGTTGGCTCGCCAATATTGCTTTTTCGGAATCTCAACACACCCAAGTTGTGCAACGGAACCAGACTTTCCGTAAAAAGGTTGATGCCGAATGTGATTGAAACGACGATAATCAGTGGCAAATGTAAAGGAGAGGATGTGCTCATTCCGCGCATTCCAATGATCCCCACTGATTTGCCCTTCACATTCAAGCGACTTCAGTTTCCCGTGCGTCTCACTTTCGCAATGACAATCAACAAATCCCAAGGACAGTCGCTGCGAGTTGACGGTTTGCATTTAGGAAATCCATGTTTTTCACATGGTCAACTCTACGTCGCTTGCTCCCGAGTTGGAACGCCAAAATATCTATATATCTACGCACCAAACGAGAGGACCAAAAATATTGTGTATCCACTCGCGTTACGATAGATTAGTTTTCATATGATACAATATTCATTCAAATATTGCTATTAATAAAATCTATATATTTTTTCATCAATTCTTTATGACTCATCTTTAATTTTTTCCCAGCACATGCTAGATTCTTGATTACAAACACATACAGGCATCCATTTTTATATATATAGAGGTGCGTAGAGGCAGGGCAACGTCTGCCCGGGTTCGGCTAGATCAATTAATTCAAAAATAAAAAAACAGGTTCACTGACATTTATTAATGCAGTGATTATAATCAATAATTACAATAAAGGGCTATATTATCTATATATATAAAAATCACTTTCAAATTTTAACGTAACGTTCCATTCTCAATCCCGTAGGGCTTTAGATCGGCTAAAACATTTTTATCTTTATAAGTGAATATTAACTTTACTGTACTGAATAGTTTAGTATAATATTAATTTAACATATTACAACTTAGCCACAGCAATGCGTGGCCGGGTTCGCTAGTAACTTATAAAACAAAGACATTTAAGGATCTTGCAGGCCAACGCCCACAAATCTCCTTCTGCCATCTTAGAGCTTTCTAATTTGGCAGAGGCAACTAGAGCCGACCTGGTGCTTCTACAGGAACTTCCTGCCCACTTCAACTGGCCCTCGTCTGGTTTTCAAACCTTCAATACTCCTGGTTCATATATACCTTCAGGTATAGTAGCACGCTCTTATCTCCAAGTGCTGCCCATCGAGTCTTCAGACCCAGCTATCACATCTATTGCTATCTGGCTGGGGCACAGTCCTATCTCAGTCATCTCAGCATACTGGCATGGTCAAAGGGACGCTGACGACTTTCTCCCTCACATTGAATCCATCAACAACAGGTTCCCATTTCTGATGATCATAGGCATGGATGCCAATGCTCACTCCCCATGCTGGGGTATCAACGGCAGACTTGACTCAGGTGGAGAAAATCTTGAGGACTTTGCCCGCCTTAACGACCTCCACGTCTTAGGCCCACCTGAGAGGCCTAACCTGAGAAAACTAGTCCTTTCCCTCCATCGCTGCTCGCATAGCACACAGAGTCCAATCCGGAGTTTCTTCTGTGGCCTCTATCGAGCATGCCACAATCGACTCAAAGCAGCGATACGAAAAGCCAAGAGTAAATGTTGGCTAAACCTCTGCAACGAAGTTTCAGCCACTGCTTGGAGCGCCATACACCGCTTCATAGCTCAGGGCCGTAAACCCAACAGGGGTCCTCCTCTCCTCCAGCATAATGATGGCTCTCCCTTCACTCCAGAGGAGACAAGCCGCACAGTCCTGGAGCATTTCCTTCCACCAGACAATCGACCACATCCACCTAAAAATGATCCTCCACCCTACTCCGATGAACCAGACTTCCACATTATTTTCCAAGTGCCTCAAAATTGGCCACTTCCCTCGTCCCTGGAAAGCTGGACGCCTCATCCTTATCCCTAAACCTTCTAGCTCAGCCCCAAACAAGCTAGATAGGTATAGACCCATTACACTTTTGAACAACTTGGCAAAGGTGTTTGAAAGATGTATTCTGGCCAGACTCCAATGGCTGGCAGATCGACATGGCTGGTTTTCTGACAACCAATTCGGATTTGTCCATGGGCATGCGGCAGAAGATGCACTGGCCAAAATCACAGAGTTCATCGACAGCAGGCAGTCACACTGGAGGAAGACTCTGGCAATAAGCCTGGACATCAGCAAGGCTTTCGATACCATTTGGAGACCGGCCATTGTCCAAAGCCTTGATCGCCTAATCTGCCCAGACTCACTGGTTTGCCTCGTGCAAAAGTTTCCTCGAGGACCGGGAAGTCACGTATTCCGCGGGGAACACCCCAAGGCTCTGCGTTGAGTCCCTTCCTCTGGAATGTGGTCGCTCGCGAACTATTCCTGCTTTTTCAAATCAGGGAAAGTTCGCTAGTGGCTTTTGCCAACGACTTCACCCTCCTAATACAGGTCCGTGGTCGTTTGCCTGTCGTGGCTATAAACGACTTTCTGGATAGGATGACTGCTTGGTGTGTTGACAATGGCCTCCAGCTCAACCCCAGGAAGACACAGGCCTGCATCTTCCAGTGGAGGAGAGTTCGGCCCAACCCGGATCCTGGGTTAAAGATTCTCGGACAACCTACCTATTACCATAAGCCAGAATATCACCATATTGGGGGTCGAATTCAATCAAACTCGTAAATTCGTCTCCCATCTTAAGAAAATTGTACTACGGACCCGCTGCATAATTCCCCGTCTCTCTAATGCCATCCAAGGAAAGAGTAAGTACACAAGTATTTCTACAGTTCTAATTATGAATAGAAATATTTCTATAGGAGATTTGAGACAAACCCTTCTTGACTTTGAAAAGAAACATGACATTAAATGCAACAATGCCTTTAAAGCACAAGAGAAGAAAACATTTAAAACATGTCATACATGCCATAAACCTGGTCATCTACAAAACCAATGTTGGCACAATCCAAAAAACAAGAAGACTTCTAATAGATATACAAATAACAGATCAAAATGGATTCCATTCTCACAAAAGAATAAAGAAGCTAATTTATCAGAAATTCAAGGTCAATCTTCTAATCAAAAAGGAGAATTTGCTCTCAATACAGAATTTTACCCAACATTTTCTGATACTCAAATTTGGCAATTGGATTCTGCATGTTCACACATGACTAATGACAGATCACACTTAAAAAATGAAAATTTTGAAGAAAGAACCATCAATGTGGCTGAAAATGGAAGAAGCATAAAATCATTAGCTAAAGGAACTGTTAGAATGAAGCACATGATTCAAAATGAAGAAGAAAACAATATAAAACTGGAAGAAGTACTATTTGTACCTGATTTAACCCTTAACTGGACGGGTTGGGTAGATTCTGCCCATGCATAAACTTAATATAGGAAAAATATATTTTTTTCGTTTACTGAGAGCTAACAGCTTTGGTGTATTCTAATTTTACAGTGATACAAACAATTTCCATTCATCGTTTAAAAATATAAGTTTTGGGAGGGCGATTAAATTTGCATGTGTGGGCGGACTCCGCCCATGCCGTCCAGAAGCGTGAGAATTTTTCATGTTAGGGTTATAGCTGATTGCTCATTCTCGAGTCGCTTTCTTCCGCTATTTTTTAGCTTCCATTCATAAAATAAGATTTCTTTCTTTGGCTAAGTAGAATTTATTCTTTTAGATTAAAAAAAAAACAACTTCCTTAATTTTTTTTATCAAGGTAAGACTTTTTATTTTTGAAATTCAATTTATAATGGAAGACGAAATTTTGAATAAGAATTTTGACGATGATTCTGAAACTGAAAATTATTCATTGAACGAATCTTCAGATGTCAGTACAGATGAGGAATGTGATTCAATTCTTACTACTGTTCAAATGTCTTC
The DNA here is from genome assembly GCA_030710605.1 of Cordylochernes scorpioides. Lineage (NCBI taxonomy): Eukaryota > Metazoa > Arthropoda > Arachnida > Pseudoscorpiones > Chernetidae > Cordylochernes > Cordylochernes scorpioides. The sequence continues at coordinate 40,585,783 of CP092866.1, read as the reverse complement.
AAGTAATTGTTTCATTGGGAAAAATGGCTATAAGTGGAACAAGAATCATGCAATAATTGGAAGAACCCGTTCTCATAACATAATTACACACTTACCTGGTCTGAAAGGCCCTGCTAAACCGAAGCCAAATTGTGGCATAGATATATTCAACTTATTTTTTACTGCCGCAATTATAAAACAAATATCTGAATTTACAAATGCAAAAATTGAAGAATTTCGCCAAAGAATTTCAGATTTGACCAAAAGTACTTACTCAAATTTTACAAGTGAAATAGAAATAAGAGCATTCTTAGGTGTGTTGTATCTATCTGGAGTTTACAAATCAGGTCATGAAAATGTAGAATCTTTGTTTGCCTCGGAACAGGCCGTGACATTTTTCGCTCTGTAATGAGTGTGAAGCGTTTCCTTTTTCTATTACTTTGTATTAGATTTGATAATTTCAAGACAAGATGCAAAGAAGATAGACTCTCACCCATAAGAGATATTTTCCAAACCATTATTGAAAAATTTCAAAGTTGTTATACACCTGCTGAATACCTTACTGTTGACGAAATGCTTGTAGGGTTTCGGAGAAAATGTCCATTCAAAATTTATATACCCTCAAAACCTAATAAATATGGGATAAAAATAGTGATACTAGCAGACTCAAGAACACATTATATGTATAATGCAATGGTATATACAGGAAAATCTAAAACTCCAAAGTCAAAAGAACTATCCCTGCCAACCCAAATAGTTTTAGATATTAGTCGACCACTTTGGAAGAGTAATAGAAATATTACAGCAGACAACTGGTTTACTTCAATAGAATTAGTTGATAAGTTGAAAGAGCATGGCCTTACATATTTAGGAACGATGAGAAAGAACAAACCTCAGATTCCACCACAATTCCAACCGCATCCTAAAAGAGAATCAGGAACATCTATTTTTGGTTTCTCTGGAACAAAAACTTTAGTCTCCTATGTTCCCAAAAAAAGAAAATCAGTAATCCTTATATCTTCGATGCATCATGACGATAAATGTGATGAAACAACAGGAAAACCTGACATTATAATGGATTATAATCTAACAAAAGGAGGTGTAGATACCATTGACCAAATGGTCTCTAATTTTTTTACCTCTCGTCGATCCAGAAGATGGCCTTTGGCACTTTTTTATGCCCTCTTAGATATCACAGCTCTGAATTCTTACATCATCTTCAACTATCAGATTGATAAAAAGGATAAAAAAGAAAGAAGTACCTTTATTGTTGATCTTGGGAGATCCTTGATTGATGAACACCTGGCCACACGTAATCTAAATTCCCTCCTGCTGGAATTACAGACGACAATAAAAAAATAATGATGGTTCAAGTACATCAAGAGGATCTACGATGCCACAAGAATCTGATACTCCAAAAAGGTGCTACAAATGTCCATCAAAAAATGCGGGAAAAGTGAAAACCTTATGCTCTGTATGTCAACTAAGCGTCTGTAAAAAAACACTTCTTTATTATTTGTGAAAACTGTAAATAGATTATATTTAATATTTTTAGAAGTCAAAATCTGTATATTAACATTTGTAATCATTAAATAATCTTTCAAATATTGATTTAATTCATTATTTAGCGCTTATTTCGTAAAGGTACATAGGTGGGTTGAATCTACCCACCCCGTCCAGTTACGTAAGAAAAATCACCGTCCAGTTAAGGGTTAAGAACAAATTTACTCTCAGTACCAAAAATTGTCCAAAATGGCAATGAAGTTACTTTTAATAATAAAGGAGCATTCATTTACTCTAAAGAAGGTAAACTAATTTGTTTTGGTAACTTCACTAATGACTTGTTTACCATTAAATTCTCAAGAAATGAGGAACTTAATCAAATTATTGATGAGTCTAAATTAGGTATTCCAGAATCAAAACAAAATACTTCAGAATATGACAATATCCAATATTTTGCTTTTGACCAAAATAAAGAATCAAATTATGAAGACAATAAACAAGATGTAAATAAAGAAATTTCACTTAGAAAAATTGCAGGGACTCTTACTAGTAAATTATAAAGCTGGACAACACGTGAGGTAAGATAAGTTTCTTTTAATTAAACGAAATGCAAGCTTTCGGGACAAACCATTTGTATCTTTGCGCGTATTCATAATTGCCTGTAGAAGGGCGTTCGTCCCGAAAGCTTGCATTTCGTTTAATTAAAGAAACTTATCTTACCTCACGTGTTGTCCAGCTTTATAATTTACTAGTAAGAGTCCCTGCAATTTTTCTAAGTGATATTTTTCGAATATGAATCTCTCCAGAAAATGAAATTGAAAGGTACAAATGGCTCATATACAAGAAATCCCTCCAGTTGTCCAAATGGAGAAGTCACCTGCAGTTCAATCGCTTGTGTGAAAGTTCAGGCTTCATTCCTCCATCACTCAGGCTAAAGACCCAGTCAGCAACCCATTCTCGGCAGTCCTCATCAAGAAAACCCACAAACAGTTACTTTGGGCAAGAATCAAAGGGTGCCTTTCCAACATCAGGTTCCTCAGCAAGAGCATCAAGGGATTACTATACCTAACCGCCCAAAATATTCCAGAAGCAGAACTCATTGAGTTAATAACACGTACCACAGCAGACATTAAGATACAAGAGCAAACTATCCGTAATAGACATGATAAGAAATTATCGTTCTGGGCCTACAAATAATCATTTCCACTCAGTCCCAAAAATGAAAAAAAAGGAAGCAGCCGCTAATGTTGTCAATCTGTCCAGCAGATCTTTGACTCCATCCGAAAACAAACTCTTGGCCAAAGGACTCAGTACCGAATTCCTAGCAAACCTGATATACCTAAGATCATCAGCAGCATTGAAGCCACCATCAAAAGCTACAACCATCAAGATAAGTGCTCCATCAGGAATGCAGTGTCTCAAGCATTGCAAAAACCTTTCACCTTACCCCCAAACACCCACCTCGATCTCAAAACACTTAATAGGTTAAAGAACGCAAAATCCATAGTTATCAGTAGATCAGACAAAGGATCCAATACCGTAGTCATGGATAAAGATACTTACCACTCAAAAATGCTATCATTATTACAGGATGCCTCAACCTTCTCTCCTATATCGAATCAAGACAGTCACAGCAGTTAGGGATTTCAAGACTTCCCTTAATAAGTTGAAAAAATCTAAGCATATCTCCATAGAAGATTTCAGATCCTTCACCTCCAACCTTGTGGCAATGCCTACATCTACGGCCTCCCCAAGATCCATAAACCTTCCATACCTCTCCGTCCTATCATATCCTACCACCTCTCGCCAGCATATCCTCTAGCTAAGTTTCCTTTCTAATTATCTCTCACCCCTCATGAATGCACACAGAGAAAAATTATTCCATTGCCAGCACCCCCTCATTCATCAATGAAATAACCACACTACATCCCACACCTGATTATATAATGTGCTCCTTCGATGTAACATCCATGTACCTTAGCCTCCCACACACTTTAATAACAGACAGTATACACCAGTTCCTTACCTCCATTAATATAGATCCCCAAATAGTCACCACAATAACACAACTTTCAGAAATATGCCTTAAAATGAACATTTTTACCTATAATCGGGAACACTTCAAACAGACCAAAGGTTCCCCTATGGGGAAGTCCCCTCTCCTCCATAGCAGCAGAAATAGTGATGACCAAAATTGATGCGTGGATTAACCAAATACATGCATCAAGCATCTCCATATGGCGGCGTTACATAGATGACGTTTTTTGCATCTGCAAAATCAGCCAAGAAGGCACCATCCTAACAGACCTCAACAATTATCACCCTGATATCTCATTCACTTAGAACAAGAACACAAAAATGTCATCCCCTTCCTAGACATACTGATTATACGTACTCCAAATTCCTTCCATACCACAGTTTATTACAAGAAAAACTCCCCCCCCCCCCCCAACTATACCCACTTCAATTCATACTGCCCCATAGTCCATAAAATTAACATAGTTAAAACTTTAACAAAACGAATACATACCCATTGTTCCCTCCCCATATTCAAAACCATAGAAAAAGAATTAGTAATTTCCCATCTTACTGCCTCAGCTTTCCCCTTACCTTTATTAACAGACACACTTACGTACCCAGCCCTTACAAACCCCCAACAGCTCATAGATCCACTTGTATTTTACCTTATTCACCCTGCACAGTCAACATATCCAGACTTCTTAAAACCCATGGCATCCAGACCTTTTTCAGCAACACCAATAACATATCCACACACCTCAGACATCCCATAACCAAAGCAGACACTCCTCCCAGCCCCCTTCAAAGTACAGGAGCAGTCTACTCTGTCTCATGTGAGCAGTGCTCTGCCACATATGTGGGTGAGACAGGTAGAACTGTGGCCATCAGAATGACAGAGCATTCCCGTAATATAACTAACAAAGACCCCAAATCCCTCATCCACCAACATATAGCATCTACAGGACACACATTCGATATTAACCATCCAGTAATCTACTATAGACATATCCACAACCAACACCAACGATTGGTGTTGGAATCCATAGTCTCACACAAACACAATAGCATTAATAGAAAGATAGAAATTCCCGACATATATGGTGTTTTCTCTTGGCTGAAACATCTGTAACATCTTAGTTTTTCATAAAATATTAAATATACAATAGTTCCCGTCATTAAGTTTAATAATTGAAATAATAGTTAGATATTTGCATCTCTTTGGTTTAGCCTACTATACTAATTTTACAGCAAAATTCTTGTAAATATGTTAAACACTAGCATATATCAATATTCGCTCCTACCTACCACTTGTATCTTTGCGCGTATTCATAATTGCCTGTAGAAGGGCGTTCGTCCCGAAAGCTTGCATTTCGTTTAATTAAAAGAAACTTATCTTACCTCATGTGTTGTCCAGCTTTATAAAGAAATTTTAGTTTTAATGATTCAGATGATGAGTCGCACACTGATTTTCCACAAAATGAAAATAGGGAAATAGAAATTGAACCATCAACTTCAGATACAATAATTCGACCTCAAAGACTGACAAAAATACCAAAAAGATATGAAGACTTTATTGTATACAGTACTCAAGAAACTCCCAAGACCTATGAAGAAGCAATTAATTCAAAAAACAAATATCTATGGCACCTAGCCATGATTGAGGAAATCAACTCCATGAATATCCCTAATGTATGGAAAATTGTTGATAGACCTAAAGATCAGAAAGTAATAAAAAGCAAATGGGTATTTACCATCAAACACCAAGAGGAAAATCCTGAACCAACCTTTAAAGCAAGATTAGTCGCAACCGGCTACAATCAAACTCAAGGAATTGACTTTGAAGAAAACTTCAGTCCTGTTATGAGACATGCATCTTTAAGAACATTTCTAACAATAGCTGCAAAGATTAATCTAGAAATAAAAATGTATGATGTCAAATCAGCATATTTAAATGGACACATGGATAAGCCTATTTATATGGAACCACCACCTGGATTCAAAAAGGACAACAAGGTATATTATATAAATAAAAGCATTTATGGACTTCCACAATCTGGAAGATGCTGGTACAATGAGCTATGCAAAAATTCTGAAATCATTGAACATCAACCAATTAAAGACAGACCCATGCAGACCCTTTCCCACACAGCCCAATACGACATACGGAGTTCCATAGCCCATATCCTCCGGAAACCCACCCCTACTCAATCCCAATCCCCTTCTCAGTCCCAATCTCTTGGTAAGTACCGCTCCCTGGCTACCTTAAGGCGAAACCATAACATTATAATCACCAGATCGGATAAAGGTTCCCAGACCGTCGTCTTGGACACGGCTGACTATGCCTCCAAGATGACGGAGATACTCAACGACCGCAATACTTTTGTTCCCATTACACAGCCTGATGCTTCTACCTCAACTAAATCTTTCAGATTGGGGTTATTACGTTTTGAAAAAATCGGGTCACATAACACCGGATCAATATAGCACTTTCACCTCCGACCTTAATAATACCCCCTATATCTATGGTCTTCCTAAGACCCATAAGCCTGGCATCCCCCTACGCCCCATCATAGCCTACCATCTTTCATCTGCCTATAAGCTGTCCAAATATCTGACTGGCCTACTCACACCTTGGGTGAAGGCCAGTCCACAGTCCTCTGCCATTAGGGATATCCCTTCTTTTGTGCAATCCGTTAACTCTCTCTGCCCTGTCCCCAACACCGTTATGGTGTCATATGATGTAGTTGCCATGTATCTTTCCCTCCCCCATCAGCTTATTATTAGGCACTTGACTAATTTCTTACAGGATAACCAGGTAGATCACCGTACCGCAGAATCCATAGTCGCACTATCCTCACTGTGTTTGGACTTTACTACTTTCACATTTAACAACCAGTTGTTCAAACAAATCAGAGGCTCGCCCATGGGCAGCCCACTATCCTCCCCACTTGCAGAAATAGTCATGGCCAACATAGACCACTGGGTCCAACAGCAAATTGCACCGGGCATTCACATGTGGCGGAGATATATTGATGATATCTTCTGCATATGTGATACCGGACAAGAAATCAATATCTTAAACTCTCTAAACTCCTTTCATCCCGAGATCTCTTTCACCCTAGAATTGGAAAACAGGTCCGTATTGCCGTATCTTGATATACTGGTCATCCGTACTGCCTCCCATTACCACACCACCGTATACCACAAGATTAACAATCCCACATTTTATACAGACTACAAATCTTCATGTCCCCTATCGCACAAAATAAATACTGTCCGTACTCTTACCAAGAGATTGTTCACCCACTGCTCCCTTCCACTGTTTAGAACCATTGAATTTTCCCTAATCATTAAACAGTTGGCCCGGTCCCAATACCCCCCCCATTTCATACATAAGTATAAATTTGACCCTTCTTCCGTTAGACCCCCTGCAATCACCAGAAACAGTTGTATACTTCCCTTTTCCACCCAATCAGTCGCCATCTCCCGCATCCTCAGAACGCACGGGGTTAACACCCACTTTACTAATAGCAATAGCATCGGCGCCATCCTCAGACACCCTACCACCAGATTACCTAGATCTACCGTTGCTCGGTCCTCTGGTGGCTCGGTCTACTCAGTCTCGTGTAACGATTGCAGTGCATCTTACATAGGCGAGACTGGTAGGTCCGTGGCCATCAGGATGACCGAACACGGTAGATGCATTACCAACAGAGACAACAGGTCGCTTATCTTCAATCATATTAACACCACCGGCCACTCATTCAATCTAACTTCCCCCACCACCATATACAATAACATTTCCAATAAATACCAAAGACTGATCATAGAGGCCATATTATCCATATCAAAAAACAGCATTAACCGACACATAGATTTGCCTACACAATACCAAGACATATGTAATAACCTAAATAACCATTAAACCAATGTGGCCGCTGATGGCGGGTTGAACATTCGTTGTCCGGTTTCATTTTATAGTTCATAGTATAACCATCTGCTAATTTGCCAATGGATTGTCATATGACATTACATGATTAGCATATTTGTAAATATCATATACAATAGTTTTAGATTTGCAAAATATTTCTTATTTTAAATTATATTTTAACCGTCCTATATTCTTCTTATATGCAAATATATTTTAAAATGGAATCTTATATAAAGCCTTTTGCCACCATGTATCTTTACCTGTAGAAGGGCGAGGCTGCCCGAAAGCTCGTAGCCCATGTATAGTAAAAATAAATAATTTTCTCTTCGTTTTTATAATCTTTTTACAGTTCTATAAGAGAAATTTTCATGATTCAAGTTATAAAAAAATGAAAATCATTACATGTATTTTGGAATACACTTGGTTCTTTTTTTATGCGGTAGATGCGTTCCAGGGGAATCCGCATAAAAAAAAATCGCACAAAAAAAGACATACATTTATATGTAAAATGATGGATACGTTCCATTTATTAAAAAAATCGCATAAAACCTAAATAATGTTTTAAAATGCACCAGAAATCGCATAAAAAAAGATTTATAAATAATAAGATTTTTTTTTTCTCATCATATTTTAATAAATGGCACATATGTGTGTTAATAACAAAAACAAAACTTAAAATGTAGAAAAAAAACTAACAAAACTTTATTTAAAATCATATTAAGAATGTTTTCATCATTATTCGCTGTCTGATAATGTGCGAACCCGTTTGTGGATTGGTGCAAGATCACTTTCATCACTTGAAGATAAAATTACGTCATCAGATCTACATGGTAATGCTTCTTTAGGAACTTCAGTGATTTTTTTTCTTTGACAATGTAGTCAGTAATCAAACGCTGTGATGGCTTGACTAGTTCCTTGTAGAGTTCTCTGTAGCCAGACATACAAAATTTCAGATCACGTTGGAATTTTAAGGCGCGTTCTACATCATTATCATTTTGAATAAAAAAAATTTCCAATTTACCGGAAAGTTGAAGGCCTTCCCGAAGTAATTTTTCGTCCAGTGGAGTAACATCTTCCAGTTCGCTATCTACACTGTTTCGAAATCTTTAGTAGTATCTACCATACTTTCCAAAATATCATCATCATTTAGGGCTTCGTCCACAAGCAATTCTTCTATATCATGCTCGCCAAAATCATCAAAACCTTCCCCACCTATTTCCTTAGCAATTGAAATAATATCTGATGTTACTATTGTTGTTCTATTTGATTCATTTCTCTTTGATACGCATTCAGGCCAAGCAGCTTTCCAACATGCATTTAAAGTTTGTGATTTTATCTCGGCAATTGCTAACGCAACATGATCTACACAGTTCAAGATATTAAATTGTTTCCAAACTTCAGTAACTGTTATTGTATCGGATTCCAGTTTATCGAAAATGAATTGGAAAGTGAATTTTACATAATATTTTTTAAATGTTGAAATAATTCCCTGATCTAATGGTTGAATTAGGCTCGTTGTGTTTGGAGGGAAAAAAACTACCTTTATATTTGGATGTTCTAAGTTTGGATGACCTGGTGCATTGTCAAGAATTAATAAGATCTTAAATTCGAGACCCATCTCTTTCATATAATTTTCTACTTCGGGTACGAAGCATTTATTGAACCATTCAGTGAAAATAGCCGTTGTTACCCAGGCCTTCTTGTTTGCCATCCAATGTACGGGCAGTGTATTTAAGTCTTTTCCTTTTAATGCACGTGGTTTTAAAGATCGATTTACAAGCAGCGGTTTTAACATTCGATCGCCAGATGCATTGCAGCACAGCAATAAAGTAACTCGATCTTTAGCAGCTTTAAAACCACTGGCATTTTTTTCGGACTTTGCAATGTAAGTACGGGTTGGCATTTTTTTCCAAAACAATCCTGTTTCATCAGCATTGAAGATTTGATGTGGGCACAATATCCTCCATCTTTAATAATTTTAGCCAACTTTTCAGGATATTTTCTAGCAGCTTCTTCATCTGCAGAAGCCACCTCACCTTTTATTTTTAGATTATGAAAAGAATGTCTTTTTATAAAACCAGTTAACCACCCTGTGCTGGCAGAGAATTGTGGATTACTTTCACGTGAAGATGTAGATGGCTCTGATTCTTTTAACTCCTCGTAAAATTTAAGGGCTTTCATCTTGATTAAATGTCCATCTAACGGAATTCTTTTTTGAGTTAAATCTTCAATCCAAATTACGAGAGCCTTTTCTGTTTTTTCTATTAAAGTGCCTCTTGAATATGATGAAATTTTAGAACTCAAATTTGTACCAGATCTGACTGATCTTCTTATTGCCGCTTCATTTTTTTTATTGCTCTTATAGTAGATTCGCCTAAATTATAACGTTTACCTATTGCTGTTGATCTTTCTCCTTTCGCCAAGCAATCGAGAATTATAATTTTGGTTTCTAGAGAAATTGCACTTCTTTTTTGTTTTTTATTATTGTCACACATTTTCTTTAAGAGGACTAAAAATTATAGAAAAAAACTTAATGTACAATTACGCACTAAAATTATTAAAAAAAACTTACAATTCACTTGAGTAAATTTATTTTCCGGTTTTCGGTAGTAACCTTCTTTCACAAAGTTTTATTTTCTAATGCTTTCCAATATGCAGGCTTTTTTAATTAGTTTCATACAAAAACAAAATGCAGCATAAAAACACGCAATTTTAACGAGGTATTTTTGTTTTTGTCTCTTTTGTTTTTAAAGGCCGTTTGATTTAATAACTCGGGATATACAAAATAGATTTCTCTTAAAATTAAAAGTTCTTCAAATAAATGCATTTTATTAAGCTACCTAAAATTTGGATGAAAAATATTGCATTTTGAAAATTTCGCAAACATTTTTAATTTTCACACGGCCTTTCAAGCCGAACGCCAGTAATTACGGGTTAAGAACAAATCAAGAGAAAACATGTCAATAAAAGAAAAAAGAAATTTGTAACGGCAGCTGGCACGCCGGCGGGTTTTCAGTTTTGATTTCGGTTTTGCACGAGTTGTGTAAGACACCGGCAGGCGCGGAATAAAAGACATTGGAACTTCCCCTCTACTGTTTGTTGGATAACTTAACATACAACCAAGACGTTACAAAATTCTTTCTTTGTATTGATTGCGTAATAGTAGAGTTGTAGTTGTTATTCTTATTCGTTTTCAGAAAAAGTGAATCACCAAAAAAAAAATTTTCGAAATTCGAATAATTTTTTTTTCTTGCACCGCATAACTCCAAAACCGCATAAAAAAAAACCGCATAAAAAGAGAACGAAGTGTATATGTTGATGACATTTTAGTGGCAGGAACTTCAAAAGATATGATTGAAGAATTAATTAAGGGAACTGTTTCCAAACTAAGAGATAACAGGCTAATTGTCCGTGGCATAAGCTACTCTGTTTTAAATGGCTGCGTTGTCAGCTCCAACGGGGATGCATTATAGCAAACTTCGGATAGCATTCATACTGTACCACCGTCCAACCTAATTTTTCACAGTTAAAATATCTTTCTCAGGATGAATTTTTGCTACAACCTAGACGAGAACTATCACATGATTGCTCATTTCTAAAAACGAATAAGTCATCAATCTACGTTTGTAGCTCAGCATAAACATTCTAATTATCAAAATAAAATGTTACATCACTAAGGAACAATCCTCATAGAATAATCTCCTGGAATACAGGTGGACTCTGTAGAATTATTATTTCCTCGATGAGAGTTCACTCACGGTAATAGATGGCAGATCTATCAGTGATTAATATGGAAACTTTTATTCTTCAACTCAAGGATCCTCAGTTATATATCATTTTATTGTTTCGCCTGCACTACTTGAGCTGATTGTGGATCTTACTATTGAATGCATGCCTTATTTGGATCATCTACCACTTGTCCCAAAATTTAATGGTCTAAACAATAGATGCCAAAAGATGATACGAAGTTTCGCTCTGATGGCAAGTATTCCTGGACAGCTGACAAGGCTACATCTTATAAAAGCAGCTTGAGGGATTCAACTAATTTACTAGTGGAAGACTCCACAATTGACTCACAGGTCGAAATGCTTGCAAATGAAGTCCAAGCGGAAATGTCAAGGGTGGGGATGATGACTAGGAAAAGTTCTACATAGCAAAGTCTCAGAGCTGCTACCAAATAACTCCACAAGACCTAACACGAGAATCCATGGTAAATCCATGTATAGTAACTTTCTTTGCCTCCAATTTGCCAAGATTAATTTATTAGCTTGATAGTCTTTATATAATTTTCCCTGTATATAAATATCATGTTACCATTAAGTTCTATCACTGTTTTTCCTGCATGTATCCTATATTTCTGCTTGGAGAATCTGTATAAGACTAAAAGGTCTTAATAAAGCTTTTGTTGTTGTTGTTGTAATTTGTTGTTTTTAAAACATTATAGCTATCTGAAAAGTGAGATTTTTAGAAAAAGAATTGATGATTTTATAAGACATATTAATAAGCCTAAATCTTGTTGAAATTTCCTGACACACAAATGTGACAGGCAAAATACTATATTTTATTATTATAATCCAACTACAGTTTAAAGTTCTATTAAAAGTTCTATCCTAGTTTAATTCTGAAAATGTCATCATTTGATATTAAAGAAAGAATTTAAATTATCAAACAAAATTATCCTTTATTTGTCTTTTAATTTTTAAAAATTTAATGGATTCGCGACTTATGGGCCACCCTGTATAATCTAAAAATGTGTAGGGGACATGTAAATTATTCTTTGGTATTTCTATGTAAATTTTAATTGTTTTTTAAAAAAATTATATTTGTTTGTTGCAAATATGCAAAATTTTTATTGTCTAATTTATATATATATTTTTTCCTATTTGATTGAATTATTATTATTGTTATTTTTCCTCTCATTCTTTTGGTTGCCTGAACCAAATAGCCATAGTAAGGTGCAGTCATAGTGATTCTAATAAAAGGCTTGATTTTGCAAGAAATTATTTATGTGAGTGTCATTGCTTAACCACCACAAATGTAATATCTGTATAGTGTGTGTATTAGATAAATATAAATACAAATATTCACAATCTCTCGTCAATTTTAGAATAGCTTCAAGACATAAATTTCTGATTTATGCAACGCAATAGATGCAATGATTTGTTTTGCAAGATGGTAAGATCATAAAACTTTTTTTTTTTCTTGAAACAAACAAAAAAAAAAACAGGAACAAAACAACAAATGCTGACCAAATTATAAATGTGTAAAGTATGGGATTGATGTGTTTGGCGCCAAATTCTTTCAGGACCTGGTGGAACATACCTGGTGGTGTAGCGACCAGCTCCCTACATACCTTTTTTTAAATAAATGTGCGAAATGTAAAAAGTAAATAAATTGAGAAAAAGCGAGAGAAGATAAAAATTAAAACTCACATTTTTGGTAAAGTTTTGAAATAAGTTTAACCAGCGTACTCAAATGTTTTCGAACTTTAAAATCAAAACAGATTTTTTTTAATGATATATAGGTTTTTAACTTTTAATTAGACAATTTTAATTTATATTTAGTCATTTTTCATTTTAATTTAGACACTTTCATTTTAATCTAGACACTTTCATTTTTATTTAGACTTTTTCAATTTAATTTCGACATTTTTCATTTTAATTTAGACACAGGCTTTTATAGAAAAGTCCATGTGTCTAAATTAAAATTAAAAATGTCTAAATTAAAATGAAAAATGTCTGAAATAAATTGAAAATTTCTAAATATAAATTAAAATTGTCTAATTAAAAGTTAAAAACCTATATATGTTTTGCACTTTTAAAAAAGAATTTTTACACCTTGTTGAAAACACTTTGAAATTTAATAACAACATTTTTTTTTTCATTAAAAAAAACATTTTTCACTTTAATAAAACATTTTTCAATTTAATAATAATATTTTTATTTTTAATCGCCTATTTCATTTTTGAAAATATTTTAACAATTATACTATACATATTTTCACTTTTTACCAAAATACTTGAATGTTAATTGAAATTGGTCTATTTTAGAAGATTTTATTTTGGTTTAATCACAAGCAATAGAAATAAGGCTTTTGAAATTTCTATCAAATACAGTTATTCGCTGTTTAATATGGCTGTGTGGAATGGTGGAGATCCATTATTCCGGACGCCGTCCAGACGGCTTTGGGTGACAGTAAACAAACGGCCCCCGGCGGGCCGCCAACAAAGGACCAGAACACGGCCTGGTCTTCTACCGACCGGTTAGGTGTTTTCCTCTGTCCTCTTAAGATGTATTAAATAAAGTTAGTTAGTAGGAGACTTTTACCCTCTCCTTTCTGCTATTTAGTGATCTTATTTAAATCCTTGCAACAGCCCACAAAGAATCATCACTGCGAATTCTTCTACCGAACTCGCATCAGTGTTTTGTGAAACTACTACCCGACATTTCTACACAAAGTGGCGTCCCCCTGGGTGGGCTTCTGACAAGGCAAGATCAAGTGGATTAACGGCGGAGTACAAGTCAAGACTCAAGCTAAGTACCTTTTGTTTTACCTTCTGTTTATAGTTTATTTTGAAAAATGGAAATTTTAAAAAGGCATAGAAATGTACTCAGAAAGCGACTAACTCGCAGCTTGAAGACGACAGAAGAGTTTCTGTTAGGTACTCCACCGATACCTGTAGAGGACATTGAATATAATAGAAAAGTCCTTGAAAAAACTCATAGTGAGCTTCTTGTGATCCAAGGCAAGATAATGGACTTCATGCTAACTTCAGACGTTAGCGAAGAGGAACTAGAGCACGACGATGAGGAAGCCATGGAATATACCTACAGATATAAGAAGATATATAACAAATGTCTGGCTCTTGTTAAACCTAAGGTCGCTGCGTCTAGTTCCACGACCAGTGAAGTGAGCTTCACTTCTAGCTCACACTATAGAATTAAAACTTCCCAGGATCTCGGACTATCTCCCATTGGCCAGAATTCAGTTAAACACGTGGTGTTTGGAGGCCATAGTGAAAGTGTCAACCAAGAATACAGAGTCACTTTGGGTCATGCATCAGGGAATTTTAAAATGGTCGCGAAGCCTCTTGATCAACAAAATATCTGTGATAACTTACCAAGACAGAGCCGCGGGCCATGGATGAAAGAGCTCAAAGCCCGCAGAATATGGGTTCCTGATATTGGAAAGGATGACAAGGAAATTGAAATACTTCTAGGATGCGATGTGTTAGGATTTATTTTCATGATGAAATTTTGCATGATGTCTAATGGATGGACTTTGGATGGACTTCAATGGGAAAATGTCAGCCAGGTAGTGATGTTTCACTCATCCATCATGTTACAACGATGACAATTTAGGAGAGCAGTATATCCATTCTGTGGAATCTCGATGTTCTTGGCATTATTGATCCTATTGAGGTTAAACAGAGAGATCAGAGAGACGAATTGGCGCGTCGGCATTTTCTAAAAACAGTCCATCATTCTGTTTCTGGAAGATATGTTGTTTCCCTCCCGTGGACTGTAGAGAAAGCTAAAATCGCGGACAACAGGGAGGTTGCTATGAAGAGATTATAGAACAGACGACTAAGAAATTAATCTCTTTGAATCTTTATGAGGACTATGATGATATTTTCCGAGGCTGGTTGGATGATGGGATAATTGAGAAAGTCCCAGCTGAACAACACGACGCTGAGGCCTTCTACCTGCCTCATCGTCCGGTGGTGAAACTTTCCAGTGGGACTACGCCTATCAGGCCTGTCTTTGATGCTTCTAGCAAGGTCTATAGATCCCCATCTTCAAATGACTGTCTTGAAAAAGGACCTAACCTCATAGAGATGATTCCCAACCTCATGCTGAGGTTTAGAAATGGCAAGTTTGGAGTCGTGGCAGACATTAAGAAAGCGTTTCTGCAGATTGAGGTGAATGAAAGGGACAGAGATTACCTGCGTTTTCTGTGGTATTCCCAAAATGAAGAAAAGACAGAAGTATTCCGACATAGACGTGTCGTTTTCGGTGTTAACTGTAGTCCTTTCATTTTGGGGGCAGTAATCGAATACCACCTGTCCAATGTTCGACCTGAACATAAACCGTTAGCTCAGAGGTTGCAGAAATCCTTTTATGTGGACAATTTAGTCACAAGCGTGAACTCTTTTGAAGAGTTAAAAGATCTGAAATTGGCCGCAACGTCCATTATGAAAAATTCTCGGATGGAGCTAAGCCGTTGGGAGCATAGCCTGGACGTGGCCTCCGATACTTACCCCTATGAAAGAGCAGAGATATCTAAAGTGCTTGGTATATATTGGGATAAAGGGAAAGATTGTCATGTGAAATTTCCGTAGCCATACTCCCCAAGATAACCAAAAGGAGTATCCTGTCCTGCTTAGCTCAGATATATGACCCTATTGGATTTCTGAACCCCCAATATTAATAAAGCCTAAAATTCTATTGCAAAAAGTTTGGATAAAGCACGATTAACAGTGGGGTACCTTTGTCGGGAATCGCGTGAAAGAGAAAGGCAAACTTAGTGATCCTGGAGATTGGAGATATGTTCCTAGCGAGTGCAATCCAGCTGATTTACCCTCCAGAGGATGCAGCCTCTCCCGACTGTTACAGTCTAGATGGTGGAAGGGCCCTTCCTGGTTAAAACTCTCCGAAGAATATTGGCCTTCCAGGTATAAAGACCTGAATGAAGAAGAAATCTGTGCGGAAAGAAAGAAAATTGCTGTTGTGACAACAGTTAAGAGTACCGATCATTGGTACATGAAATATTTCTCCTCGTTCATAAAAAATGTGCGGATGATAGCGTGGATTAGAAGATTCATCAACAACCTCCGATCTTCAACGAAAGTAAAGGGCGAACTTTCTGTGAAGGAGATCGATGAAGCGGAGCTGGCGCTTTTGAAATTAGTTCAGGCCGAGTGTTTCCCTAGCCACTCTATACCTGGTCTGAAGGTATGTGAAGTAGAAGGAATCCTGCGTGTGAAAACAAAATTAATTTACAGCAGCGAAGAATTTGGCTTCCGTTTGCCAATACTATTACATGGGACTCATCCATTGATTGAACAAATGATATGTGATTCACACGTTGAGAATTGCCACGCTGGTGTACAATTTTTGATGAACAAACTTCGGGAAAAATATTGGATAGTAAAAGCGAGACAGACCATTAAGAAAATAGTGAGAAGATGTGTCACATGTCGCCGCTTCTCCGCTAAACCCGTTGTGGTGGAAGACGCTCCATTACCTGCCACTCGAGTACATAACGCCAAGGTATTCGATGTGGTAGGGATTGATCTGGCGGGCCCGCTCTATCTGAAAGATCAGACCAAGACCTGGGTTGTTCTCTTCACCTGTGCTGTGTACCGCTGTGTACATTTGGAACTGATAATATCTCTCAGCACAGAAGATTTCCTAATGGCCCTGGAGAGATTCATCAAGAGACGAGGACGTCCATCCACCATCTTCAGCGACAACGGAACAAATTTTGTAGGAGCCAATAACTTCTTTAAACAGATTGACTGGGAACGCGTTTCTAACGACAGGAAAGTGAAGCGTATTGAATGGAAATTCATCCCGCCCACTGCTGCCTGGTGGGGTGGATGGTGGGAGAGATTGATTCGTTCCCTCAAAGACATACTAAAAGGAATGCTCGGAACATCAACATTAACATATCAACAATTGATGACCCTGGTGTGTCATGCAGAGGCAGTGATGAATGGAAGGCCCATGACTTATGTCAGCGACGATTCGAATGATCTTGTGACAATATCACCTTCCATGTTTCTACAAGAACAGACAGACGTCGAGTTTTCCGAGTGCCAGAATATGGGATCTAATCCAACGACACAGAAACTGCGCTATTTGAGCAAGCTGAGGGAGGAGTTGAAATCACGATTCAGGAAGGAATATTTGTCCCTCCTGGTCCAGAGAAACAGACGCATTTACAATCCAAAACTCCAGGCTGGGGATGTTGTCCTTGTTGGTATGGACAATAAAAACGTAACTTCTGGCCATTAGCAGTGTTCGAGGAGATATTATTTGGAAGAGATGGAGTGAATAGATTAGTGAAGGTGAAAACCGCAGTAGGAACCTTCCTAAGACCTATTCAGAAAATATATCCCTTGGAAATATCATCAACAGCAGCTTCTTCGCGTTTGCTGAACGATAAAGAGAAAACTGCAAAAATACAGACTAGATCGGGAAGAACCGTTTGTATACCCAACTGATTGGACGATTATTATTGTTTTTCTGTGTGCCTAGATAAAACAGGTGGGAGTGTGTGGAATGGTGGAGATCCATTATTCCGGAGGCCGTCCAGACGGCTTGGGTGACAGTAAACAAACGGGCCCCGGCGGCGCCAGCCGCCAACAAAGGACCAGAACACGGCCTGCTCTTCTACCGACCGGTTGAGTGTTTTCCTCTGTCCTCTTAAGATGTATTAAATAAAGTTAGTTAGTAGGAGACTCTTACCCTCTCCTTTCTGCTATTTAGTGATCTTATTTAAATCCTTGCAACAGCCCACAAAGAATCATCACTGCGAATTCTTCTACCGAACTCGCATCAGTGTTTTGTGAAACTACTACCCGACATTTCTTCACAATGGCATTGATTTTTCCCCATATTCTCAAACTATAAGCTTAACAGTTTAACATTTAATAATTTTCTCTCTCTCTCCCATAACTGTTTTTCAAAGAGATTTTATATTTTCACGTAATAATAATCTAATATAACATTTTCCTTGAGTGCTTCAAAATACTGGATGACCCATAAGTTCTGAACTCTTTATCCTGATGGCCTGCGCCATCTATCTAATAAATATCAACTAATCGTTGATTTTTAATTATTCCAGAATTGGTCAATTACCTATTCTTGGTTAATCAAGAAAAGCTTACCACATACACGTACGCTGTTGGCCTTAAATATCTGTTTTATGATTTTCAGGATAGTTTTTTTTTGTCTTTGAGGTACAGTTTTCACTACGTTGATGAGGGCCTTCTGCCAGCGTCTTCTTCGGGAAAACGCTAGTTCCAGCTATTATGTGGAGCACGAGGCGGAGACCATCGTCGTCCTACATCGGCGACCTCCCATTACCCATCTCACCAGCCAGAGGGCGCGCCTGGCACTGGATTCGCACGGCTGCAGGAGCATCCTGTTGCCGAACTGACTGTACGGTGGGCCCCTACCGTGGATGTGGCCCGCTCTAACCTATATATGCCAAAATAGCATTCCTGTGTGTGGGGAGGACTGTGTGAGGTATCAAAACTGCCTTTTTGTTCAAACACAGCAACGTGTGAACAGGTACAGCCAAGTGGAGCTGAGTATCAAACATAAAGTTATTTTGACAAGTATAGATTCAGTAGGGATAGGATGTTTGCTAAAATCGTTTTAACAAATGTTCGTTAGGCAAACTTTTACTTGGGTAAAAACCGGCGAAGCCGGGTACATTCGCTAGTTATCTATATATGGGTATATTGGCTAAATCTATGGGAAACATGATTCCCCCCCCCCCCCCCCCCATAGATGGTAATGAGCCATCAACAATGTTCACTTGCACGATCAGAGTTTATCCTTTCATATATCAACCTGATCTATTTTTTATTCACTTTAAACTCTTAAAATATAAATTTTAGCACGCTTTTTGTAATATGTATATATGGTTTTGACCAAGGACTTGGTTGTTGTTGTGTGATGTAATCAATATATAGCGTGAGATATTCATGTTTTTAGTTCTTATGATAATTATGTAATAATAAATTATTATGCAAATATATATATAACTTTTCAGTATAGCATACAATCTCTTTTAATGAAAAACTACACTGCCTAAGACTCTTGAAAATTAGGTAGAAGAGTACATAACACTTTTAAACACATTTATATTTATATAGATTAAGAGTGTAAAACTATATTAAAACATTATAAAATAAGCTCCATTGTTGATAAAACTCTCTAGGTTAAACTGAAAAATCCTATACAGATTTCAATTCAATACTTTCTCTAGAGAATATATCTGTATACTTGTTATCAGCCTTCAATTTTGTTCTAAATGAAGAATTCGCTAATCTTCGATATCTTGGAGAAATGTAGAATAACCTTTTGCGAAATTCTTCTAATTCACAACAATCAATTCCAAGAATCTCTGAAGAATTCGGCATCTAAAATACCCTGATCCTCGGGCAATCATTCAAACACTGCAGCTGAAAATGCCTTAGGATGGCCATTCAACCATGAAAGGTACTCTATACTCTTTCTTTGATTCTATATTCACAAATCTATAAGACTTTCTGATTCTCAGAAAATTTCTATGATTTTCCAAATGTAAATCTAATTGATTATAAAATTGAATAAAAATAGCTCACGACCCTAAAAAACGAGAATCCGATATGAGATTTGAAGCTATGCTTTTTCAAATCAAACAAATACATGCGTTAATCTCTCATTGAAACCCCCAAGATGAGAAATAACTTTATTTAAACTGATCATTAATAAAAATTAAACACAATTTTTTTCAATATAAGCCACAGGTACTTTCATATCCAAGTTGGATTTATTTAATCTTGGATCTATTTGAAAAAAAATATATATTTTTTTTTTTACACAATATCTCTATATATAAAAATGAATGTTTGTATGTTTGTTTGTTTGTATGTCCGGTATACAAATTCGCAGTAGTTCACTAATTCAAACCAAAATTTCCATACATAGGTAAAAAAATACGGGGAAGACGATAGGCTATTTTAAAAAATATATAAATCAATTATTAAAACTATATATTCAAATTATTCTACTTAGCTCACGAACAGCGCCCTCTATCAAAGATTAGATTAAATTATGCTGATGCAAACAAATAGATAATGCTAATAACAAACAATTATAAAAAAAATCTTATCTAAATATATATCACTCGGGTAGATATGCACACGGGTCAATCCCGGGGCGAAGCCCGGGTCACCCGTCTAGTACTTTATAAATCAACCTTGAATTAATAAAATTGATTTGAAATAAAAAAATATTCGTTTATAGTAATGAGTTTTTAAAATATATATATAAAATACTCCGCTTTTTTCCCCCAAAAGTTCGCAGGAGAAATAAATAGATGTCCCATCCATAGCCAATCAATAAGATCTGGGGGGTGTTGAAGCCATTTCAATAATTCTATCCGGAGTCCATCTTTCTATGACCAATATCATTGGGTCTAACTTTTATATATGATTATATAATATATGTAATGCGGCTTGTGATTGTAAAACGACATTTGAAAACTATCCCGCATGTGTTTCTTTTCAACGAAGAATCAAAATTTATTTTAAGGAGAAATAACGATTATTTCTAACCTTTGGGATGAGGTATGAAAGGGTAAATTGTGAAGAGTAATGATAAACGAAAAAATAAAAGTGTCCAGGGATGGGATTCGAATCCATAGTGTTCCGCTTACCGGGCAGATGCCATGTCTACTATGATTATATGTAGGTATGAAGTTAGGGCCTGTTGAAGAACATTTTGCAAGAATTGTTTGCCTTAAATCATGCCTTAATTAAAAATAAAATATATTTTTTTAAATAGCCAACCACGTACGCGTTTCTGGCTGTCGGACCTGGTCAGCGTGGTGCAGGCTGTACTACCTCAACGATCGTCCGAGATGTTTACCGAGAAATCGTGATTGGCTTTTCTTGATCTATCAAGAAGTTGGTTAATCAAATATTATTAAACTAGTAGTAGAAAAGCCCGTCCAAGGACGGGATCGGGATATGTCCCTGTTGGCAAAGGTAGATTATCTCCCTGTCGAATTCTTTGCATCCTCAGCCTACTGTTTTCCCTTTGAAGGGCTCTTTGATTTTCGCTCATATTCATTCGGTATTGCCGTTGTTGTTCATTATGCCGTTCTCTTACGGGTGAATTTAAACGTCTTTGTCGCTGCTGTTCAATACGACGTTGCTTTGCTTCGATGGCCTCAACAATAGAAAGGGCTCTTTTAGGAGACGTTGTTTATAAAAATAAAATAATCAAGCTAAATTAAAAAAATAAAATTATTTAAAAAATATTATTCCTCAAATATTCACCGAATAAATTGCCGAAAGCAAAAAAATGACTAATAAGGTCAGAATAGAATAAAATAAAGGATGAAAACAAAAACCAAACAGACCTACAGCCGGCCACGTCACTTAACTACGTAACTTGAACACGTGACACAGAATACGTAACTTGAACACGTGACACAGAATGGACCAATCCTATTCGGCTTCAACGAACAAACGCTTTATTATATGTGATAACCTAAATCAACGGTTAGTTTATTTTTATTTCACTAGATGACGCTTTTTCATCTGAAAATGTTCATGCTACCAGTCAGGATATGCCTATTTTATTTTTGATATCATCACCTGACCTTTTTTTTTTTTTCTATTTTTGGTTACTTTTTTCACAATGGCTTAATAGATGAAACTCATTGCAAGAAACATAGTCGTTTTAATTTCTCTCAAGTGATACTTTTAACTTTAGTTGTCTCTTCATTATTCAAAGTATGAGCTGCTATGCTTTGATTGAGGAGAAGGAAATATCTTTATTTACGGGGCTGCTAACCAGAATGGATGATTTTTGAGCCCCGATGGATGCATAAAGCGGAATATACAAAGCATTATATACATTGCACTGTTGGAGGAGGATGGTTGGTCAGGGGATCATCACCTGGTGAGGCCAGGAGAGCCAGGATGTAGAGGAGGATCAGGGGGGCAAGGTGGTGATCCACAGAGATCAGGGGGAGGCAGAAACGGGTCCAATAAGTATGAGTATTGAACCCAAGGGAGATATGCTTTCAATTGACGGTCAATGTTGCAACTGGGTTTACAGGAAATATATGAAGCCGAGGTTCTGTCACTCGAGTCACTATTCTCTAGCAAAGAATCTAAAAATTGTATCAAATTGTAATATAATGTATAGTCATCACTTTATAGACAAATGTATAAATGTCTTCGATTGCGCTGAGCAAAGATTAACCAACACCAACGATATATGCAAATAATATTTGAGCCATTTATAACACAATTATTTATTAATTATAGGGCAATAACAGGTAATCTTTATATAAGAAAACGTTTAAGCGCACGAAAGTTTCTTTTTTAACACATAAAACAAACATTTACTGTCCTTACTGCTATGGAAAATATTGGAAGGGCTTGGTTCAATAGTAGTGAACCCTCCCAGCGGTTTCGTGAATTTAATCTTTAGAGCTCTAATACTGTATTGGACGAGTCTGCTTATATATGCAACACTGAAGGGTGGAATCTCAGAAATGGTTTTCAAGAAAACTATGGACATAAGCTTATAGGACAGTAGAATTACATTCAAATATTTGCATCGAGCAATGCTCTTCTGCAAACAATAAAGACAAGGTCAGTTAGACTTAAATTAACACAAAGCAATAACGCGCCATCTATACATATAAAATGAAAGGATTTAAAAGCACGAATGTTTCTTTTATACATAATACAAACTTCTACTGCCCTTACTGCGATGAAAAAATATATTGGGAGGGCTTGGTTCAATAGTGGTGAACCCTCCCAGCGGTTTCGCCAATTTAATCCACCAGATCACTTTTTTTAAAACTCTAATACTGTGTTGAAAAAGTCTGCTTATATATGCTGAAGAGTGGAATCTTAGAAATGGTATTCAAGTAAACTATGGACATAAGATTTTAGAACAGTAGAATTACATTTAAATATTTGCATCGAGCAATGCTCTTCCACAAACAATAAGGAAAATGCCAGTTAGACATAACTTTATATCGTCTGAAAAAAATAGTACAAATTGTACTGGGATAAGGTTTATAAATTAAAAAAGAAAAAAAAAGGGCATCTCCTTATCGGGCAACTGAAAGTTACTGATGGCTTACACCACACTGACGAGGGCCAACAGCCCGAAACGCGCACGTGGTTATCTTTTCTTTATTAATCAAGAATTTGGTCAAATCTAGAATAATTAAAAATAAACGAATAGTTAATATTTATTCTGATAGATGGCGCAAGCCATCAGCAACTTTTAATTTACCGATAAGGAGATGTTTTTTTTTCTTTTTAAATTTATATCGTCTGTTAGCTTTAAATATGGTAGAAATGTGTCTATATAAAACAATTATATTATGATGCATCAGCGCGCCATCTGTTATGAATATTCAAAACTATTATAGACGCGTATGATTCTTTTGAAAATTAAACAATTTCTACTGCCCTTACTGCAATGGAAAAATTAAAGGGAGGGCCTGGCTCATCAGTGGTGAACCCTCCCAGAGGTTTCGTGAATATTCGAAACTATTATAGACGCGTATGATTCTTTTGAAAATTAAACAATTTCTACTGTCCTTACTGCAATGGAAAAATTAAAGGGAGGGCCTGGCTCATCAGTGGTGAACCCTCCCAGAGGTTTCGTGAATATTCGAAACTATTATAGACGCGTATGATTCTTTTGAAAATTAAACAATTTCTACTGCCCTTACTGCAATGGAAAAATTAAAGGGAGGGCCTGGCTCATCAGTGGTGAACCCTCCCAGAGGTTTCGTGAATATTCGAAACTATTATAGACGCGTATGATTCTTTTGAAAATTAAACAATTTCTACTGTCCTTACTGCAATGGAAAAATTAAAGGGAGGGCCTGGCTCATCAGTGGTGAACCCTCCCAGAGGTTTCGTGAATATTCGAAACTATTATAGACGCGTATGATTCTTTTGAAAATTAAACAATTTCTACTGTCCTTACTGCAATGGAAAAATTAAAGGGAGGGCCTGGCTCATCAGTGGTGAACCCTCCCAGAGGTTTCGTGAATATTCGAAACTATTAGACGCGTACGATACCGCTGGGAGGGTTCACCACTGATGAGCCAGGCCCTCCCTTTAATTCTTCCATTGCAGTAAGGACAGTAGAAATTGTTTAATTTTCAAAAGAATCATACGCGTCTATAATAGTTTCGAATATTCACGATTACTATTGTCTCTAGAGTCCGACATAGCAGTTATAGATTCGAGGATGTTTACACGGTAATTAACGTAGCCCAAGTTACATAGCTTGTCACATATGTAAATATTATTCTAGAAGATAGAGAGAGGTGTTCGTCCTCAACCAGATTTCTCCAAGACGACCCACCTATAGAGAACACACATCATATTTTATTTTGTGGATTTATTTATTTGTAATATTAATTTATTGGAAATATTTATAAATGCCACATGGAAAATTAGGGAAGACAAAATTTCAGGATGAGACAGCAATTTATTTGAGGCAAGAACAAACTATGAAAGATAAGGAATGAGGGAAGTTTACAGAGTAGTAAAATATAAAAACATAAAAAAATATATATATACTCTGTTAATACTAGTGTATAAAATAATAAATGCTATAAAAATAATAAATTCTTCGCTACATAGCTCCTTCCCTATGAGAGCTATGACCCACAGCTTGCAATTATTGTAGATACTGACATGGATCTGAGGTGCTTCTGCCAAGAATTTTTTTGAAGTCTTAGAACTTTGTCCCTAGTACCTTTGCGTCCTTTTTCTTGCGGCGTCAAGAGCGGCTTTGCGTCGTATCGTCTATAGGGACATCGTCATCTTGGAGGGATGTCTTGGGTTTGACACGGCGGTGGAATCCTGGAGCCAGTCTCTAAAAATGTAGATCACAGCACCCATGGCTTCAAATTCTTCTCGGCGGTCTTCAGTTTGTCTTCCCTAACTTACCCAGCATCTCCACCAAAATGCCACCTGGAAAATTAGGGAAGACAAAAACTTCTGGATGAGACAGCAATTTAAGGCAAGAACAAACTATGAAGGATAAACAAAAGATAAGGAATGAGGGAAGTTTACAGAGTAGCAAAATATAAACATAAAAAATATATATATTCTGTTAATACTAGTGTAAAATAATAGATGCTATAAAAATAATACATTATTCGCTACAATATGAAAAAATAATTTTGAAAACGCTTTGAAACAGTCCGAAACTTTTCTTGAAGAAATTGGGTTAGCCAAATGTCACGAAATAAGTTGAATAAACGTTTAGTTTATTTTTATTCCACTAGTTGGCGCTCCACAATCTAAAATGTTCATGTGATCGGTCAGGATATGCCTTTTTTGTTTATAATATGTATATACTACGAGGGCCATTATCCCGAAACCATGGTCTTTAGGTTGACGCTTTTCTGTTTGCCAAAGCTGGTGTTGTGGTTTTGTCACCGACCTGAGGCTGCTAGTTTGCAGCGACGGTCAATAGATGTCATCTAGTTTTGATGTCTAATTTGACGGGAAAGGCGACCTTTGTCTTTATCAACATATATAGTCACGACCGTCTTTCCTCAATTCCTCATCGCTGTCACGGATGCGCGCGCATCATCATTATGATCATTATCTTCTATAGAAGCTTCTATCTTTATAATCTATATATATAAAAATGGATGTTTGTTGGTCCGTTGGTCCGTTCGTCCGTCCGTTCGTCAGTGATAATCTTCTACATCGCTCAACCAATCGTGATGAAACTTTGGGAAGATGTTTAGTATACTACCGGGATGGTTTCTGGCTAATTACTCTTTAGAAATAACCTTTCGTTGCATTTTTATTTACAATAAAACGTAAATTCACTCGCAATCAGCGCCCCCTCGCGGCAGAAATATGGCCTTAAATAGCCTCGCATGAGCTTATTTGTAACGTCAAGCTTAGCCTATAGGTTAGGTACACAGCTTCGTACCCCCGCAACCTAGGTTCGAGGCTCAGCGTGGGTGTTTTTTTTTTTTCATTTCTTTTATATTATTGTAGCAAATTATTAAAAATATTATTTTATTTAAAATGTAGGCTTTTTAAAATAAAAATTAACATAAACAATTTTTTTATAATATTTGTAACAACAATAATTAAAGTGGTATGTTTTTTTAATCTATGGTCAAAAAAAATATGTAAAACAGTCAATGAATGAAAATAAAATATATGGTTTTAAAAAAATAAAATAATTGTATTTTAGATTATATAATATATATATATGTCATAATATATGCTCTTCCAGGATTAATAAAACAAACCTACAGTCAACGAGAGAGAGATGGGCAGCTAAAGCGAGACACTTTAGACGGGGGGGGGGGGGGGGGGGGGCAAAAAGGGGCCCGCCCGTCAACACCTGGGGACAGATAGTCGGGTGGTGGCCACACAGGCAGTCATTCAGCGGTGGCGCTCGCTCTCTCTCGGATGGCTTCCAAATTCCTCTACCAATTTGTGGCGTGATTATTTCCTTTTCCCACATTATCACTATATTGTCACATATATATATAGTTTTTTTTAAAATTCTCTTTAGTACCCGTGGTAAAGGCCATGGTATTCATAGTAGGTAGTAGTTAGCAACTGTATTTACTGTACATGTCAACACACGTGAAAAACATTTCGATTTTTGCGCTTACAAGTGTGCCAGAGCCTCGATTGATTACTTGCACTCGGGGTTGGACTTTTACAAGAATCGGGAGAGATTATAATTTTTTTTTTTTCTATCAGAAAAAAGTGCTCAATACGGGATTCGATCTTGGGTCTTGGCTGTAGAAAAACCACGGCTTATACCCCTGTCCCAACAACAACCTAAATATATGGTGTCCATAGTTGACTTAAATACCATTTCTCATATTCCACCCTTCAGTGCTGCGAATGTAAGCAGAACCGTACAATAAAGTATTAGAGCTCTAAGAAGCGGTCTGGTGGATTAATTTGGCGAAACCGCTGAGAGAGTTCAACACTGATGAGCCAAGCCCTCATGCCTTCCACATTCATATACATTAGTAAATTATTTATTATATATACATATATATTTGTTATGAAATCATATATTTGCGGAAGAGCTTTGTTCGATGCAATACCTTGAAATTATATGTACCTCTACAGACCTATAAGCTTATGTCCATAAGTACACTAAACACCCCTAAGCTGCCTTCCATAGAAAATACAGGGTATATTCCAAACCAATCCAATACAATAGTAGAGCGCTCTAGAGATTAATTTGGCGAAACTGCTGAGACGGTTTACCACGGATGAGCCAAGCCCTCTCATTCAATAATATCATTGCAGTAAGGTCTGTAGAGATAATATTTAATGATAATATTGAAAAGAAACACATTGCAAGTAAATTTATTTGTTACAAATTTTACATTCATATACATTTAACCTAATAGTAAATTTATCCGACTTTAAAAGGTTCAAAGGCAAGTGAGTGGCTTTCTCCATATTACATTTATATAAACTCCTTACACATGTAGACACATACACACTTATTACAAAAAAAGCATAAGATGCTTCAAACGTATGTCACTTGTAACTTGTTTACCATGGTGTTTAGATTGGTATTTCATTGAGTTTTTCCTGTTTGCGATTTTAAACTTCTGCCCCAAAATATAACTACGTTCTAACCTACCTACGTCGATACACATTAGGGGCTTTATATTGTTGCATTTTGTTAGGTATCTGAAGAAGGACATGCCCGAAAGCTTCCTCTAATCAAATAAATAAAAAGAGTTGCGGCATTTTATGGATTTTATGTAAATTTGTCGGAATCCACACTCCTGTAATAATAACACACACAACTGAACCAAAATACTAAACTTGTTTGAATTCTCATTCAGATTTTTGAAATAAAAAAGGACGTTTAGACAATATTGTCTTTCTCTTTATTTTCTCACTAGCCGAATGACCCGATTAAATGCTTTTATTCAAATACTATTCGTTACAATTATAAATTGGCGCCGTGGATGTCATTATTTTATAATATATAAATGAGTTTTAAAAATTGTAAAAAAAAAAAAAAAATGCATCGGCCGGGAATCAAACTCGGACCGCCCGCGTGGCAGGCGAGCATTCTACCACTGAACCACCGATGGTTATGAGAAATGGTCATATTTGGGTATTTATTCCATTCACAAAGCAAACGGTGACAGAATTGATTAAGAATTGTTGGTTGATTATAACGCTGATAACTGTATATACGGTAGGTTTTTAATCTCTCTCTATAGATATCTCCTTAGGATTAGATTTAAAGAGAAATATATACACCCATCTCAGTCTTAAAAATACAACAGGGCTTAAGATAGCATAGCACCATCTAGTGAAATAAAAAACAACTAAGCGTTAATTTAGGTTTATTCCATAATATTTTGTCAGCTCATTTTATTTATCAATCAAGATAAACCAATCACGTACGCGTTTCGGGCTGTTAAGCCCTCTTCAACCTAGTGTAGGCTGTACCTCATCAACCAAATATTTTTTGGTCCAAGAGACCTCAGGGGAAATCAAGAATGGGTATTTTTTAGGGTCAAATTTTTGTAAGTACGTTAACATGTAAAAGTAAGAAAAAATCTAGACCTACAATTATATTGAAATAGATTTATATACATATGAAATGGGTCTGCCCTTCTTTTATATGCAAATTTCCATACGAAAAAGAAGCATACAGAGAGACCCAAGGAAATCAAAATTTCAATTTGTTTCGAAAAAAAGCGAGATGTTCATAGTTGATTATATTCAAAGGGATTCTATTTAATTTGTATGTTTCTATGAATATTGTTGCACCAAGTTGTAGCTTTTCAGGGTCATCGACCTTAGTTTCCTCCTTCTTGGTGTTATACACCGAGCGGGTTTCCACACTTAAGGCAAATAAATAAAAGTAAATAAAATAAATTACCTTTTAAAGTTATTGTGTTTATTTGTTCGTTGTCTTCCTCGTAGGTCGTGATCCTCAGTCTTCCTCTAGGTCCTCTCTCGCTCCAATAACCAATCAAGATATTCTACAATAACAATATTACAAAAGGAATGAAACTATAAAAAGGAATATAGATGGAAAATTTGCCGGGAGGAAATTGATCCATAGAAGCATAGGGCTCTTCTCCCATCAAAATAAACGTCAAAACCTGACGCCATCTATTGACCGTGTGGATCTCATGGAATAAAGTCCGCCCTAGACTGACGAGGCCATTAGCTTGAAACCATGGTCTCTAGGTGGACGCTTCTCAGTTTGCCAAAGCTGGTGTTGTGGCTTTGTCACCGAACCGAGGCAGCTAGTTGCGGCGACGGTCAATAGATGGCATCAGGTTTTGACGTTTATTTTGACCGGAGAGGCGCCCTATGCCTCTATGTATAAAAAGGAATGGTACCCTTGTAAATAATCTGTTTTAAATAAATATTGAATATCATAGAATATTTTGAATAAATGTAGGGCACATCAAAATTGATGCAACAATATATAACCCCTAATGTGTATTGAGGTAGGTAGGTTAGAACGTAATTATATTTTGGGGCAGAAGTTTAAAATCGCAAACAGGAAAACTCAATGAAATACCAATCTAGAAACCATGGTGAACAAGTTACAAGTGACAAACGTTTATAGATAATGTTTTTAGATTTAATGTCATATATCTTGTGGCTTGAAGAAATTTATTTTTGTTCTAACGCGATCTTTCAATCTTATGTTGTTAATTAAATATCTTATATTAATATCTAGATGTGTTTTTCTAATCCCTACAAATTATTGTATGCTAGTCCATTTTTTCTTAACTCCTGTTTTCACATTTATAGGCTTTTCTTAACCCTAGATGTTGTACTTGCCTCTAGACGGTGCTCTTAACCACTAAATTTTGCACAAACGTAGATGTGTTTTATACTAACACCTAGATGTTGTACTAACCCCTAGATGTTGTACTAACACCTAGATGTTATACTAACACCTAGATGTTGTACTAACACCTAGATGTTGTACTAACCCCTAGATGTTGTACTAACCCCTAGATGTTGTACTAACGCCTAGATGTTGTACTAACGCCTAGATGTTGTACTAACGCCTAGATGTTGTACTGACCCCTAGATGTTGTACTAACCCCTAGATGTAACACTAACACCTAGATGTTGTACTAACACCTAGATGTTGTACTAACCCCTAGATGTTGTACTAACCCCTAGATGTTGTACTGACCCCTAGATGTTGTACTAACCCCTAGATGTTGTACTAACGCCTAGATGTTGTACTAACGCCTAGATGTTGTACTAACGCCTAGATGTTGTACTAACCCCTAGATGTTGTACTAACGCCTAGATGTTGTACTAACACCTAGATGTTGTACTAACGCCTAGATGTTGTACTTACCCCTAGATGTTGTACTGACCCCTAGATGTTGTACTTACCCCTAGATGTTGTACTTACCCCTAGATGTTGTACTAACCCCTAGATGTTGTACTTACCCCTAGATGTTGTACTAACACCTAGATGTTATGCTAACACCTAGATGTTGTACTAACCCCTAGATGTTACACTAACACCTAGATGTTGTACTAACCCCTAGATGTTGTACTTACCCCTAGATGTTGTACTTACCCCTAGATGTTGTACTTACCCCTAGATGTTGTACTTACCCCTAGATGTTGTACTTACCCCTAGATGTTGTACTAACGCCTAGATGTTGTACTAACGCCTAGATGTTATGCTAACACCTAGATGTTGTACTAACCCCTAGATGTTGTACTAACACCTAGATGTTACACTAACACCTAGATGTTGTACTAAACCCCTAGATGTTGTACTAAACCCCTAGACGTTGTACTAACCCCTAGATGTTGTACTAACCCCTAGATGTTGTACTTACCCCTAGATGTTGTACTAACACCTAGATGTTGTACTAACCCCTAGATGTTGTACTAACCCCTAGATGTTGTACTAACCCCTAGATGTTGTACTAACCCCTAGATGTAACACTAACACCTAGATGTAACACTAACACCTAGATGTTGTACTAACCCCTAGATGTTGTACTAACCCCTAGATGTTGTACTAACGCCTAGATGTTATACTAACGCCTAGATGTTGTACTAACACCTAGATGTTACACTAACACCTAGATGTTGTACTAACACCTAGATGTTGTACTAAACCCCTAGATGTTGTACTAAACCCCTAGACGTTGTACTAACCCCTAGATGTTGTACTAACACCTAGATGTTGTACTAAACCCCTAGATGTTCTACTAACACACAAAGCTTTATTAAGACCCCCGGTCTTATACAGATTCAGCACAGGAAGAAATAATAGAGGGAACTCCTATACTCCAGGCAGCGCAGCACCCAACAACAGGCTCCAGATCCGACGCATGTCCAATGGCCACACGTTCCTTCGTGCATACATCATGGTTAGCGAATCACTGAACAGGCCAGTGTGGAATAAGCCGCGTTCTAGTCCTCGCTTTCTTCATCCAAATGGACCACGGCATTCGGCGATTCTATTAATCTCCTCCAAACGGTGACTGCGGCCTTGTAGAATTTATATAAACCAAAAAGAAGACCTTGATCAAACGTCATTGCATTCATCCATTTATAAATTTGTTGACTATCGGATTGAGACCAGGATAAATCACCCAAGAGTTCCCCTCTCTGTTTCTCCAAGTAACAGAAATCAAAAATTGCATGCATGATTTCGTCTTGTATTCTGATATTACACAGATCACAAGTTAAAGGACAGTCAGTCTTCCAGCGCTTTGATCAATTTTCTGGGAATAACTCCCATAGGAGTCTCAGTTGTGCAATAAGTATTTTAATTACCAGAGGAGTATTTGTGAGTAGATATAGTTCTGCTGTTATTGAAATTTGTAAGTATTTAAAGTAACTATAATGAGAGGTATTTAAGATTTGCGAATTGTCATTTTAAATGCTTTGTTCAGTTGCTATTCGAATAATACCGGGTATTTCGGCCTATATAACAATGTAGTCGGTACAACCCTTCAAGAATGAAAAGCTCTTTAAATCTAAAATAGTTGACAGGTTTACAACAAATTTGAAGCCTGCTAGATGTTGTACTAAACCTTAGATGTTGTATACTAAGCCCTAGATGTTGTATACTAAGCCCTAGTTGTTGTATACTAAACCCTAGTTGTTGTATACTAAGCCCTAGATGTTGTATTAACCCCTAGATGTGTTGTTCTAACTCCTAGATGTTTTATTCTTTGTAGTTTCGAATGAAAGTGTCGAAGCTGTGTGATAAAAGAAAAAAATAATTTGGAGAAATATCAGGCAACAGCAGGAAATGAGAGCGAAATCTTTATCTGCCCATTTGTTTAGAACATTGTGCGACCTAAGATTCTGTATCGTTATGGTTGTGTTTCAAGAGAATTATTCTGATTTAAAGAAGGGAAATTTCAATAAGAGATACATACAAGTTAAAGAATGAAGGAAAGGCTCTCTGACATTTAAAGGTTAAATATTGAGCTTTTTTAATGATAGTAGTGTTACGTGTTGCTAACATATCCTTAGTATTTATAATATTTATTTATTAATAAATAATATAATTTATAAATATTTATTTAAAATAGCGTGATCACTTTTTTTTTAGAAAACGACATTTCATTTATAATCATCTCTCTTTAATAGGAAATATACAAATTTTATATATTTATCAAATAAATTGTGAAAGATGTAAATTGTTTTCAAAAGTTCTTTAAATATTAGCGTCCATTTTTTCACCAAGTTTATTCTCTAGGAATCTAGGTTTTATAAAACGATATTTTTTTCGCTCTCTAGTTGAAAGGATTAAAAAGAAAAAAAAAAAACTCTAATCAAGAAAAAGAAGACTCGTTAAGTGAAGCACAAAATGAAGATAGTAAATTCGGAAATAAAAAAAATTACGGAAAACCAAGAAAACTTTGTTCATCTCTCAAATGATGCTGACAAACAAGAAGAAATGATAAACGATAACAAAGAAGACATTGAAAAAAATAGTTCCATTATGGCAGAAGCTATTGAAAAACAAAGTATATCTAATAACTCCGAATTCCTGGAAGATTTGCCATCATTAGATCCAGTAAACATGGTATCTATTGCCCAAGATGTGAGGGAATATCAAATGATAAATGAATCTACATCGAACTTTGAAGAAGAAGCTTCTGAAGAATCTACCAAACAAATGCGATCAAACTATATAGAGAATGAAGAGCCAGAACGTGGTACTGTACATGTCCTGGGACATGGATTTATTCAACAAAGTGAGCCACCAATATTAATTCCTGATGTAGCTAACTATGAAGAGGTAAGCACGATCATACCACACGATATCGAAAGCCAAACGTTAAAAAAAATGAGCACAGATTCCTTGGATCAGCAAGAAATGATAGATGATGTATCAAATGACATTGAAAAAGAGAAAATGCCATATTCAGATATAGAATCCATTGAAGTGAATATCATGCCAAGAAATGATGAAGACCAAAATCCTAACACAATGGTAAAAAGAGATGCATGGAATGATGTTGACAGTCATCAAATGACAAAAAAATCCGAAGTGAGATCTATGAAAGAAACTATTGAAGTTCAAGAAAATATTGGAAATCAGCTAAGTGTTGAGCAAAACTCGGGAATTTCTTCCATCGATATAAAAATACCAAATACTGATAAAAAATATGCCCATCCAACTTTAACAAACGATTTCCAAGTTTGCTATGCTAATTCTGGAATGCAACTTTTACTTTCATGCAATCGTTTCATATCTTTAATAAAAACATTTGAAAACATTGAAAACATTTACCAAAATAAACCTATACTTGAAGGGTCTGTAAAATTTTTCTCCAAAGTTCTTGATTTTGAGGAATCGCCTAAGGATAATATATCAAATCAACCTTTGAAAATAACCGATTTTCTAAATTTAAAGTTATTAAACTCGGAATTTAATGTGGGCACACAACAAGATGCAGAGGAATTCATTCATCTTTATTTAGTAAAGCTTCATGAAGAATTTCTAGACTTAAAAAAGAATAAATTTATCACATTTAAACAAGAAGATGGACAATCACCAATCACAGATTTGTTTTGCATTCAGTTATTAAAAAATGAGGTTGTCGGAAAAGAAATTCGTACATTAGAAAGTCGTACATTAGAATATTGCCTAAGACCGAATGTCAATAATATTGAAAATTTACAAGATGCTCTTGAAAAATCTTTAAAGGATGAAAATGAAACAATTTTGAGATATCCTAAATATTTAATTATAAATTTTCAAAGGCCCCATGAAATAAAAACAGTGAATTTTGACCGTGAATTTCAATTTGGAATAGGTGGAACCTATATTCTTGATGCAGTGATACGGTTTAAATATTTAGGAGCTGTCGGTCATTATTTAACAGATATTCGTATTAAACGCGATTTGTGGATCAGATATGATGATGATAAAAAATATGATCTGAACTCCAAAGATGTATTTGTAAAGGACGAAGAAAATAATTATTCAAAACTCCTAATGTATACAAATTTGGAATAAGCGTTTTAAACAAAATCTTTATAATGTGTAAATTAGTCGCCCAGCGTTTTTTTTTTTTCAAATGCGTATATAAATATTATGTTTTATAAATAACTTGTATGTATTTAAAATACAATTTTCCCCTATTTGTATGTATATATATATTTCACACCAACTACAATTATATCAAAACTTTTAAACATATATAAAATAAAATTTGTTTCTATTTGTATAAATATGTCCTGTATTTAAATTTTGTGAATATGTCTTATTTTAAATAAATAGAAATTATTCAACTATTATTTTCTTACTTTTATATACACATGTTAAGCATTTTTCTTAAATATATTTTTCATTAAAATCTTATTTTTTAAATATAATTAAAAGTTTGTCAGAAATTTTTGCAATTTCGAATAACTTTAATATTATATTAACTTAATGTAAAGATTTACGCTCCAGGTTACCTCTATTTTCTCTCTTAATGTAAAACTGATAACATAATTTTTGTTGAAAATAATTATTTAAATCTTTTTTTTTTTTATTTTGATTATTATAAATTTCCTTTTTTAGATATATGAAATATCTATTAAATTATAAAAGCCATAAAAAGATTCATTAGTAACTTAATATATATAAGGGCTTTTTTTTAAACTCAAGATAATTTAAAAAATAAATTTGCATATCTATTCATGTATTTATTGTAAAAGGTATAATAAAATAGATTCATTTATACAGTATTTGAATTTCAGATAGTTTTGGCTTAAAACTTATAGGGGTATTCAGATATAAACCAGAAATTTGTTAGTTCTTTTTCTTCATGAATTTCTAAACAATCTTTCTAAAAAAAAGATCTTGGACTCTTAAAAGGATCTCAGTTAGAATATTACATAAGACATTTTATGTAAAAACATTATCAACATTAAGTAATTATTTTATTTCAAAACGCTAGCTTTCAAGCGACAATCGCTTGAAAACTAGTTTTGAAATAAAAAGAAACACATTGTTAGAAAATATTTCGTAATTTTAAAACGTTTTTCACAATTTTATCATGAATTAATTAATTATACTCTCTCTCACACACACAAGGACAAAACTTAAGGAATTGTAAGATTATTTGATTTCGTGGTCTTGTATATATATTAAATTTGAAAAATGCATATCCTCACCAAAAGCACATGAGCTTTTTAGATGGCAGAGCGCCATCTAGTGAAACAGAATATGCCTTTTTTGATTTTAATACCAACACCTGACCTTTATTATTATATATATCGTAATTTAAACAATGTGATATGTAAGTAATAAAGTATGACGCCTTTTCTAGTCGTCTCAAAGTGACACCAATTTGCCACCGGGCACCCGGGGGATCCAAAGAGGGACAAAAAGGGCGTTGGTCCGGATGTTGACAGTTAGTTAGGTTACAGTGGATATTTTCGGAGAGGCCCGCTCAGTGCTAGGTCTCACGGCGGCCCTCGTGGCCTCCGTTTTGGTTCCTTCCTGCCTCCGCGGTTTCATGCAGGACGCCGAGCTTTCGTCAGTTAATCCTCAACTTTCCCCTGGTCCTGGTGCCACGTGAGACGTACTAGGAGAGCGTCTTTTGATCCCAAACTTTGTCGTTACTGTCCCGTGCGACTTCCCACTCTGCACGCCTTGCCACTCATCCCCGACTGCTTCCAACTCACTTGTTGGCTTACCCGGGTTTACGACATATATATACATGTGGTGCGGTGAAGTTCTGGTAGCTCTTGTAGAATCCTGTCGACTAGAAATGTGATGTGGTGAGGTATCCAGTCGACTTAAACTATGTGATGGGGTCCTGTTGACTCTCGCAATACTGTGTTGACCGAGAGGAACAGTCAGGATAAGGAGTTTTCCAGTACCTCTCTGCACCTTGGAAGACCTTTAAAAGTTCTCACAAAGTACAGGCAGTGGTGGTCGAGGCAGAGTGGAAAGCTTGGGAATGTCCACACAAAAAACGAAGACACAGTGCAACTAAGAAAGTTCCGTGAACAGATAAAAGTTGAGCTAGGAGCGAAAGATGGAGAGATAGAAGATTTCTTACTGGTCTACATGATGGATGAGATGGATCTGGGGTACAACCGACGCGACCGTGGATGGTAAACTAACTGTATTTTAGCTAGGACGGGGGGTTTATATACCATTTCTGAGAAAGGGGGTTTTGCATTTCACCAGATGTGAAGAGTGTGGGTCGTCTGGTGACATTCTACTGGCGCTGTCCTGACAGTTTCCATATTTAGACCTTGTTGTTTTGTGACTTCCATCTATCTCGATTTTAGGCGTTATGACTTCTATCTCTTGCTTAGCTCAACTCTTAATCTATTACAGAGTTTTATTTATTTATCCTCAGTTTGTACACAGTACATTACATATGATGATGTAATGACACATGTCAATCATGCATATAACCATTTACGGATGTGTTTCTACTATGCAACATTAAAATCTTGTTATAAGTTATATACAATATGGGGTCGTTGGCTTAAATTACCATATACATAAATTTAATAGCCATCTATGGTTAAAATTTGTAACAAATAAATTTACTGGCAATGTGTTTCTTTTAAATAATATCAAATATTATCTCTACAGACCTTACTGCAATGATATAACATTGCCAGTAAATTTATGTTACATATATATATTTTTCCCAAATATCTAGTATATATATATATACTAGACGAATGGCCCGGGCAACGCCCGGATTTTACCCGAGTGCGTATATATTTTAAAAACGTTTTAATTCAAATACTATTCGTTACAATTATAAATTGGCGCCATGGATGTCACTCTTGTGAAACGTCCCGTTCCAAACTGTGTGTTTTTAAAATGTTTTAATTAAAATACTATTCGTTACAATTATAAATTGGCGCCGTGGATGTCTCTCTTGTGAAACGTCCCGCCCCAAACTGTGTGTGTCTTGAAAATATAAAAATAAAAATGTGAATTTTCATAAAGATTTCATCATGTCGATTTTTTTTTTGCATTTCACCTACTAAATCGATAGAGATAATTACATTTGCAACATGAACTTAGGTATATTGACTAAATAGAAAACTGCATAGTAATAAAGATATTTTTTTAAAGGCACCATATCGTTTTTTTTTTCAATAAAATCGAAACAAAAAAAAATCACAAAAAAAAAAAAGACCCTATAACTTTCCGCAAGGTTCTAAATGGTCACACGGCCAGTGAATATATAAGTAAATAGATAAATATATAGATATATATTCTAAACTGCGGTAAAAGTTTTTTGAATGAACCCATATCATAAATATGCACTGAAAATAACAATTAAAAACATTAACTTTAACATTAACTTTATGAACGGAAAAATATGTCCAGGGTAGCCTAGTGGTCATGGCATCTGCCCGGTAAGCGGAAGGTCGTGGGTTCGATTCCCATCCCTTGATACTTTTTTTATTTTATCCATTCTGACCAAAATCTATCCGTGAACTTCACACAGTGAACTTCACACAGACAGAATAAGGCAATTATATAAGTAGATATGGTAATTTAGACCAACAACCTCATATTGTATATAATATAGCAAGGTTTTGTTGACTTTGCTTAGAATTATTAATGAAACTGATTCCAATAATTATTAATTAAACATTATATTTATTGATTTACAAGAGAGAGAACAAAATATAAAAGGGAAACTAATATTAAACAAAGGAACTTTTTTTCTGATTCGGTTAGCGCCTATTTACCTGTGAGCTTACACACACTCTGTGGAACAATTAATTAATATATATACAACACACGCTCCCCTGTGTGTGTTGGAAAAGAAGGAGTTCGCAGCAGCCAATGGGAGGCCGACGGAAGGGGGCTACGGGGATGCAGCGGCTGAAATGGGAGGAACAAGGAAGAAAGAAGAACTTGTAAACAACTTTCGAACACGATAATTTGCCCTGATCCCCGATTCTTTTAGTGTAAATATTTAAATATATAATACTTTACTTATTTTCTTAATTTATAATAAATATAATTTTCCCTCCTGTTTTCGTCATACATTTTAAAAGTGTTATAGACAGCGACAGCACAATTTTGAACCTTCAACCCCGCCGACCAAGAATAGAGGTGAGTGACTCCCTCTATAGAGCTTAGATCGTCGTCACAACACAGAGTGGCGGTGAAACGCAATAGTGTGTAAGCCCTAATCAGCAAGTCCAAAGCTATCTGCGCATTTCCGTAGTTTGTCCTTAGGGAAACTCTTCGTTAGTATATCCGCCTCCATGTCTTCACTTTTAGTGTATTCCAGCTTGATTCCATTTTAAATTTCCTCTTTCACAAAATAATACTTTCGGTTTATGTGCTTTGTTCGTGAAGTAATTTTGTCAGATTGTATCCAGTTTATTGCAGCCTAACTGTCACTTTTCAAGGTAATTGGGAAAGTTAAATTTTCACAAAGTTCTTCTAGTAATCCCTTTAACCATAATACTTCTGAAATGCCTTCACATATTGAAATAAGTTCTGCTTCACATGTAGACAAGGCTACTAAATTTTGCTTCTACTTCTCCAGTTTATTAAGTTGTTGCCAAGTTTGACTGTATAGCCTGAATAGGATTTTGCGTCTCGGGTTGTGCACCAGCTCGCATCAGTACTTATTGTGATGTTGTTGTCTTTTGACTTATATGCCAACATTTTATTTCTTGTTCCCTTCAGATATCTATAAATCCTTTTAACTCCAGTTAAGTGTATTTCTCTTGGATCATTACTATACTGTGATAAATTGCTGACGTTGAAGGATATGTCCGGTCGAGAACCCGTAGAAAGGTACATTAGTGATCCAATCATTTCCTGATATACAGTTTTATCTACTGGCTTAGAGTCCAAATATTCATCCAAATTTTGATTTTGATATCCAGGTGTCTGCACACTGTTGCATTTTTCCAGTCCAAATCTGTGAAGAATTGTATCAATATAGTGAGTCGGAGATAGATAAAATGCATCTTCTGCCCTTTTTATTTCAATTCCAATAAATGGTTCGCTATCTTTCTTTCTGTTAGAGTAACATATTTTTCTATTTCTGGGGCTAGGTTGTCATTAATTTCCTTGCTAGTTCCAGCAATGATGAGATCATCTACATATAGACCCAGTATTGCATACTCTTCTCCTCTCTGGAGTTTATAGACACATGGATCACATTTGGTTTTAATCATTCCCAACGGGTATAAAATTTCATTAATCTTTTTGTTCCAACATTTTCCTGATTGTGGTAGACCATACAGGCTTTATTCCAATTTACACACTTTGTTTTCTTCTCCTTTTTGCATAAAACCATCTAGTTGTCTCATGTAATACTCTCTCTTCTAACTCACCATAGAGATAAGCTGTCTTATCATCATACGTCTTTATGATAAAATTTTGTTGTGTTGCAAGAGCTACTATTGTTCGCAAGCTTTCCTTTTTGAGTACAGGTGAAAAAGATTTCTTATAATCTACACCAGTGATTCTCAACCACTGTGCCGCGGTAATTTTGTGTGCCGCGAAATTCTAAAAATGTGCCGCCGAATTTTAGTCATATGATTATGTTCACGTTTGTATTGGTTTTTCTTTTTTTCTTTTTCATTTTTTTAATTTTTAAAATAACGAAATTAGCAAATTGAATGCTAGAGATGTATATTACTTATATTTTGCATAGAAATATTGATACATAATTTGAATTTTCTTGCATTCAAGTTAGCAAAAGTGTGCCGCGAAATTCTAAAATTGTGCCGCCAAATTTTCAAATCTTTAAATAATGCCGCAACAAAAAAAAGGTTGAGAATCACTGGTCTACACCATATCTTTGATTGCATCCAACAGCAGCCAGTCTGGCCTTTCTTTTATATATGCCGTCATTTTATGTTTCTTTGTTTCTCCTTCCTTTCTTCCTCCTTTTGCGCATCTTTCCTCTATTGGTTCAGTTTGTGTTGAGTCATTTTCAGTGTCACCACCTGGTTTCACTGAAGTATCCTCCTGAGACTTCATTTTACTCTCCGTGACAGGATTGCCTTCTTTCAAGATATGAAAGTTTTCAGCAACAATTTCTTCACAATTTCCTTTATAGGTCAAATTATCACAATTAGTATCTTCCTGAATATGATTTGCATAATCAATTCCTCTCTTATCTTCACTAAATTTTACTGATCTGACTTCATGAATTATCTTTGTCATTACATCATATATTTGTAAGCTTTTCTTTTAATGGAATAACCAATAAATATTCCCTTTCTACCCTTTGGTGAAAACTTGTTTCTTCTTGGTTTTCTCTCAAGCCAATGTATCAAACATCCAAATATTCGAATGTGTTTGACCGATGGTTTCCTGCCATTCCATATCTGCATAGGTATATGGTGCTTTATAGACCTGTGGGGTGTACAATTCTTAATGTATGTAGCTGTAGCAATTACCTCTGCCCAAAACTTCATGGGTAATTTTGAGTCAATTAGTAAGGTTCTTGCTGTATCTATAAGAGTCCTATTCACTCTCTCTGCGACTCCATTACTTTGTGGTGAGTACGAGTATGTGGTGGTGAGTTAGTGATGGATCCCATTTCTCTTGAAAAGTCCTTCAAATCTAGAGTTACAAAATTCAGTTCCATTGTCGGTTCTTACGTCTTTTATTCTAAGACCTAATTCGTTTTCGGCTCTTGCTTTAAATTATTCAAATCTTTCAAAAGTCTCATCTTTTGATCTCAGGAAATATACAAAGATTCTTCTACTGTAATCATCTACTATAACAAGAAAATACTTAGATCCTCCTAAAGATTGACATAGCATTGGTCCACATAAATCCATATGAATCAACTGCAGGGGCTTAACTGTATAATTTTCCGTAATATTATATGGCTTCTGAACCAGTTTTCCCATTATGCATGCTTCGCACTCTGGTAACCTTTAAAATTTTATATCCAATCCTCTTACAATATGTTCTTGAATCATTTTTTTCATGTATTCTTCATTTATATGGTTTAATCTTTTATGCCATAAACTTATATTGCTATTTTTATTTGATAAATGTGTATTTATAACCATGACATTTTCATTTTTTGCTATTGGTACATTTCTTAGTTTTGTTTCCATCATAAACATTCTATCTTTAATATATGCCTCAGCAACTAAATCATTTCCTTCGTTATAAATTTTTGCTCCATTCTTATTGAAAATAACTGAATTTCCTTTGTTGGCTAATTCGTATACTGACAAGAAATTATTCCTTAAACTTGGTACATGTAAGATATCTTTGATGCGAATATTTTCTTGGCCTTCACTTGTGCATGTAGTAAGTCTTATATCTCCTTTGGCTATGGCTTGGGTGGTTTTGCCCTTCTCAGCTAGGTTGATTTCACTTTTGTACTCTGTCACATTTTCCATCAAAGTTAGGTTTGGGGTTAAATGTGCGGTGCATCCTGAATTTATGCACCATATTTGCTTATCATTTCTCCC
Source organism: Cordylochernes scorpioides (assembly GCA_030710605.1). Classification (NCBI taxonomy): domain Eukaryota; kingdom Metazoa; phylum Arthropoda; class Arachnida; order Pseudoscorpiones; family Chernetidae; genus Cordylochernes; species Cordylochernes scorpioides. The sequence goes on along the minus strand of CP092866.1, from coordinate 40,543,631 downwards.
ATCTGGTGAATCTTCAAATTCTTTTACATATGTTTCAAAAGCTTGCTCATTAATTTCACTTTTCATATTATCCACTAGGTTGTTTGAATGTTACCTACTGTATTTGTGATTTCTATAATCTGGAGTCGATTTCTTTTTATATCCTTGTTTCTGTTTATCTCGAAACCAGCAATCATTAGCTAGATGTCCCTTTTTATTACAAACAAAACATCTTTTTGGCTGAAATTGTTTAACTTTTCTATCTTTAATTCTGTATACTTGTTCATGCCCATTCTCAACTGATTGATTTAATCTCATATTTCTTCTCGACTCCTCTTCTCTTAGAGTTTGTTGAATCTCTTCTACTGTTGCCTCTCTCTTAGATTGTAAGACAATAGCAATATTTTCATACCTTGGATGTATGCTTCTGACAATATGAAATGAAAGTTCTCTTGAGGTAAATTGATGCCCTTAATGATGAACTTCTAGCAGCAATATTTTTTGCCCTCGTCATATATTCATCTACAGTTTCATTATCTTTCATTCTAATGTTCTTTAATTCTAAGCCTATATCAATAATTTTATCTTCCAAATTACCTGTGTATGTTTTTTTTTGTGAGTCCCATACTCTCTTAGCATTCCAGCTTGTTCATTAGTCAATGTTGTGATGATTATCCCAAAAGCTTCATCATTTTTATCACTCCAAATCTCCCAATAACTTTTGTCTTCCATATAAGGTTCTGGATAGGAAATTACACATTTAAATAATTTTCTTCCTCTCAGAACTGGACCGATTTTCAACGCCCATATTTGATAATTTGTTCCTGTTAATGGTTCAATTTTTGTTTGGGATAAAAAATTATATTCAGCCATTTTCGCCTTTTGAGCTAATATAAACAAACCAATATAATTTAAAAACAAATATATTTTTAAAATCTATTTAAATATTGGGTAGCTTTCAAACATGCAATATATAAATAAAATTTAACTTAATCTATATAAATACCTTTACTCTCTTCTTAGAAGTGCTTTAGTTTACCGATCAGAATAAACTTCTTGCTTAATCTTCAGATTAAATATTTTCGCTTTTGAGCTTTATATCAAACAACCACGCTCTGCTACCAATTGTTGACTTTGCTTAGAATTATTAATGAAACTGATTCCAATAATTATTAATCAAACATTATATTTATTGATTTACAAGAGAGAGAACAAAATATAAAAGGGAAACTATTATTAAACAAAGAAACTTTTTTTTTGTTTTGGTTAGCGCCTATTTACCTGTGAGCTTACACACACTCTGTGGTAACAATTAATTAATATATATATGAAATAAGTTGAAGTTCTGGTAAGCCTTGTGTAGAGAATCCTGTCGATTAACTTTGTGATGATGAAGTGTCGACTCTCGCTATACTGTGTTAACCGAGAGGAACAGTCAGGAGGTAGAGTTTTCCAGTACCTCTCTGCACCTTGGAAGACCTTTAAAAGTTCTCACAAAATACAGGCAGTCGTGGTCGAGGCAGAGTGGAAAGCTTGGGAATGTCCACACAAAAAACGAAGACACAATTACACTAAGAAAGTTCCGTTAACAGATAAAAGTTGAGCTAGGAGCGAAAGCTGGAGATAGAAGAGTTCTTACTAACTACAAGTTAGATGCGATCGACATGAGATACGACCGACGCGGGCTTGCACTGAGGGTACACTAAACTGTCAAGTGACTGTAAAGTGATTGTATTTATAGGTTAAGACGGGGGCCTTATGCGCCAGGGGCGTTTCTGAGAAAAAGGGGGCCTTTACCTGTCACCAGTGTGAGAGGGGGCTTTGCATTCCACCAGCTGTGAACAGTGTGGGTGGTCTTGTTGTGGGAATTGTAAATCTATCTGATTTTGACGTTATGGCTTCCATCTCTTGCTTAGCTCAACTCTTAAATCTATTACAGATTTTTATTTATTTATCCTGTTTGTACAAATTATATTACATATGATGATGTAAAGACACATGTCAATAATACGTATAATCATTTACAGATGTGTCCTATTATACAACATTAAATCTTATTATAAGTTATATACACAATATGGGGTTGTTGGTTTAAATTACCATAGATGGGCCCCGGGAGTGAAAGGGTTTATCCGGGTTTAGGCGGGTAAAGCCTCTCTAACACAGGTAAGTAATTAAAATTTCTTTTAATTAATTTAAACTGTGAGGGTTAAAAAGGGCTATAACAAGATGATTTGTTTGGATATATAAAAGTGAAATGAAAATGACATTTTTGTTTGATTAAAAAAAATGATGATTGATATAAAATGATGACATAAAAATTCACATTCTAAGAGAATATTGGCGGGCGTTGGACAGGGTTAGTAGTTGAAGAATATGCAATTATTATAAGTGCACATGTAAACCAAATATTCAGGTCCAGGTGCAAAGCGAGGATATAGACTTGAGCTGTCTTCCTTGGCAATGTTTCACTTGCGATCCTATATAAGGGTTACAGTGGTTTGTCACAATTTTAGGATTATTGGGTTAAAAGTTGCTGAAGAAAAGTTGTTTATTTATATGATTGGGAAAGGAGTGAAATAGAGCCATGCGATAAGTAGAATTGTAGCGACAGTAGGTGATCTGACTTGACATGAAATCAAAGGTTGATTGTGGTCCGCTAGAGCTGAAAAAAAAAATTGAAAGTTGAAAAAAGTGAATGCTTTGTGTATGCGTTGGTGATTTGCTCTGCGGATGAAATGAAATAAACTTTTGAAACGTTTTCAGGCCAGAAGTTGGGATTTTTAAATCTGGGGAACTGTGTTTTCAAAGAGTTTGTTGAATTACGAAATCAAAAAATAAATTGTCAAGCAGTGCTGTCGTTTTTCTACGTTGATGTGACGCAATGACTGAAAGATAGTGATGAAAAATATGAGGAATTGGTTAAAGAATATGATTGTTGAAAACGATTGTTGTAGATGCCCGATAGTGGATGATAAACATTGTCAGATAATAAAGGTATTTAAACAAATAAATATATGGTGAATAGAAATATAGAAATATGATTGCGGGTACAAAAAGTGTAAGTGGACAAAATTAAACATGTAATATATAAAAAGATATAATAAATAATAAAATAAAAATAATTTTTGAAACAATTAGATGTTTTGCAATACTAAAATAATATCATGAAAAATAAAAGTAAATTTGATTAAAGTTTTTTTTTTTTTAATGTTGGATTAAAGATTTAATTATATAATTGAAAGGTAAAAATAAAAATAATTATTCAAGATTTTATACAAAAATTCAAATATAATTAAAGGTTATTAATGATTGGATAAATTTTAAGTAGTGTAAAATTGAACAAAAATTGTCTCTTTTTAAGAAAAGTTACAACTGTTGTGTGTAGATCATATTCCATTGGTAAACATTGGTGTTTTTGACTCTCTGAAGCGGGAATATGTGAAATGATCCCTTTGTTTGTCCACAAGGCTGGTATGTAGAGAATGATTTCTCTTTCGCGTTATAAAGTCTATATAAGACTTAACCAAATTGTTTTAATTGGTGATATCAATTAACATGTAAAATGTTTAATGTATGATGTGTTGTGATTAAGGCGTTGTGCGAGATTTGTGAGATTCTCGAGGAAATCTAAATGAGTAGTGTGACACATGTGTTCAAAATGGCGTCATGAAGCTATCGGTCAAGATCTGCCTTGAGGGGGAAGAGAGGGCATGTCCAAAGATAGCAGCGACCAAGGGGAGTGACGTCATAAAGGGCGTCCACTTCCTTTTTTTCACGGAAATTCTATTTTTGGGGTGGTCACACATGTGGGATGGTTTTCTAGGTTTGAGATTTACTTGAAACTGACTTACTTCTTTGTTGAGGTAGTCAATTTTCTTGCCTATTTGAAAATACCGGGATTTAAATGCAAAAAGGGCTGTGAGCTTGTAGGCGGTATAATTCGGAATAGTTGCGTCTCGAAGATATCTGGAGTCAAATGATTGAATTCACTGAGATATACATTTTGAGGCAATCGCTGTGGGTTTTGGACAAATCGGGGTTGTGGAGGTGTTATGTACAGAACATTCTCTGTGTAATATTTTAATTTATTGACATGTATGGTGTCACTGTCTCTATTGAGAGGTTGATTGGGGCGATCTATTCGAACGACATTGGGTGAGATTATTTCAATTATTTTGTATGGTCCAGTAAAATATGGTGCTAATTTACCTGTGTCGGGATGTCTGTAATTTTGGCCAAAACAAGATCATTCACTTCGAAATGTGGTGTTCTGTGCTGCTTATCAAATGTTTCTTTATCTTTTTTATGCTTATTTTGAGTACGAGAGTTTGCTATCTCTCGAGCTATATTTATTTCGGGGTATGGGTTAAGATGAGTTCTTAGATCTGGGGGGATAACATTGAACATTAAGTAGGTAGGTGGAAAACTTGTGACAGAATGAGGTGTGTTATTATACGTCTGAGTGACGCGCTTAACTAGTTGAGTCCAGGAAGCTTTCGGATTTTCTAGATAAGCTAGTCTGAGCTTGCCTGTAATGGTCGCATTTAAGCGTTCTATTAAACCGTTTGCTTGTGGGTTATTGCTTGTGGTGAGTAGGGGTTGTATACCATGTGTTATTAGAAATTTACGGAATTTTTCTGAGGTAAAAGCGGGCGCTCTGTCAGATAACAGACGTTTGGGAGATCCTTGCTGTAGTACAGTTTTGAGGGTTTGAATGTACGTTAGGGTACTGTTGGACTTCGATGGGAAGGTCCAAGCATATCGCGTTAAATGATCCACTATTACGTGTAGATATGTCTTGGAGTGTCCATATTTCGAAAATCCAGCTATGGTATCTATAGAGATTAAGTCGAATGGTTGTTGAGGTGGTGGAATTTGTCCGAGGGCACCATAGGGTTTACCTTTGGGCCTTTTAATGATTTGGCAGGTGTGACACGACTTGACAATTTTTTCTATAGATTTAGAGATACCTTTCCAGTAGTACTGGGCAGTAATTATGCGGGTCATCTGAGAGATGCCTGGGTGGTTATATTCTTGGTGAACTTTATTCATTAGAGTATGTTGCAGGGTTTCGGGAATTATTATTTTAATTACACCTTTTCGGGTAATGGTATGTAAGCCGTTTGTATCAATGTTGAAGGGGGATGTTATTGGTTGATGCTGTTTGATAATATCAGCACTGACAAATCCTACAAAGGGGTTTCGTGATAGCAAATCTGCCTCGTACTGTTGGCTGCCTTTGAGGTAGTGGATTTCGTAATTATAGGTAGATAGTCTCAGGCTCCATCTAAAGAGTCGTCCTGACGGATTTTTTTTTTATAGTTTTAAGCCATTGTAAAGCCTGGTGATCTGTGTATATGGTGAATTTTATACCGGTGAGGTATATTCGGAATTTGTCTACACTTTCGACGATGGCGAGGCACTCGAGTTCGGAAACGGTGTAGTTTCTCTCATGTGCTCTAAGGACGCGGCTGAAATATTGTACAGGATGTACTTGTCCGTCTGGATGTACCTGTTTGAGTATGCCTGCGATCCCTTGGGTGGATGCGTCGCAATAAAGGCGGCATGGTAAACCGACTTGATACAAGTGTAGTACTGGTTTACTGGTTAAACTCCCTTTGAGAGTGGTGAAAGCTTGTTGACAATCTGGGTCCCAATTCCATTTCACATCTTTTTAAAGTAGTTTATTTAAAGGTGCTCGTAAGCGGGCATAATCTGGTATAAACTTATTATACACGTTCACTGCTCCTAAAAATGATTGTAACGTCTTTTGATTGATAGGTGGTTTGATGGCATTTATGGTATCAAGGTTGCGCGTCTGTGGTGCATAAGTACCTGCGGTAACAGTGTATCCTAAGAAATCTATATTTGTTTTAAAAAACGAACATTTTTTATAATTGAGTTTGATGTTTTCGTGTTGACACACCGTTAGAAATTGTTGTAGGTGTTGTAGATGATCCTCTAAGGTGTCAGAAAGCTGGTATACCAGAAGGTGTAACAAAAATTAGTTTATATTTTTGCATGACCTGGTTTATGGCACGATGGTATATCTGTGGCGAATTTTTAAATCCGTAAGGAAGTCTACAAAATTCGTACTGACTATCTAACGTCACGAAAGCTAGTAGATTACGTGAGTTAGGTTCTACTTCCACTTGCCAATATGCGGATGCTATATCTACAGAAGAGTAGTATTTGGCTTTCGACAATTTGTCAAGAATGGTTTCTATTAAAGGTAAAGGATGTACGTCTGGAACGATGATTTCATTGAGTTTTCTGTAATCAATACAGAAACGTTTCGTTTTGTCACGTTTTGTAACAAGAGTTTTCGGACTGGCATAAGGTGAAACTGACGGGGCAATAATTCCATGTTGGAGCATTTGCTCTATTTGGGTTTGTATTTCTTGTTGGTCGTGTAGTGGCACTCTATATGGGCGTAATGCTATTATTTTATCTGTGGTGGTATTGATTTTTACCGGTGGTATGTTCAATTTGGGCACATTGTATTTATTAGTGGAGAACACATGCGAGAATTCATATAGAATTCGGTGGAGTTCGTGTGGACAATGTTCTAACTGAGGTGCCGCATTAGAAGGTATAGAAATCTCAATATCATGGGTAGGAGATATAGTGGGTGAAACAATAGTGGGGGAACATATAATTGGGGTAGGGTCCGCCACGTGTAAACAGGACTGGTTCGAGGGGAAGGTGGTAAAAATAGCCGTTTCCCTCGGTTGAGTGGGACATAAATCCTGTTTGCACTTGGTGAACTTATAGACATTCGTTGGGAGAGCATCATTATTTTGATAAATTTGGAGATTATTAAAATCTATAATTAATTTAAATATTTTATAAGGGTATTAATAGATAAAATACCAAAAGGTAGTGAAGCTTCTATTATAAAAAATTTTAGTTTTTGGGTGAGGTTACCTATTTTAAGTTTTAAAAAAATATATCCAAGGGTATTTACATTGTGGGCTATTGCGTTTATAGTTAAACTGTACTGATGGATAATAATTTTATATGGTAATCTATTTTCTATGGTTCTTAAAATATCTAAGTTAAGTAGGTTTATAGATGCTCCCGTGTCTATTAAAAAGGGCAAATTTACATTTGGTGACAGTTCAGTCCATATTATTAGCTGTTCAACGAAAAAAGGTTTCAGGTTTTCCTACCGTTGAGTTGCTCGCGGGGCTTGTAGAGTCGTCTCGGCTTGCAGCTTGGACTTGGGGAACAGGGCTCCGAGATTGGACCTTGGGCCGGGTACCAGATTTTGGTACAGTGGTTGTGCGTGGTCTGGCGCTGTAGACTTGGCGTGTTCGGTCCTGTGGGAACCGTTGTTCACACTGGGAGTGCCAGTGCATAGCATTGCAATACTTTCAAGGCGAGGGTGGGGGTGCAACTTGGTACGTTACACGTGATGACCGCTGGTTGTTGTACCGCGGTGGTGGGTTGTGGTAGGTTGGATGTGGGGCCTTGTCTACTTGGCGCTGGTACACTGCACTGGTGGCACACTGAGTTCTCCTTATTCTTGACACTAGGTCGAACCATTCTTTAATGGTGTTTGGCTGCACCGTGGCGATTAATCGCTGGTCTGCGACGGGTAGTCCTTCGGTTAGAGAATCTATTAATATGTCGGCGGGTAGGTTTAATTTCATGCCCATTACCGTTTTGTTTTGGTAGTAGTCTTCTAGGGACATTTGGGGTGTCAATTTGATGGCTAGGAAGCGTGAAAACGACGCTTCTGTCGTTGTTGAAAATAAATCTATCAAGGTTTGGCGGGCTTCATTATAAAATAACCTATCTAACCGTAGGCTTCGGAAAAATTGGAGGGGCTTACCTTGCAAGTAGAAGGGTAACTTGCGTAGGCGATCCGTGTAGGTCAGCTCAGCTCGGTCTGCTTGGGCATCGAAGTTGTCGAAAAAGCTCTGGGCTTCAAAGGTACCATCGTAAGGACTCACATCTATCTCCCTAGGAGATCGGGTGATCAGCAGCTTACTCAGGGCATCGGCGATCTGTGTCAGCGGGTCTGCGGAGGTCCCTTGGGGCGGCGACGTTTCCTCCTCTTCAAATGTCGTCTCTTGTTGGGGAACAGATAGCCCGGTCGCATCGTTGGACTGTTCGGTTTGCTCTTCCATCTTTGCACTTTCTCGCTTCTATCTGAACTGTCTGGCCTTCTTCGTTTTGGTTATCCTGTCGGCTACTGAAATAAGTTGAAGTTCTGGTAAGCCTTGTGTAGAGAATCCTGTCGATTAACTTTGTGATGATGAAGTGTCGACTCTCGCTATACTGTGTTAACCGAGAGGAACAGTCAGGAGGTAGAGTTTTCCAGTACCTCTCTGCACCTTGGAAGACCTTTAAAAGTTCTCACAAAATACAGGCAGTCGTGGTCGAGGCAGAGTGGAAAGCTTGGGAATGTCCACACAAAAAACGAAGACACAATTGCACTAAGAAAGTTCCGTTAACAGATAAAAGTTGAGCTAGGAGCGAAAGCTGGAGATAGAAGAGTTCTTACTAACTACATGTTAGATGCGATCGACATGAGATACGACCGACGCGGGCTTGCACTGAGGGTGAACTAAACTGTCAAGTGACTGTAAAGTGATTGTATTTATAGGTTAAGACGGGGGCCTTATGCGCCAGGGGCGTTTCTGAGAAAAAGGGGGCCTTTACCTGTCACCAGGTGTGAGAGGGGGCTTTGCATTCCACCAGCTGTAAACAGTGTGGGTGGTCTTGTTGTGGGAATTGTAAATCTATCTGATTTTGACGTTATGGCTTCCATCTCTTGCTTAGCTCAACTCTTAAATCTATTACAGATTTTTATTTATTTATCCTGTTTGTACAAATTACATTACATATGATGATGTAAAGACACATGTCAATAATACGTATAATCATTTACAGATGTGTTTCTATTATACAACATTAAATCTTATTATAAGTTATATACACAATATGGGGTTGTTGGTTTAAATTACCATATATATTCAACAGGTTTTCATGTTGTATAATAGAAACACATCTGTAAATAATTATACGCATCATTGACATGTGTCATTACATCATCTATGTATTGTACATTGTATAAACTACGGATAAATAAATAAAACTCTGTAATAGATTAGGAGTTAAACTAAAGCAAGAGATTGAGATAGAAGTCCAATAACAAGGCCTAAAGATAGGAAACTGTCAGGGCGTTGCCAGTGTACAATGACACTTCTTCCGATCCACGCCTTTGTTGCATCCGCTGAAACCCAATACTTCCTCTCGGCAAAGATATATAAGCCTCCAACAGGGCCAGAAATAAATAGTCACTTTACCATCAGCGGGAGCCCTCGTCAGATGTCCCCAAGGTCCACCTCATCGACCATGTAAACCAGTAAGAACTTTTCTCAAATCTCCATCTTTCGCTCCTAGCTCGACTCTATCTGTTCATGGAACTTTCTTAGTACAACTGTGTCCCTTCGTTTATTGTGTGACATTCCCAAATCTTCCACTCTGCCTCGACCACGACTGCCTGTACTCTGTGAGAACTGTTAAAGGTCCTCCAAGGTGCAGAGAGGTACTGTAAAACTTTCCACACCCTGACTGTCCCTCTCGTTTACTACAGGTTTGACCCTCTCGGTTACCACAGTAAAGCGAGAGACCCTCAGGATATCACAGTATAGCGAGAGTCGACAGGATCTCACACCATAGCTTAAGTCGACAGGATCTCACACCATGGCTTAAGTCGAAAGGATCTCATACCATAGCTTAAGTCGACAGGATCTCACACCATAGATTAAATCGACAGGATCTCATACCATAGCTTAAGTCGACAGGATTTCACACCATAGATTAAGTCGACAGGATCTCACACCATAGCTTAAGTCGACAGGATCTCATACCAAAGCTTAAGTCGACAGGATCTCACACCATAGCTTAAGTCGACAGGATCTCACACCATAGCTTAAGTCGACAGGATCTCACACCATAGATTAAGTCGACAGGATCTCACACCATAGCTTAAGTCGACAGGATCTCACACCATAGATTAAGTCGACAGGATCTCATACCATAGCTTAAGTCGACAGGATCTCATACCATAGCTTAAGTCGACAGGATCTCACACCATAGATTAAGTCGACAGGATCTCACACCATAGCTTAAGTCGACAGGATCTCATACCATAGCTTAAGTCGACAGGATCTCACACCATAGATTAAGTCGACAGGATCTCACACCATAGCTTAAGTCGACAGGATACCACACCATATATATATATATGAGGCAGCCAATTTTGTTCTTGGTTATCTGGTGTGTCTTCAATAAAGGTCACTGTGTAACAAATATATTTCAGAGTTGTCTGAATCCCGATATACAGGCTAAAAGGTACAACTTTCTTAAGTTTTGTCCATGAGTGTAAATATTTTAAATCGAATGATGATCATACTCTTGGCTAACCCAGGTGTAGTATTCTGTGTTTAAATAGAGACAATATATCATCATCATAGAGCGCGTGAAGCGAAAAAACATTGGATTGAATAAAAAGAAAATTGTAAAATAAAATAAATGTAACCTTTTAAATATATATAATTGTAATAAAATAATTTCATCTGGTGAGTAATGTTTAATTAATAAATTAAAAAATAACTATACAACATAAATTGGCGACGAGAATTTGAAAATATAACTGTAGCCCTAAAAAAAAAAACAAGTATGGCAGCCAACCTGACGCCACCTTTACCCATGAATATGAATGCTAGCAATTTATTTCCGGAATATAAGCAATGGATGGAATCCTATCCCATTTTTGAAATAGTATCTGGAATTTCAAAAAAATCAGATGAAATTAAGAGAGCAACTCTATTGCATTGTTTAGGGCCAAATGTACAGCGTATATTTTTCAACTTGCCAGATGAAAAGGAAAATTATGAACAAACTAAAATGGCTTTAGATAAATATTTCACACCTCATAAAAATGTGGTCACTGAGAGATTTAAATTTAGACAAAGAGTCCAGAAAGATGATGAATCGATCGACAACTACCTAATTTCTTTAAGAGAGCTTTCTAAATCTTGTGAATTTGGGAATTTAGAAGCTGATATGATAAGAGACCAAATAATTGAAAAATGTAACAACAAAAACTTAAAGAAAAATTGTTGCAACAAGAAAATTTGACACTGTCAAAAACCATTGATATTGCTAGAATGTTAGAAATTTCTAGAAAAGAAATTAGACTTCTTGAACCTCAAAATGATCAAACACTAAATAGAGTTGAAATTAAACCTAAAAAGCACTATAATGCTAATAATTTCAACAAAGGTAGATTCACTAATCAAGGTACCCCATCATTTTCAGGTGCCTCAAAGCTAAATGTTATCGCTGTGGATTAGATACACATTCAGCACAAGAATGTGGTGCTAAAAAATGGCTTGTTCATATTGCAATAAATTAGAACATCATTTTAGAGCTTGCAGGAACCGCCCAAATCAAAATAATAATAGAAACCACAAAGTTTCAATCAAACTAAAGTTAAGACCATACAAGAAGAAAATAAGACTGAAGTAGGTGAAAGTTCAGATGAATATACCTACTATACAGGTGCTGAAAATAAAGAAAAAGTGCAAATAGATGGTAGTGAAATAAATATGATAATTGATACAGGGAGTGATAGAACTTTCATAAGCTATAATAAGATGCTTGAATTATATGGCCATAAAATTATGCCAAAATTACATGACACCACCCGAACCTTTTTTGCCTATGGTCAAGATAGACCTCTTCCATGTTATGGTTATTTCAATGCTGTGATTTCTTGGAAAGAAAATTCAATTTCAGAAGAAATTTATGTGATTGATAAAAAAGTTGAATCTTTGTTGGGAGGCAAGGCTAGTTTTGAACTAGGTATAATAAAAAGGGTAAATCATGTAAATGAATCAATGTCTACTAATATAGAAACTCTTGTTCACAAGAACATGAACATCTTTTCCATGGACTTGGAGCTATAAAAGGCTATAGTCATAAAGTGACATTGAAAGACAACTATAGGCCCATTGCCCAAAGATGCCGTCGTATACCTTATGCAATGGTAGAAGCAGTAAATCAAGATCTTGATAAGATGCTAGAGAATGGAATCATTGAAGAAGTGCATCAAGGTTCTGAATGGGTTTCTAACATAATAGTTGTTCCAAAAAGGGATAGTGAGGAAATTAGACTATGCATAGACCTTCGGGAAGTGAATAAAGCAATATTGAGAGAAAGACATTCAATTCCTACAATTGATAATATGTTACATGCCCTTAAAGGTGCTAAAGTATCTGCAAAGCTGGATGCAAAAAAGGGTTTAGGCAGGTTGACTTAGACCCTCAATCAAGACCCCTTACAACTTTCATCACGCACCGTGGTTGTTACAGATTTTGTAAAGTTCCTTTTGGTCTATCAAGTGCTCCAGAGGCATACCAGAAAGGAATGGATTCAATTTTGCTTGATTTGAAAGGTGTAATTTGTTACTTGGACGATGTCGTAGTTTACGCCAAAGATAGACAAGAACTAGAAGAAAGGCTTAGAAAAGTCTTACAAAGATTTGATAAAGTAGGCATTAGGCTCAACAGGAATAAATGCAAATTTGCCATGGAAGAATTGGATATTTTAGGTCACATTGTTAGTAGTGAAGGTATTAAACCTGATAATAGGAAAATAGAAGCAGTCTTAAATTTTCCAATACCAAAAAATATTGAGATGTTAAGGTCATTCTTAGGAACTTGTGGGTTTTTAAGAAAATTCATACCTAATTTTTCTAAATTGGCAGAACCTCTAAATAATTTGACTAGAAAAAATGCTAGGTGGAATTGGGATTTCAAAACAAATAAAGCATTTCAGGATCTTAAAGAGTCACTAACAAAAGAGCCATGCTAGGCATATTACAACTTGAACTCACCAACTGAATTAATCACAGATGCAAGCCCTATTGGTCTTGGAGCAGTATTAATACAAACACAACAAAATGGCATTAAAAGACCCATTGCATATGCCAGCAGATCCTTAACTGATACTGAAAAAAGATATTCACAAATAGAAAAAGAGACATTGGGATGTGTATGGGCAATTGAACATTTTAACACCTATATTTGGGGAAGAAAATGTGTGTTAAAAACAGATCACAAACCTCTAATCTATATGCTGAATCCTAAAAATGGAGCTGTTTTGCCTTCAAGAATTCAAAGATTGAGTTGGAGATTACAACCATATGACTTTGAAATTGAATTCATTCAAGGAAAGCAAAATATTGCAGATATATTTTCAAGACAACCTCTTTCTAACACAAGTGATGAAAAATGGCTGGAGGACTATGTTCATAAAGTCTTATCCATCACTTCTGAAGAGCTTCAAGCACTGTCTTTGAAAGAGATAAAAGTGTGTACAGAGCAAGATCCTTTGTTTCAAAAACTGAAAGATATGGTTCAAAAGGGAGTTTGGCCATATCCTTTGAATGAATAATTAAAATGTTTTTTATAAGTTTAAAGATGAACTCTCAATTTTTGATAATCTTATCTTAAAAGGAAATAGAATTTTGCTACCTTCAAAACTAATAAAGAGAGTCTTGAGAATTGCACATGAAACACATCAAGGAATGACAAGAACCAAACAACTGTTAAGAGAAAAATATTTTTGGATGAACATGGACTTTGACATTGAAAATTTGATAAGAAACTGTCCAATTTGTGTAAGGAATCAACCATTGATAAATGATCAACCATTGCAAATAGTTCCGTTAACATCAAAACCTTGGATGAAACTTGGAATTGACATAGTTGGTCCAATTGGCCATCATTATGTTTCAACAGTGATCGACTACTATTCTTCATATCCTGAAGCAATGATAATAGAAGACATTTCCAGCAAGACAATTATTAAAAAATTGATGGAGATTTTTGCAAGACATGGTTATCCACATGAAGTTGTAACAGATAATGGCTTACAGTTTGTAAGTACATCAATGGAAAATTTTTAAAAGAATGTGGAATCAGGCACATCAAAGCCTCACCCTATTACCCAAAAAGTAATGGGAAGATAGAAAGATTCCATACATTTCTAAAGAAACAATTCAATTCAAGTTCTGAAGAAGGGAAAGATTGGAAAGAAGATTTATCCAGAATTTTAATGTCTTACCGAACTACTCCAAACAGATCTACAGGAAAGACTCCAGCATTCCTATTATTTTCAAGAGAAATCAAAACTAAATTAAGCTCACTTGTTAATGATGCAGAAGAAGATGAATCCAACATCAAAGAATTCAATATGGTCTACAAAGAAAAAATGAAAACATATAATGATATAATTCGGAAAGCTAGGCCTCATAATTTTGAAATTGGAAATTTAGTTTATGTGGCAAATCCAAATAATGGAAAACTTGATTCAAATTTCAGATCAGAACATCATGTCATTCTTGAAAACGCTTCAATAAATTCTTTTAAATTAGTCAACACTAAAAATGGGAAAATAATTCATAGAAATGCTAAACATTTGAAACATGTTCCTACTCAAGAGACCAATCAAGACATTTCTGACTTGATTCCAGAAGAGAGCCAGGAAAATCTTAGTTCAGATTCAACAAGAATTGAACACCTCAACTCTTCTGATGTATAAATGCCAGATGATAATTCCTCAAACCAAGACAAGGACACTTTAAACCGACCAAGTTCAAGTAGAACAGGGTCTACATTTAACCCAGTTGTTTCAGATAGACTTGATGCCGAGGCTCTTCACCAGTTGCCACCAGAGGTTTCTCCACCCTTGCCGACTACCAAGGAACCCGTGATCACCAGGAGTGGAAGAGTCGTCAAGCCATCATCAAGATATAAAGACATGATTCCTTTCATCTAAAGGAAGGAGGGAATGTAGTATTCTGTGTTTAAATAGAGACAATATATCATCATCATAGAGCGCGTGAAGCGAAAAACATTGGATCGAATAAAAGAAAATTGTAAAATAAAATAAATGTAACCTTTTAAATATATATAATTGTAATAAAATAATTTCATCTGGTGAGTAATGTTTAATTAATAAATTAAATAATAACTATACAACACCAGGTTCCTGGAGCTTACATATTCTATAAATTGTTTGGAAAGAGAGACACACAAAAATAATTGCATTTTTTTTTCTTTTGAACTTGTTGGTTTTCTAGTCATTGTACCGTTTGGATCGAGAATTAGTCTGGATTCTAAGTTGTGAATGGATATAGGATATTCAAATGCTTCAAAAGTTGTTGTAAATGTTCATTTATTCTTTACATTACATTGTATTACATTTCTTTAAAATTAGAAAGAGAGCTTTGAGTGTTTGTAAAAATACATTTTGTTAGAATGTTTACCGTTATTTGTTCATATACCCTGGGACTATGAAACTAAAGATGTACAGCAGCTAAAATAGTTCTATTAAAAATAGATAAATGGATAAAGAAATTGTTAAATGGAAGAAATATATAAATGATATTTTGTGAATATCATTTAGAAAAAGAGCATCTCATTTTGGATACTCTACCACAAATATCTTTTAACATAGAGAGAAAGAAATGGAATATTACTTTATTTGGATATGCCGACACTATGAAAACAAGAAAATAGATTTCATACCATCGTTTATAAGAAAAATTTCACATCATCGTACATCCCTTTTAGTTTTCATAGTTCCATGGCACATAAAATAACAGCTGTAAGCACTACAAGGTAATAAGACCAAACCCAAATAACACACAGTACAGTAGAACCTCCCTTTAGTGGACACCATACTAGCGGACACTTCTCTACAAAGGACAGTTTTCATTTGCAAAATTACCATTTTTACTATTTAGTTACTCTCCGGTAAGAGGACACCTTTCCCTAAAGGATACTTTGGCTCTGCAATCAGGTGTCCTTTACAGAGAGGTTCTACTGTAGTATTATGTGACGTTTCAGTAACAGCGTTATGATAAATAGTACTATTTAGGAACATGCTGTGATATTTTTTTCTAATTTATTCTTTTGTCTGATGATGGTTATAACGTTGTTATCCAAACGTCACACAATAATAATTTATTTGAATTTGGTCTTATTACCTTGTAATTATAATCTATAATCCAAATTGTACCTTATATAAAAGTTGTAAGCACCTTATAACAAAACGTTATACTTTTTAACGTTATACGTTATTACTCCTTCCAGAGTTTAAAGAACAGAGAGCAGGAACTTTGGAACATTTGGGTATCCTCGAGTAGTTTTTAAAGATTAAGTGTGTGGCGACTACACTTTGCTTCAGCGAGCCGAACTAAGACGGCATCGGCGGGCGTCAACACTTCACTACGCATGCGCGTGGGACGTCATCAGAGACGCTGGCGACTTAGCGGTAAACAACAAGGCTAAAGCGGCGGCCGTTATTTCAACCGTTGCTTCTTTTCTCTTTATAATTTCTCTCTTGCTTTAAATAAATTAATTTTAATTATAATTTTATCAGCAGCCTTTCCACAATCCACCCCAACCCAGCACATCAACAACCATCCTACAAATTGGTGAGCCGGACGTGATGCAAAAGTTATTTTAATCACACTTCTATATATTTTTTTATTTCATCCACGAAACTTTCAACAGCCCCAGAATGCAAGACGCAACTACGGAACATCCGGAAGGGCCAACATCCACGGCACCCTCCCAAATATCAAGATTGGCTTTCCGTGCACCACCATTCTGGCCCAACAACGTTGAACTGTGGATAAGCCAGCTAGAAGCCGCTTTCGGTCTAGCCGAGATCTCCCGCGACGAAACTAAATTCCAAGCAACGGTAACGAGCCTAGACCAGCCAACCCTTACTTACGTCGCGGACATCGTAACGGCCCCCCCACCCTCTGGTAAATACGATGCGCTGAAAGCAGGCCTTCTCCAACGACTCGGTCAATCAAAACAAACTAAAATCTTACAGGTTCTGGATGGGCGTCCCATGGGAGATCAGAAGCCATCAACAGTCCTAGCCGCGATGCAACATCAGGAAGGAAGAAATTTCTCCGATACAGCACTGAAAATGCTGTGGACTCGACGCCTACCTCAGGACATAAGGGCCGCTCTCGCTGCATCCTCTGAAACAAGTTTGAGTAAGCTGGCGGAAATGGCAGACAACATACACGAAGCCATACTGCCAACGGTCTCAGCAGTGGACCAACCAAGCACAGGTCATAGCGCGGAAGCCCACCAACAGCTGATGACGCAAATCCAAGACCTGCATACGCAAATCGAAGCTTTGAAGTCATCCATGGACACCCCACACAATCGCTATCCGAACGCTAGGTACCCGACCCACAACAAAAAAGGAAACGCAGGAACTTGCTGGTACCATATGGAGTTTGGAGCGCAAGCTAGGAAGTGCCTTCAACCATGCAACTTCAAGGTCCAGGGAAACGAATACGCCCGCCGTCAGTAGGAGCCACTGACAGCGCAGGCCTTACTCGCCGGCTCTTCATTACGGACCGACGCAGCGCCTATTTGTTTTTGGTCGACACTGGAGCCGAAGTCTCAGTGATTCCACCACCAGTAAAAAACGCTAGGCCCTCGCACAGGCAGCTTTTCGCAGCTAACGGATCTATCATCCACACTTACGGGGAACGACATCTTGAGCTTGACCTCGGTCTCGGACGATTATTCCGTTGGCCTTTCATCATAGCCGACGTCGGCGTGTCCATCATCGGCGCAGACTTTCTCCGACATTACGGGCTGACAGTAGACCTGCGTAATCACCGGCTGAGCGACCCAGTATCTTCCCTTCACTCCATTGGACAAGTTTCCCCTTCCCCCGCTGTTAGCATTCACCTTACAATCGCCAATTCGCCTTACTCCAGAATACTCAGACAATTCCCAGAGCTCACTAGACAGAATCTTGTAAAAAGACCTCCCCGTCACTCAGTGACTCATCATATCGTCACAAAGGGCCCCCCGATTGCAGCAAAACCGCGACGACTCCCCACGGACAAACTCGCCGCGGCAAAGAAAGAATTCGCCTTCATGATGGAGAAAGGCATCTGTCGTCCATCCAAATCACCGTGGGCCAGCCCTCTCCACCTAGTACCCAAAAAAAGACGGCTCGCTACGACCATGTGGAGACTACAGGAAACTGAATGCCGCTACCGTCCCAGACCGATATCCAGTCCCTAACATTATGGACTTTGCAGCGCATCTGCATGGTAAGAAAATATTTTCTACTATCGATCTGGTTAGAGCGTACCACCATGTGCCCGTGGAATCTAGAGATATTCCTAAGACTGCCGTTATTACGCCTTTCGGCCTTTTCGAGTTTCCCCGCATGTCCTTTGGCCTATGTAACGCAGCCCAAACCTTTCAAAGGCTCATCAACGAAGTACTCCAAGGTTTGGATTTTCATATGCCTACATTGACGACGTGCTTATCGCATCCGATTCAGAAAATCAACATGTATCCCATCTTCAACAACTTTTTGGTCGCCTTCGAGACTACGGCCTGACGATCAACGAAACCAAATGCACCTTCGGCCAACCTTCAGTCAAATTCTTGGGGTTTATCATCACTAACGCTGGAATCTCGCCGGACCCTCAGCGAGTACAAGCAATTAAAGACATCCCAATCCCTGATACTGTCGGAAAACTTCGACGTTTTCTGGGTATGTTAAATTTCTATCGGCGCTGCCTCCCCAATGCCGCTAGTACTCAGGCACCACTCCACGCCATGGTCGAAGGGCGCAAGAACGCATCCTGCCAATGGAGCCCAACAGCACTCCAGGCTTTCGACCAGTGCAAATTTCAACTAGCCAACGCTGCCCTCTTGCACCATCCTTTTCCAGAAGCGCCTCTCTGCCTTACGGTAGATGCCTCGGATTTTGCTGTGGGCGCCGCGCTTCACCAGCAAGTTGGCAACAATTTCCAACCAATAGCGTTTTTCTCAAGGAAACTAGACGCTGCACAAAGAAAATACAGCGCATACGACAGAGAACTCCTGGCGGTATACTTGGCTATCAAGCATTTCAGGCATTTATTGGAAGGGCGACAATTTCCGGTCTATACGGACCACAAACCTCTCACATACGCCTTTCAACAAAATCTGGACAAGGCCTCACCGCGCCAATGTCGACACCTCGATTTCATCGGGCAATTCACAACCGACATCCGCCACATCGCGGGCTGTGAAAATGTACCTGCAGATTTCCTGTCACGCGTGGAACCCATCTCCCATCACCAACCTTATGACCCGAAATCCCTCGCCGAAGCGCAAGCAGTAGACCAGGAGCTACAAGCTCTCTTGACATCGGAAAACCGCAGCTCACTACAACTGGAAAAAGTACAAATCCCAGAAACGAACATTTCCCTGTACTGTGACGTTTCCACAGCAAAACCCAGACCATTCGTACCCGCACCCTGTCGCCGCATAATTTTTTCTGCATACCACAACTTGTCTCACCTCGGCGTACGAGCTACTACAAGGATGGTCACCGCCCATTACGTCTGGCCGGCCGTCAAGAAGGATTGCGCACTTTGGACTCGCGCCTGCCACCGCTGCCAAGTCTCCAAAACCGCTAGACACACAAGAACGCCCCTTCAGTCGTTTAGTCCCCCAGACGGAAGGTTCAGTCATGTTCACATTGACCTGGTCGGACCATTACCACCGAGTGAAAACTATCGGTACATATTCACCTGCGTCGACCGATTCACTAGGTGGCCCGAAGCCCTACCCATACAGGACATCACCGCCAAAACAGTAGCAAATGCCTTCCTATCGGTCTGGATATCTCGTTTTGGCGTGCCTGCAAAAGTGACTACAGACCAAGGCAGGCAGTTTGAATCAGCACTTTTCGGTGAGTTGACACGGCTTCTGGGAATCAACAGAATAAGGACATCACCCTACCACCCAGCAGCAAACGGCCTGGTAGAAAGATTCCACAGACAGCTGAAAGACTCCCTTCGCTGTCACGATTCCACGAGCTGGTCCTTGAAACTCCCCCTGGTGCTCCTAGGGATTCGTTCGTCGCTAAGGGAAGATCTCAACACCACAACCGCTGAGCTGGTCTATGGGAAGCCCCTACCCCTTCCAGGAACATTTTTCGAGGACCCCCCCTCTGCAAGCTCACCTACCGAACCGTGGATGGAGGACTTCAAGCGCGCCATGGCATCTCTGAAACCTGCACCAAGCAAACCACATGGGAACCGCCACGTTTACGTGCCCAAACCACTCGAGACATGTTCCCATGTCTATCTACGTCGGGACCTGATATTGCCACCGCTAGCTCCCCCATACGACGGTCCATATGAAGTCCTTTTTAGGAAACCCAAAATTTACAAACTGAAAATTAAAAAGAGATCCACGTGGGTGTCAATCGACCGCCTCAAGCCTGCTTTCACATCAGAAGGATCGATGTTTTCCCAAGACCCGAACTTGGCAAGCCAATAAGATTGCATAGGATCGCTGGAAAGATCCTACTGGAGGGGGAGTAGTGTGGCGACTACACTTTGCTTCAGCGAGCCGAACTAAGACGGCATCGGCGGGCGTCAACACTTCACTACGCATGCGCGTGGGACGTCATCAGAGACGCTGGCGACTTAGCGGTAAACAACAAGGCTAAAGCGGCGGCCGTTATTTCAACCGTTGCTTCTTTTCTCTATATAATTTCTTGCTTTAAATAAATTAATTTTAATTATAATTTTATCAGCAGCCTTTCCACAAGCCACACCAACACAGCACATCAACAACCATCCTACAAGTGAAAGAACGCTTCCAACCCCCCCTTCAACTGCAGCACCAAAAGTTAAGTAAAATTCCTTTTACTATTTTTTTTAAATTTCAATAGAATGTGTAAATTCAAGATTAAAATAAAAGGATTTAAAAGCGCGAATGTTTCTTTTATACATAAAACGAACTTCTACTGTCCTTACTGCGATGAAAAAATATATTGGGAGGGCTTGGCTCATCAGTGGTGAACCCTCCCAGCGGTTTCGCCAATTTAATCCACCAGACCGCTTCTCAGAGCTCTAATATTGTATTGGATCACTTCTGCTTTTATATGCTACACTGAAGGATGGAATCTTAGAAATGGTTTTCAAGTAAACTATGGACATAAGCTTATAGGACTTCAAGTAAACTATGGACATAAGCTTATAGGACTTCAAGTAAACTATGGACATAAGCTTATAGGACTTCAAGTAAACTATGGACATAAGCTTATAATGACCTTGTCTTTATAGTTTGCTGAAGAGCATTGCTCGAAGCAAATATTTGAATATAATTCTACTGTCCTATAAGCTTATGTCCATAGTTTACTTGAAAACCATTTCTAAGATTCCATCCTTCAGTGTAGCATATAAAAGCAGAATGATCCAATACAATATTAGAATTCTGAGAAGCGGTCTGGTGGATTAAATTGGCGAAACCGCTGGGAGGGTTCACCACTGATGAGCCAAGCCCTCCCAATATATTTTTTCATCGCAGTAAGGACAGTAGAAGTTCGTTTTATGTATAAAAGAAACATTCGCGCTTTTAAATCCTTTTATTTTATATGTATAGATGGCGCGTTATTGCTTTGTGTAAATTCAATTATATATATATATATACTAGCGGATGTACCCGGCTTCGCCCAGGTTTTTCTCGAGGGAATGTTTGTAGTCTAGTAATAAGAAAATATACTACACCTAAAAACTATCAGAGAAAAGAGAAAACACGGAAGGTGAACAGAAAAATGCTTACAATGGATGTTATGTTTACGATATCAAGTTAAATAAAAACAAAGATAAAATTTGCATATGTTGGTCACTCTAAATTTGTATATTTGTTAGGCGAAATTAGAAACATGATAAAACAATTGGGTATTTAAAAACAAATGTAGAAATAAAAGTTGAAGTATAATAAACAATGTTAAAGATTAGTTTTAATTATTAATCAAGATTGTGTGTGAATATGTGAGAAAGATGTAATATCGTTGTTGTTTTCTTGGCCGACTGTTTTACATATGGTGTTATCTTAAAATTGCTTGTTTTGAATATTTTTTAGATTGAAATTATTAGCTAGTATGTAAAAAAATTAACTCTGTTGAAATTTAATATTGTATTTATATTTAAATAAAATTAACTCTGTTGATTTTTTTTTTTGTATTTAATCGATAACAGCGAAGTTACGCATGTTAATGTTAGGAAATATATTTTGATGTTAAGAAAAACCTGCTCCATCTCGTTTTACATAAATGTTGAAAATTTGGTTGAAATTGATGCATTGTAACGAAAGTTTTTAGTGATGTCCACTTATGAAATTTCCATTTTATTAATATAGATTATCACCCATTTTCATTCCTTCTTGTTTGTTTAATTTCGTATATATTAATTGTAATATACCTTAAAATAATATTATAATATACTCTATTTAATTAATTTATTCTTTAATGTTTGTATTTGTATATATTAAAAAGTGTATATATAGCATTAGAAAGATTCATAATTAAAATTTGTTTCTTAATTTGGTAAAGCATATTTATATATTTAATCGAAGAGGAACATTACATTAATAAATATAATTTTTTCTTTAATCTCAATTGTGGCTTTTAGTGCTTAATTGGCGTAGAGTCAATGATTCAATTATAAACCTAGTGTGTGCAGAATGTACAAGGTATGTTTTTTTTATATATAGCAGGGTATATTGTGAATACCTTGAGAACAACAAGAGTCATCATGAATTTTTCCGATAGAAGGCACTAAATTCTTGCCATTTAACTTCCACAGTTTAAGGAACTGGAACAGCAATTTTGGAACATTTGGGTATCCTCGAGATTTTAGCTATATAAACATTCCTATATTCTTTCCCAACAGAGAACCAAGCTAAATTTCCTATCCATACTCTAACAAAATTCAAACTAGCAACTAATGAAATTCATGGTAAGAATTTCGCAACCCAAGAACTATTGAAAATACTCTGAAAACCTCCAACACAAACAATTTAATCGTTCTGAAAATAGAGCAATCCATGCTTAAATCATTAGATAGTAAAAAGGCATATATTGGATTGAATAAAAGATTTGGCTTTGAAAATATATGCCTTTTTACTATCTAAAAAAATTAATATAGAGCAACAACGCGTCATTTATATATAGGATATGAAGCAATAAACCAGGAATGTTTCTTTTACACAAAAAAAACTTCTACTATCCTTACTGATATGAAAAATATATAGATTTATTTTTTGAAAATAGAGCAATCAATAAATAAATCTTTAATTAAAAATACATATATTGGATCGAAAATATCATTTATTTTACCAATATTTCAGTTGGCTGAACGCCAACCTTTATCAAAGTGCTATAACATATTAATGTGTTAAATTACAAACTCAGCGCCACATAACGTCAATAGAATTAAATTTAAAAAATATTTTTTGCCTATATTCAATGAAGAGAAAAAAAAAATATTTTTTTTTAATTATAAAAGGTTGGCGTTCAGCTAACTGAAATATTGGTAAAATAAATTATATTTTGATCCAATATATGCCTTTTTAATTGTAGAAGAAATATTGGTTCTTTAATGTGCTTTCATTTCCTAAATATTCCATATATTCAGTATAAGGTCTAGAATGGCATTCCATTTATGTTGGTGAAATTTTCTGGAAAATATAAACAAGAATAAAATACCATAAATACAATATCAAAATCAAAGATTCCACGTCACTCATATACAACTTGTATAACCATGCTGCAAACACTAGCGGCCAAAATTCAAACTGGATAACACTACGTATGGAGGGGAGAAGTCCGACCACATCAGTCCTCCCTGGACCCTTGGAATATTTAACCAAATTCTGTTTCCAAGGTGACTGACATGGCAACATATATTATTTTTATTAATAATTGAATAATTATCTAATATCTAACATATTTTCAATCTAAAATAATCTTTAAAACTTTCTTTAATCTGTAAATTTGTTTTTCTCTAATACACACAATACAATTTGATTTCATTTAATTAAATTTGCATACCAATCCTTTGTACAATTTTCAAATTGTGTTGATATTTTTTTTTCTCTTTTCATCTAACTCAACTTGCATACTAATTCTTGTACATTTTCTGTCAAAATTTTGTTTATCTTTAAAGTCCAAGTGTCCCTAAGGGATATGGCGCTCTAAGTCGAAATAAAATAAAATACCTCCTACTAAATCAGAAAAAAAGATTGACCCTTGATTCCCACATATCTAAGAACAGTATCACGATAGAATTCCAAAACAATTCCATCATATCCTACATCTTGTTTAATAATATAGAAACACGAAAATATTCCGTTTCGTTCTTAACTTACTTAATTCTATTACGATGCACTAGCGCGCCATCTGTTATCAAATTACGAAACTATTTTAGACGCGTAATATTCTTTTTAAAATAAAACAATTTCTACCGCCCTTACTGTAATGGAAAATTTAAAGGGAGGGCCTGGCTCATCAGTGGTGAACCCTCCCAGTTACGCTATTACGCGTCTGAAATAGTTTCGTAATTTGATTACTTAATTCTGCTTGTAGAAAAGCGAGAGAGCTCGAAACCTGAGGATCAACAAACAAACTTAACGCAAAATTTCAAAAAATAATCTTCTAAATGTGAAAATGAAAGTTGCTAATAGCTTACGCCATCTGTCGGAATAAATATCAACTAATCACAGATATTTTAATTATTTTTTCTGGCATAATTAAAAATCAACACTTAATTTATATTTATTCAGACAAATGGCGCAAGCCATTAGCAATTTTCAGTTGCACGATCAGGAGATGCTTTTTTCTTAATATATATATACCTTTGACTCTCGGTAATTTGAAATTTTATCCCAGTCCCTTGAAAAACACTCGATAAGTTGAATAATATCAATATTAATTGGTCCCCTCGGTAATTTGAAGTTGAAGGCATAGTAATTTTCCATAAATGTGAACATTTGTGAATAACTACAAATGTATAAAATAATAAATCATGAATTCTGAGATCAAACTCTTGTTTACTTAATTTTTTTTCCCTCCTTCCTTTTTGGTTGTTTAAACTCTTGTTATTTTGAACTCTTGATATATTTAAAATTTTCTCTGGTCCCCTGAGTTTCAAATTATCGAGAGTCGACTGTATATATATATATATACATATATAACAAAATAATCTCCTAGTACAATTAAGGTAAAACTTTATTATACTTTCAACTTTCTCTGTCTTTCCATGTCTGCTCAATGAGTAATGCTACAGTAACACGTAGTATTTGTATATATTCGGCGCGTATGATTCTTTTTGAATTAAAACAAATTTCTATTGCACTTACTGCAATGATAAAATAATGGCAGGGTTCACTACTGATGAGCCAAACTTACTGCAATGATAAAATAATGGTAGGGTTCACTACTGATGAGCCAAACTTACTACAATGATAAAATAATGGTAGGGTTCACTACTGATGAGCCAAACTTACTGCAATGATAAAATAATGGCAGGGTTCACTACTGATGAGCCAAACTTACTACAATGATAAAATAATGGTAGGGTTCACTACTGATGAGCCAAACTTACTGCAATGATAAAATAATGGTAGGGTTCACTACTGATGAGCCAAACTTACTGCAATGATAAAATAATGGCAGGGTTCACTACTGATGAGCCAAACTTACTACAATGATAAAATAATGGTAGGGTTCACTACTGATGAGCCAAACTTACTGCAATGATAAAATAATGGGAGGGTTTACCACTGAAGAGCCAGGACCTCCCATTATTTGATCATTGCAGTAAGTGTTATGTAATTAAATTAAGTAAGAAGGATGAATCCGTAACTAATTTAACTTTACATATTATTTATTATTGATAGCAATTATACAAAATAAATCTTGGTATATGTTTATACGTGAAAACAATGGAAATATCTTTATTTACGGGGTTCTGGTTCAAAATCACATTAATAGGTACCGCTCACAGCAAGAGCAACCTAGTTCATGATAATTGAAACAGTGAATAATAAGTGAAGGTTATTCACATATTAAACAAATTTTAACGCGGGATTCAATCCCGGTTCATGGCTGTCGGGAATCGAGGGTGTTACCCGCTCGTCCATCGACTTTTATTATTTACGGGGCTGCTAACCAAAATGAATGATTTTTGAGCCCCGTAGTGAAAACAACAAAAACGATAATCATTATATACATACAATTTCCTTTTCAAACACGAGCTCATCTATAGCCATTGTTACTCTGTGTAATAATCCAACAGTTAGGGCAGTAGAAAATTGTTTTAATTCAAATCATACGCATCGAAAATAGTTTATATTTCTTACAACAGGTGGCGTGATAATGCATCGTGTTTTATATAGATTAAAAAACTAGTGTCAAAATAATAGTTTAATAATCAGAATCTTGACGTATATTTAAAGAAGATTTCAAAATATTGCCACGTGGAAAATTAGGGAAGACAAAAACTTCAAGAGAAGACAACAATTTATTTCAGGGAAGGACAAACTATGAATTGTAAACAAAAGATAAGCCACGAGGGAAATTTACAGAGTCGCAAGATATAAACATAAAAATGACCACTCTGTTAATAAAAAATAATAAATACTATGTTACATAAATAAAATTAATAAATACTATGTTACAATATGAAAGACGTTGATATCAAATACTATTTATAAATTTTTGTACAAATCTCACTCATGTTTTATTTTCTAGCTTCACTAAGGTAAAACTTTGATCTGGAATACCACACTGGTTCTAAAGCCGTTTGTTGATTAAACGGGTCATTCATTTAGTATGTAATAATATTGTCACTGAATAATTATTTTAAATATTCTGTTGTATATTATCATAAATATTTGCATAGTCATCACCCCTTTACCATGCTTGTATATTATTACTTGTAAATAAAATTTTAGAAATAGTTTGCATTCTAATCAATAAATTATTTTTACTTAAACTTTTGTTATACTCGTTATCACTACCGTGGCAACTGGTGGTATAACTTAGAAAATTAGGAAATACAAACTTCAGAATTACACGGATATTTATTTAATGTAAAACTCAAATTAAAACTAATAAAATAACAGAGAGGAAATGAGAACATTTTACAGTGTATCAAAATAAAAAATATCGAAATTAAAAACCTTTTCATAGAACAATAAATAATCTTGATTATGAAAAAAGGCATCTCTTTATCGTGCAACTGAAAGTTGCTGATGGCTTGCGCCATCTATCGGAATAAATATCAACTATTCTCGTCCGAAACGCGTCCGTGGTTAGCTTTTCTTGATTAATCAAGAATGGGTATTTGGCCAATTCTGGAATAATTAAAAATCAACGAGAAGATGCCTTTTTTCATAATTATGCACCTTATCCCAGTACAATATCACATTTGTACTATTTTTTCACAATAAATAATCTGCCACAATATTTTAAGGGGTAGGAGGAAGAGGGGGTGTATTCAGTGGAAAAGTTTCATCTTGATTTAAATATACTTGAAAATGTATGCACATGCACGACGGGCAAATGTTTTCTGAAATTAAGTCTGATTTTTAACTACGAAAAAAAGTTGTTCTTAATGCACAAGCACAAACTTTGCATTAAGCTTACAACTAGTTCATCTCTTCAACATCCAATATTTTCAATAGGCTATCTCGCACGTTCTGTAGTATATATGTAAACATGTGAAAAAAAATAAGGTGTTGATATTAAGAATAAAAAAGACATATCCTGACCAAGCTCACATGAGCATTTCTAGATGGCAGAGCGCCATCTAGTAGAACAAATATAAACTAAACGTTTATTTAACTTGTTTCGTGATATTTGACCATCTCAATTTCTTGATAAATCAAGAAAAGTCAACCACGAAAGCGTTTCAGGCTGTTAGTCCCAGTCAGCGTGGTGCAGACTGTATCTCTACGACCAAATATTTGGTCCCAGAGGCTTCCTGAGAAATCAAGAAATAGGTATTTAAGGCCAAATTTGCGTAAATACACTTTACATGTGAAAAAAATAATAATTAAATTTCAATGTGTAAACATATTTTTAGGTAATAAAAAAGGCATATTTTAGATTGAATAAAAAATATGTATTTTCCCCCTAGTATTTTTATTCAATCCAATATATGCCTTTTTATTACCTAAAGATTTAAATATATATTGTTATATTTCAAAAATGTATATATTAATTTATTTGAATTATTTAAAAAATATTATGTAAATTATTACTAAAATTACCTTAAAGGAATTGAAGGAAATGAAAATGTGAACCAGGCTGCCAAAATGGCTGCTTAATCTATCATTGATCTGTATATTACAGAGCTCTCAAAGAAATTGGCGAAAAACTTGGCAAGCAATTTGTCCCCCCCCCCCCCCCGCCATCTTAAAAAGAATCTCAGTAAAATAACACCTAGAAATACATTTACCACAACCCCCTTATCAGGGCATGGATATGTCTAAGCCAACATGGCCAGAATAAATAAAAACAAGTCCCTGATCCAACCTGTCCACACTGCCAAGAGAAGGAACAAACCGTGGAGCATGTCCACTACATTTACCAAACATTTCAGCTACGGCAATTCCATACGGCTACACTCCTTGGACTTCCCTCTTTAAACAACGCTGTTCTGTTAAATCTACCAAGAAACAAACCGGCCTGGAAACACTTTGTGAACTGGTTTACTAAGGCAAGCAAGACAAACTCATAAACCGCAAGGGGAACCCGGGAGGTATGTGTTTTATGGATACGCTCCAGAAGAGCCTGAGTAACCTATATGTTAATACTGAAATTGAAATAAATACTTATATGGTGAAAATAAAATTCACCAAGACCTATCTTTCCCCAGCTCCAAACGCTCTTGAACCAGTGACCCGTTTTCTAAACTCTAGCTAAACCAAATTAAAATCATTCACGAAAATACCATTAGAAAATAGCAGAAAAAATGACCAAAGAACAACTCTGGCCAATGCTGAACCTCATCGAATGAATACTGAAGTGAGAAAAACATATCATATTCGACGTCTACACCTGAATTAAATACGCCAAATAATTTCAATTCCTCAAACCATACTCAAACGTAGCTTCAAAGTCAAGCATTCCAAAACCAGAACGACGTCCAAAAACTTTACAACAAATACCCTACTTGGGGTCCCCCAAGAGGCAATATTGAGCCCCATCTTCGTTAATATTAAGGCCAATTTTATAATTTTCCAAACCCTATACTCCTCCCAAGAACTGTAAAATAACATGCTTTGCGAGCGACCTCACTTCACTTTTCCGAGAGAAGACCTCCTTCACGGGAGATGAAGAAATTCTTTAACCAGATATCTCTATGGCGCGAAAATCATATGGTGATTCTTAACCCAGCGTAGACCCAAGCCTTCCTCTTCCATTGAAACGTCAATCGTCTCAGATACCAAGACAAACTTTTCTCTCAATATCAAACCCTCCTCAACAATCAAACAATAAACATTTTGGGAGTCACATTTGACACCAAGAGGAATCTGTTAGCCACCTGGATTAATATCCTCAAGAGGAGCAGGTTGGTGTTCCCTCGGCTAACCAGTACGATCCAAGGGCAGTTCGGACTCATTTTCACTGCAGGCCGGAAAATCCACGCCATGGTGATTCTCCCAGCCATCCTCTTCGGCTCGGGTGTTTGGGGCAAACGGGCTTTTGATACCAATGGCATTGTAATTTGTATAGCCTTCGCTATAAATATACCAATACTTCTATTAGAGGAGATCCTTGCACTCCCATTATGTCAGCAATGTCCCTCACAGACTTTCCCCCAACCTGATATCTCACTTTGTCTTCTTGGAACCGTAAGATAAAGCTCTTTTGAAACACATCCAAGGCATTCCTCAATTGGAGGTTTCTAATTCTCCAAATCTCCCGAAAACAGACAACCATTATATAAACAGACAGCCCTCTGTTATTCAATGGCGTTGGCACAGAAGTAACCTCCCATATCCCTATGCACCACTATGCAGTAAGCTCCGCGGTAACTACTTCCTACAAGGCGGAATTAATCGCCATCCTTTACGCCACCAGGACAATATGTATCACGCCAAGGTAAGACATCGTAATTGGATTTAATTGCCTGGCCGCTCTATACGCCATCTGTCGTCCTGATGCTCCAAGGACCCCACTTATTGCGGATATAGTTAGGAACCTTAACTCTCTCTCTCTCGAGGGTATCCAGCTCAGCTGGATCCAAAGCCACTGTGACATCAAGGTAAATGAACAAGTAGTTAAATCTCAAAATGGCAGCCCACTCCAACTTACCCTTATACTTTGCCTCTCCTGGAAGTAGGCATGGCCCATTATAAAGAGTTTGCTATGCAACTATGGATCAGCCTATATACCACAGATCACTTTACAAGATACATAAAAAAGAGTGGCAGTATATTCCAGACTTCTAATTATCGTGCTTTCAAAACTCAAATATCATAAACACATCCACAATATTGGTGAGACAGCTTTTTACAATCAGATATTAAAAATCTCCAAAAACGACCCCTCTTCTCATACTGTTAAGAAGAAATCCAAACTGTAGATGACCTCATTTTCAGATACCCCTATTATCCTCTTCAGGGATTCCAGACTGCAACTCTCTTCGGCATCAACACACTTAATGTAAATACATTAAAGAACCCCTCTAAAAATCAGTCTGGCGATATCTGATCACTTGATGTCTATTGCAACAACTGGATAATAAGTCTGAAGGTTAACTCGGATATAGTTGGTGACTTCTGTACTTGGCTTCAGGATTCCGAGTTACGCACAGTTGATCTATTTTATTCAACTCCGAAAGCAAAATAAAGATTGGACAGCGCCAAGAACAACAGTAGGAATGGCCTCCAACCTTCAATCAAAAACGGACTTTATATCGACTAAAATCCTCTGCGTGATCTGACTGTGTGGTTGGAGAAAATCCCCTGGTCCTGACAGGCTTAGAGCTAGTTTTGTTCTCCTTGGTAGGCTAGTAGTGCTTTACTATTCACTAAATGTGTGCGCCTTGAATATTTTCCACCCCGCTCCCGTGTAACTCCGGACTATTGGTTCTCATCTCCAAACAAGACTCCTTTCAAGGAAGAAGACTGAGACTTTTATACAAAACAAACCCAACAAAAATCCTTGGCTACTTGTTTTAACACAAATTATAAAACGAAAAAAAAATAAAAAATAGCATAAGCTCTGTATCTATTTATGAGTCTCGAGGACTACATATCAAATAAACTTTTCCAGAACCATAAAAGCTAAAAAACTACCTTCAGGATTCTTTCAGCTTATACCTCCAATAAACTATTCATTTGAAAGAATTGGCATAGATTTATTGGGCTCTCTTCCTTCCATAAAAACTAAGAAAAAATGATCTTGGCAGACTATCATACAAGATATACAGAAACAAAAACAGTATCCGATGTCATTATCATAGAAGTTGATAAATTCCTAATAAAAAGTGTTTTCCTTCTGCATGAAGCTCCTAATTATCCAATCAGTGATAAGGGTTTACAGTTTAAAAATAACCTATTGAACGGTGACCGCGGTATTATATCGGAGTTTGAGCTGTATTGCCACATCCCCTACAACCTGTACACCTTACCTTAAACTCAACGACAAATGGCTCTTATTATCATATGCAGTATTTGGTCCCCAAGAACACACATCTCGTTGCAGAAATAATCTGTAGTCTACATCATACACCCAAAGCACATAGAGATATAATCTGTTTGGTCAAAAGCTACTCAGGGATAGCAGGAAACGAGCTAGCAGATCAAGCAGCCAAATCTTCACCACATCCTAACCTACCTTTGTCTCTCATAATCATCTCAAAAAGGTTGGTCAAAATAAAATAAAAACCTTCACAAAATTTATAGACTAACCTATTATGAACTAAAAATTATTCACGAAGAATATCAGGAGATTTGCCCTAAGGCCAAGACTTTTTCATTTTGTGATACCAAGAATAAAAAAGGGATGCACTTCAACAGCCATCAGGATGTAACCAAACTGTCATCTGGAGACACCTGCCCAACTTTTCAATACCAAAGATATTATAGGTGGCCACCCTCATAGAAATCACCTTTCTAAACCTGTTATATTAGAATACTTAAATCTACTTTCTACCACCTTCCATTGCCACTATATATAAAACAACAACAATAAAAACTAGGCCTGTATGACAACCTAGCTAATTGGCAACATGTGAACACTCCATGAATCTTTTAAAAAGTTCATAAATTAAATTGATGAACTTTTAAGTGAACTTTTTTATTACAACAACAGTGCAAGCATTTCATAGGTGCTCCCGACCTGTTATTCATGGCCAAAGGAGAAAATATTCGCCTTCTATTTTTCCTATTTTTGATTGCTTCTCCTCTATTCTCAATTCATTTTTTTCCCAGTAGAATAACGCAATATATAATACAAGCTTTCAAAACTGCTTTAGTTAATGCTTAATAATCTACAACAAATATATATTTACTGGTAACACACGATTGATTTATAAAAAATAAAAATTTATTTGCTTCCAAGTAAATATATATATAAAATTTATTTGATTATATTAATTACCTGACCCTATACATATATTATAAAACATTGGTTCAGAGAATTATCATAAATATTACTGATTTTTGCCAAAATATTTTATATTTACCAAATATTTATGATTCTGGTCAATATTTACAGTTGAAATGTATGCAATTTTTTAATATTTCAAGAAAAGGTGTATATAGGTTTTTAACTTTTAATTAGACACTTTTAATTTATATTTAGACATTTTTACATTTTAATTTAGACACATGGACTTTTCTATAAAAAGCCCATGTGTCTAAATTAAAATGAAAAATGTCTAAATTGAAATGAAAAATGCCTAAATTAAAATTGAAAATGTCTAAATAAAAATGAAAGTGTCTAAATTAAAATGAAAAATGTCTAAATATAAATTAAAATTGTCTAATTAAAGGTTAAAAACCTATATATGAATATATATTATGGGTAATTGGCGTTCTGCGCTCCAGGAACCTAGGGGGGGGGGGTTATAAACATTATAATATATATTATAATGAATATTCTAACATACATTATTAGCGCGTACATTTTCGAGAATTTTAAAATTGAAAATTTTTACAACAGCATGAAATTAGATTTTTTTCAATACCCTCTCCCCCTATATTGGTAGGTATTTATTTCTAGTTGTTTTATCAATCCAAAATGAACGTGAAACTGTTTTAATCCTTAATTTTTTTTTTCAAGAAAAATATGTT
This sequence comes from Cordylochernes scorpioides, assembly GCA_030710605.1. Taxonomy (NCBI): domain Eukaryota; kingdom Metazoa; phylum Arthropoda; class Arachnida; order Pseudoscorpiones; family Chernetidae; genus Cordylochernes; species Cordylochernes scorpioides. Next base: position 40,510,410 of record CP092866.1, on the reverse strand, counting down.
TTAAAATTTTAAATGTCAAGACAGAAATATATTTTTCTGGGAACGCAAACTTAGGAAAAATATATAGTTATAGAAAAAAATAAAACTAAAAAAAAAAAGGGGGGGGGGGTATATTTTTAGGCGCCTTAAGATTTAAAATTTTATTTGTTATGTTTTATTTCCCCTCATTGTCAATCTCAATCTAAAGTTTATGTTCAAATTATTTTATATTAGAAAAATATAACAAAAAATAGAAGAGTTATAATAAATTGTTAGTACTTTTGAATTATATGTATAAATATTTAAAAATTAAATATATATTTTTAAAAATGGTTAGAAAATAGAAAAGCATATGGAAATTATGTCGATCATAAAAATTTGGCTATATCATCAGTTGAATAGTGAAATTAGCTATATTTAAAACCTAATGCACTTTTAAAATCTATCAGAGAAAAAAAATATATGTTCGTTGAATATATAAGCACACTCATTTATTCGTTTTTCTTTGTAAGTGAACTATAATAAGCCCTAAAAATAATTAATAAACTTTCTCTGTATTTGTTTGTTTGTTTATTTATTCTTTCTTTTACAATTGTTGGCCAATAAAATAGTGTGATCAAATTGGCAACCCTGCTGATTAGAGCAAGATGAACTTAGTGTATCCGACGTTATTCTATCTCTTCTTTTTGCTTACGATAATATCTTTTAAATAATTTTTTGGAGTTCAATATACCGAGGTAATTGATATTAGAGTGAATATTTTGTTTATTTAGGTTAAAATAGCAAAAATTTATGTCTCAAAACTTAATTTAACATTTTAGGGCGTATGTTTGGTTCTGCACATACGATCTGCGCATCTGACCACAAATCTTTGTATAGCCTCGAAACGGCGTAAACACATACCCGCTTCAAATTTGTAAACAAACACACGTGCTGTCATCGAGTTTGAAGATTAAGTTGTTTTATTGTTAATTTTTAATTTTTAGCTTGATTATGACATCAAGCGCTACAATTTTAAATAATTCTCAGTTAACTAATAAAATGTTTACAGACGACGAAAGTGTTTTGAACATTGTTGAAAATGCAACCGAGAAAAAAATGGAAGAAAATAATTGCCCTCATAAAATAAATGTAATTAATGATAATGAAAAAATATTAAATAAAGATTCATCGCAAAACAATGATCCAAAGAGTAACGATTATTTATGTAATAAAAAGTGTTATATGAAATCAGAGCATAATAATCAAAGTAGACCCCATAAAAGGCGTTATACATTTGGTGGATCAGGAGAATATAAGCCTAACTATAAAAGACGTAAAAGATTCTGTCAAATTGCATTACCAACAAAGTTTTTACTGGGTGGTAACATTCATGATCCATTGAATCTATCTAGCCTTGAGAATGAAGAAGTAAACAAGAAGGTAAATGAAGTGACACCTTATTCTTCACCTATTCCAACACCTAAACACAGAACACAAGTTGAAGTTCTTATTCCCACAAATTTAAATGACCCATTAAACCTTAATTCTGGAGAAGAAATTGAATTCAATTCACATTCTCCAAAGAAAAAGAAGAAAAATAAGTCCAGTAAGAAAGACAAATTGGATGATTCAACAGAAAAAGGTGATCATATATCATTGGGAGAAGTCAGTGTGAAGTTAGCAGAGAAAGTATTTGATAAGATTGTCTCTCCTGTTGTACCTCAAGGTTCACCAACCAAGCAATTCCGACGGTTCAACAAAAGTCTTTCATGTGAACCACCCGAAGATAAATTTGGCAGTTCAAAGAGAGCAAGAAGACCATCTAAACCATCGTCAACCAGCATCAAACCAAGATTTAATCCAAAATGGGAGAGGTATCAGTATGGAACACATCCAAAACATTTGAAAGATATCACTTTAGATCCTCGGATCAAACTTCTTAAACCGGAATGGTTTCAGAACAAGAGGGTTTTGGATATCGGATGTAACACAGGATTCATTAGTTTGCACATTGCCCAACATTTCAGGCCCACACACATCCTTGGCATTGACATTGATGCTGGTATCATCCAGCAAGCATCTAAGAATATTCCGCGCTATGTGTCGGAAAATTTGAACCAGGTGGAGAACTTCCCAGCTACCTTTAGGAAGATCTTTGGCCCTTCTATCTGCTCACTGCTGGACCATTCCAAGAAGTCATCTGGGTTCCCCAACAATGTCCGTTTCCTGCAGGTAAGTTGGCAAAACTGTAAGTTTACTACTGTAGTTTGGGATTCTGTTCTCTATAAGCCTCCAGGGAAAGTTTCTTTTAAAAATATTTTATTTATTTATGATAAGGCACAATTTGGATTATAGATTATAAACACAAGGTAATAAGACCAAATCCAAATAAATAAATAGTTTGTGACGTTTCGGTAATAGCATTGTTAACGTCGCACACTATTTATTTATTTGGATTTGGTCTTATTACCTTGTGTTTTTTTAATTTAAAAATCTCTCAAGCTTTCGGGCAAGAAAGCCTTTCTAAGGGAGAAAATATTTTACATTATTAAAACGCCAATAAAATAAGATTTAAAATGAAATAAAATGCTTTGGTTGTTTATATTTGTTTCAATGCAGAATCAATAGGAGACCGTGTTGATTCTGCATTGAAACAAATGTAAACAACCAAAACACTTTAATTAATTTTAAATCTTATTTTATTGGTGTTTTAATAATGTAAAATATTTTATCCCGTAGAAGGGCTTTCTTACCTGAAAGCTTGAGAGATTTTAAAAAGAAACTTTTCCCTGGAGGCTTTATGTTCTTATTTTTATATTGATTCAAGGGATTATTTCATTGAATTCTGTTCTATGTATTATAATATGCCACCTACACAACCCCCATAAAAGCTGCTACGACAAGGTATAGAGCTGGGGCAGATGGAACTCCCTGGTCAAAACTGACAGTTATTCTAGGAGTAGGAAAACTCTGTATCAAACCAAGAACAGAGTTTGATCACCAATTCCTTAAAAAATTGACAACTTTGACCGTCCATTTCTTTATTACAATAAAATCGGGTCAACTTTCAAGCCAAAAAGGCTTTCTTTATAGCTCTAATACTATCAAATTACATTCATGGACAAA
>CP092866.1:40449032-40507223 GCA_030710605.1 Cordylochernes scorpioides | reverse complement strand
AGATTAACCAACACCAACGATATATGCAAATAATATTTGAGCCATTTATAACACAATTATTTATTAATTATAGGGCAATAACAGGTCATCTTTATATAAGAAAACGTTTAAGCGCACAAAAGTTTCTTTTTTAACACATAAAACAAACATTTACTGTCCTTACTGCTATGGAAAATATTGGAAGGGCTTGGTTTAATAGTAGTGAACCCTCCCAGCGGTTTCGTGAATTTAATCTTTAGAGCTCTAATACTGTATTGGACGAGTCTGCTTATATATGCAACACTGAAGGGTGAAATCTCAGAAATGGTTTTCAAGAAAACTATGGACATAAGCTTATAGGACAGTAGAATTAGATTCAAATATTTGCATCGAGCAATGCTCTTCCGCAAACAATAAAGACAAGGTCAGTTAGACTTAAATTAACACAAAGCAATAACGCGCCATCTATACATATAAAATGAAAGGATTTAAAAGCACGAATGTTTCTTTTATACATAATACAAACTTCTACTGCCCTTACTGCGATGAAAAAATATATTGGGAGGGCTTGGTTCAATAGTGGTGAACCCTCCCAGCGGTTTCGCCAATTTAATCCACCAGATCACTTTTTTTAGAACTCTAATACTGTGTTGAAAAAGTCTGCTTATATATGCTGAAGAGTGGAATCTTAGAAATGGGATTCAAGTAAACTATGGACATAAGAATTTAGAACAGTAGAATTACATATAAATATTAGCATCGAGCAATGCTCTTCCACAAACAATAAGGAAAATGCCAGTTAGACATAACTTTATATCGTCTGAAAAAAATAGTACAAATTGTACTGGGATAAGGTTTATAAATTAAAAAAGAAAAAAAAAGGGCATCTCCTTATTGGGCAACTAAAAGTTGCTGATGGCTTACACCACGCTGACGAGGGCCAACAGCCCGAAACGCGTACGTGGTTATCTTTTCTTGATTAATCAAGAATTTGGTCAAATCTAGAATAATTAAAAGATCAATGAATAGTTGATATTTATTCCGATAGATGGCGCAAGCCATCAGTAACTTTCAGTTGCCCGATAAGGAGATGTTTTTTTTTCTTTTTAAATTTATATCGTCTGTTAGCTTTAAATATGGTAAAAATGTTTCTATATAAAACAATTATATTATGATGCATCAGCGCGCCATCTGTTATGAATATTCAAAACTATTATAGACGCGTACGATTCTTTTGAAAATTAAACAATTTCTACTGCCCTTACTGTAATGGAAAAATTAAAGGGAGGGCCTGGCTCATCAGTGGTGAACCCTCCCAGAGGTTTCGTGAATATTCGAAACTATTATAGACGCGTATGATTCTTTTGAAAATTAAACAATTTCTACTGTCCTTACTGCAATGGAAAAATTAAAGGGAGGGCCTGGCTCATCAGTGGTGAACCCTCCCAGAGGTTTCGTGAATATTCGAAACTATTAGACGCGTACGATACCGCTGGGAGGGTTCACCACTGATGAGCCAGGCCCTCCCTTTAATTTTTCCATTGCAGTAAGGGCAGTAAAAATTGTTTAATTTTCAAAAGAATCATACGCGTCTATAATAGTTTCGAATATTCACGATTACTATTGTCTCTAGAGTCCGTTGGGACATAGCAGTTATAGATTCGAGGATGTTTACACGGTAATTAACGTAGCCCAAGTTACATAGCCTGTCACATATGTAAATATTATTCTAGAAGATAGAGAGAGGTGTTCGTCCTCAAGCAGCTTTCTCCAAGACGACCCACCTATAGAGAACACACATCATCTTTAATTTTGTGGATTTATTTATTTGTAATATTAATTTATTGGAAATATTTATAAATGCCACGTGGAAAATTAGGGAAGACAAAATTTCAGGATGAGACAGCAATTTATTTGAGGCAAGAACAAACTATGAAAGATAAGGAATGAGGGAAGTTTACAGAGTAGTAAAATATAAATATAAAAAATATATATACTCTGTCAATACTAGTATAAAATAATAAATGCTATAAAAATAATAAATTATTCGCTACATAACTCCTTCCCTATGAGAGCTATGACCCACAGCTTGCAATTATTGTAGATACTGACATGGATCTGAGGTGCTTCTGCCAAGAATTTTTTCGAAGTCTTGGAACTTTGTCCCTAGTACCTTTGCGTCCTTTTTCTTGCGGCGTCAAGAGCGGCTTTGCGTCGTATCGTCTATAGGGACATCGTCATCTTGGAGAGAAGTCTTGGGTTTGATACGGCGGTGGAATCCTGGAGCCAATCTCTAAAAATGTAGATCACAGCACCCATGGCTTCAAATTCTTCTCGGCGATCTTCAGTTTGTCTTCCCTAACTTACCCAGCATCTCCACCAAAATGCCACCTGGAAAATTAGGGAAGACAAAAACTTCTGGATGAGACAGCAATTTAAGGCAAGAACAAACTATGAAGGATAAACAAAAGATAAGGAATGAGGGAAGTTTACAGAGTAGCAAAATATAAACATAAAAAAATATATATTCTGTTAATACTAGTGTAAAATAATAGATGCTATAAAAATAATAGATGCTTCGCTACAATATGAAAAAATAATTTTGAAAACGCTTTGAAACAGTCCGAAACTTTTCTTGAAGAAATTGGGTTAGCCAAATGTCACGAAATAAGTTAAATAAACGTTTAGTTTATTTTTATTTCCACTAGATGGCGCTCCACAATCTAAAATGTTCATGTGATCGGCCAGGATATGCCTTTTTTGTTTTTAATATGTATATATACTACGAGGGCCATTATCCCGAAACCATGGTCTTTAGGTTGACGCTTTTCTGTTTGCCAAACCTGGTGTTGTGGTTTTGTCACCGACCTGAGGCTGCTAGTTTGCAACGACGGTCAATAGATGTCATCTAGTTTTGATGTCTAATTTGACGGGAAAGGCGACCTTTGTCTTTATCAACATATATAGTCACGACCGTCTTTCCTCAATTCCTCATCGCTGTCACGGATGCGCGCGCATCATCATTATGATCATTATCATTATCTAATAATAATAATAATTATTATTATTATTATATTATTATTTTATTATTATAATATATAGTCACGACCGTCTTTCCTCAATTCCTCATCGCTGTCACGGATGCGCGCGCTTCATCATTATGATCATTATCTTCTATAGAAGCTTCTATCTTTATAATTATGTATATTTTCAAAAAGTCAATTCGCTCGCGCCTCTAGCGGTGAAAATGAGGGGTAATACCAGCTGACCTAATGTACATGTAAAGTTTGGAGCGGGACGTTTCACAAGAGTGACATCCACGGCTCCAATTTATAATTGTAACAAATATTCAATCGGGTAAAACACGGGCGTTGCCCGGGTCATTCGGCTAGTATATATATATTAAGATTAGAATTTTTTGTGTGTTTGATTGTTGAAAAGAGGTGCAGTCGTGGAAAAGAAAAGATAATTATTTACCTTTCAAGCAGATTTTTATTTTGAATCACTTGAAGCAAATACACATAAATTTATTTTTATCACAGTAATATAAAATTTATAGAATGAATTCTATATTCGTGATTTTTATTAGAAAAGGTAGGGTTAACTATACATATTTACAACAACAATAATTAAAGTGGTATGTTTTTTTGAATCTATGGTCAAAAAAATATGTAAAACAGTCAATGAATGAAAATAAAATATATGGTTTTAAAAAAATAAAATAATTGTATTTTAGATTATATAATATACTAGCCGAATGACCCGGGCAACGCCCGGGTTTTACTTTATTAAATGTACCCTATTCAAATACTATTCGTTACAATTATAAATTGGCGCCGTGGATGTCACTCTTGTGAAACGTCCCGCTCCAAACTTTGTGTCTGAGAAGCGATATTTTTATAGAAAGATGATCTGGCTTTTGTTTTCTGCTCGAATGAATGTTTTTCTGTTAGAATTTTGTTCCTGCATACAAAATAATGAACTGGTTTCACCCGTGGTCTCTGCTTTTTGGAATTTTTCCCGATATAATTTTGTATCTGATAATCAAACATGATGCAGCAATATCGTCATCATCATTTTCTGACTAAAAATATATAGTTTTAATTATTGATTTATATATTTTTTAAAATAGCCTATCGTCTTCCCCGTATTCTTTTACCTATGTATGGAAATTTTGGTTTGAATTAGTGAACTACTGCGAATTTGTATACCGGACATACAGACAGACAAACAGACAAACATACAAACATTAATTTTTATATATATAGAGATATATATATATATATAGTTTTTTTTAAAATTCTCCTCAGTTCCCGTGGTAAAGGCCATGGTATTCATAGTAGGTAGTAGTTAGCAACTGTATTTACTGTACATGTCAACACACGTGAAAAACATTTCGATTTTTGCGCTTACAAGTGTTCCAGAGCCTCGATTGATTACTTGCACTCGGGGTTGGACTTTTACAAGAATCGGGAGAGATTGTAATTTTTTATTTTCTATCAGAAAAAAAAGTGCTCAATACGGGATTCGATCTTGGGTCTTGGCTGTAGAAAAACCACGGCTTATACCCCAACAACAACCTAAATATATGGTGTCCATAGTTGACTTGAATACCATTTCTCATATTCCACCCTTCAGTGCTGTGTATATAAGCAGAATGATCCAATACAGTATTAGAGCTCTAAGAAGCGGTCTGGTGGATTAAATTGGCGAAACCGCTGTGAGTTCACCACTGATGAACCAACCCTAATGCCTTCCATATACTCATATACATTAGTAAATTAATTATTATATACACATTAATATTTGTTATGAAATCATATATTTGCGGAAGAGCTTTGTTCGATGCAATACCTTGAAATTATATGTACCTCTACAGACCTATAAGCTTATGTCCATAAGTACACTAAACACCCCTAAGCTGTCTTCCATAGTAAATACAGGGTATATTCCAAACCAATCCAATACAATAGTAGAGCGATCTAGATATTAATTTTGCGAAACCGCTGAGACGGTTTACCACGGATGAGCCAAGCCCTCTCATTCAATATTATCATTGCAGTAAGGTCTGTAGAGATAATATTTGATGATAATATTGAAAAGAAACACAAATTGTTACAAATTTTACATTCATATACATTTAACCTAATAGTAATTTCATCCGACTTTAAAAGGTTCAAAGGCAAGTGAGTGACTTCCTCCATATTACATTTATATAAACTCCTTACACATGTAGACACATACACACTAATTACAAAAAAAAAGCATAAGATGCTGCAAACGTATGTCACTTGTAACTTGTTTACCATGGTGTCTATAGATTGGTATTTCATTGAGTTTTTCCTGTTTGCGATTTTAAACTTCTGCCCCAAAATATAACTACGTTCTAACCTACCTACGTCGATACACATTAGGGGCTTTATATTGTTGCATTTTGTTAGTTATCTGAAGAAGGACATGCCCGAAAGCTTCCTCTAATCAAATAAATAAAAAGAGTTGCGGCATTTTATGGATTTTATGTAAATTTGTCGGAATCCACAATCCTGTGATAATGAACACACACACACACAACTGAACCAAAATACTAAACTTGTTTGAATTCTCATTCAGATTTTTGAAATAAAAAAGGACGTTTAGACAATATTGTCTTTCTCTTTATTTTCTCACTAGCCGAATGACCCGGGCAACGCCCGGGTTTTACCCGATTAAATGCTTTTATTCAAATACTATTCGTTACAATTATAAATTGGCGCCGTGGATGTCATTCTTGTATAATACGAGGGTTGTCCGTTAAATAAGTTCCACAGAGGTTTTTCATACAGAAAAACAGGTTTATTTGCCCTGAACTATACATTTTCGAAAATATCAGACTTTTTTTCATTTTTCTACATATTCCCCGTTTCGTTCGACGCATTTTTGCATTCGGGACACCCATTTATGGAACCCAGAGTCAAAGAACTCTGCCGCCTGGCCGCGTAGAAAGCCTAAAACCGCTTCTTCCAACTCGTCATCGTCCTGGAATTGGGTTCCACCCAGGTTTTTCTTCAACTTGGGGAAGAAATGGAAGGCACTAGGAGCTACGTCCGGACTGTAGGGTGGGTATGACACCAATTCCCATCCAAATTCTTCGATGAGGGCAGAGCTTTGATGGGCGGTGTGCGGCCGAGCGTTGTCGTGGTGAAAACGCACCCCTTTGTTGACATCCCTCTCCTCTTGTTCTGAATCGCGCGTCGAAGTTGTTTCAAGGTCTCACAGTACCGGTCGGAATTGATTGTTGTACCCAGACGCATAAAGTCGCACAACAATAGACCCTTTCGGTCCCAAAAGACGGTAGCAATAAGTTTCTCGGCAGAAAGCGTTTGTTTAAATTTCAGAGGTTTCGGCGAAGAAGTGCGCTTCCACTGCTTGGATTGCTCCTTTGTCTCCGGTGTGGTGTAGTGTACCCAGGTCACATCACCAGTAACGATCGAATCCAAGAATTCCTCTCCGTCAGTTTTGTGGCAATCGAGAAATTTCTGGGCCGCATCAACCCACTGCCGTTTATGGTCTTCAGTCAGCATTTTCGGAACCCATATTGCGAAGACCTTTGAATAGCTTAAATGTTCACGCAAAATTTTGTCGATGGTGGTTTTACTGACATCAGGAACCAAATCGCAGAGCTTCCACGCAGTAACCCGTCGATTTCAAGCATTGCCGCTTCGACTTTGGCAATGGTTTCGTCCGAAACCGATGGCCTTCCAGCACGCGGTTCAACGTGGACGTCTGTTCGACCGTTTTTAAATTCTCTGACCCATCTGCGCACCATCCCGGAACTCATACACCCTTCTCCATACACTTGACAGAGTTCAGTATGAATGTCCTTTGCCGAATTCTACTTTGCGGCCAAAAAGCGAATTACTGACCGTAATTCACAGCTGGCGGGAGACACGAGGGGAAGCTCCATCACTAACGGCTGCTCAGCCAAAACTAAGCTTACCAGCGACGTGTCCTTGGTGGGAAATTAGAGTGGGGAGATCAAGCTACGAGCCCGTGCAGTCGGCTCGACCCTAAAAGCGATCCTCATGACAGTGGTGCCCCGTAGAACTTATTTAACGGACAACCCTCGTATATAAATGAGTTTTAAAAATTGTAAAAAAAAAAAAAATGCATCGGCCGGGAATCAAACTCGGGCCGCCCGCGTGGCAGGCGAGCATTCTACCACTGAACCACCTATGGTTATAAGAAATGGCCATATTTGGGTATTTATTCCATTCACAAAGCAAACGGTGACAGAATTGATTAAGAATTGTTGGTTGATTATAACGCTGATAACTGTATATACGATAGGTTTTTAATCTCTCTCTATAGATATCTCCTTAGGATTAGATTTAAAGAGAAATATATAAACCCATCTCAGTCTTAAAAATACAACAGGGCTTAAGATAGCAGAGCACCATCTAATGAAATAAAAAACAACTAAGCGTTAATTTAGGTTTATTCCATAATATTTTGTCAGCTCATTTTCTTTATCAATCAAGATAAACCAATCACGTACGCGTTTCGGGCTGTTAAGCCCTCTTCAACCTAGTGTAGGCTGTACCTCATCAACCAAATATTTTTTGGTCCAAGAGACCTCACGGGAAATCAAGAATGGGTATTTTTTAGGGTCAAATTTTTGTAAGTACGTTAACATGTAAAAGTAAGAAAAAATCTAGACCTACAATTATATTGAAATAGATTTATATACATATGAAATGGGTCTGCCCTTCTTTTATATGCAAATTTCCATACGAAAAAGAAGCATACAGAGAGACCCAAGGAAATCAAAATTTCAATTTGTTTCGAAAAAAAGCGAGATGTTCATAGTTGATTATATTCAAAGGGATTCTATTTAATTTGTATGTTTCTATGAATATTGTTGCACCAAGTTGTAGCTTTTCAGGGTCATCGACCTTAGTTTCCTCCTTCTTGGTGTTATACACCGAGCGGGTTTCCACACTTAAGGCAAATAAATAAAAGTAAATAAAAATAAATTACCTTTTAAAGTTATTGTGTTTATTTATTCGTTGTCTTCCTCGTAGGTCGTGATCCTCAGTCTTCCTCTAGGTCCTCTCTCGCTCCAATAACCAATCAAGATATTCTACAATAACAATATTACAAAAGGAATGAAACTATAAAAAGGAATATAGATGGAAAATTTGCCGGGAGGAAATTGATCCATAGAAGCATAGGGCTCCTCTCCCATCAAAATAAACGTCAAAACCTGACGCCATCTATTGACCGTGTGGATCTCATGGAATAAAGTCCGCCCTAGACTGACGAGGCCATTAGCTTGAAACCATGGTCTCTAGGTGGAAGCTTCTCAGTTTGCCAAAGCTGGTGTTGTGGCTTTGTCACCGAACCGAGGCAGCTAGTTGCGGCGACGGTCAATAGATGGCATCAGGTTTTGACGTTTATTTTGACCGGAGAGGCGCCCTATGCCTCTATGTATAAAAAGGAATGGTACCCTTGTAAATAATCTGTTTTAAATAAATATTGAATATCATAGAATATTTTGAATAAATGTAGGGCACATCAAAATTGATGCAACAATATATAACCCCTAATGTGTATTGAGGTAGGTAGGTTAGAACGTAATTATATTTTGGGGCAGAAGTTTAAAATCGCAAACAGGAAAACTCAATGAAATACCAATCTAGAAACCATGGTGAACAAGTTACAAGTGACAAACGTTTATAGATAATGTTTTTAGATTTAATGTCATATATCTTGTGGCTTGAAGAAATGTATTTTTGTTCTAACGCGATCTTTCAATCTTATGTTGTTAATTAAATATCTTATATTAATATTTAGATGTGTTTATCTAATCCCTACAAATTATTGTATGCTAGTCCATTTTTTTCTTAACTCCTGTTTTCACATTTATAGGCTTTTCTTAACCCTAGATGTTGTACTTGCCTCTAGACGGTGCTCTTAACCACTAAATTTTGCACAAACGTAGATGTGTTTCATACTAACACCTAGATGTTGTACTAACTCCTAGATGTTGTACTAACACCTAGATGTTGTACTAACTCCTAGTTGTTGTACTAACACCTAGATGTTGTACTAACCCCTAGATGTTGTACTAACTCCTAGTTGTTGTACTAACACCTAGATGTTGTACTAACTCCTAGATGTTGTACTAACCCCTAGATGTTGTACTAACACCTAGATGTTGTACTAACACCTAGATCTTGTACTAACACCTAGATGTTGTACTAACACCTAGATGTTGTACTAACACCTAGATGTTGTACTAACCCCTAGATGTTGTACTAACACCTAGATGTTGTACTAACCCCTAGATGTTTTACTAACACCTAGATGTTACACTAACACCTAGATGTTGTACTAAACCCCTAGATGTTGTACTAAACCCCTAGACGTTGTACTAACCCCTAGATGTTGTACTAACACCTAGATGTTGTACTAAACCCCTAGATGTTCTACTAACACACAAAGCTTTATTAAGACCCCCGGTCTTATACAGATTCAGCACAGGAAGAAATAATAGAGGGAACTCCTATACTCCAGGCAGCGCAGCACCCAACAACAGGCTCCAGATCCGACGCATGTCCAATGGCCACACGTTCCTTCGTGCATACATCATGGTTAGCGAATCACTGAACAGGCCAGTGTGGAATAAGCCGCGTTCTAGTCCTCGCTTTCTTCATCCAAATGGACCACGGCATTCGGCGATTCTATTAATCTCCTCCAAACGGTGACTGCGGCCTTGTAGAATTTATATAAACCAAAAAGAAGACCTTGATCAAACGTCATTGCATTCATCCATTTATAAATTGTTGACTATCGGATTGAGACCAGGATAAATCACCCAAGAGTTCCCCTCTCTGTTTCTCCAAGTAACAGAAATCAAAAATTGCATGCATGATTTCGTCTTGTATTCTGATATTACACAGATCACAAGTTAAAGGACAGTCAGTCTTCCAGCGCTTTGATCAATTTTCTGGGAATAACTCCCATAGGAGTCTCAGTTGTGCAATAAGTATTTTAATTACCAGAGGAGTATTTGTGAGTAGATATAGTTCTGCTGTTATTGAAATTTGTAAGTATTTAAAGTAACTATAATGAGAGGTATTTAAGATTTGCGAATTGTCATTTTAAATGCTTTGTTCAGTTGCTATTCGAATAATACCGGGTATTTCGGCCTATATAACAATGTAGTCGGTACAACCCTTCAAGAATGAAAAGCTCTTTAAATATAAAATAGCTGACAGGTTTACAACAAATTTGAAGCCTGCTAGATGTTGTACTAAACCTTAGATGTTGTATACTAAGCCCTAGATGTTGTATACTAAGCCCTAGTTGTTGTATACTAAACCCTAGTTGTTGTATACTAAGCCCTAGATGTTGTATTAACCCCTAGATGTGTTGTTCTAACTCCTAGATGTTTTATTCTTTGTAGTTTCGAATGAAAGTGTCGAAGCTGTGTGATAAAAGAAAAAAATAATTTGGAGAAATATCAGGCAACAGCAGGAAATGAGAGCGAAATCTTTATCTGCCCATTTGTTTAGAACATTGTGCGACCTAAGATTCTGTATCGTTATGGTTGTGTTTCAAGAGAATTATTCTGATTTAAAGAAGGGAAATTTCAATAAGAGATACATACAAGTTAAAGAATGAAGGAAAGGCTCTCTGACATTTTAAGGTTAAATATTGAGCTTTTTTAATGATAGTAGTGTTACGTGTTGCTAACATATCCTTAGTATTTATAATATTTATTTATTAATAAATAATATAATTTATAAATATTTATTTAAAATAGCGTGATCACTTTTTTTTAGAAAACGACATTTCATTTATAATCATCTCTCTTTAATAGGAAATATACAAATTTTATATATTTATCAAATAAATTGTGAAAGATGTAAATTGTTTTCAAAAGTTCTTTAAATATTAGCGTCCATTTTTTCACCAAGTTTATTCTCTAGGAATCTAGGTTTTATAAAACGATATTTTTTTCGCTCTCTAGTTGAAAGGATTAAAAATAAAAAAAAAAACTCTAATCAAGAAAAAGAAGACTCGTTAAGTGAAGCACAAAATGAAGATAGTAAATTCGGAAATAAAAAAAATTACGGAAAACCAAGAAAACTTTGTTCATCTCTCAAATGATGCTGACAAACAAGAAGAAATGATAAACGATAACAAAGAAGACATTGAAAAAAATAGTTCCATTATGGCAGAAGCTATTGAAAAACAAAGTATATCTAATAACTCCGAATTCCTGGAAGATTTGCCATCATTAGATCCAGTAAACATGGTATCTATTGCCCAAGATGTGAGGGAATATCAAATGATAAATGAATCTACATCGAACTTTGAAGAAGAAGCTTCTGAAGAATCTACCAAACAAATGCGATCAAACTATATAGAGAATGAAGAGCCAGAACGTGGTACTGTACATGTCCTGGGACATGGATTTATTCAACAAAGTGAGCCACCAATATTAATTCCTGATGTAGCTAACTATGAAGAGGTAAGCACGATCATACCACACGATATCGAAAGCCAAACGTTAAAAAAAATGAGCACAGATTCCTTGGATCAGCAAGAAATGATAGATGATGTATCAAATGACATTGAAAAAGAGAAAATGCCATATTCAGATATAGAATCCATTGAAGTGAATATCATGCCAAGAAATGATGAAGACCAAAATCCTAACACAATGGTAAAAAGAGATGCATGGAATGATGTTGACAGTCATCAAATGACAAAAAAATCCGAAGTGAGATCTATGAAAGAAACTATTGAAGTTCAAGAAAATATTGGAAATCAGCTAAGTGTTGAGCAAAACTCGGGAATTTCTTCCATCGATATAAAAATACCAAATACTGATAAAAAATATGCCCATCCAACTTTAACAAACGATTTCCAAGTTTGCTATGCTAATTCTGGAATGCAACTTTTACTTTCATGCAATCGTTTCATATCTTTAATAAAAACATTTGAAAACATTGAAAACATTTACCAAAATAAACCTATACTTGAAGGGTCTGTAAATTTTTTCTCCAAAGTTCTTGATTTTGAGGAATCGCCTAAGGATAATATATCAAATCAACCTTTGAAAATAACCGATTTTCTAAATTTAAAGTTATTAAACTCGGAATTTAATGTGGGCACACAACAAGATGCAGAGGAATTCATTCATCTTTATTTAGTAAAGCTTCATGAAGAATTTCTAGACTTAAAAAAGAATAAATTTATCACATTTAAACAAGAAGATGGACAATCACCAATCACAGATTTGTTTTGCATTCAGTTATTAAAAAATGAGGTTGTCGGAAAAGAAATTCGTACATTAGAAAGTCGTAGATTAGAATATTGCCTAAGACCGAATGTCTATAATATTGAAAATTTACAAGATGCTCTTGAAAAATCTTTAAAGGATGAAAATGAAACAATTTTGAGATATCCTAAATATTTAATTATAAATTTTCAAAGGCCCCATGGAATAAAAACAGTGAATTTTGACCGTGAATTTCAATTTGGAATAGGTGGAACCTATATTCTTGATGCAGTGATACGGTTTAAATATTTAGGAGCTGTCGGTCATTATTTAACAGATATTCGTATTAAACGCGATTTGTGGATCAGATATGATGATGATAAAAAATATGATCTGAACTCCAAAGATGTATTTGTAAAGGACGAAGAAAATAATTATTCAAAACTCCTAATGTATACAAATTTGGAATAAGCGTTTTAAACAAAATCTTTATAATGTGTAAATTAGTCGCCCAGCGTTTTTTTTTTCAAATGCGTATATAAATATTATGTTTTATAAATAACTTGTATGTATTTAAAATACAATTTTCCCCTATTTGTATGTATATATATATATTTCACACCAACTACAATTATATCAAAACTTTTAAACATATATAAAATAAAATTTGTTTCTATTTGTATAAATATGTCCTGTATTTAAATTTTGTGAATATGTCTTATTTTAAATAAATAGAAATTATTCAACTATTATTTTCTTACTTTTATATACACATGTTAAGCATTTTTCTTAAATATATTTTTCATTAAAATCTTATTTTTTAAATATAATTAAAAGTTTGTCAGAAATTTTTGCAATTTCGAATAACTTTAATATTATATTAACTTAATGTAAAGATTTACGCTCCAGGTTACCTCTATTTTCTCTCTTAATGTAAAACTGATAACATAATTTTTGTTGAAAATAATTATTTAAATCTTTTTTTTTTATTTTGATTATTATAAATTTCCTTTTTTAGATATATGAAATATCTATTAAATTATAAAAGCCATAAAAAGATTCATTAGTAACTTAATATATATAAGGGCTTTTTTTTAAACTCAAGATAATTTAAAAAATAAATTTGCATATCTATTCATGTATTTATTGTAAAAGGTATAATAAAATAGATTCATTTATACAGTATTTGAATCATTTTTGATCAGATAGTTTTGGCTTAAAACTTATAGGGGTATTCAGATATAAACCAGAAATTTGTTAGTTCTTTTTCTTCATGAATTTCTAAACAATCTTTCTAAAAAAAAGATCTTGGACTCTTAAAAGGATCTCAGTTAGAATATTACATAAGACATTTTATGTAAAAACATTATCAACATTAAGTAATTATTTTATTTCAAAACGCTAGCTTTCAAGTGACAATCGCTTGAAAACTAGTTTTGAAATAAAAAGAAACACATTGTTAGAAAATATTTCGTAATTTTAAAACGTTTTTCGCAATTTTATCATGAATTAAGTAATTATACTCTCAAGGACAAAACTTAAGGAATTGTAAAATTATTTGATTTCGTGGTCTTGTATATATATTAAATTTGAAAAATGCATATCCTCACCAAAAGCACATGAGCTTTTTAGATGGCAGAGCGCCATCTAGTGAAACAGAATATGCCTTTTTTGATTTTAATACCAACACCTGACCTTTATTATTATATATATCGTAATTTAAACAATGTGATATGTAAGTAATAAAGTATGACGTCTTTTCTAGTCGTCTCAAAGTGACACCAATTTGCCACCGGGCACCCGGGGGATCCAAAGAGGGACAAAAAGGGCGTTGGTCCGGATGTTGACAGTTAGTTAGGTTACAGTGGATATTTTCGGAGAGGCACGCTCAGTGCTAGGTCTCACGGCGGCCCTCGTGGCCTCCGTTTTGGTTCCTTCCTGCCTCCGCGGTTTCATGCAGGACGCCGAGCTTTCGTCAGTTAATCCTCAACTTTCCCCTGGTCCTGGTGCCACGTGAGACGTACTAGGAGAGCGTCTTTTGATCCCAAACTTTGTCGTTACTGTCCCGTGCGACTTCCCACTCTGCACGCCTTGCCACTCATCCCCGACTGCTTCCAACTCACTTGTTGGCTTACCCGGGTTTACGACATATATATACATGTGGTGCGGTGAAGTTCTGGTAGCTCTTGTAGAATCCTGTCGACTAGAAATGTGATGTGGTGAGGTATCCAGTCGACTTAAACTATGTGATGGGGTCCTGTTGACTCTCGCAATACTGTGTTGACCGAGAGGAACAGTCAGGATAAGGAGTTTTCCAGTACCTCTCTGCACCTTGGAAGACCTTTAAAAGTTCTCACAAAGTACAGGCAGTGGTGGTCGAGGCAGAGTGGAAAGCTTGGGAATGTCCACACAAAAAACGAAGACACAGTGCAACTAAGAAAGTTCCGTGAACAGATAAAAGTTGAGCTAGGAGCGAAAGATGGAGAGATAGAAGATTTCTTACTGGTCTACATGATGGATGAGATGGATCTGGGGTACAACCGACGCGACCGTGGATGGTAAACTAACTGTATTTTAGCTAGGACGGGGGGTTTATATACCATTTCTGAGAAAGGGGGTTTTGCATTTCACCAGATGTGAAGAGTGTGGGTCGTCTGGTGACATTCTACTGGCGCTGTCCTGACAGTTTCCATATTTAGACCTTGTTGTTTTGTGACTTCCATCTATCTCGATTTTAGGCGTTATGACTTCTATCTCTTGCTTAGCTCAACTCTTAATCTATTACAGAGTTTTATTTATTTATCCTCAGTTTGTACACAGTACATTACATATGATGATGTAATGACACATGTCAATCATGCATATAACCATTTACAGATGTGTTTCTACTATGCAACATTAAAATCTTGTTATAAGTTATATATAATATGGGGTCGTTGGCTTAAATTACCATATACATAAATTTAATAGCCATCTATGGTTAAAATTTGTAACAAATAAATTTACTGGCAATGTGTTTCTTTTAAATAATATCAAATATTATCTCTACAGACCTTACTGCAATGATATAACATTGCCAGTAAATTTATGTTACATATATATATTTTTCCCAAATATCTAGTATATATATATATACTAGACGAATGGCCCGGGCAACGCCCGGATTTTACCCGAGTGCGTATATATTTTAAAAACGTTTTAATTCAAATACTATTCGTTACAATTATAAATTGGCGCCATGGATGTCACTCTTGTGAAACGTCCCGTTCCAAACTGTGTGTTTTTAAAATGTTTTAATTAAAATACTATTCGTTACAATTATAAATTGGCGCCGTGGATGTCTCTCTTGTGAAACGTCCCGCCCCAAACTGTGTGTGTCTTGAAAATATAAAAATAAAAATGTGAATTTTCATAAAGATTTCATCATGTCGATTTTTTTTTTTGCATTTCACCTACTAAATCGATAGAGATAATTACATTTGCAACATGAACTTAGGTATATTGACTAAATAGAAAACTGCATAGTAATAAAGATATTTTTTTAAAGGCACCATATCGTTTTTTTTTTTCAATAAAATCGAAACAAAAAAAAAATCACAAAAAAAAAGACCCTATAACTTTCCGCAAGGTTCTAAATGGTCACACGGCCAGTGAATATATAAGTAAATAGATAAATATATAGATATATATTCTAAACTGCGGTAAAAGTTTTTTGAATGAACCCATATCATAAATATGCATTGAAAATAACAATTAAAAACATTAACTTTAACATTAACTTTATGAACGGAAAAATATGTCCAGGGTAGCCTAGTGGTCATGGCATCTGCCCGGTAAGCGGAAGGTCGTGGGTTCGATTCCCATCCCTTGATACTTTTTTTTATTTTATCCATTCTGACCAAAATCTATCCGTGAACTTCACACAGTGAACTTCACACAGACAGAATAAGGCAATTATATAAGTAGATATGGTAATTTAGACCAACAACCTCATATTGTATATAATATAGCAAGGTTTTGTTGACTTTGCTTAGAATTATTAATGAAACTGATTCCAATAATTATTAATTAAACATTATATTTATTGATTTACAAGAGAGAGAACAAAATATAAAAGGGAAACTAATATTAAACAAAGGAACTTTTTTTCTGATTCGGTTAGCGCCTATTTACCTGTGAGCTTACACACACTCTGTGGAACAATTAATTAATATATATACAACACACGCTCCCCTGTGTGTGTTGGAAAAGAAGGAGTTCGCAGCAGCCAATGGGAGGCCGACGGAAGGGGGCTACGGGGATGCAGCGGCTGAAATGGGAGGAACAAGGAAGAAAGAAGAACTTGTAAACAACTTTCGAACACGAGAATTTGCCCTGATCCCCGATTCTTTTAGTGTAAATATTTAATTATATAATACTTTACTTATTTTCTTAATTTATAATAAATATAATTTTCCCTCCTGTTTTCGTCATACATTTTAAAAGTGTTATAGACAGCGACAGCACAATTTTGAACCTTCAACCCCGCCGACCAAGAATAGAGGTGAGTGACTCCCTCTATAGAGCTTAGATCGTCGTCACAACACAGAGTGGCGGTGAAACGCAATAGTGTGTAAGCCCTAATCAGCAAGTCCAAAGCTATCTGCGCATTTCCGTAGTTTGTCCTTAGGGAAACTCTTCGTTAGTATATCCGCCTCCATGTCTTCACTTTTAGTGTATTCCAGCTTGATTCCATTTTAAATTTCCTCTTTCACAAAATAATACTTTCGGTTTATGTGCTTTGTTCGTGAAGTAATTTTGTCAGATTGTATCCAGTTTATTGCAGCCTAACTGTCACTTTTCAAGGTAATTGGGAAAGTTAAATTTTCACAAAGTTCTTCTAGTAATCCCTTTAACCATAATACTTCTGAAATGCCTTCACATATTGAAATAAGTTCTGCTTCACATGTAGACAAGGCTACTAAATTTTGCTTCTACTTCTCCAGTTTATTAAGTTGTTGCCAAGTTTGACTGTATAGCCTGAATAGGATTTTGCGTCTCGGGTTGTGCACCAGCTCGCATCAGTACTTATTGTGATGTTGTTGTCTTTTGACTTATATGCCAACATTTTATTTCTTGTTCCCTTCAGATATCTATAAATCCTTTTAACTCCAGTTAAGTGTATTTCTCTTGGATCATTACTATACTGTGATAAATTGCTGACGTTGAAGGATATGTCCGGTCGAGTACCCGTAGAAAGGTACATTAGTGATCCAATCATTTCCTGATATACAGTTTTATCTACTGGCTTAGAGTCCAAATATTCATCCAAATTTTGATTTTGATATCCAGGTGTCTGCACACTGTTGCATTTTTCCAGTCCAAATCTGTGAAGAATTGTATCAATATAGTGAGTCGGAGATAGATAAAATGCATCTTCTGCCCTTTTTATTTCAATTCCAATAAATGGTTCGCTATCTTTCTTTCTGTTAGAGTAACATATTTTTCTATTTCTGGGGCTAGGTTGTCATTAATTTCCTTGCTAGTTCCAGCAATGATGAGATCATCTACATATAGACCCAGTATTGCATACTCTTCTCCTCTCTGGAGTTTATAGACACATGGATCACATTTGGTTTTAATCATTCCCAACGGGTATAAAATTTCATTAATCTTTTTGTTCCAACATTTTCCTGATTGTGGTAGACCATACAGGCTTTATTCCAATTTACACACTTTGTTTTCTTCTCCTTTTTGCATAAAACCATCTAGTTGTCTCATGTAATACTCTCTCTTCTAACTCACCATAGAGATAAGCTGTCTTATCATCATACGTCTTTATGATAAAATTTTGTTGTGTTGCAAGAGCTACTATTGTTCGCAAGCTTTCCTTTTTGAGTACAGGTGAAAAAGATTTCTTATAATCTACACCAGTGATTCTCAACCACTGTGCCGCGGTAATTTTGTGTGCCGCGAAATTCTAAAAATGTGCCGCCGAATTTTAGTCATATGATTATGTTCACGTTTGTATTGGTTTTTCTTTTTTCTTTTTCATTTTTTTAATTTTTAAAATAACGAAATTAGCAAATTGAATGCTAGAGATGTATATTACTTATATTTTGCATAGAAATATTGATACATAATTTGAATTTTCTTGCATTCAAGTTAGCAAAAGTGTGCCGCGAAATTCTAAAATTGTGCCGCCAAATTTTCAAATCTTTAAATAATGCCGCAACAAAAAAAAGGTTGAGAATCACTGATCTACACCATATCTTTGATTGCATCCAACAGCAGCCAGTCTGGCCTTTCTTTTATATATGCCGTCATTTTATGTTTCTTTGTTTCTCCTTCCTTTCTTCCTCCTTTTGCGCATCTTTCCTCTATTGGTTCAGTTTGTGTTGAGTCATTTTCAGTGTCACCACCTGGTTTCACTGAAGTATCCTCCTGAGACTTCATTTTACTCTCCGTGACAGGATTGCCTTCTTTCAAGATATGAAAGTTTTCAGCAACAATTTCTTCACAATTTCCTTTATAGGTCAAATTATCACAATTAGTATCTTCCTGAATATGATTTGCATAATCAATTCCTCTCTTATCTTCACTAAATTTTACTGATCTGACTTCATGAATTATCTTTGTCATTACATCATATATTTGTAAGCTTTTCTTTTAATGGAATAACCAATAAATATTCCCTTTCTACCCTTTGGTGAAAACTTGTTTCTTCTTGGTTTTCTCTCAAGCCAATGTATCAAACATCCAAATATTCGAATGTGTTTGACCGATGGTTTCCTGCCATTCCATATCTGCATAGGTATATGGTGCTTTATAGACCTGTGGGGTGTACAATTCTTAATGTATGTAGCTGTAGCAATTACCTCTGCCCAAAACTTCATGGGTAATTTTGAGTCAATTAGTAAGGTTCTTGCTGTATCTATAAGAGTCCTATTCACTCTCTCTGCGACTCCATTACTTTGTGGTGAGTACGAGTATGTGGTGGTGAGTTAGTGATGGATCCCATTTCTCTTGAAAAGTCCTTCAAATCTAGAGTTACAAAATTCAGTTCCATTGTCGGTTCTTACGTCTTTTATTCTAAGACCTAATTCGTTTTCGGCTCTTGCTTTAAATTATTCAAATCTTTCAAAAGTCTCATCTTTTGATCTCAGGAAATATACAAAGATTCTTCTACTGTAATCATCTACTATAACAAGAAAATACTTAGATCCTCCTAAAGATTGACATAGCATTGGTCCACATAAATCCATATGAATCAACTGCAGGGGCTTAACTGTATAATTTTCCGTAATATTATATGGCTTCTGAACCAGTTTTCCCATTATGCATGCTTCGCACTCTGGTAACCTTTCAAATTTTATATCCAATCCTCTTACAATATGTTCTTGAATCATTTTTTTCATGTATTCTTCATTTATATGGTTTAATCTTTTATGCCATAAACTTATATTGCTATTTTTATTTGATAAATGTGTATTTATAACCATGACATTTTCATTTTTTGCTATTGGTACATTTCTTAGTTTTGTTTCCATCATAAACATTCTATCTTTAATATATGCCTCAGCAACTAAATCATTTCCTTCGTTATAAATTTTTGCTCCATTCTTATTGAAAATAACTGAATTTCCTTTGTTGGCTAATTCGTATACTGACAAGAAATTATTCCTTAAACTTGGTACATGTAAGATATCTTTGATGCGAATATTTTCTTGGCCTTCACTTGTGCATGTAGTAAGTCTTATATCTCCTTTGGCTATGGCTTGGGTGGTTTTGCCCTTCTCAGCTAGGTTGATTTCACTTTTGTACTCTGTCACATTTTCCATCAAAGTTAGGTTTGGGGTTAAATGTGCGGTGCATCCTGAATTTATGCACCATATTTGCTTATCATTTCTCCCATCTGGTGAATCTTCAAATTCTTTTACATATGTTTCAAAAGCTTGCTCATTAATTTCACTTTTCATATTATCCACTAGGTTGTTTGAATGTTACCTACTGTATTTGTGATTTCTATAATCTGGAGTCGATTTCTTTTTATATCCTTGTTTCTGTTTATCTCGAAACCAGCAATCATTAGCTAGATGTCCCTTTTTTATTACAAACAAAACATCTTTTTGGCTGAAATTGTTTAACTTTTCTATCTTTAATTCTGTATACTTGTTCATGCCCATTCTCAACTGATTGATTTAATCTCATATTTCTTCTCGACTCCTCTTCTCTTAGAGTTTGTTGAATCTCTTCTACTGTTGCCTCTCTCTTAGATTGTAAGACAATAGCAATATTTTCATACCTTGGATGTATGCTTCTGACAATATGAAATGAAAGTTCTCTTGAGGTAAATTGATGCCCTAATGATGAACTTCTAGCAGCAATATTTTTTGCCCTCGTCATATATTCATCTACAGTTTCATTATCTTTCATTCTAATGTTCTTTAATTCTAAGCCTATATCAATAATTTTATCTTCCAAATTACCTGTGTATGTTTTTTTTTTTGTGAGTCCCATACTCTCTTAGCATTCCAGCTTGTTCATTAGTCAATGTTGTGATGATTATCCCAAAAGCTTCATCATTTTTATCACTCCAAATCTCCCAATAACTTTTGTCTTCCATATAAGGTTCTGGATCGGAAATTACACATTTAAATAATTTTCTTCCTCTCAGAACTGGACCGATTTTCAACGCCCATATTTGATAATTTGTTCCTGTTAATGGTTCAATTTTTGTTTGGGATAAAAAATTATATTCAGCCATTTTCGCCTTTTGAGCTAATATAAACAAACCAATATAATTTAAAAACAAATATATTTTTTAAATCTATTTAAATATTGGGTAGCTTTCAAACATGCAATATATAAATATAATTTAACTTAATCTATATAAATACCTTTACTCTCTTCTTAGAAGTGCTTTAGTTTACCGATCAGAATAAACTTCTTGCTTAATCTTCAGATTAAATATTTTCGCTTTTGAGCTTTATATCAAACAACCACGCTCTGCTACCAATTGTTGACTTTGCTTAGAATTATTAATGAAATTGATTCCAATAATTATTAATCAAACATTATATTTATTGATTTACAAGAGAGAGAACAAAATATAAAAGGGAAACTATTATTAAACAAAGAAACTTTTTTTTTGTTTTGGTTAGCGCCTATTTACCTGTGAGCTTACACACACTCTGTGGTAACAATTAATTAATATATATATGAAATAAGTTGAAGTTCTGGTAAGCCTTGTGTAGAGAATCCTGTCGATTAACTTTGTGATGATGAAGTGTAGACTCTCGCTATACTGTGTTAACCGAGAGGAACAGTCAGGAGGTAGAGTTTTCCAGTACCTCTCTGCACCTTGGAAGACCTTTAAAAGTTCTCACAAAATACAGGCAGTCGTGGTCGAGGCAGAGTGGAAAGCTTGGGAATGTCCACACAAAAAACGAAGACACAATTACACTAAGAAAGTTCCGTTAACAGATAAAAGTTGAGCTAGGAGCGAAAGCTGGAGATAGAAGAGTTCTTACTAACTACATGTTAGATGCGATCGACATGAGATACGACCGACGCGGGCTTGCACTGAGGGTGAACTAAACTGTCAAGTGACTGTAAAGTGATTGTATTTATAGGTTAAGACGGGGGCCTTATGCGCCAGGGGCGTTTCTGAGAAAAAGGGGGCCTTTACCTGTCACCAGTGTGAGAGGGGGCTTTGCATTCCACCAGCTGTGAACAGTGTGGGTGGTCTTGTTGTGGGAATTGTAAATCTATCTGATTTTGACGTTATGGCTTCCATCTCTTGCTTAGCTCAACTCTTAAATCTATTACAGATTTTTATTTATTTATCCTGTTTGTACAAATTATATTACATATGATGATGTAAAGACACATGTCAATAATACGTATAATCATTTACAGATGTGTCCTATTATACAACATTAAATCTTATTATAAGTTATATACACAATATGGGGTTGTTGGTTTAAATTACCATAGATGGGCCCCGGGAGTGAAAGGGTTTATCCGGGTTTAGGCGGGTAAAGCCTCTCTAACACAGGTAAGTAATTAAAATTTCTTTTAATTAATTTAAACTGTGAGGGTTAAAAAGGGCTATAACAAGATGATTTGTTTGGATATATAAAAGTGAAATGAAAATGACATTTTTGTTTGATTAAAAAAATGATGATTGATATAAAATGATGACATAAAAATTCACATTCTAAGAGAATATTGGCGGGCGTTGGACAGGGTTAGTAGTTGAAGAATATGCAATTATTATAAGTGCACATGTAAACCAAATATTCAGGTCCAGGTGCAAAGCGAGGATATAGACTTGAGCTGTCTTCCTTGGCAATGTTTCACTTGCGATCCTATATAAGGGTTACAGTGGTTTGTCACAATTTTAGGATTATTGGGTTAAAAGTTGCTGAAGAAAAGTTGTTTATTTATATGATTGGGAAAGGAGTGAAATAGAGCCATGCGATAAGTAGAATTGTAGCGACAGTAGGTGATCTGACTTGACATGAAATCAAAGGTTGATTGTGGTCAGCTAGAGCTGAAAAAAAAATTGAAAGTTGAAAAAAGTGAATGCTTTGTGTATGCGTTGGTGATTTGCTCTGCGGATGAAATGAAATAAACTTTTGAAACGTTTTCAGGCCAGAAGTTGGGATTTTTAAATCTGGGGAACTGTGTTTTCAAAGAGTTTGTTGAATTACGAAATCAAAAAATAAATTGTCAAGCAGTGCTGTCGTTTTTCTACGTTGATGTGACGCAATGACTGAAAGATAGTGATGAAAAATATGAGGAATTGGTTAAAGAATATGATTGTTGAAAACGATTGTTGTAGATGCCCGATAGTGGATGATAAACATTGTCAGATAATAAAGGTATTTAAACAAATAAATATATGGTGAATAGAAATATAGAAATATGATTGCGGGTACAAAAAGTGTAAGTGGACAAAATTAAACATGTAATATATAAAAGATATAATAAATAATAAAATAAAAATAATTTTTGAAACAATTAGATGTTTTGCAATACTAAAATAATATCATGAAAAATAAAAGTAAATTTGATTAAAGTTTTTTTTTTTTAATGTTGGATTAAAGATTTAATTATATAATTGAAAGGTAAAAATAAAAATAATTATTCAAGATTTTATACAAAAATTCAAATATAATTAAAGGTTATTAATGATTGGATAAATTTTAAGTAGTGTAAAATTGAACAAAAATTGTCTCTTTTCAAGAAAAGTTACAACTGTTGTGTGTAGATCATATTCCATTGGTAAACATTGGTGTTTTTGACTCTCTGAAGCGGGAATATGTGAAATGATCCCTTTGTTTGTCCACAAGGCTGGTATGTAGAGAATGATTTCTCTTTCGCGTTATAAAGTCTATATAAGACTTAACCAAATTGTTTTAATTGGTGATATCAATTAACATGTAAAATGTTTAATGTATGATGTGTTGTGATTAAGGCGTTGTGCGAGATTTGTGAGATTCTCGAGGAAATCTAAATGAGTAGTGTGACACATGTGTTCAAAATGGCGTCATGAAGCTATCGGTCAAGATCTGCCTTGAGGGGGAAGAGAGGGCATGTCCAAAGATAGCAGCGACCAAGGGGAGTGACGTCATAATGGGCGTCCACTTCCTTTTTTTCACGGAAATTCTATTTTTGGGGTGGTCACACATGTGGGATGGTTTTCTAGGTTTGAGATTTACTTGAAACTGACTTACTTCTTTGTTGAGGTAGTCAATTTTCTTGCCTATTTGAAAATACCGGGATTTAAATGCAAAAAGGGCTGTGAGCTTGTAGGCGGTATAATTCGGAATAGTTGCGTCTCGAAGATATCTGGAGTCAAATGATTGAATTCACTGAGATATACATTTTGAGGCAATCGCTGTGGGTTTTGGACAAATCGGGGTTGTGGAGGTGTTATGTACAGAACATTCTCTGTGTAATATTTTAATTTATTTACATGTATGGTGTCACTGTCTCTATTGAGAGGTTGATTGGGGCGATCTATTCGAACGACATTGGGTGAGATTATTTCAATTATTTTGTATGGTCCAGTAAAATATGGTGCTAATTTACCTGTGTCGGGATGTCTGTAATTTTTGGCCAAAACAAGATCATTCACTTCGAAATGTGGTGTTCTGTGCTGCTTATCAAATGTTTCTTTATCTTTTTTATGCTTATTTTGAGTACGAGAGTTTGCTATCTCTCGAGCTATATTTATTTCGGGGTATGGGTTAAGATGAGTTCTTAGATCTGGGGGGATAACATTGAACATTAAGTAGGTAGGTGGAAAACTTGTGACAGAATGAGGTGTGTTATTATACGTCTGAGTGACGCGCTTAACTAGTTGAGTCCAGGAAGCTTTCGGATTTTCTAGATAAGCTAGTCTGAGCTTGCCTGTAATGGTCGCATTTAAGCGTTCTATTAAACCGTTTGCTTGTGGGTTATTGCTTGTGGTGAGTAGGGGTTGTATACCATGTGTTATTAGAAATTTACGGAATTTTTCTGAGGTAAAAGCGGGCGCTCTGTCAGATAACAGACGTTTGGGAGATCCTTGCTGTAGTACAGTTTTGAGGGTTTGAATGTACGTTAGGGTACTGTTGGACTTCGATGGGAAGGTCCAAGCATATCGCGTTAAATGATCCACTATTACGTGTAGATATGTCTTGGAGTGTCCATATTTCGAAAATCCAGCTATGGTATCTATAGAGATTAAGTCGAATGGTTGTTGAGGTGGTGGAATTTGTCCGAGGGCACCATAGGGTTTACCTTTGGGCCTTTTAATGATTTGGCAGGTGTGACACGACTTGACAATTTTTTCTATAGATTTAGAGATACCTTTCCAGTAGTACTGGGCAGTAATTATGCGGGTCATCTGAGAGATGCCTGGGTGGTTATATTCTTGGTGAACTTTATTCATTAGAGTATGTTGCAGGGTTTCGGGAATTATTATTTTAATTACACCTGTAGGCGCCATCCCGACCAGAGAGCCACAGATAAACAGATTATAAACGCACAGAATATAGAATCCGAGCTCCCCAGTAGAAGGAATACCCGGAAGACGACGGTACTCTCTGTTATATGTGTTGTTCACTATTATGATTTTGTTTTAATAAAGACTACTAAATTATTTTCATTGAATCCTCTCTTTCTTTTTCCCAGTAAGAAACGCCTACGGAAGCCAACAGAAATTCAGAAGTGGGATAGTCCTGAAGAAAATTGAAGATTCACTGGAATAATTTGGAAACGAGAAGGACGTGGCGCTGTGACCGATCAACGTAAGAGGAGTTGCATGGTATGTACGAAATTTAATTACCTATTCCTAAAAGTATTATTGCAAAATCATCTTGATAAAAAGTATTTTAAAGAAAGTATTTTAAAGTAAAGTGAAGTATTTTAAAGAAAGTATTTTAAAGTAAAGTAAAGTATTTTAAAGAAAGTATTTTAAAGTAAAGTGAAGTATTTTAAAGAAAGTATTTTAAAGTAAAGTGAAGTATTTTAAAGAAAGTATTTTAAAGTAAAGTGAAGTATTTTAAAGAAAGTATTTTAAAGTAAAGTGAAGTATTTTAAAGAAAGTATTTTAAAGTAAAGTGAAGTATTTTAAAGAAAGTATTTTAAAGTAAAGTGAAGTATTTTAAAGTAAAGTGAAGTATTTTAAAGAAAGTATTTTAAAGTAAAGTACAGTATTCTAAAGAAAGTATTTTAAAGTAAAGTAAAGTATTCTAAAGAAAGTATTTTTAAAGTAAATTGAAGAAACAAATAAAAAGTATTATCGCAAAGTATCGCGGTAAAAAGAAAAAAAAGTATTGTCTCAAAATTACCAAAGAAAAGTTTATTTCGTTTAAAGAAATAATTGAAACAGTACGTATCTGGTTTAGTCAGTTTTATTTGTTTATTTTAAAAATTTTTTGCCTTGTTTATTTTTCCTTTTGAAAAAAAAAAAAACATGACTTATTTAGCGAAAGTAAGGAAATGCGATTTGAGCAAGTTGGCGTATGAACTCGGCGAGGTAGTACCGCCAGAGAGCAGGATCGTCGACTTAAAACACCTTATTTTGAATAGCCAATCCTACGAAGAAGAATTCGCAAAACAACTGTTGGAGACTCTGATCAAGGATCGGGAACGAATCGAGGAGCGGGAACGAATCGAGGAACGGGAACGAATCGAGGATCGGAAACGAATCGAGGATCGGGAACGAATCGAACGGGAACGAAAAGAACAAATAGTAATGGAATTCGAGCTTGAGAAGCTGCGCATCCAGACTACACGCGGAAACAACGATACGTCTCGAAGTACCAGCAATGACGCACATTACGAGATACGTAAACTGATGCCCAAGTACGAGTCGAAGGACAATGATTTGAGTTTTTACCTAATTCTTTTCGAAAGACAGGCAAAGCGAATAGGATTGGATGAAGACCAATGGGCGTTCAGCCTCCTAGGATTGCTACCTTACGAAATGACTCAATTAATCGCTCGGGAAACAGAAGAACAAAGCGGCGATTATAGGTTTGTGAAAAGGTTGCTCCTAAAACGGTACAAGTTGAGCCCCGAACAATTCAGACAAAAATTCGAGAAGCACGAGAGATCTCAAAAGGGTTCCTGGAGAGACTTCGCTTTCGAATTGCGAGGATATTTCAACGAATGGATCGAAGGAATGAACGTGGAAAATTTCGACGCCCTAAAGGATTTGTCCGTCACTAACCAGCTAAAGAAAAAAGTTCCAAATGTGCTGCGTAATCATCTCATTGACGATTGGACCAAGTTAAACAACCCAGATGAGTTGGCGGATAAACTGGACGAGTACGAAAATGTTCGCACCGAGATGGGACCTCCGCATTGGAATTCGAAACACACCACACCACCGTCGTTTCAGCAGAAATCTGCGAGATTTCCCAACCGAAGCGAAGTTAAAGAGACTGAACAAGGAACGAATGTTTCGAGTAGAGAGGCTGCAAGGAACGAAATCAGTGAAAAGTATCCTAACACCTCGAGGAGAATGGTCAACCGTGCAATCAGAAACGACAAGGGAGAACCGAAGTGCTTCAACTGCAATCAGTTTGGACACATTGCCAGAGACTGCCCAGCACCCAGGACTACGTTGACATGCCGAGGATGCGGTCAAACGGGACACAAGGAAAGGAATTGCACAAGACCCAAAGAAGGACTAAAAGTAGCCAACCTGGAAGTCGAAGGACTGGAGACTGTCCCGCCAGATGTATATTTGAAGGATGTCAAGATCGACAACAAGGAAACCGTGAAGGCAATGATAGACACCGGGAGCAGCAGTTGTCTAATTAGAGAATCGGTCGCAAGGAGGATCAGCGTCGACATCGAACCAGACTCGA
The DNA here is from genome assembly GCA_030710605.1 of Cordylochernes scorpioides. Classification (NCBI taxonomy): domain Eukaryota; kingdom Metazoa; phylum Arthropoda; class Arachnida; order Pseudoscorpiones; family Chernetidae; genus Cordylochernes; species Cordylochernes scorpioides. Next base: position 40,479,620 of record CP092866.1, on the reverse strand, counting down.
CTAGTCTGTACGGCATCGGTAACCAGACCGCACCAGCTGCCAGGACCGTTGGGAAGACGACAGTTGACCTGGAGATTGATGGCGTAGTCGGAAAAGAAATCGCTGTATTCATTGTTAACGATGATGCCCAACCTTATGACCTACTAATTGGAAGAACATGGACAGATCTGCCCTACGTATCCTTCGCGAGAATCGGTAAGGAACTGCATATTGGCTATTCAACCGAATTTCCGTTTGCTAATCTGCAAGAAGAAATCAAGTCGCGTCGCGTTGAACTGAGAGCAACCGAAACTGTTCAGTTGGAGAGCGACTCCATTAACTTTACAAGTGCAATCACAGACGAGGTAAAGGATGGATATGTATTGTTCACAGGAGTAGATGACGCCTGTGTCGATTCCCTATTGGAAGTGGTCGACGGAAAGACGACCGTACCCATCATCTCAGCTGGCAAGGGCAAGTTGAGAGTAAGGAAGAACCAATGTGTAGGGCGGGTTGAACTACTGAACCTTGATGATATTGTTGTTAACCTGGACGTCGCAGAGGATTCGTTTCAGACTAAAAATGAAGAGAAGAGGGAAGGACAAGACCAAATGAAACGTAAGCGCCCCATACTGCCTGAGGACATCAACGTCAATCATTCTCTGACTTCGAAAGAGAGACAAGAAATCCTAGATGTAGTAAACGAGTATAGAGACTGTTTCGCTCTTGGCATGGAGGAATTAGGGTGCACCGATGTCACCAAGATGGACATTAAGGAGGTTGATGGAAGCAAGCCAGTCTGTCTGAGACCGTATAAGACGACTGCAAGTGAACGCGAAGCAATCAGGGAGATTGTCAGAGAGTGGAAGGACAATGGAATAGTCACGGAAACTAGATCACCCTACGCTAGTCCCGTCCTACTTGTGAGGAAGAAAACTGGAGATCATCGTCTGGTGGTAGATTATAGGAGACTCAACATTCAAACAGTTAAGGACAAGTTCCCATTACCAAGGATAGACGACCTTCTGGAAGGCCTAAGGAATGCGAAATTCTTCACCACTCTGGATCTGGCGCATGGATATTTGCAGATACCACTGACCGATAAGGCAAAATTAAAGACAGCATTCATCACCCCAGATGATACAGGTCAATTCGAAAGGATGATTTTTGGACTCGCCAACGCACCAGCTGAATTCCAAAGACTGATGCACACTGTCCTAGGTCCGCTGCTGAACAAGAAGGCATTCTGCTATCTCGACGACGTGATTATCCCGGCAAAAGATTGGCGGGAGATGATCGAAAGGTTGAGGGAAGTCCTCGAAAGAATAAGATCAGCGAAGTTGACACTGAAACCCTCCAAATGTGAGTTCGGAAGGAGGGAAGTTGAGTTCTTAGGGTATGTCATCAGTACAGGCGGACTTAAGCCAGGCCCAAGAAAGATCAAGGCGATAGAAGAATTTCCAGAACCCAAGAATGTCCACGACATACGACGCTTTCTGGGACTGACGAACTTCTTCAGACGATTTGTAAAGGACTTCGCGGGGAAAGCAGAACCGCTAAGCAGACTTACGAAGAAAGGTTCACAATTTGAATGGAAGGAAGAACAGCGAAGGTCATTTGGAGGACTACGAAAGGATCTGGTCGAATATCCGGTACTAGCTCATTACAACCCTGAACTCAAGACAGAAGTACATTGCGATGCGAGTGCTGAGGGATTAGCAGGAATGGTGCTACAGATGGACGAAGACTGCAAATGGCGCTTGGTCTACTGTGTGAGCAAGAAGACAACAGAGGCCGAGAAGATGTACCACTCAAGCAAATTGGAGCTGATGGCGATAGTGTGGACCTTGGATCGACTACGTCAGTTCCTCGTAGGAATCAAGTTTACAGTGGTTACAGATTGCCAAGCACTGGTCTACATGAACGCGAAGAAGACTACAAATCCTCAGATAGCGCGATGGTACAATCTGATTCAGGAATACGATTTCGAAATTCGACATAAACCAGGGGAGAAGATGGCCCACGTAGACGGAATGAGTAGAGCTCCAGTCGACGACCCTAGAGACACGATGGAGGAAATCGTGGAGAAAAACCTTGAAGTGTGCCTCACAATCACACTGGAAGAACAAATCTTGATGATTCAGCATTCCGACCCTGAATTGAGAGACCTGATCCAGATCTTTCGAAAGGACCCGTGTGATAGGACAGTAGGAGAACAAAATAGAATTAACGACTACAGCTACAAAGGAGGCAGACTTTTCCGCATGGTGAAAAATGGAGAAGAGGAACGAGCCCTGTATGTTATACCCAAAAGTATGAGGAAAAGCTTAGTTGTCAAATTCCATGATCTAATGGGACATTTTGCGACTGATAGGACTGTCAACAAAATTAAGGAATTGTACTGGTTTCCTTCAATGAAGAGGTACGTTCGACGCCATGTGGCTATGTGTCTCGAGTGTCTATTTAACAAAGTTCCCGGTGGAAAACAACAAGGCTTCCTACATCCCATTAAGTCAGGTAAGAGACCGTTTTCCATCGTACACATGGACCACGTAGGCCCCTTCGTGAGAAGTACAAAAGGTAACCAGGAACTTTTAGTGATTGTCGATAATCTGACAAGATTTGTCCGATTAAGCCCTGTAAGGAATACATCGACGCAGAACGTCCTGAAGGTAATGAAAAGTTTTGTGAATGATTTCGGACTACCCGACAAGATCATCAGCGACAGAGGGTCATGTTTTACCTCAAGGCAATTTGAAGAATTCTGTCGAGGAAATGGAATACATCATACTCTGAACTCTACGAAACATCCGCAAGGGAACGGGATGGTCGAAAGAGTGAACCGAACAGTATTGTCCACTATAGCAACCAGTATCGAGGATCCGCGACGGAAGGATTGGGACCTGAAGATCAAGGAGGTAGAGCGAGACCTGAACAATGCGGTGAACAAGACGACGAATAAAACACCGTTCGAAACACTCCACGGCTATTCCCCTCGATTCCACGATGGGATACTTAGAAGATTAGCCGACGAAGACGTGGACCCATGGACCGAGCCGGATAGAATTCAAGAGAGTGTGAGATCCCAAATTGAGAACAAACAAGAAATTATGAAGACATACTACGATAAGAAGAGGTGCCGTACAATCCAATTCGAAGTAGGAGAAATTGTAGTGATGAGGCATGTACCCAAAATGACGGGTGAACCAACCAAGGCACAACCCAAATATCGAGGACCTTTGATAATTACCGAGGTTCTGCCAAGCGACACGTATAGAGTGACTCAGTTAAGCGAAAGAACCAGTGGACGGTTCTACACGACAACGGCCCATATCAGTCAACAAAAGTCTTGGCACAGTGAAGAAGATGACTCAGCTACAGAAGAAAGTCCGGACGAGGAGCCAGAAGTAGAAGATACCCCCCGACGCAACCCACGACGTTCCTGCAACGCAAGGTTCAATCGAGGACGATTGAAATCCAGGAATGGCCGAATGTAGGCGCCATCCCGACCAGAGAGCCACAGATAAACAGATTATAAACGCACAGAATATAGAATCCGAGCTCCCCAGTAGAAGGAATACCCGGAAGACGACGGTACTCTCTGTTATATGTGTTGTTCACTATTATGATTTTGTTTTAATAAAGACTACTAAATTATTTTCATTGAATCCTCTCTTTCTTTTTCCCAGTAAGAAACGCCTACGGAAGCCAACACACCTTTTCGGGTAATGGTATGTAAGCCGTTTGTATCAATGTTGAAGGGGGATGTTATTGGTTGATGCTGTTTGATAATATCAGCACTGACAAATCCTACAAAGGGGTTTCGTGATAGCAAATCTGCCTCGTACTGTTGGCTGCCTTTGAGGTAGTGGATTTCGTAATTATAGGTAGATAGTCTCAGGCTCCATCTAAAGAGTCGTCCTGACGGATTTTTTTTTATAGTTTTAAGCCATTGTAAAGCCTGGTGATCTGTGTATATGGTGAATTTTATACCGGTGAGGTATATTCGGAATTTGTCTACACTTTCGACGATGGCGAGGCACTCGAGTTCGGAAACGGTGTAGTTTCTCTCATGTGCTCTAAGGGCGCGGCTGAAATATTGTACAGGATGTACTTGTCCGTCTGGATGTACCTGTTTGAGTATGCCTGCGATCCCTTGGGTGGATGCGTCGCAATAACGGCGGTAAACCGACTTGATACAAGTGTAGTACTGGTTTACTGATTAAACTCCCTTTGAGAGTGGTGAAAGCTTGTTGACAATCTGGGTCCCAATTCCATTTCACATCTTTTTTAAGTAGTTTATTTAAAGGTGCTCGTAAGCGGGCATAATCTGGTATAAACTTATTATACACGTTCACTGCTCCTAAAAATGATTGTAACGTCTTTTGATTGATAGGTGGTTTGATGGCATTTATGGTATCAAGGTTGCGCCTCTGTGGTGCATAAGTACCTGCGGTAACAGTGTATCCTAAGAAATCTATATTTGTTTTAAAAAACGAACATTTTTTATAATTGAGTTTGATGTTTTCGTGTTGACACACCGTTAGAAATTGTTGTAGGTGTTGTAGATGATCCTCTAAGGTGTCAGAAAAAATAATGAAATCGTCGAAGTAATGGGTAACAAAATTTAGTTTATATTTTTGCATGACCTGGTTTATGGCACGATGGTATATCTGTGGCGAATTTTTAAATCCGTAAGGAAGTCTACAAAATTCGTACTGACTATCTAACGTCACGAAAGCTAGTAGATTACGTGAGTTAGGTTCTACTTCCACTTGCCAATATGCGGATGCTATATCTACAGAAGAGTAGTATTTGGCTTTCGACAATTTGTCAAGAATGGTTTCTATTAAAGGTAAAGGATGTACGTCTGGAACGATGATTTCATTGAGTTTTCTGTAATCAATACAGAAACGTTTCGTTTTGTCACGTTTTGTAACAAGAGTTTTCGGACTGGCATAAGGTGAAACTGACGGGGCAATAATTCCATGTTGGAGCATTTGCTCTATTTGGGTTTGTATTTCTTGTTGGTCGTGTAGTGGCACTCTATATGGGCGTAATGCTATTATTTTATCTGTGGTGGTATTGATTTTTACCGGTGGTATGTTCAATTTGGGCACATTGTATTTATTAGTGGAGAACACATGCGAGAATTCATATAGAATTCGGTGGAGTTCGTGTGGACAATGTTCTAACTGAGGTGCCGCATTAGAAGGTATAGAAATCTCAATATCATGGGTAGGAGATATAGTGGGTGAAACAATAGTGGGGGAACATATAATTGGGGTAGGGTCCGCCACGTGTAAACAGGACTGGTTCGAGGGGAAGGTGGTAAAAATAGCCGTTTCCCTCGGTTGAGTGGGACATAAATCCTGTTTGCACTTGGTGAACTTATAGACATTCGTTGGGAGAGCATCATTATTTTGATAAATTTGGAGATTATTAAAATCTATAATTAATTTAAATATTTTAAGGGTATTAATAGATAAAATACCAAAAGGTAGTGAAGCTTCTATTATAAAAAATTTTAGTTTTTGGGTGAGGTTACCTATTTTAAGTTTTAAAAAAATATATCCAAGGGTATTTACATTGTGGGCTATTGCGTTTATAGTTAAACTGTACTGATGGATAATAATTTTATATGGTAATCTATTTTCTATGGTTCTTAAAATATCTAAGTTAAGTAGGTTTATAGATGCTCCCGTGTCTATTAAAAAGGGCAAATTTACATTTGGTGACAGTTCAGTCCATATTATTAGCTGTTCAACGAAAAAAGGTTTCAGGTTTTCCTACCGTTGAGTTGCTCGCGGGGCTTGTAGAGTCGTCTCGGCTTGCAGCTTGGACTTGGGGAACAGGGCTCCGAGATTGGACCTTGGGCCGGGTACCAGATTTTGGTACAGTGGTTGTGCGTGGTCTGGCGCTGTAGACTTGGCGTGTTCGGTCCTGTGGGAACCGTTGTTCCCACTGGGAGTGCCAGTGCATAGCATTGCAATACTTTCAAGGCGAGGGTGGGGGTGCAACTTGGTACGTTACACGTGATGACCGCTGGTTGTTGTACCGCGGTGGTGGGTTGTGGTAGGTTGGATGTGGGGCCTTGTCTACTTGGCGCTGGTACACTGCACTGGTGGCACACTGGGTTCTTCTTATTCTCGACACTAGGTCGAACCATTCTTTAATGGTGTTTGGCTGCACCGTGGCGATTAATCGCTGGTCTGCGACGGGTAGTCCTTCGGTTAGAGAATCTATTAATATGTCGGCGGGTAGGTTTAATTTCATGCCCATTACCGTTTTGTTTTGGTAGTAGTCTTCTAGGGACATTTGGGGTGTCAATTTGATGGCTAGGAAGCGTGAAAACGACGCTTCTGTCGTTGTTGAAAATAAATCTATCAAGGTTTGGCGGGCTTCATTATAAAATAACCTATCTAACCGTAGGCTTCGGAAAAATTGGAGGGGCTTACCTTGCAAGTAGAAGGGTAACTTGCGTAGGCGATCCGTGTAGGTCAGCTCAGCTCGGTCTGCTTGGGCATCGAAGTTGTCGAAAAAGCTCTGGGCTTCAAAGGTACCATCGTAAGGACTCACATCTATCTCCCTAGGAGATCGGGTGATCAGCAGCTTACTCAGGGCATCGGCGATCTGTGTCAGCGGGTCTGCGGAGGTCCCTTGGGGCGGCGACGTTTCCTCCTCTTCAAATGTCGTCTCTTGTTGGGGAACAGATAGCCCGGTCGCATCGTTGGACTGTTCGGTTTGCTCTTCCATCTTTGCACTTTCTCGCTTCTATCTGAACTGTCTGGCCTTCTTCGTTTTGGTTATCCTGTCGGCTACTGAAATAAGTTGAAGTTCTGGTAAGCCTTGTGTAGAGAATCCTGTAGATTAACTTTGTGATGATGAAGTGTCGACTCTCGCTATACTGTGTTAACCGAGAGGAACAGTCAGGAGGTAGAGTTTTCCAGTACCTCTCTGCACCTTGGAAGACCTTTAAAAGTTCTCACAAAATACAGGCAGTCGTGGTCGAGGCAGAGTGGAAAGCTTGGGAATGTCCACACAAAAAACGAAGACACAATTGCACTAAGAAAGTTCCGTTAACAGATAAAAGTTGAGCTAGGAGCGAAAGCTGGAGATAGAAGAGTTCTTACTAACTACATGTTAGATGCGATCGACATGAGATACGACCGACGCGGGCTTGCACTGAGGGTGAACTAAACTGTCAAGTGACTGTAAAGTGATTGTATTTATAGGTTAAGACGGGGGCCTTATGCGCCAGGGGCGTTTCTGAGAAAAAGGGGGCCTTTACCTGTCACCAGGTGTGAGAGGGGGCTTTGCATTCCACCAGCTGTGAACAGTGTGGGTGGTCTTGTTGTGGGAATTGTAAATCTATCTGATTTTGACGTTATGGCTTCCATCTCTTGCTTAGCTCAACTCTTAAATCTATTACAGATTTTTATTTATTTATCCTGTTTGTACAAATTACATTACATATGATGATGTAAAGACACATGTCAATAATACGTATAATCATTTACAGATGTGTTTCTATTATACAACATTAAATCTTATTATAAGTTATATACACAATATGGGGTTGTTGGTTTAAATTACCATATATATTCAACAGGTTTTCATGTTGTATAATAGAAACACATCTGTAAATAATTATACGCATCATTGACATGTGTCATTACATCATCTATGTATTGTACATTGTATAAACTACGGATAAATAAATAAAACTCTGTAATAGATTAGGAGTTAAACTAAAGCAAGAGATTGAGATAGAAGTCCAATAACAAGGCCTAAAGATAGGAAACTGTCAGGGCGTTGCCAGTGTACAATGACACTTCTTCCGATCCACGCCTTTGTTGCATCCGCTGAAACCCAATACTTCCTCTCGGCAAAGATATATAAGCCTCCAACAGGGCCAGAAATAAATAGTCACTTTACCATCAGCGGGAGCCCTCGTCAGATGTCCCCAAGGTCCACCTCATCGACCATGTAAACCAGTAAGAACTTTTCTCAAATCTCCATCTTTCGCTCCTAGCTCGACTCTATCTGTTCATGGAACTTTCTTAGTACAACTGTGTCCCTTCGTTTATTGTGTGACATTCCCAAATCTTCCACTCTGCCTCGACCACGACTGCCTGTACTCTGTGAGAACTGTTAAAGGTCCTCCAAGGTGCAGAGAGGTACTGTAAAACTTTCCACACCCTGACTGTCCCTCTCGTTTACTACAGGTTTGACCCTCTCGGTTACCACAGTAAAGCGAGAGACCCTCAGGATATCACAGTATAGCGAGAGTCGACAGGATCTCACACCATAGCTTAAGTCGACAGGATCTCACACCATGGCTTAAGTCGAAAGGATCTCATACCATAGCTTAAGTCGACAGGATCTCACACCATAGATTAAATCGACAGGATCTCACACCATAGCTTAAGTCGACAGGATTTCACACCATAGATTAAGTCGACAGGATCTCACACCATAGCTTAAGTCGACAGGATCTCATACCATAGCTTAAGTCGACAGGATCTCACACCATAGCTTAAGTCGACAGGATCTCACACCATAGCTTAAGTCGACAGGATCTCACACCATAGATTAAGTCGACAGGATCTCACACCATAGCTTAAGTCGACAGGATCTCACACCATAGATTAAGTCGACAGGATCTCATACCATAGCTTAAGTCGACAGGATCTCATACCATAGCTTAAGTCGACAGGATCTCACACCATAGATTAAGTCGACAGGATCTCACACCATAGCTTAAGTCGACAGGATCTCATACCATAGCTTAAGTCGACAGAATCTCACACCATAGATTAAGTCGACAGGATCTCACACCATAGCTTAAGTCGACAGGATACCACACCATATATATATATATGAGGCAGCCAATTTTGTTCTTGGTTATCTGGTGTGTCTTCAATAAAGGTCACTGTGTAACAAATATATTTCAGAGTTGTCTGAATCCCGATATACAGGCTAAAAGGTTCAACTTTCTTAAGTTTTGTCCATGAGTGTAAATATTTTAAATCGAATGATGATCATACTCTTGGCTAACCCAGGTGTAGTATTCTGTGTTTAAATAGAGACAATATATCATCATCATAGAGCGCGTGAAGCGAAAAACATTGGATTGAATAAAAAGAAAATTGTAAAATAAAATAAATGTAACCTTTTAAATATATATAATTGTAATAAAATAATTTCATCTGGTGAGTAATGTTTAATTAATAAATTAAAAAATAACTATACAACATAAATTGGCGACGAGAATTTGAAAATATAACTGTAGCCCTAAAAAAAAACAAGTATGGCAGCCAACCTGACGCCACCTTTACCCATGAATATGAATGCTAGCAATTTATTTCCGGAATATAAGCAATGGATGGAATCCTATCCCATTTTTTAAATAGTATCTGGAATTTCAAAAAAATCAGATGAAATTAAGAGAGCAACTCTATTGCATTGTTTAGGGCCAAATGTACAGCGTATATTTTTCAACTTGCCAGATGAAAAGGAAAATTATGAACAAACTAAAATGGCTTTAGATAAATATTTCACACCTCATAAAAATGTGGTCACTGAGAGATTTAAATTTAGACAAAGAGTCCAGAAAGATGATGAATCGATCGACAACTACCTAATTTCTTTAAGAGAGCTTTCTAAATCTTGTGAATTTGGGAATTTAGAAGCTGATATGATAAGAGACCAAATAATTGAAAAATGTAACAACAAAAACTTAAAGAAAAATTGTTGCAACAAGAAAATTTGACACTGTCAAAAACCATTGATATTGCTAGAATGTTAGAAATTTCTAGAAAAGAAATTAGACTTCTTGAACCTCAAAATGATCAAACACTAAATAGAGTTGAAATTAAACCTAAAAAGCACTATAATGCTAATAATTTCAACAAAGGTAGATTCACTAATCAAGGTACCCCATCATTTTCAGGTGCCTCAAAGCCTAAATGTTATCGCTGTGGATTAGATACACATTCAGCACAAGAATGTGGTGCTAAAAAATGGCTTGTTCATATTGCAATAAATTAGGACATCATTTTAGAGCTTGCAGGAACCGCCCAAATCAAAATAATAATAGAAACCACAAAAGTTTCAATCAAACTAAAGTTAAGACCATACAAGAAGAAAATAAGACTGAAGTAGGTGAAAGTTCAGATGAATATACCTACTATACAGGTGCTGAAAATAAAGAAAAAGTGCAAATAGATGGTAGTGAAATAAATATGATAATTGATACAGGGAGTGATAGAACTTTCATAAGCTATAATAAGATGCTTGAATTATATGGCCATAAAATTATGCCAAAATTACATGACACCACCCGAACCTTTTTTGCCTATGGTCAAGATAGACCTCTTCCATGTTATGGTTATTTCAATGCTGTGATTTCTTGGAAAGAAAATTCAATTTCAGAAGAAATTTATGTGATTGATAAAAAAGTTGAATCTTTGTTGGGAGGCAAGGCTAGTTTTGAACTAGGTATAATAAAAAGGGTAAATCATGTAAATGAATCAATGTCTACTAATATAGAAACTCTTGTTCAAGAACATGAACATCTTTTCCATGGACTTGGAGCTATAAAAGGCTATAGTCATAAAGTGACATTGAAAGACAACTATAGGCCCATTGCCCAAAGATGCCGTCGTATACCTTATGCAATGGTAGAAGCAGTAAATCAAGATCTTGATAAGATGCTAGAGAATGGAATCATTGAAGAAGTGCATCAAGGTTCTGAATGGGTTTCTAACATAATAGTTGTTCCAAAAAGGGATAGTGAGGAAATTAGACTATGCATAGACCTTCGGGAAGTGAATAAAGCAATATTGAGAGAAAGACATTCAATTCCTACAATTGATAATATGTTACATGCCCTTAAAGGTGCTAAAGTATCTGCAAAGCTGGATGCAAAAAAAGGGTTTAGGCAGGTTGACTTAGACCCTCAATCAAGACCCCTTACAACTTTCATCACGCACCGTGGTTGTTACAGATTTTGTAAAGTTCCTTTTGGTCTATCAAGTGCTCCAGAGGCATACCAGAAAGGAATGGATTCAATTTTGCTTGATTTGAAAGGTGTAATTTGTTACTTGGACGATGTCGTAGTTTACGCCAAAGATAGACAAGAACTAGAAGAAAGGCTTAGAAAAGTCTTACAAAGATTTGATAAAGTAGGCATTAGGCTCAACAGGAATAAATGCAAATTTGCCATGGAAGAATTGGATATTTTAGGTCACATTGTTAGTAGTGAAGGTATTAAACCTGATAATAGGAAAATAGAAGCAGTCTTAAATTTTCCAATACCAAAAAATATTGAGATGTTAAGGTCATTCTTAGGAACTTGTGGGTTTTTAAGAAAATTCATACCTAATTTTTCTAAATTGGCAGAACCTCTAAATAATTTGACTAGAAAAAATGCTAGGTGGAATTGGGATTTCAAAACAAATAAAGCATTTCAGGATCTTAAAGAGTCACTAACAAAAGAGCCATGCTAGGCATATTACAACTTGAACTCACCAACTGAATTAATCACAGATGCAAGCCCTATTGGTCTTGGAGCAGTATTAATACAAACACAACAAAATGGCATTAAAAGACCCATTGCATATGCCAGCAGATCCTTAACTGATACTGAAAAAAGATATTCACAAATAGAAAAAGAGACATTGGGATGTGTATGGGCAATTGAACATTTTAACACCTATATTTGGGGAAGAAAATTTGTGTTAAAAACAGATCACAAACCTCTAATCTATATGCTGAATCCTAAAAATGGAGCTGTTTTGCCTTCAAGAATTCAAAGATTGAGTTGGAGATTACAACCATATGACTTTGAAATTGAATTCATTCAAGGAAAGCAAAATATTGCAGATATATTTTCAAGACAACCTCTTTCTAACACAAGTGATGAAAAATGGCTGGAAGACTATGTTCATAAAGTCTTATCCATCACTTCTGAAGAGCTTCAAGCACTGTCTTTGAAAGAGATAAAAGTGTGTACAGAGCAAGATCCTTTGTTTCAAAAACTGAAAGATATGGTTCAAAAGGGAGTTTGGCCATATCCTTTGAATGAATAATTAAAATGTTTTTTATAAGTTTAAAGATGAACTCTCAATTTTTGATAATCTTATCTTAAAAGGAAATAGAATTTTGTTACCTTCAAAACTAATAAAGAGAGTCTTGAGAATTGCACATGAAACACATCAAGGAATGACAAGAACCAAACAACTGTTAAGAGAAAAATATTTTTGGATGAACATGGACTTTGACATTGAAAATTTGATAAGAAACTGTCCAATTTGTGTAAGGAATCAACCATTGATAAATGATCAACCATTGCAAATAGTTCCGTTAACATCAAAACCTTGGATGAAACTTGGAATTGACATAGTTGGTCCAATTGGCCATCATTATGTTTCAACAGTGATCGACTACTATTCTTCATATCCTGAAGCAATGATAATAGAAGACATTTCCAGCAAGACAATTATTAAAAAATTGATGGAGATTTTTGCAAGACATGGTTATCCACATGAAGTTGTAACAGATAATGGCTTACAGTTTGTAAGTACATCAATGGAAAATTTTTAAAAGAATGTGGAATCAGGCACATCAAAGCCTCACCCTATTACCCAAAAAGTAATGGGAAGATAGAAAGATTCCATACATTTCTAAAGAAACAATTCAATTCAAGTTCTGAAGAAGGGAAAGATTGGAAAGAAGATTTATCCAGAATTTTAATGTCTTACCGAACTACTCTAAACAGATCTACAGGAAAGACTCCAGCATTCCTATTATTTTCAAGAGAAATCAAAACTAAATTAAGCTCACTTGTTAATGATGCAGAAGAAGATGAATCCAACATCAAAGAATTCAATATGGTCTACAAAGAAAAAATGAAAACATATAATGATATAATTCGGAAAGCTAGGCCTCATAATTTTGAAATTGGAAATTTAGTTTATGTGGCAAATCCAAATAATGGAAAACTTGATTCAAATTTCAGATCAGAACATCATGTCATTCTTGAAAACGCTTCAATAAATTCTTTTAAATTAGTCAACACTAAAAATGGGAAAATAATTCATAGAAATGCTAAACATTTGAAACATGTTCCTACTCAAGAGACCAATCAAGACATTTCTGACTTGATTCCAGAAGAGAGCCAGGAAAATCTTAGTTCAGATTCAACAAGAATTGAACACCTCAACTCTTCTGATGTATAAATGCCAGATGATAATTCCTCAAACCAAGACAAGGACACTTTAAACCGACCAAGTTCAAGTAGAACAGGGTCTACATTTAACCCAGTTGTTTCAGATAGACTTGATGCCGAGGCTCTTCACCAGTTGCCACCAGAGGTTTCTCCACCCTTGCCGACTACCAAGGAACCCGTGATCACCAGGAGTGGAAGAGTCGTCAAGCCATCATCAAGATATAAAGACATGATTCCTTTCATCTAAAGGAAGGAGGGAATGTAGTATTCTGTGTTTAAAAGATATACAATATATCATCATCATAGAGCGCGTGAAGCGAAAAACATTGGATCGAATAAAAAGAAAATTGTAAAATAAAATAAATGTAACCTTTTAAATATATATAATTGTAATAAAATAATTTCATCTGGTGAGTAATGTTTAATTAATAAATTAAATAATAACTATACAACACCAGGTTCCTGGAGCTTACATATTCTATAAATTGTTTGGAAAGAGAGACACACAAAAAATAATTGCATTTTTTTTTCTTTTGAACTTGTTGGTTTTCTAGTCATTGTACCGTTTGGATCGAGAATTAGTCTGGATTCTAAGTTGTGAATGGATATAGGATATTCAAATGCTTCAAAAGTTGTTGTAAATGTTCATTTATTCTTTACATTACATTGTATTACATTTCTTTAAAATTAGAAAGAGAGCTTTGAGTGTTTGTAAAAATACATTTTGTTAGAATGTTTACCGTTATTTGTTCATATACCCTGGGACTATGAAACTAAAGATGTACAGCAGCTAAAATAGTTCTATTAAAAATAGATAAATGGATAAAGAAATTGTTAAATGGAAGAAATATATAAATAACATTTTGTGAATATCATTTAGAAAACGAGCATCTCATTTTGGATACTCTACCACAAATATCTTTTAAAATAGAGAGAAAGAAATGGAATATTACTTTATTTGGATATGCCGACACTATGAAAACAAGAAAATAGATTTCATACCATCGTTTATAAGAAAAATTTCACATCATCGTACATCCCTTTTAGTTCTCATAGTTCCATGGCACATAAAATAACAGCTGTAAGCACTACAAGGTAATAAGACCAAACCCAAATAACACACAGTACAGTAGAACCTCCCTTTAGTGGACACCATACTAGCGGACACTTCTCTACAAAGGACAGTTTTCATTTGCAAAATTACCATTTTTACTATTTAGTTACTCTCCGGTAAGAGGACACCTTTCCCTAAAGGATACTTTGGCTCTGCAATCAGGTGTCCTTTACAGAGAGGTTCTACTGTAGTATTATGTGACGTTTCGGTAACAGCGTTATGATAAATAGTACTATTTAGGAACATGCTGTGATATTTATTTTTTTCTAATTTATTATTTTGTCTGATGATGGTTATAACGTTGTTATCCAAACGTCACACAATAATAATTTATTTGAATTTGGTCTTATTTTACCTTGTAATTATAATCTACAATCCAAATTGTACCTTATATAAAAGTTATAAGCACTTTATAACAAAACGTTTATTATTGATTCCTTCCAGAGTTTAAAGAACAGAGAACAGCAACTTCGGAACATTTGGGTATCCTCGAGTAGTTTTTAAAGATTATGTGGAAGAACGCTTCCAACCCCCCCTTCAACTGCAGCACCAAAAGTTAAGTAAAATTTATTTTGAGTAAAATTAATCATTCCTCAAGTGAAAAGTGCCTTTTCAAAACATTTTTATTATTGAATATTCGGTTTATCATTACTCTTCACAATTCATACCTCATCCATAAGGTTATTTCTCCTCAAAATAAATTTTGATTTTTCGTTGAAAAGAAACACATACGGGATAATTTTCAAATGTCGTTTTACAATCACAAGCCGCATTATATTGTATTGTATTATGAATATTATTGAAAAGATACTTTTCCCTGGAGGAAGGATTAATTTTACTTAATATTGATTCAAGGGATTATTTTATAGAAAATTTCTTTCACTATTTTTTTTCAAATTTAAATAGAATGTGTAAATTCAATTATGTACATTTCCACATCTATTTGCATTCCCATTACCTTCTTGTTTGTTTAATTTCGCATAGATTAATAAAAATATTTTTTTTCTTCAATCTCAATTGTGACTTTGAGTGATTAATTGTGTTGACTTTGCTTAGAATATTTTTAATGAAACTGATTCCAAGAATTATTAATTAAACATTATATTTATTGATTTACAAGAGAGAGATCAAAATATAAAAGGGAAACTAATATTGAACAAAGGAACTTTTTCTCTGTATCGGTTAGCGCCTATTTTCCTGTGAGCTTACACACACTCTGTGGTAACAATTAATTAATATACACTGCGTGACATTGAAAATGGAACACCAAGAAATAGTGGCCAGAAAATTATACAAATTTCAGGGTAGACGCGCCTAACCGAGTTATGCAAATGATGTAAAATGCGCAGCTCTCGTGCGCACATGGAGTAAGATATAAGGGAAGGAACTTGCAGAAAGGACAGTATTCGTGTCGTTATTTCTTCAAGGAAAATCATTGTAGAAATTTTGTTCTTGTGTCAAAAGACACGTGTAATAACAGAGAATGCCAGGTCATCGTAAACGGAGGCAGTTCAAGCAGACAGACGCTTTTACGAGGGGCATGGTGATCGGACTGAAAAGGGCAGGTTGGTCCATACGTCAAATCGCAGCTGATACACACCTTGGTGCGTCCACGGTGCACCGACTGTGGAGAAGATGGTTGGAACAAGGAAATGTGGCAATTTATAGGAATGTCGGTGCAACCAGAGTGACGTCAGCACGTGTGGATCGGCGTATCCTTCGACAAGCAGTGGCGGCCCCACAAGCCACTTGTACCGCCATCCTGCAACATGTGCAAGACACCCTAGATCATTCCATCTCGACCAGAACCATTTCCCGTCGATTGGTTGCTAATGGCTTGCACTCATGCCGTCCGCTAAGAAGACTGCCATTGACCCCACCGAATAGGCGCCAACGTTTGGAATGGTGCCGGGCTAGATCGACGTGGATGACGGAATGGCACAGGGTCGTGTTCTCAGATGAGTCGCGTTTCTGCTTGTCCAGTGATAGTCGCCGTGTACGCGTGTGGCGTCGACGTGGAGAAAGGTCCAAACCGGCAGCAATTGTGGAACGCCCCACCGTGCGACAACGTGGAATCATGGTTTGGGGCGCAATCGCGTATGATTCCAGGTCACCTTTACTTCGTATTCAGGGCACTATGACGGCCCAACGATACGTTGATGATGTGCTGCGACCGGTGACACTCCCCTACCTTCAGGGGGTACCCAATGCCCTTTATCAGCAGGATAACGCCCGACCGCACACTGCTCGCATTAGCCAACAAGCTCTGCAAGATGTACAGATGCTTCCCTGGCCACCGTACTCTCCTGATCTCTCACCAATCGAGCACGTCTGGGACATCATTGGACGCCGTTTGCATGCCTTGCCACAGCCGCGTTCAGAAGACGAACTGTGGCAAATGGTTGAGAGGGAATGGAGAGCCATCCCTCAGGACACCATCCGTACTCTGATTGACTCTCTACCTAGACGTGTTGCTGCGTGAATCGCCGTCCGCGGTGGTCCTACTTGCTACTAAGCCGACGCCGTTCTCGCTCTGTATTATGACTATCATTTTGAAATAAAGATCACTTATTGTTCGTCCCTGTCTCTCTCTGTCTGCCGAGTTTCATCACTTTCTGGCCACTATTTCTTGGTGTTCCATTTTCAATGTCACGCAGTGTATTTTTAATAACATATATAATATAAAAAATGATATTTTCTGCGTGATTTCGATTATATTGAGGATTATGCTATGGTAATGTAGTCGTGGTTAAAATATTGAAAATATAATCATACAAATATCTTTGATCAATAATTGCTTTAATTGAACTAAAGGAATATATAAAAAACAAATTGATAAAAGTACTGCCTGTCTTAAGGCGAAAGAATAAAAAAAAATGAAACACTTATTTACATAATGTATAAAAGGTTTGAGCCGGCCATCGGGAAACAACAACAATGAGTTTTTATAGGGGAAGCGTGACCTCTGGCGGTCGATATATACAACAAATTGGCGTAGAGTCAATGATTCAATTATAACCCTAGTGCGTGTAGAATGTACAAGTTATGTTTTTTTATAGCAGGGTATATTGTGAACACCTTGAGAACAACAAGAGTCATCATGAATTTTTCCGACAGAAAATACTGAATTCTCGCCTTTACACTTCCAGTGTTTATGGAACTAGAACAGCAACTTTGGAACATTGTGGTATCCTCGAGATTTTAGCCATATAAATATTCCTATATTATTTCCCAACAGAGAACCAAGCTGAATTTCCGATCCATACTCTAACAAAATTCAAACTAGCAACTAATGAAATTCGTGATAAGAATTTCGCAACCCAAGAACTATTGGAAATACTCTGAAAAACCTCCAACAGAAACAATTTAATATTGTAACAAAGTATTTATTGTGAAAAAATAGTACAAATGTGATATTGTACTGGGATAAGGTGCATAAATTAAGAAAAAGGCATCTCCTTTTCGTGCAACTGAAAGTTGCTGATGGCTTGCGCCATCTATCGGAATAAATATCAACTATTCTCGTTGATTTCTAATTATTCCAGAATTGACCAAATACCCATTCTTGATTGATCAAGATTAAGAGAAATATTCGTTCTTTAATGTGCTTTCCTATCCTAAATTTATTATTTATATATTATTATATAATATTTATTATTTTATTAGCAGAGTATCATTTTTTTATGTTTATATTTTTTTCTACTCTGTACACTTCCCTTTTTGTTTATCTTTTGTTTATGACTCATAGTTTGTTCTTGCCTGAAATAAATTGCTGTCTCATCCTGAAGTTGGTCTTCCCTAATTTTCCACGTGGCGATATACAGCAACAACACGTCATCTATTTATAGGAAATGAAGCAATAAATCATGAATGTTTCTTTTACACAAAAAAACAAACTTCTACTGTCCTTACTGATATGAAAAAATATAGAGATTTTTTTTATTAGAGCAATCAATAAATAAATCTTTAATTAAAAAGACATATATTGGATCAAAAATATAATTTAATTTACCAATATTTTAGTTGGCTGAACGCCAACCTTTTTCAAGGTATTATAACATATTAATGTGTGTATAAACAACAAACTCAGCGCCACATAACGTCAATAGAATTAAATTTAAAAAATATTTTTTGCCTATATTCAATGAAGAGAAAAAAATATATATTTTTTTTTTATTATAAAAGGTTGGCGTTCAGCTAACTGAAATATTGGTAAAATAAATTATATTTTGATCCAATATATGCCTTTTTAATTGTAGAAGAAATATTGGTTCTTTAATGTGCTTTCATTTCCTAAATATTCCATATATTCAGTATAAGGTCTAGAATGGCATTCCATTTATGTTGGTGAAATTTTCTGGAAAATATAAACAAGAATAAAGTACCATAAATACAATATCAAACCAAAGATTCCACGTCACTCATATACAACTTGTATAACCATGCTGCAAACACCAGCGGCCAAAATTCAAACTGGATAACACTACGTATGGAGGGGAGAAGTCCGACCACATCAGTCCTCCCTGGACCCTTGGAATATTTAACCAAATTCTGTTTCCAAGGTGACTGACATGGCAACATATATTATTTTTATTAATAATTGAATAATTATCTAATATCTAACATATTTTCAATCTAAAATAATCCTTAAAACTTTCTTTAATCTGTATATTTGTTTTTCTCTAATACACACAATACAATTTGATTTCATTTAATTAAATTTGCATACCAATCCTTTGTACAATTTTCAAATTGTGTTGATATTTTTTTTCTCTTTCATCTAACTCAACTTGCATACTAATTCTTGTACATATTTCAAATATCTTTCTCATTTTCTGTCAAAATTTTATTTATCTTTAAAGTCCAAGTGTCCCTAAGGGATATGGCGCTCTAAGTCGAAATAAAATAAAATACCTCCTACTAAATCAGAAAAAAAAGATTGACCCTTGATTCCCACATATCTAAGAACAGTATCACGATAGAATTCCAAAACAATTCCATCATATCCTACATCTTGTTTAATAATATAGAAACACGAAAATATTCCGTTTCATTCTTAACTTACTTAATTCTATTACGATGCACTAGCGCGCCATCTGTTATCAAATTACGAAACTATTTTAGACGCGTAATATTATTTTTAAAATAAAACAATTTCTACTGCCCTTACTGTAATGGAAAATTTAAAGGGAGGGCCTGGCTCATCAGTGGTGAACCCTCCCAGTTACGCTATTACGCGTCTGAAATAGTTTCGTAATTTGATTACTTAATTCTGCTTGTAGAAAAGCGAGAGAGCTCGAAACCTGAGGATCAACAAACAAACTTAACGCAAAATTTCAAAAAATAATCTTCTAAATGTGAAAATGAAAGTTGCTAATAGCTTACGCCATCTGTCGGAATAAATATCAACTAATCACAGATATTTTAATTATTTTTTCTGGCATAATTAAAAATCAACACTTAATTTATATTTATTCAGACAAATGGCGCAAGCCATTAGCAATTTTCAGTTGCACGATCAGGAGATGCTTTTTTCTTAATATATATATACCTTTGACTCTCGGTAATTTGAAATTTTATCCCAATCCCTTGAAAAACACTCGATAAGTTGAATAATATCAATATTAATTGGTCCCCTCGGTAATTTGAAGTTGAAGGAATAGTAATTTTCCATAAATGTGAACATTTGTGAAAAACTACAAATGTATAAAATAATAAATCATGAATTCTGAGATCAAACTCTTGTTTACTTAATTTTTTTTCCCTCCTTCCTTTTTGGTTGTTTAAACTCTTGTTATTTTGAACTCTTGATATATTTAAAATTTTCTCTTGTCCCCTGAGTTTCAAATTATCGAGAGTCAACTGTATATATATATAACAAAATCTCTAGTAAAACAATTAAGTCAAAACTTTATTATACTTTCAACTTTATCTGCCTTTCCAGATCTGCTCTTTGAGAAAATGAGCAATGCTATAGTAATGCGTAGTATTTTTTATATATTCGACACGTATGATTCTTTTTGAATTAAAATAATTTTCTACTGCCCTTACTACAATGATAAAATAATGGCAGGGTTCACTACTGATGAGACAAACTTACTGCAATGATAAAATAATGGGAGGGTTTACCACTGAAGAGCCAGGACCTCCCATTATTTGATCATTGCAGTAAGTGTTAGGTAATTAAAGTAAGTAAGAAGGATGAATCCGTAACTAATTTAACTTTACATATTATTTATTATTGATAGAAATTATACAAAACGAATCTTGGTATATGTTTATACGTGAAAACAATGGAAATATCTTTATTTACGGGGTTCTGGTTCAAAATCACATTAATAGGTACCGCTCACAGCAAGAGCAACCTAGTTCATGATAATTGAAACAGTGAATAATATATGAAGGTTATTCACATATTAAACAAAATGTTAACGCGGGATTCAATCCCGGTTCATGACTGTCGGGAATCGAGGGGGTTACCCACTCGTCCATCGACTTTTATTATTTACGGGGCTGCTAACCAAAATGAATGATTTTTGAGCCCCGTAGTGAAAACAACAAAAACGATAATCATTATATACATACAAGTTCCTTTTCAAACACGAGCTCATCTATAGCCATTGTTACTCTGTGTAATAATCCAACAGTAAGGTCAGTAGAAATTTGTTTTAATTCAAATCATACGCATCGAAAATAGTTTATATTTCTTACAACAGGTGGCATGATAATGCATCATATTTTATATAGATTAAAAAACTAGAGTCAAAATAATAGTTTAATAATCAGAATCTTAACGTATATTTAAAGAAGATATCAAAATATTGCCACGTGGAAAATTAGGGAAGACAAAAACTTCAGGAGAAGACAACAATTTATTTCAGGGAAGGACAAACTATGAATTGTAAACAAAAGATAAGCCACGAGGGAAATTTACAGAGTCGCAAGATATAAACATAAAAATGACCACTCTGTTAATAAAAAATAATAAATACTATGTTACATAAATAAAATTAATAAATACTATGTTACAATATGAAAGACGTTGATATCAAATACTCTTTATAAATTTTTGTACATCTCACTCATGTTTTATTTTCTAGTTTTACTGGTTCTAAAGCCGTTTGTTGATTAATATTAAAATAATAATATTGTCACTGAATAATTATTTAAAATATTCTGTGGTATATCATCATAAATATTTGTATAGTCATCACCCCTTACCATGCTTGTATATTATTACTTGTAAATAAAATTTTAGAAATAGTTTGCATTCTAATCAATAAATTATTTTTACTTAAACTTTTGTTATACTCGTTATCACTACCGTGGCAACTGGTGGTATAACTTAGAAAATTAGGAAATACAAACTTCAGAATTACACGGATATTTATTTAATGTAAAACTCAAATTAAAACTAATAAAATAGCAGAGAGGAAATGAGAACATTTTACAGTGTATCAAAATAAAAAATATCGAAATTAAAAACCTTTTCATAGAACAATAAATAATCTTGATTATGAAAAAGGGCATCTCCTTATCGTGCAACTGAAAGTTGCTGATGGCTTGCGCCATCTATCGGAATAAATATCAACTATTCTCGTCTGAAACGCGTCCGTGGTTAGCTTTTCTTGAATAATCAAGAATGGGTATTTGGCCAATTCTATAATAATTAAAAATCAACGAGAAGATGCCTTTTTTCATAATTATGCACCTTATCCCAGTACAATATCACATTTGTACTATTTTTTCACAATAAATAATCTGCCACAATATTTTAAGGGGTAGGAGGGAGAGGGGGTGTATTCAGTGGAAAAGTTTCATCTTGATTTAAATATACTTGAAAATGTATGCACATGCACGACGGGCAAATGTTTTCTGAAATTAAGTCTGATTTTTAACTACGAAAAAAAAGTTGTTCTTAATGCACAAGCACAAACTTTGCATTAAGCTTACAACTAGTTCATCTCTTCAACATCCAGTATTTTCAATAGGCTATCTCGCACGTTCTCTAGTATATATGTAAACATGTGAAAAAAAATAAGGTGTTGATATTAAGAATAAAAAAGACATATCCTGACCAAGCTCACATGAGCATTTCTAGATGGCAGAGCGCCATCTAGTAGAACAAATATAAACTAAACGTTTATTTAACTTGTTTCGTGATATTTGACCATCTCAATTTCTTGATAAATCAAGAAAAGTCAACCACGAAAGCGTTTCAGGCTGTTAGTCCCAGTCAGCGTGGTGCAGACTGTATCTCTACGACCAAAATTTGGTCCTAGAGGCTTCATGAGAAATCAAGAAATAGGTATTTAAGGCCAAATTTGCGTAAATACACTTTACATGTGAAAAAAAATAATAATAAAATTTCAATGTGTAAACATATTTTTAGGTAATAAAAAAGGCATATTTTAGATTGAATAAAAAAATATGTATTTCCCCCTAGTATTTTTATTCAATCCAATATATGCGCCTTTTTATTACCTAAAGATTTAAATATATATTGTTATATTTCAAAAATGTATATAAATATATATTAATTTATTTGAATTATTTAAAAAATATTATGTAAATTATTACTAAAATTACCTTAAAGGAATTGAAGGAAATGAAAATGTGAACCAGGCTGCCAAAATGGCTGCTTAATCTATCATTGATCTGTATCTTACAGAGCTCTCAAAGAAATTGGCGAAAAACTTGGCAAGCAATTTGTCCCCCCCCCCCCCCCGCCATCTTAAAAAGAATCTCAGTAAAATAACACCTAGAAATACATTTAACACAACCCCCTTATCAGGGCATGGATATGTCTAAGCCAACATGGCCAGAATAAATAAAAACAAGTCCCTGATCCAACCTGTCCACACTGCCAAGAGAAGGAATAAACCGTGGAGCATGTCCACTACATTTACCAAACATTTCAGCTACGGCAATTCCATACGGCTACACTCCTTGGACTTCCCTCTTTAAACAACGCTGTTCTGTTAAATCTACCAAGAAACAAACCGGCCTGGAAACACTTTGTGAACTGGTTTACTAAGGAAAGCAAGACAAACTCATAAACCGCAAGGGGAACCCGGGAGGTATGTGTTTTATGGATACGCTCCAGAAGAGCCTGAGTAACCTATATGTTAATACTGAAATTGAAATAAATACTTATATGGTGAAAATAAAATTCACCAAGACCTATCTTTCCCCAGCTCCAAACGCTCTTGAACCAGTGACCCGTTTTCTAAACTCTAGCTGAACCAAATTAAAATCATTCACGAAAATACCATTAGAAAATAGCAGAAAAAATGACCAAAGAACAACTCTGGCCAATGCTGAACCTCATCGAATGAATACTGAAGTGAGAAAAACATATCATATTCGACGTCTACACCTGAATTAAATACGCCAAATAATTTCAATTCCTCAAACCATACTCAAACGTAGCTTCAAAGTCAAGCATTCCAAAACCAGAACGAGAGAGAGACGTCCAAAAACTTTACAACAAATACCCTACTTGGGGTCCCCCAAGAGGCAATATTGAGCCCCATCTTCGTTAATATTAAGGCCAATTTTATAATTTTCCAAACCCTATACTCCTCCCAAGAACTGTAAAATAACATGCTTTGCGAGCGACCTCACTTCACTTTTCCGAGAGAAGACCTCCTTCACGGGAGATGAAGAAATTCTTTAACCAGATATCTCTATGGCGCGAAAATCATATGGTGATTCTTAACCCAGCGTAGACCCAAGCCTTCCTCTTCCATTGAAACGTCAATCGTCTCAGATACCAAGACAAACTTTTCTCTCAATATCAAACCCTCCTCAACAATCAAACAATAAACATTTTGGGAGTCACATTTGACACCAAGAGGAATCTGTTAGCCACCTGGATTAATATCCTCAAGAGGAGCAGGTTGGTGTTCCCTCGGCTAACCAGTACGATCCAAGGGCAGTTCGGACTCATTTTCACTGCAGGCCGGAAAATCCACGCCATGGTGATTCTCCCAGCCATCCTCTTCGGCTCGGGTGTTTGGGGCAAACGGGCTTTTGATACCAATGGCATTGTAATTTGTATAGCCTTCGCTATAAATATACCAATACTTCTATTAGAGGAGATCCTTGCACTCCCATTATGTCAGCAATGTCCCTCACAGACTTTCCCCCAACCTGATATCTCACTTTGTCTTCTTGGAACCTTAAGATAAAGCTCTTTTGAAACACATCCAAGGCATTCCTCAATTGGAGGTTTCTAATTCTCCAAATCTCCCGAAAACAGACAACCATTATATAAACAGACAGCCCTCTGTTATTCAATGGCGTTGGCACAGAAGTAACCTCTCACATCCCTATGCACCACTATGCAGTAAGCTCCGCGGTAACTACTTCCTACAAGGCGGAATTAATCGCCATCCTTTACGCCACCAGGACAATATGTATCACGCCAAGGTAAGACATCGTAATTGGATTTAATTGCCTGGCCGCTCTATACGCCATCTGTCGTCCTGATGCTCCAAGGACCCCACTTATTGCGGAGATAGTTAGGAACCTTAACTCTCTCTCTCTCGAGGGTATCCAGCTCAGCTGGATCCAAAGCCACTGTGACATCAAGGTAAATGAACAAGTAGTTAAATCTCAAAATGGCAGCCCACTCCAACTTACCCTTATACTTTGCCTCTCCTGGAAGTAGGCATGGCCCATTATAAAGAGTTTGCCATGCAACTATGGATCAGCCTATATACCACAGATCACTTTACAAGATACATAAAAAAGAGTGGCAGTATATTCCAGACTTCTAATTATCGTGCTTTCAAAACTCAAATATCATAAACACATCCACAATATTGGTGAGACAGCTTTTTACAATCAGATATTAAAAATCTCCAAAAACGACCCCTCTTCTCATACTGTTAAGAAGAAATCCAAACTGTAGATGACCTCATTTTCAGATACCCCTATTATCCTCTTCAGGGATTCCAGACTGCAACTCTCTTCGGCATCAACACACTTAATGTAAATACATTAAAGAACCCCTCTAAAAATCAGTCTGGCGATATCTGATCACTTGATGTCTATTGCAACAACTGGATAATAAGTCTGAAGGTTAACTCGGATATAGTTGGTGACTTCTGTACTTGGCTTCAGGATTCCGAGTTACGCACAGTTGATCTATTTTATTCAACTCCGAAAGCAAAATAAAGATTGGACAGCGCCAAGAACAACAGTAGGAATGGCCTCCAACCTTCAATCAAAAACGGACTTTATATCGACTAAAATCCTCTGCGTGATCTGACTGTGTGGTTGGAGAAAATCCCCTGGTCCTGACAGGCTTAGAGCTAGTTTTGTTCTCCTTGGTAGGCTAGTAGTGCTTTACTATTCACTAAATGTGTGCGCCTTGAATATTTTCCACCCCGCTCCCGTGTAACTCCGGACTATTGGTTCTCATCTCCAAACAAGACTCCTTTCAAGGAAGAAGACTGAGACTTTTATACAAAACAAACCCAACAAAAATCCTTGGCTACTTGTTTTAACACAAATTATAAAACGAAAAAAAAAAATAAAAAATAGCATAAGCTCTGTATCTATTTATGAGTCTCGAGGACTACATATCAAATAAACTTTTCCAGAACCATAAAAGCTAAAAAACTACCTTCAGGATTCTTTCAGCTTATACCTCCAATAAACTATTCATTTGAAAGAATTGGCATAGATTTATTGGGCTCTCTTCCTTCCATAAAAACTAAGAAAAAATGATCTTGGCAGACTATCATACAAGATATACAGAAACGAAAACAGTATCCGATGTCATTATCATAGAAGTTGATAAATTCCTAATAAAAAGTGTTTTCCTTCTGCATGAAGCTCCTAATTATCCAATCAGTGATAAGGGTTTACAGTTTAAAAATAACCTATTGAACGGTGACCGCGGTATTATATCGGAGTTTGAGCTGTATTGCCACATCCCCTACAACCTGTACACCTTACCTTAAACTCAACGACAAATGGCTCTTATTATCATATGCAGTATTTGGTTCCCAAGAACACACATCTCGTTGCAGAAATAATCTGTAGCTACATCATACACCCAAAGCACATAGAGCTATAATCTGTTTGGTCAAAAGCTACTCAGGGATAGCAGGAAACGAGCTAGCAGATCAAGCAGCCAAATCTTCACCACATCCTAACCTACCTTTGTCTCTCATAATCATCTCAAAAAGGTTGGTCAAAATAAAATAAAAACCTTCACAAAATTTATAGACTAACCTATTATGAACTAAAAATTATTCACGAAGAATATCAGGAGATTTGCCCTAAGGCCAAGACTTTTTCATTTTGTGATACCAAGAATAAAAAAGGGATGCACTTCAACAGCCATCAGGATGTAACCAAACTGTCATCTGGAGACACCTGCCCAACTTTTCAATACCAAAGATATTATAGGTGGCCACCCTCATAGAAATCACCATTCTAAACCTGTTATATTAGAATACTTAAATCTACTTTCTACCACCTTCCATTGCCACTATATATAAAACAACAACAATAAAAACTAGGCCTGTATGACAACCTAGCTAATTGGCAACATGTGAACACTCCATGAATCTTTTAAAAAGTTCATAAATTAAATTGATGAACTTTTAAGTGAACTTTTTTATTACAACAATAGTGCAAGCATTTCATAGGTGCTCCCGACCTGATATTCATGGCCAAAGGAGAAAATATTCGCCTTCTATTTTTCCTATTTTTGATTGCTTCTCCTCTATTCTCAATTCATTTTTTTCCCAGTAGAATAACGCAATATATAATACAAGCTTTCAAAACTGCTTTAGTTAATGCTTAATAATCTACAACAAATATATATTTACTGGTAACACACAATTGATTTATAAAAAATAAAAATTTATTTGCTTCCAAGTAAATATATATATAAAATTTATTTGATTATATTAATTACCTGACCCTATACATATATTATAAAACATTGGTTCAGAGAATTATCATAAATATTACTGATTTTTGCCAAAATATTTTATATTTACCAAATATTTATGATTCTGGTCAATATTTACAGTTGAAATGTATGCAATTTTTTAATATTTCAAGAAAAGGTGTATATAGGTTTTTAACTTTTAATTAGACACTTTTAATTTATATTGAAATGTCTAAATTGAAATGAAAAATGCCTAAATTAAAATTGAAAATGTCTAAATAAAAATGAAAGTGTCTAAATTAAAATGAAAAATGTCTAAATATAAATTAAAATTGTCTAATTAAAGGTTAAAAACCTATATATGAATATATATTATGGGTAATTGGCGTTCTGCGCTCCAGGAACCTAGGGGGGGGGGGGGTTATAAACATTATAATAAATATTATAATGAATATTCTAACATACATTATTAGCGCGTACATTTTCGAGAATTTTAAAATTGAAAATTTTTACAACAGCATGAAATTAGATTTTTTTTCAATACCCTCTCCCCCTATATTGGTAGGTATTTATTTCTAGTTGTTTTATCAATCCAAAATGAACGTGAAACTGTTTTAATCCTTAATTTTTTTTTTTCAAGAAAAATATGTTTTAAAATTTTAAATGTCAAGACAGAAATATATTTTTCTGGGAACGCAAACTTAGGAAAAATATATAGTTATAGAAAAAAATAAAACTAAAAAAAAAAAAGGGGGGGGGGGGTATATTTTTAGGCGCCTTAAGATTTAAAATTTTATTTGTTATGTTTTATTTCCCCTCATTGTCAATCTCAATCTAAAGTTTATGTTCAAATTATTTTATATTAGAAAAATAAAACAAAAAATAGAAGAGTTATAATAAATTGTTAGTACTTTTGAATTATATGTATAAATATTTAAAAATTAAATATATATTTTTAAAAATGGTTAGAAAATAGAAAAGCATATGGAAATTATGTCGATCATAAAAATTTGGCTATATCATCAGTTGAATAGTGAAATTAGCTATATTTAAAACCTAATGCACTTTTAAAATCTATCAGAGAAAAAATATATATGTTCGTTGAATATATAAGCACACTCATTTATTCGTTTTTCTTTGTAAGTGAACTATAATAAGCCCTAAAAATAATTAATAAACTTTCTCTGTATTTGTTTGTTTGTTTATTTATTCTTTCTTTTACAATTGTTGGCCAATAAAATAGTGTGATCAAATTGGCAACCCTGCTGATTAGAGCAAGATGAACTTAGTGTATCCGACGTTATTCTATCTCTTCTTTTTGCTTACGATAATATCTTTTAAATAATTTTTTGGAGTTCAATATACCGAGGTAATTGATATTAGAGTGAATATTTTGTTTATTTAGGTTAAAATAGCAAAAATTTATGTCTCAAAACTTAATTTAACATTTTAGGGCGTATGTTTGGTTCTGCACATACGATCTGCGCATCTGACCACAAATCTTTGTATAGCCTCGAAACGGCGTAAACACATACCCGCTTCAAATTTGTAAACAAACACACGTGCTGTCATCGAGTTTGAAGATTAAGTTGTTTTATTGTTAATTTTTAATTTTTAGCTTGATTATGACATCAAGCGCTACAATTTTAAATAATTCTCAGTTAACTAATAAAATGTTTACAGACGACGAAAGTGTTTTGAACATTGTTGAAAATGCAACCGAGAAAAAAATGGAAGAAAATAATTGCCCTCATAAAATAAATGTAATTAATGATAATGAAAAAATATTAAATAAAGATTCATCGCAAAACAATGATCCAAAGAGTAACGATTATTTATGTAATAAAAAGTGTTATATGAAATCAGAGCATAATAATCAAAGTAGACCCCATAAAAGGCGTTATACATTTGGTGGATCAGGAGAATATAAGCCTAACTATAAAAGACGTAAAAGATTCTGTCAAATTGCATTACCAACAAAGTTTTTACTGGGTGGTAACATTCATGATCCATTGAATCTATCTAGCCTTGAGAATGAAGAAGTAAACAAGAAGGTAAATGAAGTGACACCTTATTCTTCACCTATTCCAACACCTAAACACAGAACACAAGTTGAAGTTCTTATTCCCACAAATTTAAATGACCCATTAAACCTTAATTCTGGAGAAGAAATTGAATTCAATTCACATTCTCCAAAGAAAAAGAAGAAAAATAAGTCCAGTAAGAAAGACAAATTGGATGATTCAACAGAAAAAGGTGATCATATATCATTGGGAGAAGTCAGTGTGAAGTTAGCAGAGAAAGTATTTGATAAGATTGTCTCTCCTGTTGTACCTCAAGGTTCACCAACCAAGCAATTCCGACGGTTCAACAAAAGTCTTTCATGTGAACCACCCGAAGATAAATTTGGCAGTTCAAAGAGAGCAAGAAGACCATCTAAACCATCGTCAACCAGCATCAAACCAAGATTTAATCCAAAATGGGAGAGGTATCAGTATGGAACACATCCAAAACATTTGAAAGATATCACTTTAGATCCTCGGATCAAACTTCTTAAACCGGAATGGTTTCAGAACAAGAGGGTTTTGGATATCGGATGTAACACAGGATTCATTAGTTTGCACATTGCCCAACATTTCAGGCCCACACACATCCTTGGCATTGACATTGATGCTGGTATCATCCAGCAAGCATCTAAGAATATTCCGCGCTATGTGTCGGAAAATCTGAACCAGGTGGAGAACTTCCCAGCTACCTTTAGGAAGATCTTTGGCCCTTCTATCTGCTCACTGCTGGACCATTCCAAGAAGTCATCTGGGTTCCCCAACAATGTCCGTTTCCTACAGGTAAGTTGGCAAAACTGTAAGTTTACTACTGTAGTTTGGGATTCTGTTCTCTATAAAAACAAGAACATTAAGCCTCCAGGGAAAAGTTTCTTTTCAAAATATTTTATTTATTTATGATAAGACACAATTAGGATTATAGATTATAAACACAAGGTAATAAGACCAAATCCAAATAAATAAATAGTGTGTGACGTTTGGTATTAGCGTTGTTAACATCACACACTATTTATTTATTTGGATTTGGTCTTATTACCTTGTGTTTTTTTTATTTAAAAATCTC
Organism: Cordylochernes scorpioides; assembly: GCA_030710605.1. Lineage (NCBI taxonomy): Eukaryota > Metazoa > Arthropoda > Arachnida > Pseudoscorpiones > Chernetidae > Cordylochernes > Cordylochernes scorpioides. Next base: position 40,449,251 of record CP092866.1, on the reverse strand, counting down.
TAAAGCTTTCGAGCAAGAAAGCCCTTATAAGGGAGAAAATATTTGACATCATCAATACGCCAATAAAATAAGATTTAAAATTAAATAAAATGCTTTGGTTGTTTATATTTGTTTCAATGCAGAATCAACGCGGGGTCCTATTGATTCTGCATTGAAACAAATGTAAACAACCAAAACACTTTAATTAATTTTAAATCTTATTTTATTGGTGTTTTAATA
>CP092866.1:40356550-40448932 GCA_030710605.1 Cordylochernes scorpioides | reverse complement strand
ATGTAAAATATTTTATCCCGTAGAAGGGCTTTCTTACCTGAAAGCTTGAGAGATTTTAAAAAAAAACTTTTCCCTGGAGGCTTTATGTTCTTATTTTTATATTGATTCAAGGGATTATTTCATTGAATTCTGTTCTATGTATTATAATATGCCACCTACACAACCCCCATAAAAGCTGCTATGACAAGGTATAGAGCTGGGGCAGATGGAACTCCCTGGTCAAAACTGACAGTTATTCTAGGAGTAGGAAAACTCTGTATCAAACCAAGAACAGAGTTTGATCGCCAATTCCTTAAAAAATTGACAACTTTGACCGTCCATTTCTTTATTACAATAAAATCGGGTCAACTTTCAAGCCAAAAAGGCTTTCTTTACAGCTCTAATACTATCAAATTACCCTCATGGACAAAACTTAAGGAAGTAAAAAGTCTTTAACGTTGCTGGTTGTCAAGTTTTTTTTTTTTAAGAGACAGAGGTAATTTTGTTCACATTTGGTTATCTCGTGTGCCTTTATTAAAAGACTGTATCAAATATCTTTCAGAGTTATTGCCTGAATCCTAGTTTAAATGCTAAAAGGTACAACTTTCCTAAAGTTTTGTCTATGAATGAATTTGATAAATTATTTTTATGTGCTATGTGATTTTATAGGCTGTGAAGAAAAGTCTTTTGGTTTGAAAGATCACACAATTTTATCCTGAAAAGGAAACAGATTGTTTAAGTCTCATTATTTTTAAATAGCATCAATGATTTATGTTCATTTTAGAGACAAACATGTCCCATGATGTGACTTGGGGTCAGTATCAGACAGTATAAAAGCTTTAAGTTTCATTGTTTTAAATAGCATTGATGATTTATGTTCATTTTTTAGACAAACTTTGATTAACAAGCCTTAGAGATTTTTTACAGAAGAGTATCAAGTCACAGCATGGTACTTGGTGGGTGAAGTGACATTTCAGGATGGCACATGCCATCATATGGCACTGTACAATGATGAAGGACAAGACATGGCACCATTTAACACTAACTTGCCATAATATCCTTGGTTGTAAAAGTCTGGAATCCTGCTGTGTATGATTTTTAACTATAATATAACATAATACAGTTAAACCTGTCTATAGTGCCCCCTCTTGGGACTCACCAAAATAAGGTGCTATAGAGAGGGGGTGCTATAGACAGGCCACTTTTAATGTAAATCGCATCGTACTATGTATTTAAAATCGGGCGCTATAAAGAGGAAGGCGCTATTTAGAGGGGGCGCTATAGACAGGTTAAACTGTATATATATATATTTGTATATAAAGAATAATAGAGTGTGGGTGCTAGATTCATTAACAGTCCATATTTTGTAGAAATAGGTTTTTAATTTACAATCCACTTTTTTAACATCAAAACTTGTTTTCATAGAAAGAGATAAAACAGAGGTAAAACCCGGGTTCCTGGAGCGTAAGTCACCAACTACCCGGGCTGTACAGTCTAGGAGTCTAGTGATGGGGAGAACTGCAGTGAACCAGGTAGTTCCAGGCCTAGTCAGGAAGTAGAGGCAGTAAAGACTGAAGTCTTGTACTCCAAGTAGTGTTTGTAGCCTGGGTAACATAAAATCTGGACAGAAGAAGAGGAGGTGATCTACAGTTTGTGATTCTTCCCGGCAGTGAGGACATGTTGGATCTCTATGCCAGAGATTTGAAAGAACATGACCAGTAAGGATGGTAGTGGTGGCTTTTCAAAGACTGATCTTGGACAGGAATGTCCAATATGGTAGATTAAACTGGCGAAACCGCAGCGAGGGTTCACCACTGATGAGCCAGGCCCTCCTATTCATTTTTTTTTCCATTGCAGTAAGGGCAGTAGAAATTGTTCAATTTTTAAACAAAGTACATGTAGTGCTTTCCCTGATACAAAAGTTGGCCATTGTTTCACCCCTTTCTGATAAAGCACAATTTGAATTATAGATTAGAACTACAAGGTAATAAGACCAAATTGAAAAAAAATTAATAGTGTATGCCCTTTCAGTAACAACATTGTTACCATCATCAAACAAAAGACTAAATGATTTTATCATTTTTGATAGACTTCAATGGACTATCTTATTTTAACACAAAGCAATAACGTGCCATCTATACATATAAAATGAAAGGATTTAAAAGCATGAATATTTCTTTTTTACATAATACAAACTTCTACTGTCCTTACTGCGATGAAAAAATATATTGGGAGGGCTTGGCTCATCAGTGGTGAACCCTCCCAATATATTTTTTCATCGCAGTAAGGACAGTAGAAGTCTGTATTCTGTATAAAAGAAACATTCGTGCTTTTAAATCCTTTCATTTCTTCTTATGTCTGATGATGTTAACAACACTGTTACCGAAATGCAGCATACTATTAATTTATTTGGACTTGGTCTTATTACCTCGTGTTTTGTCGTTTTCTGAGCACTTCCTATCTTCTAATGCCAGAGATACCATTTTATTAGAGTCTTTGGGATCTGTCTCCTCTCATTTTCCAAGGTCGTCAGCCAAATCCTAGCTAACTTTATTTTGGTTACTCCATCTAGAAGGCTATAATCTCCATTAAATATTCCTTAGACTTCCTTATTTGCCACACTAGAGTTTCCTCTCTACTAGAGTTTTATTTAGGTCTTAATTGAAGATTTGGCTGTGGTTTTTTAAAAATCCTGTTTAGCCTTTAGATATTTGACAGGAATGGCACTTTTTTTAAAATCAAATTTTCTTCTCAAGTTTATCATATAGCAGAACCTATATAAAAGAGCACCTAGTTGTCAAATTGTCTTTTAGGGAGAGGTGTCCTCTTAATGGAGGACTGATAATTAGTAGAGAGATCGTTTAAATAAAGTAAGAAACTTATCCTCCGCCTTTGCCGGTCCCAAGCCCGGATGAAAAAGGAGGAGGGGGAGCAGTAACAAGCTCGCTAAAAACCTGGGCTCAGCTGGCCTGGCTGATAGTACCCTGTAAGGGCTCCTAATCCAGGTATACAGGATGGGCAGCGTTTGTACTCCATGTTAGGAGTGGCTGCACATGGCGTCTGTTCCTCATGTCAGAGGCGGCCATTTCTTTTGGAGCTAAGTCGGCCTGCCACTGAGTAGTGCTCTCAGTCTTAATGACAAAGGCAGACGCATTCTACTTCACCCAGTCATGATGGTTGTCAAGTCTCAAGCTTTACAAGCTTGATACCCTAATATGATTGGAGATAAGAAAGAAAAAGAAGAAACTTATCCTCAGAGACAGTGTGTTGTTACAAAAAATGGTAATTTTAACAAATGAAAACTGGTCTTTTGATGAGAGATGTTCTCTAGTGGGCTCTCATGGAGGTTTTACTGGACTTGAATTGTTGCTTGAGTCTCTCTCTGCCATACAGGTTGGTATACCAGCCATTATAAGATTTATGGCCACACAGCTGTGTTATGTCGCTGCCACACCTGAGTGTTATGTATCAACACCATCACAGATGGATAGTAAAATGTCCAGATGCTCAGTGTGACAGCAGCTTGTCATACCTACTGGATTGATCCTTCTTGATCTAAGCCATGTCGGGTCTTAAGTTCAATTTTGTCTCATTGTTGTATCCTACTTAAATTGTGTCTTTGTGACAAAAAAAAGTTTTTTTTTTGTTATTGTTGGTAAATTTCAGAAAAGGAAGAAGAAAAAAAAAAGGCTTCATGAAATTGAAGATCTTTTATTCTTTAAAGAGAGGCAATTAGCCCACACACACACATATATGGAAGGATAAAATTAAAGCAGCTACACATGCTAAGTAAACTTATATACATGCAACTCTCACTTTACAATGAACTGACATATCAAGACATAACTATACAAAACAAATTGTGATATATACACAGGCAGATATGAAAATCAGCATAGACAACAATGGTCAAATATAAATATCAACAGTTTAACACTTCATAGAAATATTTTAGAATTGCCTATTTTGAACAATTTTGTCTTGTTCCTCATCAGTTGTTCATACTTGAATTGTGCAATTTGAGAGATCAGAGAATTTTCTTAAGTGAGATTTGGTCGTATTTTTCTATCAGTTACCCTTCACTCTCTCTATAATTTTTTTTTTCTTGGGTGGAAAACCTTGTTTGTTTGTTTTTTTTTCATGTGATTTGGTTGTAATTACTGCCCAGTTGTCATAGCTAAAATTGCGAAAATCTGTGAAAATGAATGTGGTTTTAAATTCATTTGGACTTTATCAATAATTGATTATAGTTTTACTCACTTTCTACCTTTTGTGAATTAAAAAAAAATTAAATAGAATGCAATAAAATCTGTTATGGGCATTGTTCACACTATTTACAGCAAAACTGCACAACCAAGATAAATTTATTTAATGTTTTTAACATTTCAGTATCATTTTTATAACACAATTTCTCCTTGAACACAAGGTAATAAGACCAAATCCAAATAAATAGTGTGTCACGTTTCGGTAACAGCGTTGTTACCATCTTCAGACAAAAGTACTGAATGTAGTGTAAAAATGTTGTTACCGAAACGTCACACACAATTTATTTATTTGTATTTGGTCTTATTACCTTGTGTTTATAATCTATAATTCAAATTGTGCCTCGTCACAATATCTCCTCAAAGTGTTGTCAACAAAAGTGTGTTAATAAAAATGTCCACTAGCAGAGTTACAATTGATGGTCCATCTTAACTGCCTTTAATTAACACCGACTTAATTCAACTTCTGATCCCTTGGGGGTGTGTTGGCCTGGATAGATGTAATTATGTTTGCCAAGCAGATTTACTACGTGGTTTCCAATCAAATCTAAGCCTTAGAGGAAAGTACCCTAAAGCATGTGTTGTAACATATGGGAAGATTATTTCTCTCATCTCTTTTATATATTTTTTTCAACTGTAGAATTACATTACCCATGACATAAACACAAGGTAATAAGACCAAATCCAAATAAATAAATAGTGTGTGACGTTTCGGTAACAGCATTGTTACCATCTTCAGACAAAAGTACTGAATGAGAAATTTTACCACAGCATTCAGTACTTTTGTCTGAAGATGGTAACAATGCTGTTACCGAAACGTCACACACTATTTATTTATTTATTTGGATTTGGTCTTATTACCTTGTGTTTATAATCAATAATCCAAATTGTGCCTTATCATTACCCATGACATTATTTATAATTCTACTGTACTAAAAGCTTAGTTTTCTTAAATACCATTTCTGAGATTCCACCCTTCAATGTAGCATAAATAAGAAGAATGATCCAATACAGTATTAGAGCTCTAAGAAACGGTATGGTAGATTATATTGGTGAAACCGTTGGGAGGGTTCACCACTGATGAGCCAAGCCCTCCCAATATATTTTTTCACCGCAGTAAGGACAGTAGAAGTTAGATTAATGTGTGAAAGAAACATTCGCGACTTAATGTTTTCATCTTCTCTTTTAATAATCTCGATCATTTTGTTAAACCACTTTCTTCTCCCACTGTCTAAATTACTTTTAGATTTGATTTCCTTTCATCTCAATTCCTTCACTTTTTTTTTTTTTTTGCCTCTCTTTGACTTGTCAGATCCATGTAAAGCTATTTATCCTTATATAAACAATTTTAGTTTCTCATCCTTGATAAGGCACAATTTGGATTATAGATTGTAAACACAAGGTAATAAGACCAAATCGAAATACATTAATACTACAAGAAAATAAGACCTAATCCAAATAATTTATTAGTGTGTGACGTTTCGGCAACAGCATTGTCACCATCATCAGACAAAAGAATAAATGCATGCAAATAAATTTTATTCTTTTGTCTGATGATGGTGACAATGCTGTTGCCAAAACGTCACACACTATTACATTATTTGGATTAGGTCTTATTTTCTTGTATTATAATCTATAATCCAAATTGTGCTTTATCATTAAATTAATACTGTGTGACGGATTCAACAACAACACTGTTATCGAAACGTCCCAAACTATTAATTTGTTTGGATTTGGTCTTATAACCTTGTTTTTCTTCACCCGTAAGTAATTCTACAGTCTATAGCATCTTTAATTTAACACCCTCCAAAGGATCAGAACCGTCGGTTGAATTAAAGTTGGTGTTGAATTATAAGCCGGTTAAGATGGTTGTCAATTCATCACCACACATTCACGGCTAGTAGACATTTTCCCAGGGCATTTTGTTGTCAACACTTAAAGAGGGAATCTTTATTATCATAGGATTGACAATTTTGACAAATTACAAAAAAGCATAAGACATCACAACTTGATTAAAGGAAGCTTTTATAGGCAAGTCCTTCTTCAACTAACTAAAATGTGTGAGCTAAGATGTTTTATAAAAATTCGAAACTATTTTAAACGCGTAAAAATTCATTTTTCCATTGCAGTAAGGGCAGTAGAAATTGTTCAAATTCAAAAAGAATCTTACGTGTTTAAAATAGTTTCAAATTTTGATAACAGATGGCGAGCTAGTGCATCATATTATAAGATGTTTTAGTTAGCAGAGAAAGGACTTGCTTGAAAGATTCCTTTAATCAAGTAAATAAAAAGTTCTGGCATCTTAGGCTTTTTTTTTTTGGTATTTTAAGGAGATGTTGAATTATAGAGGGTTGGTTTAAAGAGGATTTTAACATTCATATTTGAATAAACCCCCTCTCTTCCTACATTACATTACCAGAGGATAAGACAGTGATAAGACAATTCGTTGGAATTGGATTCTAGCCAGAGGTCGTCAGGACACACATCTCACATGTCTCAGAAAAGATAACAAAACCACCAAAGCTAAAAAAAGTCAATTTTGAGTGATGTTTCAGGAATGTTGAACATTTATCTATTTACCTATCTACCATTTACTGCATCTATGTGTATAAATACACTAACATTTAAAATATAGTGAAACACTTTAATTATTTCTTAAAAGGGTACAAGGGTAACTCCATAAAATTGTTAAATTACATACCAATTTAAAAATTTCAGTTGTAAATATCCACGCTGTATGTTTTTGTAAATATTTCTTGTAGGATATAGTCAATATTGTTTTATTAAGCCCGTTGAAGAGCCATTATCGCTTAAAAGCTAGCGTTTTGTAATTAAAAGAAACTCATTGTGAGAGAAAATATTTTGTAATTTTAAAACAAGGGTATTTGTTTATATAACTTGATTTTTTAAAATATCAACTTTATATTATTATCTGTGTATTAGCTAATTTCTCTGCTATCATTTAAATCTCTTTATTTTTTAAATCTGCTTAAATCTCTTAAGACTAAAAGGTTGTAGTAAGGGTGCCTTGTGAGGGTGAAAACATATTGTTTACTTATACTTTTAGAATACCTTCTTGTTACATAATGTCAAAACTGAATATTTATCAACGAAATAATACTCTATACTAATTATAGCTACAAGAAAATAAGACCAAATACAATTAAATGTGTGATGTTTCGGTAATAACGCTGTTACTGAAACATCACACACTTAATTTCATTGGATTTGGTCATATTTTCTTGTAGCTATAATCTATAACCCAAATTGTGCTTTATTATACTAACTATATATATTACCCAAATTCAGTAGAACCTCTATAAGAGGACACCATCGCTAGAGGACACCTCTCTACAAAGTACAGGTTTTTTTTTTCTGCAAAACTACCATTTTTACAATCTTAGGTTGCTAACCTAAGAGGACATCTCTCCCTAAAGGATACTTTAGCTCTGCAACTAGGTGTTGTCAGAGAAGTAGTTCTACTGTAGCATCATTGTTACCATTATACTTAGTCCGATAAAACTTACTTCTTTGTTCTTTAGCTAATCCAATGAATTGGATCTCTATTATCTGTCTTCCCGGTTTTGTGGTAGCAAGATATCTGTCCCTTTATTTATATACAGTAGAACCTCCATAAGAGGAAACTTGCGCTGGAGGGCACCTTTCTACAAAGGACAGTTTTCATTTGTAAAATTATCATTTTTACTATTTAGCAACTCTCCGGTAAGAGGACACCTCTCCCTAAAAGGACACTTTGGCTTTGCAATTAGTTGTCCTTTACAGGGAGATTCTACTGTATTTGAGCTTGTTAATTCCTTGGAGGAGATGTACAAGCTAAAAATATGACAGTTTCCACCAGATGTAACCAGATTGTAAGTAAGTGTGAGACAGACATTTTCTGTATGTTTAGAAGCCAGGATTCAGGGTATAACCAGAGGGGAGGGGATAGAGCCGCGCTGGCATTCAGCCAATTGTAAATGCCAACACCAGGACGACTTGATTGGAGGACGAACTGGTAGCTGTGTTCTGTGATGGTGACTCATCAGTATTTTTTTTTTTTCAATTCTATCATTAAAAAAAAAAAGTTATTTTTGTACGCTATTCTTAGATGATTCATTTTGACTTTCCTCCTTTGCCCCCCCCCCTTGCAAATATATTTGCTTATGTCTCCTCTCATTTGAATCAAAATAGTCATCGACTTTTTTTCTTTTTTTTTTTTTAGATTTTTTGGATTTTTAGCCATGAAAGGATAAAACAAACTTGTAGTGCATTAAAAAACATCTACAAAATAAAAGAGTCGGGTTCAGTGGCCGAGTACTTCATCAATGATCTGTAGGTCTTTGTCCCAGCGTCTTTTATAAACCAAAATTCATTCAGTTTGATAAAAAGATATTTTTAATTCTATTTTGTTTTTAGACACAAGGTAATAAGACCAAATCCAAATAAATAAATAGTGTGTGACGTTTCGGTAACAGCATTGTTACCGAAATGTCACACACTATTTATTTATTTGGATTTGGTCTTATTACCTTGTGTTTATAATCTATAATCCAAATTGTGCCTTATCAATTTTGTTTTTAGGTTTCACTCATTTTTTTATACAATCAACTCTCATAAATTGGATTTCTCTTGGAAATCAAAATTTGGGATTCTCCATATTTAATGAAATATATCTTCATTTTCATGCTAATCTTAAATGTGACTCCTGATAATTGGTACTTTTTATTTTCCGATTGAATGTGAGTTTGACACTATCAGCTTCACTTTATATTCCATGAGCTTTAAAACCCAATGTTACAATACGGAATTTGTTTGGTGTAGTGTAGGAAAACACCATTTAATTTGAATATAAAGGATTAACACATCATCTTAGCATACAAACCTACTATTTGTCAAATAATACAAACCTACTATTGCCCTTACTACGGTGGAAAAATAATGGGAAGGTTTGGGGTCATCCGTGGTGAACCCTACCAGTGATTTTGCCAATTTAATCCACCTTACAGCTCTAAAATTGTAGTGGGACTATTCTGATTATATATCCAGTACTGTAAGTAAATTATCTTTTTGGTTTGGTTAGTTTAAACAAACTATGGAAATAAGCTTTAAGGACAGTAGAAATACATACTAATATACAGCAGAACCTCCCTTTAGCAGACACCTCTCTACAAAGGACAGTTTTCATTTGCAAAATTACCATTTTTACCATTTAGCAACTCTCCGGTAAGAAGACACCTCTCCCTAAAGGATGCTTTGGCTTTGCAATTAGATGTCCTTTACAATGAGGTTCTACTGTATTTACATCAAGTAATGTTCTTCTGCAAACAACTTTAAAAAGGCCATTTTTTTTTACATAATTTAGATGTATGACATTAAAACACACTATTTATACATAATATAAAAGAGATGACATTATTTTAGTATGCATTTTTTCTCAATTGAAACTTCTAAAATAAAGGACAGCAGGGACTTTGTGTTTTAAAAGAAAGAACAATCTATATTAATAAAATGCAAATTTCATAAGTGTTGTTCGCTAAAAACTTTCGTTACAATGCATCAATTTCGACCAAATTTTCAACATTTATGTAAAACGAGATGGAGCAGGTTTTGCTTAACATCAAAATATTTTTCCTAACTTTAACATGCGTAACTTCGCTGTTATCGATTAAATACAAAAAAAATCAACAGAGTTAATTTTATTTATATATAAATACAAAAAAAATTCAGCAATTCATTCAACTCAATCTAAAAAAATATTCAAAACAAGCAATTTTAAGATAACACCATATGTAAAACAGTCGGCCAAGAAAACAACAACGATATTACATCTTTCTCACATATTCACACACAATCTTGATTAATAATTAAAACTAATCTTTAACATTGTTTATTATACTTCATAATATATAATATTCGTTAGGCAAACTTTCACTCGGTTAAAACCCGGGCGAAGCCGGGTACACATCTGCTAGTTAGTAATAAAGTTGTTTCATTTCTTAAATTTTTAGTTTATTCTTTATTATGGGATTGCAGATTTCAACAAATTCAAAAAAAAAAAAATCCTAATATGCAACAACTCTTTTTATTTACTTGATGTAGTTGCAGCATCTTAAGATTTTTTTACTATTATTTTTAAAAATTTTGGTTTAGATATAGTTAGGTCATAATTGTCGCATGGGCAATGAACTCTTATAAAAAGCAGATGAAAATACAATAAAATTGTACACATGCCTACTTTTTAAAATGGAAATACAATAAGGATTAAAGAGTTTGTACAAATCTATACTTCTATGGTTAATTGAAGCAAGCTCTACCAAGACAGAGCTTCAGGGCTTGCTGTAGGAAAGTCTACCAGCCTACAACATGGAGAGTCTTCAATGATGAGATAGATTGTTGGTAGTTGTCCACAGTTTGGATCTGTCTGAAGATGGGAGTTGTTTGGCTCATCTTTCCAGGACTGTTCTAATACAGTATAGAACTATCTCTCTCTCTAAAAGACAACATCTAGTTGCTCTCAAGCTTTACAAGCTTGACACCCTAATATGATTGAGTGGAGATAAGGAAGAAGAAGACATCTAGTTGCAGAGCAAAAGTGTCTTTTAGAGAGATATCCTCTTACCAGAAAGCAACTAACTGGTAGAAATGGCCATTCTGAAGATGGAAAATTGATGTAAAAACTGCCCTGGGATGATGTCTTGGGCAGTGAGGAATTCTCAATGATTCATTCTCATTAATTTTATCTGATAAATGGCACTTCTATTTAAAGTAAATGTCATTGCTGACACTTCACCTTTCTTGGCTCCCTGCCAGATTGCTATCAGAATGTTCATTGAAACTTGGCACTGATGTTTGAACATCCTTACATTAAATGTAGTAAAACCTCTCACTAAAATAAACCAGGGGTATTGTAGCAACCTTTCTTTTATAAATAACCTAAGTTTTTCACATTGATATTACTTCAAATTGATTGTACTTAATTTATTTGGTGTCTATTTTATAGCCAATTAAGTTTTCAACTTCCTCTTTTTGTTGTTGTTGTTTATTTATTATTACAGTAGATCTACCTCCCTGTAAAGGACACCTAATTGTAGAGCCAAATTGTCCTTTAGGGAGATGTGTCCTCTTACCGGAGAGTTGCTAAATAGTCTTTCTTCTTTCTTATCTCCACTCAATCATATTAGGGTATCAAGCTTGTGAAGCTTGAGATCATGACTGGGTGAAGTAGAATGCGTCTGCCTTTGTCATTAAGACTGGGAGCACTACTCAGTGGCAGGCCTACTTAGCTCCAAAAGAAATGGCCGCCTCTGGCATGAGGAACAGACGCCATGTGCAGCTGCTCCTAACATGGAGTACAAACGCTACTCATCCTGTATCCCTGGATTAGGAGCCCATACAGGGTACTATCAGCCGGGCCAGCTGAACCCAGGTTTTTTAGCGACCTTGTTACTGCTCCTCCTCTTCCTTTTTCATCCGGGCTTGGGACCGGCAAAGGTGGAGTTGCTAAATAGTAAAAATGGTAATTCTGCAAATGAAAACTGTCCTTTGTAGAGAGGTGTCCGCTAAAGGGAGGTTCTAATGTATTATTATTTTTGTGCTTTAGTTTTAGGGTTTACCAACAATTTTTAGCTGCTGAACTCTTTGATTCCAAAATTTTTGGTTTCAAATTTTTTTACTGATAACCCTTTTTGGGCACCAAATTGTCTGTTTTTAAGGCTTGCTTTCTTTAAGTGTTTGAAGGATTCTATATACAAGGTGTGTGGCTATTAATTTCCAAGAGTATGTATTATAAATACAAAACTAAATAAGATGATATATAGCACAATTTGGATTAAAGTACAAGAAAATAAGACCTAATACAAATAATTTATTATTAATATTATAATAATAATAATAAATTATTTGGATTAGGTCTTGTTTTCTTGTACTATAAAATTAAACAAGATAGAATGGTAAATTTGGGTTTTTAATCATTTTCAAAATTAAGCTCTTTCTGGCATTGATGAACTTGAAACTTTTGCCAATTAGCAATACAAATTAAAATAATAGGCCTCCAGGGAAAAGTTTATTTTTAAAAAAATTTTATTTACAAATCTCAATCTCTCTCTCTGGGGGCCACTAATGACGACTTGTATATATATTTATATATATGTATATTTATCAATTATTTTATATATTTATTCTGTATTTAACCTTATATAATCTAATATGGACATTGTAATAAATCAGTTTCAATCTCTCTCTCCCTCTCTAGCTTTTAGGCAAGAAAGCCCTTCTACAGGAGAAAATATTTGACAATAAATGGCCAATAGAATAAGAGTTAAAATCATTTTGGATTTCTATTGTCAATTTAATGTCAAATATTTTCTCCTTTAGAAGGGCTTTCTTGCCTGATACCTAGAGAGAGTGAAATTGAAATTGAAACTCTTCTCCTTCTTTCTTATCCTTGGGTGAAGTAGAATACGTCTGCCTTTGTCATTAAGACTGGGAGCACTACTCAGTGGCAGGCCAACTTAGCTCCAAAAGAAATAGCCGCCTCTGACATGAGGAACAGACGCCATGTGCAGCCGCTCCTAACATGGAGTACAAACGCTGCTCATCCTGTATACCTGAATCAGGAGCCCTTACAGGGTACTATCAGCTGGGCCAGCTGAGCCCAGGTTTTTAGCGAGCTTGTTAGTGCTCCCCCTCCTCCTTTTTCATCTGGGCTTGGGACCGGCAAAGGCGGAGATTGAAACTGATTTATTACAATGCCCATATAAGATTATATATATGGTTAATTACAAAATTGAGAGAGATAGAGCGATTTGTAAATAAAAATTGTTAAGAAAAAAGAAACTTTTCCTTGGACGCCTAATATTTTTATTTCAATATTGATTCAAGGAATTATTTTATCGAATTATAAATACAAATTATTTAAAAACTTCTCTCTTTCTGACTACCACTCCAAACCTTTTCTTTTTCACCATTCTCAATGGATCTTTGTTCTTCTATTTGTAATTTTAGCTTTGAATACAAGAAAATAGGTATAAATATATAGAAGTCTGCACTTCTTGCTGATGAGAGCCAACAGCCCCCTCTTGGGACTCACCAAAATAGGGTGCTATAGAGAGGGGGTGCTATAGAAAGGTCACTTTTAATGTAAATCGCATTGTACTACGTACAGTCAAACCTCTTTAATTCAACACCCCAAGGGATCAGAGCTTTCGGTTGAATTAAAGGAAGTGTTGAATTAAGGTTAGATGATTAGGTAATCATCTAACTCGCTAAAATAATATTTTTTTAAAATAGCCTTGTAATATAAATTAATGATATTAATTGATTTATCAAGAAATTGGGTTAATCAAATACCGTGGAAAAAGTTAAATCAATGTTTAGTTGATTTTTTTTTTCCATTAGATGCCGCAGATGGAGCGTCTAAAATGCTCATGTGAGCAGTCAGGATGTACCTTTTTTTGTTTTTAATATATATATAAGTATATAGAGTAAAACCCCTCTATATAGGGAATCCCAATGGGACTGAACACCCTCGCCATGGTTCATTATAGCCATAGTTCACTGTATTATAGAATAAAAATGGGGAATTTTCAAAGTTAATTATAAGGGAAGGTTCACTATATCCCAGGTTTGTTTTAGTCAGGTTTTATTGTATTTTCTTTGTATAAAACTAATATTGTATCCCCTCTTGTATATGTATATAGGTTTAGATCAAGCATGTCAAACTCGCGGCCCGCGGGCCTCATGCGGCCCACAACGAATAAATTTGCGACCCACCAGACAATATATTTTAATTAAAAAAATTTTATAAATTTAAAAAAATGAAAAAATGGGAAAAGGAAAGATGGTAGCAGAAAAGAGATGCCAAATATCAGGCTGAAAATATTAACTTTACTTTCTTTTTTCTTATTAGTATTTTTTAAAATAAACCTACATAAATGTTACTATAAAAATTTAATTACTTGTTTTCTTTTTTTGCGGCCCACATAATCTTATTACTTTTTTATTTGGCCCGTGTTAGGATTTGAGTTTGACATGCTTGGTTTAGATAATAAAAAGGTATATACAGTAGAACCTCCATGAGAGGACACTCACGCTAGAAGACACCTCTGCAAAGGACAGTTTTCATTTGCAAAATTGCCATTTTTACTATTTAGCAATTCTCTGGAGAGAAGACACCTCTCCCTAAAGGACACTTTGGCTCTGCAATTAGAGGGAGTTTCTATTGTATTGGATTTATTTGCCAATATATATGTCATTTTATTATCTAAAGATTTGAATATGAATATGGAATTTTCAGAAAAATATGTATCAACATATATAGTCACGACCGTCTTTCCTCAATTCCTCATCGCTGTCACGGATGCGCGCGCATCATCATTATGATCATTATCATTATCTAATGATAATAATAATAATTATTATTATTATATTATTATTATTATTATCAACATATATAGTCATGACCGTCTTTCCTCAATTCCTCATCGCTGTCACGGATGCGCGCGCACAGGGAGGTCACGTGCTCGCCGGCAGCCAACGGGCGCGCGCCGCCGGCATTACGTCATAGATTATAAACACAAGGTAATAAGGCCAAATAAAAAAATAGTGTATGATAAGGCACAATTTGGATTATTAATACAGTCGAACCTCTTTAATTCAACACCCCAAGGGATCAGAGCTTTCGGTTGAATTAAAGGAAGTGTTGAATTAAGGTTATATGATTAGGTAATCATCTAACTCGCTAAAATAATATTTTTTTTAAATAGCTTTGTAATATAAATTAATGATATTAATTGAAACCATTGTGTGTTTTTATATTATTTTCATGATTAACTTTTAGTATCAGTGACAAAATGGCATTAATACATAATTCAGAAACATAAATAATTGTAACAAATAAATTTATTGGCAATGTGTTTCTTTTCAGTAATATAATCAAATATTAACTCTACAGACATTAAAATATTAAATATAATATATTAAATAATATTTTATTCTAATTGAAAAATATAGCAGTTGAAAGGAAATAAATATGGTAAATATATAAAAAGAAAATTTTAAAATAATCATGAAGAGATCTTTTAAAAAATTCCTTTATAGATATCTGTTTTTGCACTTAAATCCTATTCAGGATGTATTCCAGATGGCATTTTGAAAAAACATGCATGCCTTTCTTCCTCTGAAATGTATTTTATTAAATAAATTTTAATGTATTAAAGGCATCCACTGCTGCTGCAGGTGTTATTGATGATGTGTTTAAATCTTTTATAATAACACAGAAATGGAATATTGAAATAAAATGTTATCATAATCATTGTGGCTACATTGTATAAAGATTTATTTATTTAAAAGGAAATTATTTATAAATTTAAAAATAGCTAAAATATTTCAATGTTGAAAATAAAAAAATTAAAATTATTATTAGTTAGCGCATGATGCCGAAATTCCTGCGTAAAAAAAACAACAATAACATCCGCCAAATTGCGCAACGGCACTGCAAAGTGAAACTTAAACTAACCAGAAACCAAAAGTGCGCAGGCGCGATCGTATCGGCGCCCGCCGATGCCGATCGTCGCCGCCGTAATACCGTTTAGCGGTAAAGTTGCATGTAAAATAACATTCAACTGTCGAAATTCGAATTTTAAAATGGTCGAACTATCGGAACTGTCGTATTATCGATACTGTCGAATTACGGTTTGTTATTTGATAGGCCGGAGGTCGGGACATCGGAACATGGTCGAATTATCGCCGAGTGTCGAATTGGGGTGTGTCGAATTAACGAGGTTTTACTGTATATATAGTCACGACCGTCTTTCCTCAATTCCTCATCGGCCGCTGTCACGGATGCGCGCGCACAGGGAGGTCACGTGCTCGCCGGCAGCCAACGGGCGCGCGCCGCCGGCATTACATCATAGATTATAAACACAAGGTAATAAGGCCAAATAAAAAAAATATTGTGTGATAAGGCACAATTTGGATTATCTACTTATATAATTGCCTTATTCTGTCTGTGTGAAGTTCACTGTGTGAAGTTCATGGATAGATTTTGGTCAGAATGGATAAAATAAAAAAGGTGTCAAGGGATGGTAATCGAACCCACGACCTTCCGCTTACCGGGCAGATGCTATGACCACTAGGCTACCCTGGACATATTTTTCCGTTCACATTTTTATTTTTATATTTTCAAGACACACACAGTTTGGGGCGGGACGTTTCACAAGAGAGACATCCACGGCGCCAATTTATAATTGTAATGAATAGTATTTTAATTAAAACATTTTTTAAATATATACGCACTCGGGTAAAACCCGGGCGTTGCCCTGGCCATTCGTCTAGTTAATATATAGTCACGACCGTCTTTCCTTAATTCCTCATCGCTGTCACGGATGCGCGCGCATCATCATTATGATCTTTATCATTATCTAATGATAATAATAATAATTATTAGTATATTATTATTATTATTAATATATATAGTCACGACCGTCTTTCCTCAATTCCTCATCGGCCGCTGTCACGGATGCGCGCGCATCATCATTATGATCATTATCTTCTATAGAAGCTTCTATCTTTATAATTATGTATATTTACAAAAAGTCAATTCGCTCGCGCCTCTAGCGGTGAAAATGAGGGGTAATACCAGCTGACCTAATGTACATGTAAAGTTTGGAGCGGGACGTTTCACAAGAGTGACATCCACGGCTCCAATTTATAATTGTAACAAATAGTATTTGAATAAAAACATTCAATCGGGTAAAACACGGGCGTTGCCCGGGTCATTCGGCTAGTATGTATATATGTATATACCTGTGACTAATTGTAGCTGTGAGTCGACTAAGTTTACATATCACTCTGATGAAGGGCAAATATCCTGTCATTGTGTGTGTGTGTGTGGATAGCAAGGCTTGTATCAGTATATACATCAATCAAATCAGACCCTACAAAAATGATAAATTCTTCTGGCTTTCCCACATTCAATATCCATATCAACATAAAGCAATAAAGCACCATCTATATATAGGAAATAAAAGCATTAAAGCACAATTGTTACTTTTACACATAATACAAACTTCAACTATCCTTACTGCGATGAAAAATATATTGGGAGGGCTTGGTTCATCAGTAGTGAACCGTCCCTGAGGTTTCACCAATAAACCAAGACCTCCCAATATTTTTTCATCACAGTAAGGACAGTAGAAATTTGTTTTATGTGTAAAAGAAACATTTGGGGTTTAATGCTTTAATTTCTCTATATATAGTTTGTTTATTTCTTGATTGAAGACTACTTCTTTCCAATCTGCCACCCACTTCCACACATCAATCCAACAAAGACTCCACTTGGGCCCTCAGATAGCTGCTCAGGATTGAGCAAGGATGATTACGGCCTGTGAATTGTGCGAAGCTGTAATCTAGAACTGGTTTACTTATTTTTTCCCCCCTCTTATTGCTACATGAGGAAAAAGTGCCATATAGCTGTAAATGGCAAGGGGAAACCACCATATTCTTTATCCCATGAAAATCTTCGTTGAATGGACCAAGGCAACCAGATATGGAGGCTATGGATTAGAGAGACCTGATTGAGGAGATATACACACCTGTCTTAGGACTGATTTTCCCAAAATAGATGCCATTTATCTACAAATATCTTTCACTTATGAGCTTAATTGGTGAATCCATGTTAACAAGTCTATAACTTAATATAGCTTTGATTCTAAACACAAGGTAATAAGACCAAATCCAAATAAATAAATAGTGTGTAACAGCGTTGTTACCGAAACGTCACACACTATTTATTTATTTGGATTTGGTCTTATTTACCTTGTGTTTGTAATCTATAATCCAAAATGTGCCTTATCATAGCTTTGATTCTATATTTTCAAGACTTAAGATTTTTAGGTTCCTAGTTTTATATGACATTGGGAATAAGAGACTGAGAATACATTTATAAATAACTAAATCGGATTTATGATAACGCACAATTTGGATTATAGATTATAGCTACAATAAAATATGACCTAATCCAAATAAATTGTTTGTGACGTTTCGGTAACAAGCATTGTTACCAAAATTTCACACAATATTAATTTATTTGGCTTAGGTCTTATTTTCTTGTAGCTAAATCGGATTTAATTTTCATAGCTAAATTGCACATATTAATTAATGGTCGTTAACATAGTCAAAATAGGATATATGGATCAATATATATATATGTTGTACACTTATGGACAAAAGGAAGTGGAAAGTCTGATGTCACCGGTCGTCTATTTTATTGAAAGAGACAGAGGCAATTTTGTCACACTTGGTTATCTCGAATGTCTTCAATTAAAGTCACTGTGTATCAAATATCTTTTAGAGTTATTGTCTGAATCCCGATATACACGCTTAAAAGGTACAATTTCCTTAGGTTTTGTCCATGAGTGTATTTCAAATTGATAGCATTAAGAATGTTTTGTTTATTCCGATAAATTGCACACAGTAGTTATCTTTACAATACTTAGTTGTGGCCTGATCAGAGGAGATCATCATTGTTGATACTTCCCTTCCTTATCTCTATGTAAATATGTTAACATATGCTCTTGGGGATAATTAATGTTGGTATTTATAGCATTACACTGCCATTCTCAACATTAGAAGTCTGAAAGGATGAATTGTGAAGAGTAATGATAAACGGAAAATTAGTTATAATAATCGTAATAATCATTATTTCTCCTTAAAATAAATTTTGATTTTTCATTCACACATGCAGATAATTTTCAAATGTCGTTCTACAATCATAAGCCGCATTATATTATATTAGAAGTCAGCCATCATGGAACGCTATCTCACCCAGTTCTAAACAAGCCTCTTCCACCTTGACATTATAGATAGCAATTACATAATAGAACAATGAGTTTTCCTGAAACAAAAAGATGATGAATGAGGCCTAGAGTCATTCTTTAAATGACATTAAAGTGTTGCATAATTTTGGTTGTAAATGGATATTTTAAAAAGTATTGACATACGTAAACTTTTATATTATGATGCACAAGCGTTCACCACTGATGAGCCAGGCCCTCCCATTAATTTTTCCATTGCAGTAAGGGCAGTAGAAATTGTTTAATTTCAAAAAGAATCATACGCGTCTAAAATAGTTTCTAATTTTCCTAACAGATGGCGCGCTAGTGCATCGTAATATATGTAAACTTTATATATATTTTTGGCATCTTTTTGCATATCCTTATTCAGATAGGAATGTTTTCTAAAGTCAGTTCTGTGACAATTTGGTCGTTTAAACCAAGGCACATGGAACTTCTTAGTCATGATGGCAGTTTATGGGAAAAGAAGGAAAACAGATTTGAAACGTAAGGCAGATGAGAGGAGCTATTCATTAGCATTTGTCAGCAACTCATCTAAAACTCAGTTAATCACAGCAAACCTGTAGTTGGCTTCAAGAACCCTATCAGCCTCCAAGTCACATCACAGGAAGTTGTTCACAGGATATAAGCCTCTTTTGTCTTCTTTCTCTCAGTAAAAATGACCACTCAGCAACGCAGATTATATATACAGTAGAACCTCCCTGTAAAGGACACCTAATTGCAGAGCCAAAGTGTCCTTTAGGAATAGGTGTACTCTTACCGGAGAGTTGCTTAATTGTAAAACCTTTAAAACCTCAAGAAAAGTATCCCAAAAGTAACTTTCATTGGATTGGTTTATTCAGATAAAATACAATTTCTCATCTAAGAATTTTTTTTATTGTGATTGTGTATTTGGATATAATTGTTGATAATTATCTTAGTTTTAGCCTGGTACATGTGATGATTAACTGTCAAAACCCACTGAGTCATTATGTCACAAACATGTGTCATAGGGAAGATAGCCATATAAATAATAAAAAGTTTGCCAGGATTAGAGAACCAGTAGGTAATCTTCTGATTCATATATAAGAAATGAAAGCATTAAAACCCGGATGTTTCTTTTTACACATAGTGAAAACTTCTACTGTCCTTACTGCGATGAAAAAATATTGGGAGGGCCTGGTTCATCAGTGATGAACACTCCCAGTGGTCATGATGGATATCATACTCGCGGTCTATTACGAAGAAGAAACGGAGCACCTCCTCGGGCTACTCACGCCTGAAGACAAGATTCTTCTCGACAAATTCTTCGACATTATCATCAAACATGTTCCAAACATGAACTCCCCAAATGGCAGGGATCTGTCTAGATTCAAGGCGGCTTCAAGCTCCTGATCCGGACGTGCCCTCGGAGTGCATTGTCACTCCCAGTGGTTTCGCCAATTTAATATACCAGACCAATTCTCTCAGAGCTCTAATAACTTATTGGGCGATATTCTGCATATATATGCTACACTGAAGGGTAGAATTTCATGATTCATAGTTGGATCCATTAAACCAGGGCAATTATTCTCTAAATTGCCTATTTATAAAGTAATAAATTTAAAATAAGTATCATATGATTATATTTATTTTTTCTTATCCCTAGTACATGTGGTACAGGCCATGATAATCATGGTGGGTAGAAGTAGGTGACTGCTTTTACTGTAAGTGCATCACATGTCTACATATGTGAAAAGCAGTTCGGCTTTGCACTTACAAATGTGCCAGAGCCCTGTTTGGTTACTTTCACTCGTAGGTGGGGTTGGACTATTGCAAGAATCGGGGGCCATTGGAATTGAACCCGGGTCGGTAGCGGTTGAAAACCAATGGTTTAGACCATCCTTCCACCAACCTTCCCCCTTTATATGATTACATTATGTTTACTAGCAGAGAGTGAATGTTCTGATGAATTGGAATATCATTAGAACACTGACTTAACACAAACTTTAATTCAGCAAGAAAAAAAACCCTCAGTGTATGTAGAATTCCACAAGTTTGACTGTTGTTGTTGGGCAGGCTGACTACATCCCCTGGGAGGAGCAGGAGCTAGAGAAGACACCAGAAGCTCAGTACGACACCATCGTCTGCCTGCAGGTCACCAAATGGATCCACCTGACAGCAGGAGACGAGGGACTCAAGCGGAGTTTCAGGAAGATGTACAGACAGCTGAAGCCTGGAGGAATTCTCCTGCTTGAGGCCCAGGGGTGGCCAGCCTATACCTCCGCCATGAAGCTGACTGTAAGTCTGGAAACTCTTTGCTTCCAAAGTTATAAATTGATGGAACGATATGGCACAATTCTTAGAAAACTATCTTATCTGCTATCTTGATAAGGCACAATTTAGATTATAGATTATAAACGCAAGGTAATATATGTATATAACTTTATATTTTCTTATTCAGCACTTTTGTCTGAAGATGGTAACAATGGTGTTAACGAAACGTCACATACTATTTATTTATTTGGTCTTATCACCTTGTATCTGCTATCTTGTTTACACACTTGAATACAGTAACTATTTAAAATATGCTCTGCATATATTTTCTCATTCAGTACTTTTGTCTGATGATGCTAACAATGCTGTTACCAAAACATCACACACTATTTATTTATTTGGATTCGGTCTCATTACCTTGGGTTTAAAATTGATGTAACAGTGTTGTTACAGAAGGTAATAAAACTAAAAAAATTGTGCAATGTTTCGGTAACAGCGTTATTGCTACCATCATCAGACAAAAGTACTGAATCGGATGATAGTAACAACCATGTTACCAAAACGTCACACACTATTTGAATTTGGTCTTGGTACCCTGTGTTTATAATCTTTAATCCAAATTGTTACTTATCAGCGTTTTAACAGGTACAATTTGGATTATATATTAGAAACATGAGGTTACAAGATCAAATCTAAATAGTGTGTGATGTTTTGGTAGCAAGGTTGTTTCGAATTTATATTATTTATTTAGATTTGGTCTTGTTACCTCAAGTGTTGTTACAGAAACATCATCTAAAATTTTTTTTTTTCCATCTTATTACCTTGAGATTCAGCACTTCTGTCTGAAGATGGTAACAACACTGTTACCATAAAACAGTACACATAATTTTAGGTTTGGTAACTTAATGTTATTTAAAAAAAGTGTTATTTTATTTAGTTATAAATAATGCACATTGGACTGAAATGTTATTCATTTCTATTACAGTCAAACCTTGTTATACGCCATCATTTGGGACCAAGGTTGGTTAAAACAATCCTTACTTTTAGAATTATGATATCATATATAACCTAAGTTTTGAATGGTCTAAACCGTTGGTTTTTGACTGCTACGACTCGGGTTCGATTCCCGCATTGGGCACTTTTTTATGTTTAAAAAAAAAAAAAAAAAATGCTCCAATGGCCCCCGATTCTTGCAAAACCCCACCAGTGAGTGCAAGTAACCAAACGGGGCTCTGGCACATTTGTAAGTGCAAAGTCAAACTGCTTTTCACATGTGTACATATGTGGTACACTTACAGTAAAAGCAGTCGCCTACTTCTACCCACCATAATTATCATGGCCTGTACCACGTGTACTAGGGATAAGCAAAAAAAAGAAGTTTTGAATATAGAGCAATCCATATTTAAATATTTAGATAATAAAAAGGCATATATTGGATTGAATAATAGATTTATTTGCCAATATTTTGGTTGACTGAACGCTGAGTTTGTTTATACAAAAATATAATGCCTTGACAAAGGTTGGCGTTCAGCCAACTGAAATGTTGGTTAATAAACCTTTTATTTGATCCAATTTATGCCTTTTTATTATCTAAAAATATAACTAAGATATAATTAGGTTCCACTGAAGCCAATAATATACAATAGAACTACACCTCTCTGTAGTAAAGGACAACTCCTAGTTGCAGAGTCAACATTCCCTTTAGAGTGAGGTTTCCTCTTTCTGATAGAGCAAGTACTCAAGATGGTCATTTTGGTGTTAAAAACTTATCCTTTATAGAGAGGTGTTGGATGTTCTATCCAATATGTATATCCAAGTATGTATTTAGTCTTTTTCTTTTTATCTCCACTCAATCATATTAGACTATCAAACTTGTAGAGTTTGTTGATGAGTAGAGCTCATCAATGGATGAGCCATCCTGATCCAGGGATACAGAATAAACAGCATTTGTACTCCATTTTAAGAGTGGCTGCACATGGTGTCTGTTCCTCATCTCAGAGGCGGCCATTTCATATTGGAGCTAAGTCAGCCTGCTACTGAGTAGTGCTCCCAGTCTTAATGACAAAGACAGACACATTCTACTTCCCCCAGTCATGATGGTTGGCATGAATTGCTTCCACAATGGTTGGCATCACTAATTGTCCTCAGGCCTAGGATGACACCACTGAATATAGTAACAACACCAAATCAATCATTTATACCTTTCATTAACAGTAGAGTTACCACATACAATCCTTTATTAAGGCATATAGTCTTATATACATGGATTCACCATGGAGTCTGCAAAAGGGTCGCCATGGTTAAAATTAATTGGACTTGAAGCATGGAACTATACAAGATTCCACATCTGTTCCCCATATAAGATCCTGTTGTTGTTATTTCTTATCTCCTTGTGTAAAGATTACATGAATTCCATGAGTTCATGCATATAAAATCCTATTTTACCCAAAGAGTCCTTCCAAATTCCCAGCTCTACAAGGAGAACTCCCAAAAATAACAGCCATCTTGATAGGTTGGAGAGTTGACCACTGATGACCCTCCCAGTGTAGTGGGAGCTATAGTAGGAAAGTATGTATATATATATTTTTTGTAATTAAGGAAAAGAAGAAAAGTAGTGTAGAAATTGAAACTATTTTTTATTTATTTATTTTATTACAAAACACACGCTATATCCTATGTGGATAAATTATTTATTTTAATAAATTCATGATGAATTAATGGGAAGACATGGCTCATCAGTGGTAAACCCTCCTATTAATATATAATTGCAGTAAGAGCAGAGTAGAAAATTATTTTATTTAAGAAAAAATAATTGTACACATCAAAAATAGTTTCAATTTTTTATAACAGACAGCGAGCTAATGCATCTTATAGAAAAACTAGTGTTGAAAAATCCCTCTTCAATTCCTGATTACAGGATATAGTGTTGTATGACTTTGCCATGCTGTGCAGGAGAAGCTCTACCAGGCCTACCAGAACATCAACTTCCGGCCTGAACAGTTCAATGAGTTCCTCCTCTCACCAGAGGTGGGCTTCTCCTCCCACACTGTCATCGGAGCTCCCATCCACACCTCCAGGAAAAGTAGGTCCTCTCTTGTCTAACCTGGCTAAATCCTGATTTTTTATGTTTTTTAAAATTATTATCATATTGTATAATTATACAAGTTCATGGAGACTGAATTCATGGATTATATTTATAATCTTGGTAAAGTTGGAATTAAGGTCCTGTCTTGAGGCTCCCATACATTCCAAGAGGTGGTCTAGTGAGGCCTCTCTGGTCCTGTAGATGGTACATTGTGGGAAGGTCTTTACACCATCCTGGAAGAGGAGCAGTCTTGTATGGCCAGTTTTGAGCCTGGAAATACAGGTTGCTGCCTGTCGGTTCATCCCACATTCCAGAATAGCTCCAGACTTTTGATTCAGATACCAATGATGGAATGTTGACTCCTGTATTTTTGCTTGGATGTTTCTTTTTTTGTATGCATTTGAAAGAGTTGAAATCAAGGTCTGAGTTGGGCATTGCTGCTGATTCCTGAATTAAACCTAACTAACATACTTGTCTAAAGTTCGCCATGATCATCATGGTGGGTAATAAGCATCTACTTTTTACTGTAGGTGTGTGCACATGTCTACACAGTAGAAACCAGTTTGACTTTTGCACTTACAAGTGTACCCTGTTTGGTTACTGGTGAGGTTGTGTAACAATCGGAGATTGGGGAGGGAGAAAAATGCTCAATGCAAGATTCAAATCCAGGTTGTAGAAAATCAGCTGTGTGTCTACCATTCTTTCCACCAACTCCTGATGTTAACTACGTAAAATCAATAACTTTGTAGGTCCATTGAAGTCTGTCAAAAATGATAAGGTACAAACTGAATTATAGATTAGAATCAAAATATCATAGATTATAGAATCGAATGAGATTCAGTCTTGTTTTTGCTTTTTGTACGTAAAATCAAGTTTCTCAACTTGGAAGCATATTTAGGATATGCAAATTTTTATTGAAATTGGTTAATGACTCGAAGGGACTGCGCACATTACCTCGTTATAACAACATCCCTTGGGACCACAATGGTAGGTTGTTGTAACCACGGTTTGAATTCAAAACTTGGGACCTTAGAATATAACAATGTTATAACCAAGCTACTGTTATAAAGGAAGCTATTATGATGAGGTTTCATTGTCTAATTGTTCCCTTGTCCTTTAACCATTACCAAAGAGCTCCAGCAATAATAACAGTAAAACCTTCCCCGAATACCTTTGTAAAAATGGCTTGACTTCCATAACCTCCAGTAAGACACCACTAGTGAGAGACCAAAAATTCTTAAATGTTCTTTGGGCAATCCTCCCCCCCTCCCCCCTAGGGAGGTTCTATCTTGTACCTAAGCTTCTCAATTTCCTCTCTTCCTTGTTAAGAGAAACACCTGTCTGTTTCAAAATACCATCGCCCCGTTTACCTCTTCACCAAAAGTAGCTCGGTCCTTTGTAAAAATGGCTTGACTCCAGTGAGAGACCACCTCTAGTAAGAGACCAGGGATTCTCAAATGTTCTTTTTGGCCATTCTCCCCCATATGAAGGTTCCCTACCTTGTATAGATATCAAACCTAAGATTCTTCTCTCCATATTATGATGTGTCATCTGTCTGTTTCTCTCTCACTCAAAATACCATCGCCCCGTTTACCTCTTCACCAAAAGTAGCATGGTCCTTTGTAAAAATGGCTTGACTCCAGTGAGAGACCAACCTCTATTAGAGACCAGGGATTCTCAAATGTTCTTTTAGGCCATTCTCCCCCATAGAAAGGTTGTATAGATCCAAACCCAAGATTCCTCTCCATGACATATGTCTGTTTCAAAATATCATCGCCCCATTTATCTCTTCACCAAAAGTAGCTCGGCCCTTTGTAAAAATGGCTTGACTCCAGTGAGAGACCACCTCTAGTAAGAGACCAGGGATTCTCAAATGTTCTTTTTGGTCATTCTCCCCATAGGAAGGTTCCCTACCATGTATATTTCCAAACCCAAGATTCCACTCCATAACACAACTGTCTGTTCCAGAATACCATCGCCCCATTTACCTCTTCACCAAAAGTAGCTCGGCCCCTTCATCTCCTGCAGCAGCTGCAACCATTGCATCATCGTCATAGCATCATCATTCTGTTGACCTAGCAGTTCATCCTCACCTACGGACTGCCAGGATTATGTCCCCAAACCTACAATATATGTAAATATGCATATAAACCTCACCTTTGTGAAGTTGTTTGGAGAGAAACAAAAGCCACAGTTTAAAAAGAAACTATACACAGAGATCTACTTTATCAGAACATTAAAAAAAAAAACAAGATGTAACATTGTTGTATATAGATTCATCTTTTTTTTTCTCTCTTTCTTTTCTTTACTTTCTTGAATTTTTTTTTCTGCATCCGCTTTTCTTGTATAGTTGTTTTGGTGTTTTTTTTTTTTTGTACAATATTTTTTCTTTTGCAAGAAAGAGTTAGTCTTTATGTTTGCACTTGTATAATTTTTTTTTTCTTGAGCCTCATTTCTAAGTTTTACGTAATAATCAAATATTGTATATTTTTTTTCTTTTCAAGGTTTAATTTAAAAAAAATAGCATTGAAAATAAAAGAATTTCCAATATGTTTCTCAGTGCTCTACTATTTTTTCATTTTTACAAATAAAATTCAATTTTCCTCAAGTAGTTGGTGACACTTCTGTAGGTCTGGGTACACCAAATATAATTATATTTTAGAATATGATAAGGCACAATTTGGATTATAGATTATAAACACACGGTAATAAGACCAAATCCAAATAATTAAATAGTGTGACGTTTCGTTAACAGCGTTGTTACCATCTTCAGACAAAAGTATAGAATGAGTACTATTTAATTTTGTCTGAAGATGGTAACAACGCTGTTACCGAAACATCACACACTATTTAATTATTTGGATTTGGTCTCATTACCTTGTGTTTAGAATATGATAATTTATTAAAATCAACAAGTAATCTAAGGATAAGTATCTTTGCTACTTTTATTTCTCTCTAGCTTTAGGACCAACATGAAGTTAGTGCTCCTGTTGAAGGGCATGTTAGCACCCAAAAGCTAGAGAAATAAAAATGGTGTAAGAAACTTAACCCTGGATTATTTATTGATTTCATTAAATATTAAGTCAGGGATATTTTTTTATTTATCCCAAGTACACGTTGTACAGGCCATGATAAAACATGGTAGGTAGTTAGTGGCTGCTTCTACTGTAAATGCCCCACATGTCTACACATGTGAAAAGCAGTTCGACTTTTGAACTTACAAATGTACCAGAACCCCACTTGCACTCACTGGTAGGGTTGGACATTTGCAAGAATCGGGGGCCATTGGAGCATTTTTTAATTAGAAAAAAAATAAATCCCAATGCAGGATTCGATCCTGGGTTTTAGCGGTTGAAAACCAACTGTTTAGATCACCCTTTCACTGACCCCCCAAGTCAGGGACGTGTACAGTAGTCTCCCATGAGATCATGCTTGAACTCAGTCTCTTCTGAAGAAAGGTTTCTCATCAGTCTTGGTTGGAAGACTCCTTAAGAGTTTGCCCGACATCACAAAGTCTCTGATCAAAGACCACCTCTAGGAAAGTCTGGGTTTGGCCATGTTTTTAAACTGTATTTCAGGGAAGACTACTGTATAATAATTTATAGTTTTTCTGGTTACCAACTCCCAAATACAATTCTGATACGAAGTCTAAAAAATATTTAAGATTAGGATTTTAAATTCCTTTCTTTATTCTATTTAGTGTTCAAATGGAGGAGGAGGAGGGGTATAAACTGTCGATTTTCCACAGCCATGACCTGGGATTGAATCCTGTATTGGGAACTTTTTTTATGAAGAAAAAAATTGCTTCAAATACTCCAATTCTTTCTTATCTCTACTCAATCATATTAGGGTATCAAGCCTGTAGAGCTTGTAGATGGTGTCTGCTGGGGATGAGTAGAGCACATCAATGGATGAGTTAATACAGTCAATAATGTGGTTTGAGGTTGCAGGTTGAGAATTGTACTTAGTACATAGTGGAAAAACCTTGCAACTCTTGAAAGTCAACAAAAATAAACATTTATTTAACTTGTTCCGTGTAATTTGGCCAACCCAATTTCTTGATAAATCAAGAAAAGCCAACCAGGTACGTGTTTCAAGCTGTTGGCCCTCGTCAGTGTGGTGCAAGCTGTACCTCTACGACCAAAATTTGATCCCAGTGGTGAACTGAGGTGGGAACACTGAGAAGGGCCAACAGCCCCCATGGAAATTGCTTTTTGGCTTTCAATATCTACACCTGAACTTTTCTATATTTTAAAATTATTTTTTTCATATACAAGTACACTTGTATGTATATATATAAAACAACAATGGAGAATACACACAACATTTATTGACAAGGGTGGACAACATGCACATATATAGCTTGATAACATTTAAATAATATTTCTTTCAAATCCTCTCAAATTTTCATTTGGTTTTATCAATTTTTTTTTTATAACACATCAATAAGCAAAAACAACACAATTAAAATAATAACAACATTAACAAATACAATTGTGAAGTAACAAAATATACATATATAGAGAAATATATATTTATAAGCTAATTGAGAAAAAAAAAACTTTTTTTTTTCTATCCAAGTAATAAGACCAAATCCAAAAAATAAGTAGTTAGTTCGGTAACAGCATTGTTACCAAAATGTCGCGGACTATTTATTTAGATCTGGTCTTATTACCAAGAAGATGGGAGAAAAAGA
The DNA here is from genome assembly GCA_030710605.1 of Cordylochernes scorpioides. Classification (NCBI taxonomy): domain Eukaryota; kingdom Metazoa; phylum Arthropoda; class Arachnida; order Pseudoscorpiones; family Chernetidae; genus Cordylochernes; species Cordylochernes scorpioides. The sequence continues at coordinate 40,419,823 of CP092866.1, read as the reverse complement.
TTATTTTCCAAGTTGAAAAATATGTTGATATGATTTCTTTAAAATAATCTTAATGAATAACCAAATTTATATAATAAATATGGAGAAACTCCAATCTATGGGGACAGTAAAACCTTCCTCCCATAAGAAACCAACTATTAGAAGAGCCTCCTTGAACAACCGCCCATATGTACGTCCTGAACTAACCCAACCAACTTCCAATAAGAAACCACCTTCCTGGAAAGCCCAGGTGTATCAGTGTTTTTATTGGGATGATATCTGTTATAAGAAATGAAAGCACTAATGTTTCTTTTACACATAAATCAAATTTCTACTGTCCTTACTGCGATGCAAAAATATATTGGGAGGGTTTGGCTCATCAGTGATGAACCCTCTCAGCGGTTTCGCCAATTTAATCTACCATACTGCTTCTTAGAACTCTGTAGTTTTTTTAGAATACTGTATTGGAGGATTCTGCTATATCAATCCATCAGCTAGTTAACCCTGGATAATGCAGAAATTGCCAACTACCCCGGGAACAAATCTCTCCCTCAACTTTGTACTGCACACCAAAAGTAGATAAGATTTTTAAAAATATAGTTTTATTAACACAAAAATAAAAACTCATTTAAAAAATGGCATTCAATATATATATTTTAATAGAACATAAATAAATAAACAAACAAAAAAATGTATATAAAAGGCTGCAAAAAATATAATATAGAGGTAGCAAAATAAAATATATAAAAGGCACAACGACAAAACTAAAAAAATATATATATATTATTAATGGCAACAAAAATATAAAGGCAACTAATATATATTTAATGACAACATATTGTTATATATAAATGGCATCAAAATAAAAAAAACATAAAATCAAATATATATAAAAAAGCAACAAATTATAAAACATTAATATTAAAAATACAAAAAATGAAATATAAAATGGATGAATTTTTGGCTCAAGTGGATTGAATGCTTGTTTTTTCCACATCTCTCTCCATCAAGTACAGAAATACATTTTCCTGTTACTTTTTAGATTATAAATTTAACTTTGGCTAGATAATAAAAAACAGGAACTTCTTTATTCCTAAGTTTGATAGATGGAGCTGAAGAAAACCTCCCATTGATATGAAGATATTCATCAATACGTTTTTTTTTTATTAAATAAAGAAAATAATAAAAGGGATGGTTGTTCATCGGAGGTGTTTAACTAAGTCAGTTAATCTCTCTTTTTTTTTTTTTAATTCTACAACAGTGGTTGCTCAGGAAGGGAAGTAATCTCTAATGAGAGGCTTGTATTTGTAGAGTTGGGTTTTGGTAGGTACGGTGAAACAACTTTCTCTTTTTAGAGGAGAATATGTCAAACAACACAATGCCAAGCACATAAAACTGGCTAGACATAAACAAAAGATATTTATATATATTTAAAAAATTAAGTAAAAATATAAAAAGCAATTTCTCATCATAATAATAAATATCAGGGTAAACGGAATAAAAAAATAAGAGTGACAAAGGGGAAAATATAAATGCAACATATCTACATATAGAATAAATATGTAAATGAAAATAAACTTGAATTGAAAATATATATATATTCAGTAATGCTATATATTCTCAATGAAAAAAAAAATCTGTGAGGTAAAAACAATAGACGACATATCTAAATCCCAAGCGAGCAAATTGCTATGAATAATTCAGTAAAATAAATAGTAAAAACTGCATATCTACACAAGAGTAGGCAAATAGCAGGTAGAAGAGTTTCAGTGTAGTCAATATTCAGTTTTCTATTCAAACAGAATATAATGAACACATCAACAAAGCACAATAACATAATTACATATACATCCAGATATGCAAATAAAATTAAGTAAGATAAAAAATTAAAAAAAACTTAAAACATTTTTACATATAGTTCAGATATGCAAATCATAATAAATTAAGTAGACAAAGCCATGTTTTGCTTTAAGAATAATAAATATTATGTAAAATAGGAATTTAAAAAGAAAATATCAAAATGGAAAAAATATATCAATATACAGTAAAACCTCGCTGAAACAAACCAGGGATATAGCTAACCTTCCCTTATAATGAACCTGAAATATATAATCCTCATTTTTTAATTTTATAATACAGTGAACTATGGCTATAATGAACCATGGCTAAGGTGACCCAAAGGTTCAGTCCCATTGGGGTTTGCTATAGAGGGGTTTTACTGTATGTATTCATAGAGGAAAATAAAATTGGAAAAGTGATTTTTGTCAGTGCAGGATTCAGCAGTTGTATAGAGTTCAACTTGATAAAGCTAGTCTAGAGCATCATCAATGATGACACAACATATATATAACACATCTCTCCATATATATATATATATTAAAAACACAATAACTTAACAACAAAAAATATAATCCTTAGAAGTCCAGTTTCAGATTAAAAAACGCATCTGAATGTAACAGCATATTTACATTGGTTATTTTTTTTACAAACATTGAGAAGGTTCTATATGAAAGGACCGGACTTTCCATTCTAAATCTCTATTTCCAATTGGTTCTACCAGTTTTTTTTATTATTTTCCTTTCTTTTTAACTGTATTTAAAGCGCTTTAACATTAAATTCAGCTTTAACTAACTGATTTTAACTATTTTCCTCATTTTTACTGAATTTACTCTTTTTTTTTTCGTCCCCAATTTTGCTGTATTTTAAACTAATTTCAGTTTATATCTTAAAACTGATTTTGACAATTTTTAAACTGAGATTTTAATACTTTATTCAACTAAAAAAAGCTATTTACTTGTATTTAAATGAATAGGATCAAGTTAGAGGTGTTAGGTAAACCTCTTTGCTTGGAGGTTAAACATTTTTACAATACTATTATAAAAAAAAATGTAATTGGAAGTAACATTCTTGTATACATTTTTTAAAACCAATATTACAGATTTTTTGGTTGTAACAGAAAGTTCGGTCCTTTAATTCCAAGCTATAACAAGAGCCATCCATACACATCTGTAGAGAACACACACAATAGAAACATTCTTCATTTTTAGATTTGTTCATCAGTTAGAGATGTAAAAAAAAAAAAGTCTCAAAGTGGTTATCAAAAATGTAAAGAAGCATTGATAATTAGGACTGTGTGAATTTGTTCGTGGAAAAGTTCAAAGAATATTTGAAATGGGGGGTAAGATTATATATATAAGGGGGAAAACATGTTGAACTACTCAAAGAAATTGCTGATTAATTAAAGAGAAATTTAAAACTAATATAGACTCGTATGATTCTTTTAAAGATTAAGCAATTTTCTACTACCCTTACTGTAATGAAAACTTAATGTGAGGACCTTTTCAAATTCTCATAACAGATGGCACACTAATGCATCGTAAAGAGAAATTGTTTAAAATTTACATAGTGGTCAGGCTACAAAAGAATCTAGAGCAACCATTCGGCGTCAAAATTTTCTTTCAATTTTGGCATGATCAACCAGCAAATTCTTTAAAGGTAAGGGGACTGGTGGTGAAGAGTGGTGCCACAGCAAAGTTCATGGTAACCAAGGAAACACTAAGTCCATCTTGTACATAGGTTTGAAGTGTTTCTCTGGTTTCATCTATAAGGTGACCTGCAATGGCCTTATATGGGGTTCAAACTTCGAGAACATGAACACATCCACTTGTTCAATACAATAATCCCTTGTGTCAATATTCAGGTGAAAACATCTGGCTTCCAGGGATAAGTTTCTTTATTTCAAATCTCTAGCGATCGAGCATGATCAGCCCCCTTCTAAAGAAGAAACACAATATAATAAATCGGCGATAGGAATTGAATTATAAATTATATTGTAACTCAAAAGAAAATAAGACCTAATCCAAATAATTTATTAGTGTGTGACGTTTCGGCAACAACATTGTCACCATCATCAGACAAAAGGACCTAATCCAAATAATTTATTAGTGTGTGACGTTTCAGCAACAACATTGTCACCATCATCAGACAAAAGGACCTAATCCAAATAATTTATTAGTGTGTGACGTTTCAGCAACAACATTGTCACCATCATCAGACAAAAGGACCTAATCCAAATAATTTATTAGTGTGTGACGTTTCGGCAACAACATTGTCACCATCATCAGACGAAAGAATAAAAAAATACAGTAAAACCCCTCTATAGTGAACCCCAATGGGACAGAGCTTTTGGTTCACTATAGCCACGGTTCACTATAGCCACGGTTTGGCTATTTTTTTTTACTTTTCAAAAATTTTAGACCGTATAATTAAAAAACAGCCATACACACAAGAAGAGGCTGCCTCTTAATAGTGGTCACTTTATTTTAATTCCCTTAATTGACTAATTTCCTTATATTAATACTGAATAATAATAGAAATCATTAGATAATAGGTTCTTCTTATGATTAACATACATGTACCTCTATGTCTAAGTTAAAAATCAAGACAAATCCTAGGCAAAGTTTTATTAAATATATATTCAAAGATATGAAATGATTTTAAAACATCATTATCAGATTATATAATACAAATTTTACTTGAAAAAATGGCTCTAATACCTTGTTGTTTCAAAGCATTCTTCCAAGCATTGCACCATTCAAATAAAGTTAGTGTTTTTCTTCCATTTCATGTTTCCCCAAATTCTTCTAGGTCTATATTTCGTTTTTTTTTTAACCTGCCATGCAAAACATTGCTGACTTTAAAATCACCATAGTTAATGGCATAAAAATAATTTTTGTTTCATCACGGGACCGTTTATTTGGACTTTTTTTTTTTAGCCCTAAAACGTACGATCGCGATCGCGGCAAAAGTTGAAGTTGATTCCTCTTTGTAACAATTTTTAATAACTTTATATTTTATCTTTTATAATAGAAAAGTTATATTATCTTATTTTAATATGTTCTTAACATTTTGCCTATGTTGTTTCACTTTGAAAAGTTCTGAAAATGGCCTTTTTTTTTTAAATGAAATAATGCTTTTGTTTTTAAAATGCCTTTGTTTTCTTCATTTTGGAAGCCATTTGCATTTTTTATACTTCAAATTTAATGGATGCAAAGATATTCTAATTAATAAAAAGTATAATGCGTAAAAATTTATACAACATACAGCAAAAATAAAGTGCAAAAATCAAACAAACAATGCCGCTAAATTTATTGTTTTGAAATCGCGATCCGCGAGCTTTAAACATGCTCAAAATTTTGTTTTTTAATTTTTTTTTTTTTAAATTACAATTCTAAGTTCGTTATAAGCATAGTATTTTAAATAGATTTTATCATTTTGGGACCCGAAATAGGTTCGTTATAGGGGTAGTTCGTTATTCTAAAAATCGCAAAGTTCGTTATAACGATGGTATTTTCAATGGAATGGAATTGGGAATCGGCGTGGGTTCGTTATAAGGGAAGGTTCGTTATATCCAGGGTTCGTTATAGCGGGGTTTTACTGTATATATATATTCTTTTGTCTGATGATGGTGACAATGTTGTTGCCGAAACGTCACACACTAATAAATTATTTGGATTAGGTCTTATTTTCTTTTATTATAATCTATAATCCAAATTATGCTTTATCATATATTGTAACTCGATTCCTACCAGCGATTTATTATATTGTGTTTCTCCTGTAAAAGGGCTATCATGCCCGATCGCTAGAGATTTGAATTAAAAAAAAAAAAAGAAACTTATCCTTGATGTTTTCCCCTTAACACTTGCAGTGAATTTGCCAAGTGGGGGGGAGACCATGATTGCCATGGATATGGTCTAATCAGTCATCAGTGAGGTTGAAGCTCTCAAAACTCAAGAGAATGGGGAGAAAAGAATTCTATGAACCTATCACAAAGTTCTATTAAATAAACATTCATCCCCTGACTTAAAATTTAATAATATCAAAAAGCAACCCCAGGGTTAAGTTTCTAACTAAGTTCATGTGCAAGAAACTTAACCCTGGATACCTTTTGATATTAATAAACACAAAATTCTATGAAATTTTTATTATAAGATTTGACTAGAAGGCCAAAGATAAAACATTCCAAATCTCATTATTAATTCTCCGGGACTAAACCAAACTCGTGTCTCAACTATTACAAGTAGTTTCAATTAACTAATGTGCTAATTAAAAATACCTGGCCACCAAAATGGAGTCAAAACAGACAAGACTTTAGGGTTAATAGGAACTCTTGACTGCTATAATTGGGACTAACAATTATCTCTCCAGGTTGTGTTCCAAGAGAAGACCGTCTAGAATTTATCTCTGGGATATTTTTAAAAAAAGGTGTGAATTCAATTTACATAGGGGGGAGGGGGTTATATGTAAATATAACTGGTCAGAAAGTTTTTTTTTTTTAATGCACAAATTTTGGATATATATCCTTATTATTTTTTAAAAATACTTCAAGGTATAACAAAGGCACTAAAATAAAAGTTTTTTTAAAAAGACATCAGGCATAAATTGGTAAAACTAAAAAAAATAATAATAATAATAATAAATTAGACCACAATGTTAGGTGAAATGGGTCTGTATTAACACTCTTGAGAATATTGCTATCTATACATATATATATAAAACTGGTTCAGTTATACATATGTATATATCTATAAGGGCAATGGTCGCCTCTCTCATCAATAGATGGCGTCTAACTTTGATGTCTATTTTGACGGAGAGATTATCTTTATAGATCAATATCCTCCCGGCAAAATTTCCATCTACATATATGTATGTTAAGAAAGAAAAAAGGCATCTTCTTATTGGGCAACTGAAAGTTTCTGATGGCTTGTGCAAAGAAAGAGACCAAAGTTCTATAGAAGATAGAAGTTCTATAGAAGTTATATAGAAGAGTAATTTCAGCTCTTTCTCTCTTGTATACTATTGTCACTGGATAATTTAAAGATACAATTTGGATTAGAAACATAAGGCAGCAAGACCGAATCCAAATGAGAAAACTGTATTGGCACATCCATTGATGAGCTTTACTCATTCCCAGCAGACACCATAAAAAAATCTCAAGCTCTACAGGCTTGATGCCCTAATGGGAATGGAGATAAGAAAGAAGAGGTAAAAGCGTTGTTACCAAAATGTCGCAAACATTTCATTAATTTGGTCAGGCTACAAATCATAATAATTTTTTTAATTACTCTCCCCTTGAATTATAATTCTCTATTTAACACAAGGTAATAAGACCAAATCCAAATAAATAGTGTGTGGCGTTTCGGTAACAGCGTTGTTACCACCTTCATACAAGAGTACTGAATGGTACTTAAATGTCACACACTATTTATTTGGACTTGGTCTTATTACCTTGTGTTTATAATCTATAATCCAAATTGTGCCTTATCGTAATTCTCTATTTATGATTGAGTGTTAATACTGACCACTTCACTAACATTGTGAAGAAGAGGGGGAAAAAAAATCTCTCTAAGTATAGGTATAGTATTGGCAAGACTCTCTGGTGTTCTGAGCAAGTTGCCTTGGTAGATCACCATGGGACCAAAAGTAGCTTGGTAACCATGGAGCCAAGACAAAAGAATGAAAGAGCAGGAGGCTTCCTCTATCAAGACTAGATACAAACAGATGTCTTCTGTGACAAAGTACTTTCTTGTTTGCAGACAATCAATCTGCATTGATGAGGGGAACAACATGGTGGCGACTCTCTTTTAAGTAGATTTATCACAAACAAACAACAGATCCCTCTTAATTAAACCTTCAAATGTTGATTTTTACAGTTAGTGGCGATCCTAACACTCTTCTATATCAATGGAGTTTAATTGTTGCAGAGAAATTCTATGGCACTAGATTATTTCTTGCACACAAGAGATGTTTTTTTTTTCCCCTTCCGATTTGCATAGAAATCAGGGAGGGGGAAAAAAAACAGATAGAGTAGGCAATGAAAAAAAAAAAAAATTGCTGCCGAGACAACTCTAAGACAGCTGCATCTAGACATAAAAAGCTTCTAAATCTACTGTGCATGGGGACTACAGAGAAAGTGTTACCTTGTTGAGCAACACGTGTCTACCAGAACACACAGCATGCAACAAGGGAGAATGCAACAATGCAGTTATATGGTGAGACATCTTGCTATGGAGAAGCACTGTAAAAGGTGTGTATTTCTCTCCAAATAAAAGGAATTCAGCAAGGAGTCTGTAGGTTTGCAGAAGCTAGGTAATAAACCTTGTCTTGCTGTGGTAAAGACATTTGTGCTTCAAAAATGTGTGCAGTATAGGGAGATCAAAATATAAGGAAGTACAAGAAGATGCTGCAGGGTTGATATGGTAGCAGCAAGTGACACAGCAGTGTCTTCACAAATACACAGTGAGGGCGTGGAAGACAACCACAAAAAGCAATTTTTCGCATCCACACAACCACTTGAGGCATCCATCATTCTCTTATTCCAGTGCTAAGAAAGTTTTCACCCAAGGAGGGGTGACAACAGCAATCATCTTCTTTATCTCAGTGCAAAGGAAGTTCCCCCGAATATTTCTTCCTCATATTCCTTCATCAGCCTTTCCCAGTTTCTCTTCACCTTTCTCTTGCGGCTTCTCCGCTTGTGGCTTTCATAGTAGCCAATGAACTCCTCGCGAAAGCCATAGAGTTCATCTAGGGTGAACATGCTCCTGTCATGGAGATTGGCCACATCGCGGGGCGGCCGGGGCTCCAAGATCTGGAAGTGGTAGTAGGCGGGGTGGTAGTTGACAAACAGGGACTTCTTCTGCTCCTGGGTGCTGTGCCTCATGACAATCTGGTAGAACTCCTGGTTCCCACACAAATAGCACTTTCTCTTCATACCAAAGAAGTCATTCCCAAAGAAAACATGATCCTTGAAACTCTTTGGTGACTGGATCCAAAATTTCTCCAGGACAGCCATATAGTAGCTATAGGCTCTGTTTCCCTTTCTATCCTGGACTCTGGAGAGGTACATGAGGAAGATGGCCATCTGTTTGACCGTGTAGACACCCCAAATCTTGGTGAGGATCTCGAAGAAGAAATCTGGTTGCTGTAGGTCTAGCACAAGCTTCAGCACACCGTAGGAAAACCTCTCCAGGATTTCAAGCTGGCTCACTTCTGTCAGGTGGGACAGAAGCAGGCATAAAATCCTAGCAGCTTTGTGCTTCTCAAAGTTATACGGACCCAAGAAATGAGTGGTGTACTTATTAGCAAACGGACATCTGTAACGACGGCTTTCACAGTGAACTTCAAAGTTCTCAAAAATAAATTCCCGTACCACATCAAATATAATACGATCTTTCTCAAAATGATTACCCATCATATCAATAAAAAATTGAATTCCAGGAGCATTCATATATCCTAAAGAACAAATCATAAGCAAATGCTTGAATAACCTTGAAGATTCATGAATGTGTACTCCCATAGCTTGATATAAGGGATATGTGGCGATTTCTTCAAACTTTACATAGTGTATCCAGAATTTTAACATGGGTGATGTTGGAGATTCAAATTTGAGTGAAAGGGCTTCATGATGCTTGTTCCATAAGTCAAATACTTCTTCTTTCAGACAATAGTTACATGCTAAAATAAAATTGTCATAGATGTCAAAATATTGATTTTTGACCACTGATTTAGCAGTTTTAACTTCATCAATGGTTAAAAATGTTGTCCAAATCAGATTTTTAAATTCTAAGCCAAGGATTTTGTTTCTATATTTTCCCTGTACATTTTTCCAAAAATAGAGCTGCCAACTTATTTGTGATATGGCTTTTGGAAATAAAACTTTTATTGTTTCTGGTACAGGTACCTGGGCTACATTATTTAATACTCTTTTTTCTAAAATCTTTAGGTATTCAACCATATAAGTATTTCTTGGATTTGATTTTTTAGAAGCTTCATGGTTCCATAGTTGAACTGCAACTGAGGACAGGGCTATATCTCGTAATGATAACTTTTCTAATTTGTTTACTGTAAACGCCATTTTGATTGATATTTTTACACTTATTTATTAAAATTTACATATGATTATATTTTTTTAAAAGTGTATTGTATGTGTCAACATTTTCAGAGTACAAAATGACACCTGTCAAATGTCATTAAAAAGGCGCAATATCGTTTTTGTCAAATATTTTATGAATAAACTTAAATTAGCACAAATAAGGCAACTTTAAACAAACTTTATAAATAAAATCAATATTTTAGGGGGGGGCGAAAAAGTTTAAAATATATTGAAAATGAATCAAATGTAAAGTGCGGATATGAAAACAGAAAGTAGGTTAATTTTTAAAGGCCTAAAAATTATTGCAAAATTTAACAAATTCTAATTTTGCTATCGATATTTTGTGGCATTTAATAATTATGTTTTCTTTAATATATATGTTCTTTAAAACTATATTGTGCCAAAAAAATTAAAACCTACCGGATACGGTCTAAGCCATTTTATTTGTTTTGTTCTACTTAGGCATAATGATGATAGTTCGAAGTTTTTTTTTTTTCCTATTATATATTTTTTATGTGCGTAATTGTTTTATCTTTTAGATTTTTAGAAACCAAAAAACTTTCCTTATCATTTTAGAATCAATTTCTAAAATAATACTTCACATATTGACTTCATTATCTTCAATATAAAATGAACGTTTTTCATAGATGGCTCAAGCAATCAAAAAGGTTTATTTTGCATAATCAAAAGTCGCGCTTTCAAAAATCCATTATCTCTAATAATATTGTGTGTGTGAATGTTAAAAGGTCTTTAAAAATACTTTCTGTGTGTGTGTGTTTTTTTTTTTTTTTTTTTTTGCAAAGTTGCTTCCAAGGACTTTTTAATCCTGATATATCTCCTAACAGACCAAGATAAATTATTTTATTCTCTGGTATAGCCTTCTAACTTGAATAGAGGTAGTATTGAAATATATATTATTACACACATAAATATTTTGAACATTGAGCATCCCATAATTAAAATTATATTCAGAAAATATGCATATATTGGATTTATAAATATTTTTATTATTCCGATATTTCAAAGGGCAACTCGCCTCTTTTTATCGAGGATGTTTGTGTTTCTCACGTGTTTTAGTGAGAAACACAAACATCCTCGATAAAGAGAGGCGAGAGCCCTTTGCGCATTTTGAATGGACGGTAAAGTTTCCATTGACCTTGATGGTAGCATCGGCCTCCGCGTAGAGAAGGTGGAGCCATTCCAGGAAGGGCGGAGGCAGGCCGATGGAGCGCAGATGGGCGGCCAGGAACTCTCGGTCCACATTGTCAAAGGCGGACTGCAGGTCGGTGGAGATGACTGCCAGCGGCGACTTGTTCTTTGAAGGCCAGGGCCACCTCGTCAGACACGCACGCGATGTTCCAGGAGGGGCATCTTCCCGGAACGGCGTACGTCTGACATTCCGGCACCATGGCTGGTAGGTGGCGATGATGACGACCCAGAAGTATGCCGCTGACGATTCTGTAGTCCGCCGTTGGTAGAGATATAGGCCTGTAACCGCTTAGGCCCAGACCACAGTGCGCTTTGGGGACGAGGCAGATGATGTTTCTCCTCGAGGATTCAGGCAGAGCCCCGCGAAGCTTGGATTCGGGGATGACTCGATGCATAGCTCCTACGAAGAAGTCCTCGAAGCCCTTGACGAGCTCGCAGGGCACGCTATCCCAACCAGCCGCTTTCCTTTGTGGCAGACGGCTGATGGCAGTTTCCACCTCACTCAAGGAGATATCTGCTCGATGAAGCGGGTCACTGTCCTCCAGGGTGATGCTCTCCGTTGCTCCTTGCAGAAACCAATGATGGCCTCCGGGCTGCAGGCAGATGAAGCGCTCTCTGAAAGAGTTGAATACGGTGTGTATCAGGCTCTCTCCCTCGACGGGGTTTCCCTGGACGGTCGCCATTTCCGAACGATGTAGTTGGACGCGCAAAGCGCGCCCAAGCTCAGGCAACGAAGGGTAGTCGGCGTCTACGGTCTCTAGCCTGGAACGCAGGAACTGGCTTGCTCTGGCTATATAGTTTTCGTCTTCAGCGCGGGGAATAGAGAGGCACTTAATGTCTTCAACCAACTCCCGCTTCAGTTCCCCCCATTCTCTCCAAAGATCTCCAGGAGGGATGTCTACGATTTTCAGTGAGGCTTCGCCGAGAAGCGCCTCAACTCTCTCGATTACTGGCGCTGATCGTAGCAGCGCGGAAATGGATGGCCCAGATGGTGAAGGGGGATCCCCCTCTTGGAGGAGGATGGCACGGTGGTTCGAACAGTGGTATTTGAGGGTCCAGTAACGGGTGACGCGTCCGGAGAGTCTTGATGGTATTAGAACTCGATCCAGACGGGGCGGCGTCTACCTGGCTTTCGTAACTGGCAACCCTCGTAGGCAGGTGCGCGGCATCGAAGATGGTGGCGGTGTCGACGAGGGAGGTCCGGTCCAGGAGTTCCGCGAAGGCTTCCACTGCTCCAGACCTGATGTCACTCGAGTAGCAGTCTAAAACCAACGGTTTAGACCACCCTTCCACTGACCTCCTATATCTTTAGACATATTGTCTATAAAGTATTACATATTTACCAACTCTTGTTATGTAGTTTAGTTGTTTATGAAGCACATTAGATCGAAATGATATTTATTTGCATATGGTTCTAAAAGGTAATCGTTGAGAATATATACCATGAGAAAAATCTTTGTATCTATTCCATATAGTTACCAAAAGTCGAACTTGACTTGGGACACTAACAGCAAAAACATAGACTAGCTCGAGGAGCATGAACTCATGGTATTTGTGTAATCTTTACACAAGGGGATAAGAAACAATAAAAACATAGACCATTTTATTTTCCCATTTGTGTATTCTATATTGTTAATAAACTTTGTAATCAGATTTGATAATAAAGAAAAATATTCACAAACTGTAAACAATGCATAGGATGCAATTATTCAACATCATTTCTTTTTCATGTATAGGACAAATTTCTACTGAAGATGACAAAGAATTAGGAAAATTTGGCTCATTAGTGGTATAAACTTGCCCAACCATTTTTACCAATCCATCAGATTGCTACAACTATTGTATCAGAAATTTTAACTATTTTTGACACACATGATTCTTTTTTGAATAAAATAATTTTCTACTGCCCTTATTGCAATGATAAATTATTGGGAGGGCCTGGTTCATCAGTGGTGAACCCTCCCAGAAGTTTTTCCAGTTTAATCTACCATACTGCTCTATTAATATATTTTACCATTTTGTATGTTCATTCTGTTTCTATAATCTGTACTTGAAGGTTTCTTCCTAACCTAAACAGGCATTTGTATGATGTCCTGTCTTTAAGTGGAAGAACTGTGCTTAAAGACAGTGGATTTTTCTACAATTACAGACACCTCTTTCTATAGTTTCCCTCACCTCCACACATCACAAAGAATACAAACCTTCCATTGCATACACTATATAAGCATATTGATCCTATATATATATTTCGTATATATTTTTATATATCGTTTATTTATTCGTTTATATTTTTATATATCGTATATATTTTTTATAGGGAGGGTTGGTGGAAGGATGGTCTAAACCGTTGGTTTTCGACCGCTACGACCTGGGTTCGATTCCCACATTGGGCACTTTTTTTCTGATTAAATAATACAGGAAAATAAGACCTAAAATCCAAATAATTTATTAGTATATAGTAGTAATATACACACTAATAAATTATTTGGATTAAATCTTATTTTCTTGTATTATTATCTATAATCCAAATCTATATTTATCATTTTCTGATTTAAAAAAAAAAAATGTTCCAATGGCCCCCGATTCTTGCAAAAGTCCAACCCCACCAGTGAGTGCAAGTAACCAAACAGGGCTCTGGCACATTTGTAAGTGAAAAGTCGAACTGCTTTTCACATGTGTGTAGACTTACACTAAAATGACCCCCCCCCATGATTATCATGGCCTGTACCACGTGTTGTTGTTTCTTATCCCCTTGTGTAAAGATTACACAAATTCCATGAGTTCATGCTTCTCTGTACCATGTGTACTAGGGATAAGCAGAAGAAGATATAATGATATGCTGTATTAAATTGGAAAAATTACTGGGAAGGTTTATCATCAATGAACCAAGACATCCCAATTAGTTTTCATTCGCACTTCACTATTTAAACGATTAGGAACTCTTAATAATTGGTTTATACGAATAAAAATAAAACGCTAAGAGGAGCTTCTTTTATAAATTTTAATGCGCAAGCTTTCGGACCTAACGTCCTTCTACAGGCATGGATAGTGGTAATACTAACAAGTATAACCTAACATTGAGCCATAATAAAGAGGACATTAATATACAGTAAAACCCCGCTAATACGAACCCTGGATATAACGAACCTTCCCTTATAATGAACCCACGCCGATTCCCAATTCCATTCCATTGAAAATACCATCGTTATAACGAACTTTGCGATTTTTAGAATAACGAACTACCCCTATAACGAACCTATTTCGGGTCCCAAAATGATAAAATCTATTAAAAATACTATGCGTATAACGAACTTAGAATTGTAATTAAAAAAAAAATTAAAAAACAAAATTTTGAGCATGTTTTAGGCTCGCGGATCGCGATTTCGAAACAATAAATTTAGCGGCATTGTTTGTTTGATTTTTGCACTTTATTTTTGCTGTGTGCTGTATAAATTTTTACACATTATACTTTTTATTAAATAGAATATCTTTGCATCCATTAAATTTGAAATATAAAAAATGCAAATGGCTTCCAAAATGAAGAAAACAAAGGCATTTTAAAAACAAAAGCATTATTTCTTTAAAAAAAAAGGCCATTTTCAGAACTTTTCAAAGTGAAACAACATAGGCAAAATGTTAAGAACATATTCAAATAAGAGAATATAACTTTTCTATTATAAAAGATAAAATATAAAGTTATTCAAAAATGTTACAAAGAGGAATCAACCTCAACTTTTGCCGCGATCGCGATCGTACGTTTAAGGGCTAAAAAAAAAAAAAAAGTCCAAATAAACGGTCCCGTGATGAAACAAAAAATATTTTTATGCCATTAACTATGGTGATTTTAAAGTCAGCAATGTTTTGCATGGCAGGTTAAAAAAAAACGAAATCTAGACCTAGAAGAATATGGGGAAACATGAAATGGAAGAAAAACACTAACTTTATTTGAATGGTGCAATGCTTGGAAGAATGCTTTGAAACAAAAGGTATTAGAGCCATTTTTTCAAGTAAAAATTGCATTATATAATCTGATAATGATGTTTTAAAATCATTTCATATCTTTGAATATATATTTAATAAAACTTTGCCTAGGATTTGTCTTGATTTTTAACTTAGACATAGAGGTACATGTATGTTAATCATAAGAAGAACCTATTATCTAATGATTTCTATTATTATTCAGTATTAATATAAGGAAATTAGTCAATTAAGGGAATTAAAATGAAGTGACCACTATTAAGAGGCAGCCTCTTCTTGTGTGTATGGCTATTTTTTAATTATATGGTCTAAAATTTTTGAAAAGTAAAAAAAAAAAAGCCAAACCGTGGCTATAGTGAACCGTGGCTATAGTGAACCAAAAGCTCTGTCCCATTGGGGTTCACTATAGAGGGGTTTTACTGTATATAGTCACAACCGTCTTTCCTCATCGGCCTCAGTCACGGATGCGCGCGCATCATCATTATGATCATTATCATTATCTAATGATAATTATTATTATATTATTATTATTATCAACATATATAGTCACGACCGTCTTTCCACCGTCAATCAATTCCTCATGTCACGGATGCGTGCGCATCATCATTATGATCATTATCATTATCTAATGATAATAATAATAATAATTATTATTATATTATTAATATATATAGTCACGACCGTCTTTCCTCAATTCCTCATGTCACGGATGCGCGCGCATCATCATTATGATCATTATCTTCTATAGAAGCTTCTATCTTTATAATTATGTATATTTACAAAAAGTCAATTCGCTCGCGCCTCTAGCGGTGAAAATGAGGGGTAATACCAGCTGACCTAATGTACATGTAAAGTTTGGAGCGGGACGTTTCACAAGAGTGACATCCACGGCTCCAATTTATAATTGTAACAAATAGTATTTGAATAAAAACATTCAATCGGGTAAAACACGGGCGTTGCCCGGGCCATTCGTCTAGTATATATATAGTCACGACCGTCTTTCCTCATCGGCCGCCTCTGTCACGGATGCGCGCGCACAGGGAGGTCACGTGCTCGCCGGCAGCCAACGGGCACGCGCCGCCGGCATTACGTCATAGATTATAAACACAAGGTAATACGGCCAAATAAAAAAATTGTGTGTGATAAGGCACAATTTGGATTATCTACTTATATAATTGCCTTATTCTGTCTGTGTGAAGTTCACTGTGTGAAGTTCACTGATAGATTTTGGTCAGAATGGATAAAATAAAAAAAGTGTCAAGGGATGGGAATCGAACCCACGACCTTCCGCTTACCGGGCAGATGCCATGACCACAAGGCTACCCTGGGCATATTTTTCCGTTCACATTTTTATTTTTATATTTTCAAGACACACAGTTTGGGGTGGGACGTTTCACAAAAGAGACATCCACGGCGCCAATTTATAATTGTAACGAATAGTATTTTAATTAAAACATTTTTAAAATATATACGCACTCGGGTAAAACCCGGGCCATTCGTCTAGTATTTACATAAATATATCTGTAGAAACCTAAAAGGAATATAATAAATTTATGACTTAGAATTTGCATGTATGAGATTGGAGAACTAAAAGAAAAATAAAATTAAAATTTGAACTACAAATATAAAATTAAAATTAACAATTCAAAATTTTACATATATGACATATGATATACTACGGTATAATCTAAAAATTAAATATAGAGATTAAAATATATACAACATAGCGATCAATAAAATTGGGCTAGACACCAAGATATAGGAGAACAGGGGGTCCCACCTACATGTGTTTAAAATGGAACAAAATAGTGTATGATTATTTGTAAAGTACTTGGTATATGTCTGGGATATCTATTTTTCTATTAATGCTGTTGATTTGGTTGGATATGATTGATTCTAAATAAAGTCTATTGCATTTATTGTGTATATTACGGTATAAGATTTTTGGTTGAACTAAATTAAACTGGTGACCTGTTTGTGCTGTATGTTGATATATTAATGATTTAGGGTCTTTATTATGGATATTGCGTTTGTGCTCGGTTAGTCTGTCGTTCTGCCTGTCTCACCCACATATGTGGATGAGCAATCTTGGCATGAGACGACATATACTGCTCCTGTAGAATGTATGGGAAGGTTAGGACTGTCAGCTTTGGTGATTGGATGTCTTAATATGGTGGCCAAACATGGAGAACTATTGTAGTATACTTTAATGCCAAAAGGACGGAGGATTCTGGATATTGCAAGTGATGGAGTAGAATATGGTAGGAAACAGGAAGCTCTGTGTATAGTGGTGGATTTTGAGACAGATGGATCATAGAAATGCCTATAAATAAAGGGTCTAGGATAACCTGCTTTAATTAAAATGGAAACTATTCTGGCTTTTTCTATTGTTTTAAATATGGTTAGGGAACAATGAGTGAAAATTCTCTTTGATAATGTCCTGACTGTATTAATTTTATATGCAATCGGACTATTAGAGGAGAAATGGGTATACTGCGGTGGAATGGTCTTCTTATAGTATACAGTAGAGTGGAACTTCTGTGGAGTACGAATAATTAGAATATCCAAAAATGGTAAAACAAAATTTTATATGGGAGTTAAAACTGTGTAGGGTGCTTTGAATAAGTTGTAAACTATCAGATTTGATGATACAAAAGATGTCATCCACATATCTCCTCCAATAGTATATATCTGAGGGAAGGGTAAGGTTAATCCATCTGTCCAAAAAACCCAAGACTATTTCTGAAATGATTGAAGAGAGTGGGCTACCCATAGGGGTTCCTCTAATTTGACTAATATTGTTTTTGAAATGTAAAAGTACCCATAGATAAACAAAGTTTGGTAAGCTGTAATATAATGTCTATGGTTTGGTTATCTGTACCTGCTGTACTAAGAAAGGAGTGTAGACTATCTGTAATAAGGGAATGGGGGTAATGACAAATATAGAGAAGTGATATCAAAGGAGGCCATGATGTGATGTGGTGGAGGTGGTAATGATGAAATATCTTCTATGAAATTAGGGGGGTTTGTTATACTGTATATGTTTGGACTCCTATTTCTAATGGGGGATAGGATACTTACCAGAAATTTAGCTACTGGGAATGCTGAAGATAAATGATAGGCTATTATAGGTCTGAGCGGGACCCCTGGCTTGTGTATCTTGGGGGAGCCATATATGTATGCATTCTTATCTAAGGAGTTAGTAAATTGGGTAAACTGGTCGGCAGTGATAAAATTAGAGTTTTTCATATTTCTATAAGGGATTTTTAAAATTTTATATTCGTAAACTTCACTATTTGTCATATATATTTATAAGTAAATACCATTAAAGAATTCCATTCTTTATTTAAAATATTTCTTTTCTTATATATCCTTTACATGCTAGGCCGCATCAAAAGCAAGTCTGTAAATGAGGTCAAGACCTCTCTCACCAATAGGTCTTGTGCAGAGATGCAAAACATTGTTTACAGGTTAAAAAATCCTCATCTTTTCCAATCTTGTATCAATATCAGGCTGTGGAGGCTTGATGTTTTCATCATAAAATATCCTAATCTTGTTTATAATCTCTCTGTAATAGTTTTCTTATCAATGCTAGAATTAATTAATTCACTCTTTTATGAGTACACAACTGTTTTTGACATATACCTGGGGTCGGTAAATTGCATCTTGCGAGCTTCATGCGGCTCTTTGGACGTGAAGCTGGGGCTCTTTATATAGTTCCATATGCAAATATTATTTATGCGAGTACTATTTATTGTTGGCAAGAAAAAATTTTGTGGTTCTTTAAAAACTTTGAAATTGTAATTTTTGACTCTTCCGACTCAAAAGTTTGCTGACCCCTGAAATATATGATTACAGTATATTCTTGTAATTGAATGAGTATCATGGTTTAGTACTAGGTAAACCCACAAATGATCATAAACAGAGTTTGGATTTATAATTGTTAGAACCTCCACGCTAGAGGACACTCCCATTAGAGAACACCTCTTACCAAAGGACACAAGCTCTGTCTGGAATTTCAGTAACTGCGTTGTTGCCATCAGATTTTTTAAATATTTTGTCTGATGATGGTAGCAGCGCCATTACCAAAACATCACAAACCTTTCAATAATTTGGTCTTATTACCTTTTGATTTTTATTAATTGTATTATTCCTACACTATACACACATAATGTACAGGCCATGATAATTATGGGAGGAAGGAAGGGTTTTTGTTATGCTACAAGTACACTACATGTCTAATCAGTTAGACTTACAAGGTGCCAGAGTTCCTATTTAGTTATTTGCACTCGCTGGTGGGAATTGGACATGTGACAGTCTGATCATACACTCATGGACAAAACTTGAGGAAGTGGAAAGTCTTTGATGTCCCTGGTCATCTATTTTTTTGAAGGATTTACACTTGGTTATCTCGTGTATCTCCAATAAAGGTCACTGTAATATCTTCCAGAGTTATTGTCTGAATCCCGATATACATGCTAAAAGAACAATTTCCTCAGTTTTGTCCATGAGTGTATTTTAACACATGTCTACCACATGGAAGGTAGTTCAAATCTTGCATTTATAAGGGTGCCAGAGCCCCGTTTGGCCACTTTCACTCACTGGCGGGGTTGGGATTTTGGGTTACTAGTTTTTTATATTAGAACAAAAGTGGCCAATGTTCCCGGGTTGTGGCTGGAGAAAACCAACAGTTTAAACCACTCATCCACCAACCAATCCCCCTTAGATAACAAGTAGTAGATTAATTACATAGAGACAACCACCACGACAGTTCCTAACAAGCACAGTAAGGTAGAAGTAAACCAAAGTATCCGTTTATTATCCAGCTGTTCCCACTATTGGAATCCATCGTCCTCCTCATCCGCCATCTCTTTGGCATACTCCAGGTCCTGCTGTTCCCTCTCCCGTCGCTCTTCCGCGGACTCCAGCTCCTTGTTGTAGGACTTGGGGGGGAATCTCATAGCCTGGCCACACCACATGCCGTGTTACTTCACACACAATACTCTACAAGGCCTTTCAACAAGCCTAAAACCTAGAAATCTGAATTACTTAATCAAGAAACTTATCCCTGGAAGCCTGAAGATTTCACCTTAACAATATTTTCTAACTACTAGACAAATGACACAACACTTTGCCTGGGTATGCAACAGACTTATGCAAATTAGCTTGTTATGGACTAATTAGCATATTCCACAGTTGAAATTCATGACCTCTATATCCTGGCAAAGGTACACATAAAGATAGATCAAATAATGTGGAAATGTAGGCGGAACAAACCAAACTAAATGGATTGAAGGCTTCAATGGGCCAAATATTGTGGAGCAAAACACCCACAAACTGTACTCAATTTGAATACAAACTAAGACTACAGTATTGAGTAGCCACAGAGGGGCTTGGGTAGTCCCTCCATTTCTGATTAATACAGGGTCTGCTCAAGACAAGTTTTACTTGGGTTGTTAAAACTTGATAACAAAGTTAAATAAAATAATGGAAAAACCTCCTGATGGTGCTGATGGCTTGGGCCATCTAGTGAAATAAATATTTCAAAATTATATGATCAAATACAAGGGCCAATACTCAAAATGCATATGTGGTTGGCTTTTCTTGACTAATCAAGATGTTTTATGACAATATTGTAGAAACATCTAGGTGATCATATAAGGTAAAGGACTAGGATTTTTCATGAAAGTAAATGACATCTTTGCTTACACACATAGATAGCATGTCTTGTGCCAAAACCAAATGTGTAATAAGTTTCTTGTTTAAGGAGCTTAATATCCATGTTAATTTGACTATATTTTCTGGTATATAAAAAAAATATATATATTTTTCAAATTTGTCTATTCAAAATAGCAATTGAAGTAGAAAAGCAAAATAAAATTGAATTGCGTCAATGTTGTGCATGCCATGTTTGACAGGTTCCAGCTTAAGGCAAGTGTTTTAATAATAAAATTGATAATAAGAATCAGGCACACACACACTGGATAGGCCATCATACCAGTAAATTAATAGTCTTAAGGTAAAGATGCTACTGAATCTAAATAAGTAGCAGAATGAATATTTTTCCCAAATTTCCCATATGCTGCTGATATAGGTAAATGAAAGTTTCACATTTATCAGCAATAGAGCAAGTGTATTTGCAGATATTTGGTCTCTCTTGTTAACATTCAACTTGGCATACAAAACACCTTCAGCTCAACTTAATGTTCAGTCCCAAAGAAGGAAACCTACCTTAACAGATTGGTTGTGGATGGCAAGACAGAAGTTGATGCGTTGGTGGAAGGCGGATTGGGGTTCCCGAGTTGCATAGATGTCTGGAGTCTCCTTGGAGGTGATGAAGCCTTGCTCGTGGTCGATAGTGGCTTCAATGACTCCATCGCGAATGGCCTTGGCTGCTACATACTCGGCCTCCTCAGGGGAGTCCAGCTGGAGCTTCTTGGCTGTGTCCGCCAGCGAGATCCTGCTGTATGAGGCACTGACCATGCGCAGTCAGTCTTGATCACATTGTGGCGGAGCCGGATGATCAGCGTGTAAGTATGGTCAGCCTCAAACCTGGGGTGGAAGTTCTCCAGCACCTCGTTGAACAGGGAGAGGTTGCCAGCTCTCACCGCTGCAACAACAGCCTTCAATACCACAAATTTTTAATGCTAAGAAAACAAATATAAAAGACCTTGAATTTTTTTTTTGTTGGTTGTGTGATGCTGTTTTTTATCCCCCTTTTTCAAAGATTACACGAATTCCATGAGTACATGCTCCTCGAGCTGTTTGATGATAGGCACCAGCGGGCTCTCCCAAAGGTCCTCTTTAATGCAAGCCAAAATATGTTCTGGAGCTGCAGGCGTTAAGCTACAATTGTTGGTTGTTGAAGAGCACAATGCCATACAGTAGATGTTCAATGAGCAGACACCTCTATACAAAGGAAAGTCTTCTAAGCCTTCTAAGAAGTTTACTAATTGCTAAAAACACTCCAGTAAGAACACTTTGGCTCTACACAACTAGATGTCATTTAGAGAGGTTCAACTGTATTGTGATAAAATAGTAGGCCCTCTATTAAAGATCTTCAAGGTTTGAGAACTTGTTAGCATGGTAACCTTAATAAAGGGGTCATTTTTGAATGACTAGTGACCTAAAAAAGGAGTAGAAGTGGACATATTAAAAGGAATAAAATAATACCAAAGGAAACATCTCCCCTACAAAAGACACAAGCCATATTGCCACTTTATTCTTCTCTGTACATAATTGGTTCGAAGAAACATCTGCTTTTAGAAAATTAAGAAAAAGACAACCTATTATATCATGGTTTTAAGGTGTTTTTTACTACTTATCCCAAGTATACTTGGTAAGGCCATGATAATCATGGTAGGTAGTTAGCCTTTTACTGTAAGTGTGCACCACATGTAGAAAGAGTCTGAGACTCATTTGGTTATTTTCACCCACTGGACTTGTGCAAGAAGCATTAAGGTATGGCTCTCGATAGTGACAACTTTGACAAGATCCTACAAAGAAATGTATTAGCTGGTAAAACACCAGTGCCTAACTTATGCTGGACATTGATATAAATTCAAGTTGATAGCAGTGGTGCACAAAGCTGGTGTTTTGTTGCTAATTCATTTATTCTACAAGATTTACAAAGAAATTATCAAAATGTTCTATGATCTGCCAATTATTTTAATGGAAAATGTGCCTTTAAATAGATTAGACAGTAGAACCTCCCTGTAAAGGACACTTAGTTGCAGAACCAAAGTGTCCTTTAGGGAGAGATGTTCTTTTACCGGAGAGTTGCTAAATAGTAAAAATGGTCATTTTGGTGATGAAAACTGTCCTTTATAGAGAGGTGTCCTCTCATGGAGAGGTTTCTACTGTAATACATGTTCCAAAACTCTCCCTATTGTGAACTGTACAATTTAAAATAGTTAGAGCTTGACAAGCATTCCTGAATGTATTCCCAACTAGAAATGCCCTGGAGTTAGGCTACAGAAGACAACATGCCCTGCAGTATTGCAAGCATACTCTAACTAGGCTACTTGTATGGGAGTACATTAGTGGACAAAGTAGAGAATAAAAAGAGGAATGAAGTAAAAGATATATCATACAGCAGAATATTGCTAATGGTTTGTGTTACCATTTAGAATTATTGTGTTTTGCTACTTGCAAGGGAAAAAAAGGACATTTATAAGGCCATATCTTGAAAAACTAAGAAGGAGGGAACACAATCCTTCAAAATATATATTTTTGTCCCACACAGATCTAGGAAAGGCTTTCCTTATTATCCTTTGATTTAATGGATTGTAAATTAACCATTTATAAATTTCAAATTCTTGTGCAATACTTTTTAATGGTGTGGACAATGAATGGACATTTATAGCTGGGAAGAGAACATTTATATGTCTGCGTTATACAGTTAAACCTGTCTATAGCGCCTCCCTTTCTTTAACACCTGATTTTAAATACATAGTATGACGCGATAAATACATAGTATGATCTGTCATAGCATCCACATTTAAGGCTCTAAGAATTTCGCTCAGTACTATGTGGGTTTTTACTATGCTACTATGGCTTCAAGGAATGTTATGTTTGAAATTCTGGTCCCTTTTGGAAAGAAGCATCCTTATTCCAAACAAATATAAATATAATATTTAAAAAATATTCCAAACTGACAGATCCACATACTGGATTGTTCCAGTGGTACTTGTGCAACACCCCAGCTGCAAAGAATCAAATAATCAAACAATGCCAACCCTAGTTGCCATCTTGAAGTTTGAGAATTTTCCAAAGTCTTCAAAAGCCATTCACTTATTCCACGCTTATTTTTAAGCTTTAGGGGAAAAAATTCTGTTTTAAAAATAATAAATATATGAGGCATAAAGATAAACTTGTATATACAAACTCTCTATCTTTCGATAAATAATACATTTTGTAATAATTATATTGGGACATGTAGAAAGAACCAACCAATTATTTATTCTCTCTGCCACCTTTATCACAAGGAAGTATAGAGAGCTCTCACATCTCACAGGAAAAGCTGAGAATACAAAAATACTTAGTGTTCAAAGAATTAGGGCATGTTTTTTTTTTTTTTAAATAAGTTTCATATGCTCCAAGATATTTAAAACTAAACCACAATAGGCACAATATGGATTATAGATTAGAACTACAATATAATAAAAGACCAAATCTATATAAATAAATAGCGTGTGACATTTCAGTAACCACGTTTTTACATAAACGTCACACAATTTTTATTTATTTATAGATTTGGCCTTTTATTATCTTGTAGTTTAAAACTAAACCATGTAGTGTACAAGTGACCTACCCTGGGTGAGCTGGAAGTAAGGGGCCAGGGGTCTCCGCAGGGTGGGCTGACGGAACAGGGCCCTGTCTGGGATATCTCCCAGCAGGAGTTCCACAGTGATGGCCATCTTGTAGGCCTGTCACCACACTTCAACTGTCAACACCATCTGACATAGCCCTGTCTAAAGCCAAGGAAAGGGCTCGAGGCAAGTTTCAGTAGTAGAGAATGGATATTTGGCATGTAAAACAACATCTATAAGTCACTTAATAAAACCCTAGATTTGTCTTGCGAAAATGAACAAAGGTGATAGAAAAAAATGTTTACTTTCACATGTAAAAACAATATCTGTTGATAGTCACACAATAAAAAAGACATCATGGAATTGGCTATATATATATTATTATAATTATAAAGATTTAAGGAAAAAGGGCAGAATGAGTTAAATATTCTAGAAATATAATTTAAAAAAAGGCCAAAATCTGTAGTGGCAATTTAAAATAGGGACTTAACCAAAAATCTGAATCTAATACTGATGAACTGGGCCTCTTAATAGAATTTTACCAATGCATGGTTGTGTAAATAGGAAGCTGGACATTGTACATGAGCTATGGAATATTCTGCAGAGATATGAGCAAGAAGTAGTAAAGTGTTATCCACCAACATTTAAAAACATTTATGTGAAAATAGTGAGAGAGGTATGTACCGTTTGCTTAAAGCCCACTGCAGTGTACTGAGGGGCCTTGCGGATGGCCTGCATGAGCCGTTTATGGGCTTCTGTGTAGTCCAGCTGGATGGCCTTGATGCAGCCTGCGCACACAGACATTGTCACAACAGGCTCCAATTTAGTAAATAACAGCCAGAGACTGTTAGCAAAGATCATGCAAGTTGCTAACTTTCAATAATAATTAATACAGCATATAAATAAGCCTTGTTGTTGTTTCTTATCCTCTTGCGCAAAGGTTAAATTTTTTCCCCTTGTCCCAGGTCTGGACTTCAAATCTAGACCAGAACCTGAAGGCCATGCCTCTGTATCGCCTCGATGACCAGAGCTGGGTCGGTGTAGATGTCTGTTCGGCAATGCCCGATGCATTGCATGATGTGTTCTGGGCTCGTTGGAGAATCCTGACATTTGGTGCAATTCGGAAAGGTTTTGGATCCACTTGTGAAAATCATTGGACGTAGATGGCCTGTTCTAAGACGGGAAAGCATGGTGAAGTCTGATCTGTTAAGTTGGGAGTTGGTTTTCAGGATGCAAAGATTACATAAATTCCATGAGTCCCTGCTCCATGAACATATATGTGTTTATGTAGATTTATATATATGACCATGTTATTCATGCTCTGATTGGCTGCTCACTGGCACATGACCTTAATGAGCCAATCAGCATGGATAGCTTCATTAGCTTTTGAAATTCAATATTAAGTTCTGCCAAAAGCCTCCCAATAAATTGAATCCATCGCAGAGTGGCAGGGTCTCCACGTCAGTGTTAGTGTTATCAGTCATGTCGGCCACACTCACCTTGTCCCATCATTATTTTTTAAATTATCCCATGTATCATCATTATACAAAGTGACATATACATTGATTAGATGTAAGATCTGTTGAGGATTGTGATATAAGTCTACTATAATGGCCCACAAGTAGGAAAGAAGCTGTCAGATGGTACTGGTTGGGAAGATTTCACTCTACTCTCAAACCTGTTTTGTCTAGTGTGTCCCACCACAGTTTACTACACAAGTAGACACATTGCTAGAAAGAAATTGAGTGAAGAATTCTCTCACACCAGCCACTTTAGTACAATCAAAAATACTTCTCTTAACACAAATCCAACCTCTTCTAGGGGAGACTAAGTATTAGCCATGGTTTTTGAAGTTCTCTTAAGAGAATCTAATGATCTTCTCTCTGTTTTTTTTTTTTTTGTAGTTAAAGCAAGCAGGTAGGTAGAATCTATGCAGCAATGTATAGATAGTTAGTAGACAAAAAAAAGTGTTCATTTTGTTACCCAATTTGGATTAAATATAATATTTTAATTCTACAAATGAGCCTGGTAAGGTACAACTATTGAGCTAGAGTTTCTTTGTGGTGTATCCATGCTAACACATTTTCCCTAGCATTTTTTCTAGTTTAAAAATCTGTCTTTATACAAATATTGCTTTTAAAAGAGTAAAAAATAAAATTGTTATGATATATTTGAGAGGCCCTTCTTATTTTTTAACTAGTTGAAAATTTTGAAGGAATAAAAAAATAAAAGGCTCAAAAATAATCTTATTAGTTTTGAGGGAAGAAGTTTTGAAAATATTTCTAGAGAAATAGTGTTCTCTCCAATATGTAAAATTTCAGAAGTAAAGCCAGAGACTAACAGTTTCTATTATGAACTGTCTTCCTGATTGACTGCTACCAGGCAGTTTAAGTCCACTAAGATTGAATTTAGTCTAAAGAGGGTCTAGAGAGGTTCTAGTGTAAAATTTAGCACAATTGTTTCTTTTTTCAAATGAAGCCATAAAGAATAGTTTCAAATTCCAGTACAGATGGTGCACTTGGACAACACAGTGGTCCACAGAGAGGCTAATTACCGAGGTAGAAGAGGTAGCGAGCCCACTCGTTGTTGGAGGCACTCTCTGGGAAGGGGCACTTGGAAGCCAGCTTGGCGGCCTGCTCGTACAGGCTGTAGTGGATGTAGTTGCGCAGGAGGCAATTGAGGAGCACGGCCTGGCCCTC
Organism: Cordylochernes scorpioides; assembly: GCA_030710605.1. Taxonomy (NCBI): domain Eukaryota; kingdom Metazoa; phylum Arthropoda; class Arachnida; order Pseudoscorpiones; family Chernetidae; genus Cordylochernes; species Cordylochernes scorpioides. The sequence continues at coordinate 40,392,716 of CP092866.1, read as the reverse complement.
GGTGTCCGAGCGCAGGGTGCAAGTGCGCAGGCGGCTGTGGAAGAGCTCCCTGACCTCAGAGAGGCGGCCCCCCAGCTCATACACCCGGCTGTGGTAGAAGTAACACTTGGAGGCCAGGAGGTCCAAGGTCCTGCGGTTGTAGGTCTTCACCTTGGCCATTAGGACATCCGAGCATTGCAGCATCTACACATCCCAGTCATAGAGGCACTACTTTTGATTCCAGTGTTATCAGCAGTTTTGGCAAATCAAGTTTGAAAGAATTCACCATTGAAGAACCAAAGTTTTTTCTCAAAATCAAGGTCTGCTAAAATAGATGTTTTTATAATAAAACTTTGCATTAAAAAAAAAAAAAAAGGTGTGATATATATTTGCAAGATGGCACTTTGATATTCAATCTGTTGCTTATAATCAGATGTTTTTGTTTGCTGGATAAGGTGTCACTCTTTGTGCTAAGAAGGGCATACCCTAATTATTTATTTGGGTTTGGTCTCAATACCATTTATTCCCCCCTGCCCAAAATGACAGTATTATCAAGTTCAGTGTTGATTAGAGCTTTAAAATTGACATTTGCACACAAACACATCAACATCTAATCAATGCTAAGCAATTAGTAAAATGTAAACTTGTCCCTAGCTTCATAGAAAGATAAACATTCTATAAAAAAAAGCTAATATTATTCAATAGAGTAAAACCAGGGCACCCCTAGTTGCAGAGCCTAAGTGTCTTTTAAGAAGATACGTCCTCTAACCGGAGAGATGCTTAATATAAAAAATGGCCTTGAAATCTGTAGAGCTGTCCTTTATTAGACAATAGTTCTGCCTAAAGGTATATATATAGAGAGAGTAAAAAAACTTCATAAACTAAGATCTCTACAAGTTCTTTGAATCACCACAGTATCATCTACATCTATACAATTTACATTTTCTTTTACTTTGGGACAGTACTTCAGCATTCCTTTGTTACTAAGGCAACATGTTCCATTTGAACTTGATAAGTAATGGAGATTCTAGCATGAATTAACACATTATTGTGGGAAAGTTGGATAATGGTATCAATGTGCAGCTTCCATATAGGTCAGGCCTTGTAGTTTCATCTCCATTAAAGAAGTTATTGCGAAATGACACTTCCCTCTGTTCTCAGACCATTGTTTAAAGAACCAATCTTTCCTTGGTCTACCTCTCACTTTAAAGGGCTTCCCTCCAGTAGAGATCATCCCCTGTATTAAACTTCCTATTGATTACTTGTGTGAAATTGATTCTCCTCCAAACTGTTTTGTCAGCCTATCTGTCCATTTGACATGTTGAGAATCCTTCTCACACACAAGATGCCCCATAAGAGTTTACCTCTATTGACTTGTCTATAATCATACTTATAAACAACAACAAATTAAGTTAAAGTATTGTAAGCTGTAGTAAGCTCGCCACACACTAGTGAAAAAAGAAAATATTAGTGAAGAATGTGTGGTGCGCAATATTTCAGGTTTCAAAATTGATCATACCCAAACTTTTCCTATTTCTTTTCTGTATTTTTGTATTCCTATTATTTGATTGATATTTTTATATATGAATAAAATAAAAAGTTATTGTAATTTCATATTTTTCAAGAGGAATATCAATTTTTTGGGGAATATTTATACATTTTAATTTTTTTTTTACTTCCAAGGAGAGAGAAAAGTATTGATTTTATTATCAACTAGTGCTTTCTCAAACAACACAAAAAAAGTAGTGGCTTAAATTCTTTGATCCTTGTCCAAGCTTCCAAATTGGCACACAGCTAGGTTTGTTTACCACCTTTTGGTAAATTTGGTTTGTCTACTCTTTGATTGAAGCACTGCTACAATAGATTTCTCAGTGAAAGAAGGCCACAGTTACACTTATGGACAAAACTTAATCGGGATTCAGACAATAACTCTGAAAGATATACAGTGATCTTTATTGAAGACACCTGAGTTAACCAATTGTGAACAAAGTGCCTGTCTCCTTAAAAAAAATAGATGATGGCAACAAAGACTTTCCACTTCCTTAAGTCCATGAGTGTATTCCTGATAGCCACTGAGGGTTGGATTATGTCATTTTACAAAGATGATCATCAAATAGGTGAAATGTTGGTGGTGGAGTAGTCAGTCCCATACTTCAACAACTTCTATGAAGAATCCAATACTGTATTGAGAATCTTTTTTCTACTTGTTTCAACAGTTATTAATTCTATCACAAGTCCACCAATCCCAACAGTGAGTGCAAGTAACCAAATGGGACTTTGGAACCTTCAAAGTCCATAAGTCAAACTGCTCTCTACATGTATAGACATGTGGTGCACTTACAGTAAAGGTAGTAGCTAATTACCTACTGTGTTATCAGGGTGTATACAATCAACTGTACTACAATGAAACACAAAGTAATGGTTGTGAGGTAGAGATGATACAGTGGAACCTCGTTATAACATCATAAATCTATGGTCTTGATTGTGTCAACTGTGGTTATAACAACAACCAAAAACCATGTTGCTATAACGAGGTTTGACTGGAGGAGGAGGATGTACCTGCTTGGTGCGGTCCTGATCCAGGAGGTGGAGCAGCACCAGTAGATGGAGGTAGATGTCCAGCTCGGGTAGCAGGGGCTGTTGGGCCGCCTTGCCTGCCCTCACTCGGAACTGAGGGCCAGTGTCTGTCTCCATTGGCTGCCACACCACCACACCAGTTAGTCTTCCTCTGTAGCCAGAAGAGCTTACTATGTCATCAAAAACCTGAGTCATTTCAATTTTCAACTACAGACTCACCAAAAATCAATAAAAAACTTAAAAGTCAACAATTAGTTGATATTTATTCTGACAGATGGCGCAAGTCATCAGCAACTTTTAGTTGAACGATCAAGAGATGCCTTTTTTCTTTTCTTACATTAATTTTAGGCAATATATTTCCTTACTAGGTTCTACATGGCTAGCTTTTTGACCAGGAAACCATTTGAGAGAGTTTAAAACAAATGGTATAAATGAATAAGATAGAATTTCAAACACAAGGTAATGAGAACAAATCCAAATAAATACATTTTATTACCTTGTGTTTATAATCTATTATCTAAATTGTGCCTTATCAAGATAGAATTTCAATCTTTTAAGTCCTGAGTTTCTTGGCCTGGAAGTTTGCCAAGCAGAGAATCTATTAAAGAGACACTTGAAGTATTGTGGGCAAAGTTTGTCTTAATTATCACAAATCCCATCATAGGTGTCCTTACCTCATCGATGAATGCCAATAGGGCATCTCTCTGGATGGCTGAGTGGGTGTAGAATCCAGAGACAATCTTGCGCAGAACCCTTGGATTCAGCTTCTTACGCGTGGACACCAGGGTACGCAGCACGCGCAGAATAAATCTGGGCTCCTTGGAGGCGACAGACTTCTCAATGTGGCGTGCATGCTCCTTGATGTCTGCACATTATGTCTCCATTATAAACTGTGCAGAAACTGGGTAAAAAATGTACATCAATTTAACCCCAACACCATCCATATATTAAAAGCATTTTTTTTACACCATTCTTATAATAAACATCATAATTTTCTACGATCAATATATGAAATCTCTTCTGTAGTGATTGCACATAGAAATTATCCACGCATAAATATATTATGTCTTTATTTCCAATCGAATCATACTATGCAGATTCTGTAACAGTCTTGTATATCGGCATCAGTCAGAAAATTGTGAAACTATTTACAATAGAATATTTCTCTAAAGGACAACACCTAGTCGCAGAGCCAAAGTGTTCTTTAGGGAGATGCGTCTTCTTACCAGTGAGCAGCTAAATAGTAAAAATGGTAGTAATTTTGACAATGAAAACTGTGTAGAGAGGTGTCCTTCATGGAGGCTCAACTGTTTCTTTCAAGTCCCAAGTGTGTAGCTTTTATATACAAATCTCATATAAAAAAAGAGGTGAAACAATTTTTTTAAAGATTAAAATTTGTTCATACCTTCCTTCCCATTACAAGACCTAGTCCAATTTTTTTAATCTATAATTCAAATTGTAACTTTATCATTTTGATATATTTTAATGGACCTACAAAGTTTCATGAGCTGAAGAAAATGAATACCAAACATTAAAGATGATGCCCTCATTTGAGGATTCTAAAGAGTTCTGAGTCAGAAGCTTTTCTATGTTTTTGGAAATTGAGAAGACATTAAAAGTTCTTACGTATACTTTATCTTGTTAGAATTGGCAGTTGTAATATGAGAAGGGAATAATTGTGTAGCAGGATGGACCAATTTTGTAAGACAGTGGCAACTGCATTTCCTGTCGAGAGACACCTGGTCTCTCCTAGAGGCAGACACTTATTGGAGGTTGGATTTGATCTGGCCAAGGATATTTTAAAAAGTGGTTGTTGTTCATGTGCTGCAAGAGTCTGATCAATGGTCCTGGTGGCATATTGCTAGAAGGATTGGTCAAACCACAATGTAGAGAGTGGAATGTGGTCTTAAGAGGAAGGGAAGACACAAGAAAAGATGCAAAGATTTGTCAGAGGGAAGGAAGAAAGTAGATGGCCAGAGAGGAGAAGACAAGAATGGCAAACCTAGGGAGAGGACAGCCAAGGAAGAGATGTTAGATTCAATGGGATGCTGTGCTATAACATGACAATTATTCAAGTATGCTTTTATTCATTGAAATCAACTACTTATTGTAAATTTACTTTAAGCATGAGAGAGGGGGGGGTAAGCAATAATTTTTAAAATTCAAAACTGGCAACACAACTCCAAAACCTCTAGTTATTGGGAACTGACCACTTTAAGGCAACCTGACCTCATTTAATAAAATACCCCAATCTCCTCTAAGAGAACACCTCTGGGAAAGCTTGCAATTCTCTATACATTATGGGGTTCAGCGCAACAACAGTATATTGGGAGAGTTCTAGGCTAAATCCACAAATTACTCTTCCTTGTTCCAAAATCACTTTATTAGGTACCACTCAAAAAGAGCAACCTAGTTCATGATAATTGCAACAATGAATAATATGTGAAGGTTATTCACATATTAAACAAAATGTTAACGCAGGATTCGATCCTGGTTCATGACTGTCGGGAATCGAGGGTGTTACCCACTCGTCCACCGACTCTTATACAAATTACTCTAACTAATGAGATGTAGTAACACAGGATAATTCATACAAAAAGGAGATGATGACTCAGCTACAATTAAGATGGCCAGCCACTGGGATTGGAGATTGATGATTATTCTTCACTTATAGTTTTGGTTGCCGTAGGAAACTTCTTTTAGGCTTAGACAACCTTGTCAAACGTTTGCTTGAAAACCATTTCTAAGATTCCACCCTTCATTGCCAGCATATATAAGCTGAATTGTCCAATACAGTATTAGAGTTCTAAGAAGCGGCCTGGTAGATTAAATTGGCAAAACCTCTGAGAGGGTCCACCACTGATAAGTCAAGCCCTCCCAATATATTTTTTCATAGCAGTAAGGGCAGTAGAAGTTTGTTTTATATTTGAAAAGAGAGAAATATTCATGCTATAATGCTTCCATATCTTACCCATGTATATTATGGCTTTCATAGTATCTCTTCAGTTAAAATAGATGCCAAAAAAAATGCTGATGTCATCTTAAGATGGTGGTTCTCTGTAATCATGAAGGATGGGGTGAGTGAAATGTCACAATACCAGCTTTGAAAATTCTGGGAAGTCTGTCTGAAGTTTGTAGTTTTTAGAGATATGGCCTTTTTTGGGTGGCTTTTGTAGGAATTTTTACTAGTCTTAAACAAGAAAAAGTTGGTGATTTTCTGGACAAAGTGGTTGTGGGCTAAATTTACAGAAAAAAAAAAAAAGTTAGATAAAATTCCAAAAGTGAGGAAAGCAAGCTTAGAATAGAGATGTCAATAAGCCGTTTCATCCTGGGTGAATTACAGTTGTGGTTCATATTCTGAGTGATGAACTTTTATTGATAAATATGTAGCACCTAGGCTGGTGTAACACCCATTGGCACATTTTCCACAATTACTTCTCAAGCTCTTCTTCTCTGCTCTTGGCAGGAGTCTCTCAATATTGGGAAGCCTCTCTCCCTTACTGAAGACATTTGTGAATATATAACTGTTCCAACAATCCCTTGTTTCAATATCAGGCTTCCAGCGATAATTTCTTTTAATTCATCAATCTCTAGCTTTTGGGCATGAAAACCCTTCTACGTGTTTTCTCCTGTAGGACTTTTGTGCTCCAAAGCTAGAAATTCATTAATTAAAATCCTTTTTTAAAAGAAACTATCCCTAGAAGCTTGATATTTTTACTTTGATATATATCTCTATATATTTCCTTAATCCTCTTATAATATAAAAAGTCGGTGGATGTGAGGGTAACACGCTCGATTCCCGACAGTCATGAACTGGGATTGAATCCAGTGTTAAAATTTGTTTAATATGTGAATAACTTTCACATATTATTCACTGTTTCAATTATCATGAACTAGGTTGCTCTTGCTGAGCGGTACCTATTAATGTGATTTTGAACTAATAATCCTCTTTGTTTATTATTATTATTTTTCTCTCTATAACTACTGTTGAGAAATCAATAAAAATAGTTTAAATTGTCCAATGGCTTTTCTATTTGATTTATAGTACCACAAAAGAGAAGTGTTTTATACTACGATATCATTCTATTTGGTAAATGTTTTCATCAGTCAATCAGATACTAAGTACAGCTGGGTTGAAAGGGTGGGGAATGTAAAGCAATGTACCTTAACAAAAGTGTTATAAATGGAAGGTCAGACAATATATGTTACTCTTTGATATAAAAACCTTATTTCTGATTGGCTAATGGATATATTTGTCAGTTAGAATGGTGACAAGGTTAGACATCTTCCAATTATTGGATATAACTCTCAAAAAAACAGGCAGAACTATAATGTCAACCTCATTTTTTTTACTTAAATGATCAGGGCAGTAATAAGGAAGCTGAGCAGCTAGTTTATCCATGTTTAGTGATAGTGAATTCTTGCCAATATTTTAAAATATTGAGTAGCCTAAATTGTTACAAGTGTACAAGTATGGTTATTTACTATATATTTTAAAACAGGCGCCCCTTTGTGTAGGGAACTATTTTAGGAATAGTGTCACATTGGAACCTTAATTTATTCACCATATAAATTGTACTGTTTACAATCATTTTTAAAATGGGCATAATTATGGTTTACCTTCAAGTGTAAGAGCATCTGTATCCAATTTTACTTCTGGGGTTTCGGCTGTTGTGCCCGGGCTATCAACATTCTTCATTTCTACATCAGTTGACTCCACAACCATTTTTTTCGGTCGATGATATAAAATCTATGAATGGCAATATTTAGATAAGGAAATTATCTAAAATTTTAGAAGATTTATGGGAATTACTATATTATAAATATTGTAAGAGATTTTTCAATGGAAATATGAGCATTTAAATAAATGACAACGATAAATAAAACTTAATAAAAGAAACTGCTTGTAATGGTAATGATGATGGCGGCGCAGGATTTATTTTTTATTTCAGAGAATTTTACTCATTGAAAAATATTACTATAAAAAGTTATAATAATTTATTATTTATAAATGATTCAGCGTATTTTATAGTATAAGTATATTTCAATTTCAAAAAAAAAAACACGCAACAAAAATAATAATACTTTAATATTTATATGTTTCATAACCTGTGTTAACCAAATTAATAACGTATTTTGATTCCTAGCACTATTAATATTTTCACTTATAAAAACAATTCGCAGAATTTAGAATTTGAATATATTTTAAATATTAGGTTATAGAGATCACAATCTCCCCCAACCAATATTTATTGTACCTCATGCTTTTGTACTAATATTCTCTTAATTAAATTGTATTAAGTAGTTTATTTACTTAATGTCTGCAAAGCCTTTTTCAAAATCAAACTTACTTACCATTTTCCCAGTCTTATTATAATATTTTATCGCTTTCAGCACTACATAGTTCAAAAGAATCTTTGAACCTATTTATTTTAGCACACAATTTTTTGTTCATTATATTAAACAATAGTTTTCTATATTGCTATTGAGACATACTCTATATATAATTAAGTACTTGGGCATGCATCTAAGTATTTTTGTTCCAATTTGGCGCTTCTAACTCGCCAAACCAATTCTGCGGAAGTCACCCTTACATATGTATAAAATACAGAAAGTGAAAAAGACTAATTAATTTTCAAATAACTACTAGTCTCTCAAGTTTTACGCGCATGCATTTTTACTTGCGTATGTATATACTAGACGAATGACCCGGGCAACGCCCGTGTTTTACCCGATTGAATGTTTTTATTCCAATACTATTTGTTACAATTATAAATTAGAGCCGTGGATGTCACTCTTGTGAAACGTCCCGCTCCAAATTTTACATGTACATTGGGTCAGCTGGTATTACCCCTCATTTTCCCCGCTAGAGGCGCTAGCGAATTGACTTTTTGTAAATATACATAATTATAAAGATAGAAGCTTCTATAGATGATAATGATCATAATGATGATGCGCGCGCATCCGTGACAGCGATGAGGAATTGAGGAAAGACGGTCGTGACTATATATTAACGAATGACCCGGGCAACGCCCGTGTTTTACCCGATTGAATGTTTTTATTCCAATACTATTTGTTACAATTATAAATTGGAGCCATGGATGTCACTCTTGTGAAACGTCCCGCTCCAAACTTTACATGTACATTAGGTCAGCTGGTATTACCCCTCATTTTCACCGCTAGAGGCGCGAGCGAATTGACTTTTTGTAAATATATATAATTATAAAGATAGAAACTTCTATAGAAGATAATGATCATAATGATGATGCGCGCGCATCCTTGAAAGCGATGAGGAATTGAGGAAAGACGGTCGTGACTATATATTAATAGACGAATGACCCGGGCAACGCCCGTGTTTTACCCGATTGAATGTTTTTATTCCAATACTATTTGTTACAATTATAAATTGGAGCCGTGGATGTCACTCTTGTGAAACGTCCCGCTTCAAACTTTACATGTACATTAGGTCAGCAGGTATTACCCCTCATTTTCACCGCTAGAGGCGCGAGCGAATTGACTTTTTGTAAATATACATAATTATAAAGATAGAAGCTTCTATAGAAGATAATGATCATAATGATGATGTGCGCGCATACGTGACAGCGATGAGGAATTGAGGAAAGACGGTCGTGCCTATATATGTTGATAATAAAATAAAAAAAATAAAAATAAAATACTAATAATTATTATTATTATCATTAGATAATGATCATAATGATGATGCGCGCGCATCCGTGACAGCGATGAGGAATTGAGGAAAGACGGTCGTGACTATATACTGTTTCAGTTCGTGACTATACTGTTTCAATTATCATGAACTAGGTTGCTCTTGCTGAGCGGTACCTATTAATGTGATTTTGAACTAATAATCCTCTTTGTTTATTATTATTATTTTTCTCTCTATAACTACTGTTGAGAAATCAATAAAAATAGTTTAAATTGTCCAATGGCTTTTCTATTTGATTTATAGTACCACAAAAGAGAAGTGTTTTATACTACGATATCATTCTATTTGGTAAATGTTTTCATCAGTCAATCAGATACTAAGTACAGCTGGGTTGAAAGGGTGGGGAATGTAAAGCAATGTACCTTAACAAAAGTGTTATAAATGGAAGGTCAGACAATATATGTTACTCTTTGATATAAAAACCTTATTTCTGATTGGCTAATGGATATATTTGTCAGTTAGAATGGTGACAAGGTTAGACATCTTCCAATTATTGGATATAACTCTCAAAAAAAACAGGCAGAACTATAATGTCAACCTCATTTTTTTTACTTAAATGATCAGGGCAGTAATAAGGAAGCTGAGCAGCTAGTTTATCCATGTTTAGTGATAGTGAATTCTTGCCAATATTTTAAAATATTGAGTAGCCTAAATTGTTACAAGTGTACAAGTATGGTTATTTACTATATATTTTAAAACAGGCGCCCCTTTGTGTAGGGAACTATTTTAGGAATAGTGTCACATTGGAACCTTAATTTATTCACCATATAAATTGTACTGTTTACAATCATTTTTAAAATGGGCATAATTATGGTTTACCTTCAAGTGTAAGAGCATCTGTATCCAATTTTACTTCTGGGGTTTCGGCTGTTGTGCCCGGGCTATCAACATTCTTCATTTCTACATCAGTTGACTCCACAACCATTTTTTTCGGTCGATGATATAAAATCTATGAATGGCAATATTTAGATAAGGAAATTATCTAAAATTTTAGAAGATTTATGGGAATTACTATATTATAAATATTGTAAGAGATTTTTCAATGGAAATATGAGCATTTAAATAAATGACAACGATAAATAAAACTTAATAAAAGAAACTGCTTGTAATGGTAATGATGATGGCGGCGCAGGATTTATTTTTTATTTCAGAGAATTTTACTCATTGAAAAATATTACTATAAAAAGTTATAATAATTTATTATTTATAAATGATTCAGCGTATTTTATAGTATAAGTATATTTCAATTTCAAAAAAAAAAACACGCAACAAAAATAATAATACTTTAATATTTATATGTTTCATAACCTGTGTTAACCAAATTAATAACGTATTTTGATTCCTAGCACTATTAATATTTTCACTTATAAAAACAATTCGCAGAATTTAGAATTTGAATATATTTTAAATATTAGGTTATAGAGATCACAATCTCCCCCAACCAATATTTATTGTACCTCATGCTTTTGTACTAATATTCTCTTAATTAAATTGTATTAAGTAGTTTATTTACTTAATGTCTGCAAAGCCTTTTTCAAAATCAAACTTACTTACCATTTTCCCAGTCTTATTATAATATTTTATCGCTTTCAGCACTACATAGTTCAAAAGAATCTTTGAACCTATTTATTTTAGCACACAATTTTTTGTTCATTATATTAAACAATAGTTTTCTATATTGCTATTGAGACATACTCTATATATAATTAAGTACTTGGGCATGCATCTAAGTATTTTTGTTCCAATTTGGCGCTTCTAACTCGCCAAACCAATTCTGCGGAAGTCACCCTTACATATGTATAAAATACAGAAAGTGAAAAAGACTAATTAATTTTCAAATAACTACTAGTCTCTCAAGTTTTACGCGCATGCATTTTTACTTGCGTATGTATATACTAGACGAATGACCCGGGCAACGCCCGTGTTTTACCCGATTGAATGTTTTTATTCCAATACTATTTGTTACAATTATAAATTAGAGCCGTGGATGTCACTCTTGTGAAACGTCCCGCTCCAAATTTTACATGTACATTGGGTCAGCTGGTATTACTGTTTGTAATACTGGTATTACTGTATGAGACATACTCTATATATAATTAAGTACTTGGGCATGCATCTAAGTATTTTTGTTCCAATTTGGCGCTTCTAACTCGCCAAACCAATTCTGCGGAAGTCACCCTTACATATGTATAAAATACAGAAAGTGAAAAAGACTAATTAATTTTCAAATAACTACTAGTCTCTCAAGTTTTACGCGCATGCATTTTTACTTGCGTATGTATATACTAGACGAATGACCCGGGCAACGCCCGTGTTTTACCCGATTGAATGTTTTTATTCCAATACTATTTGTTACAATTATAAATTAGAGCCGTGGATGTCACTCTTGTGAAACGTCCCGCTCCAAATTTTACATGTACATTGGGTCAGCTGGTATTACCCCTCATTTTCCCCCGCTAGAGGCGCTAGCGAATTGACTTTTTGTAAATATACATAATTATAAAGATAGAAGCTTCTATAGATGATAATGATCATAATGATGATGCGCGCGCATCCGTGACAGCGATGAGGAATTGAGGAAAGACGGTCGTGACTATATATTAACGAATGACCCGGGCAACGCCCGTGTTTTACCCGATTGAATGTTTTTATTCCAATACTATTTGTTACAATTATAAATTGGAGCCATGGATGTCACTCTTGTGAAACGTCCCGCTCCAAACTTTACATGTACATTAGGTCAGCTGGTATTACCCCTCATTTTCACCGCTAGAGGCGCGAGCGAATTGACTTTTTGTAAATATATATAATTATAAAGATAGAAACTTCTATAGAAGATAATGATCATAATGATGATGCGCGCGCATCCTTGAAAGCGATGAGGAATTGAGGAAAGACGGTCGTGACTATATATTAATAGACGAATGACCCGGGCAACGCCCGTGTTTTACCCGATTGAATGTTTTTATTCCAATACTATTTGTTACAATTATAAATTGGAGCCGTGGATGTCACTCTTGTGAAACGTCCCGCTTCAAACTTTACATGTACATTAGGTCAGCAGGTATTACCCCTCATTTTCACCGCTAGAGGCGCGAGCGAATTGACTTTTTGTAAATATACATAATTATAAAGATAGAAGCTTCTATAGAAGATAATGATCATAATGATGATGTGCGCGCATACGTGACAGCGATGAGGAATTGAGGAAAGACGGTCGTGCCTATATATGTTGATAATAAAATAAAAAAAATAAAAATAAAATACTAATAATTATTATTATTATCATTAGATAATGATCATAATGATGATGCGCGCGCATCCGTGACAGCGATGAGGAATTGAGGAAAGACGGTCGTGACTATATATGTTGATAATAAAATAATAATAATAATATAATAATAATATTTATTATTATTATTATCATTAGATAATGATAATGATCATAATGATGATGCGCGCGCATCCGTGACATGAGGAATGAGGAATTGAGGAAAGACGGTCGTGACTATATATGTTTATAATAATAATAATAATAATAATATAATAATAATAATTATTATTATTATCATTAGATAATGATAATGATCATAATGATGATGCGCGCGCATCCGTGACATGAGGAATTGAGGAATTGATTGACGGTGGAAAGACGGTCGTGACTATATATGTTGATAGGTTTTGCACTTAATGTACAACATATTTACTTCAATAACAACATTTTCAATTTTTATGATATTTTTCCCTATTAAGTAATTATACTAAAGATATATTTTTTAGTTTTTATCAAAATAATTTTATTTTAATTGATATTTGTCTATTTTAGACATTTTTATATATGTTTTAATCAAGTATTAAAAATGAATCCTTTGAGATTTTTTCAAGTTAACCACTATTTAATATGGCGTTGAAATTTTCCCTTATTCCCGCTTCAAGTTACTTGCCAGCATTCAAAATTGAATATATTTATTAGCATCACGGTTATATAATCGCCTGGAACAAATTTATAAACGCACAAAATCGTGAGGCGAAAGGTTTCTTTTAAGGTTTTTTTTATTATTTTACGAGAGCTTTCGAACATTTCTGCCCTTCCACAGGAGAAAATTTGAAAATATATATGTAGATTATTTTTTAATATATACATATCTGCGCACATTTACATATATCAGGAGATTTGCATTATTTTTTATTACAATTTAAATAAAATTGAATCCACAGAACTGAATTGATTGTCCTTTGGATTGTAAAAAAATAATGTAAATTATAATTATTAGCTTAATTTGAATAGACTTTGAATAGCCTACTTTGTTAACTTATAAATTTTTTGATAGTAGTTTTAATGGAGAAGTTAAAGTGGGGCTTTTGAGTGGGCTTCGCCCATGAGATCCACACGGGATCTAATGGAATCTTGACAATCTGCTAAAGAGGTGTTTAGCTGGCAAAGTGGCTGGGCCAAATCTATGGCTATAATATAGATGGAAATTTTGCCGGGAGGATATTGATCTAAAGAGACAAAGGTCGCCTCTCCCGTCAAAATAGACATCAAAACTAGACGCCATCTATTGACCGTCGCCGCAACTAGCGGCCTCGGGTCGGTGACAAAGCCACAACACCAGCTTTGGCAAACTGAAAAGCGTCCACCTAGAGACCATGGTTTCGGGCTAATCCATGGTCTCTAGGTGGACGCTTTTCAGTTTGCCAAAGTTGGTGTTGTGGCTTTGTCACCGACCCGAGGCCGCTAGTTGCGGCGACGGTCAATAGATGGCGTCTAGTTTTGATGTCTATTTTGACGGGAGAGGCGACCTTTGTCTCTTTAGATCAATATCCTCCCGACAATATTTCCATCTAGACACAACTCTATATCCTGTTAAAATTTCAGCTTGATTGGTATATTGAGAATAAACATAAATAACAAATAAATGAATAAGCATGCGTTGAATTTTAGAAATAGAGATATATCGATAATGAACTAAATTACCTATTCTAATATCAGAAATAACAACGATAAAAATATATTTTATATATCCAGATGAAACTTTGCAGCAATTTAGAGTTATGTCTGGAAGGAATAATATATATAGGTCACATATATTTTCACTTATAAGATATGTGAATATTATTCTTATTTCGACCAGTTTAGGGACCGGGTGACGCCAGTCTTCTTCGTGTTCCTGTCGAGTTCAACTTCTGCTTGCTGTTTACATCCTTTGTTTGCTTTATTTGATGCATAAAAGTAAATAAAACCAGTCGAACAGAGATCCTTAGCGAACCAGCGTGCCTCTTCATTTATATGATCATCCTGCGCCCACAGGAAACCGACAGTTTGGTGCCGTCATTGTAAAAATATGATGGAATATGTCTCCTCTACTATTATGATGTGTTTACTAAATCCACAAAAACACACACACAACACACACAAGAACAAAGTGTGTCTTTAAAGTTGATAGCCACCTGTCCCTGTGATCAAATAAATGGAATGTTTGCTGTCTTCTTTACTGCCAGATAAGTTATGGAGCGTATGGTGTTTGAAAAAAAAAGACAATCGCTGACAAGTGGTACAAGGAGGATGTCTTCCTGAAGTTATTCAAGATTTCAAAAGTAGCATCCACATTCAAAAACCGACACATAACTCTACCATCATAACAATGTTTTCGTTCACCATTCCAAGGTCCGCACTAACTATTTGGAGAATACTGGGTTAAAAGTGCTGGAGCATCCTTCTTACAGTCCAGAATTTTCACTGCATGATTTCGCACTGTTACCTTACATGTAGATCAGATCTGAAAGGTAGATGATTTTATTGCAACGAAGACTTTCTGAGAGCATGGGATGATGAATGGACCCTGCTCCATGCAGAAAGGTAGAAGACCCTGCTTGATGTCTTGTTTTAAAGTAAATGAATAAGTACATTGAGTGTGATGGAAAATATTTCGAAATATTGTGAAAAATAGAGACATATTACAAAACTTTTCGCGCACTCATGTCTTTGTTAATATAATATAAACATATAAAAATAAAGGTAGCTTCTCCGGAAAAATAGACGCTAGAGCTAGGCGAATTCTATTGACCGTCTCTAACTCCGTCCTAGACTGACTAGGGCCAATAGCCTGAAACCATGGTCTCTAGGTGGACGCTTCTCAGTTTGCCAAAGCTGGTGTCGTGGATTTGTCACCGACCTGAGTCCTCTAATTTGCAGAGACGATCAATAGATGGTGCTTAGTTTTAGTGTCTATTTTGCTGGTAGAGGCGATCATTATTTTTATATTTCAATATTCTCGGCAAAATTTCCATATATATTTTGGCCATAGATTTGACCCAGTCATTCTACCAGCTAAACACCTCTTTAATCTCTTTTATCCCTTGTGGATCTAGACTGAGGAGGGCCATTATCCCGAAACCATGGTATCTAGGTGGACGCTTCTCAGTTTTCCAAAGCTGGTGTTGTGTCTTTGTCACCGACCTGATTCCGCTAGTTTTCGGAGTGACATATATAGCGCTTAGCTTTAATGTCTATTTTGCCGGGGAAGGCGACATTTATTTTTTTAGTTCAATTTCCTCCCGGCAAATGTTTTGTTTTGTTACTGTGTGAAAGATAAAAAATTGTTACCAATAGTTATTTGTTTTGTCTTGATGTTCATTGTTCCGCCAGTGTAAAATATCCGAATAAATGTACCAAAGCAAGGTTTTCCAGGAAACAAGCGTCTCTTGATCGTGAAACTGAGAGTTGCTGGTGGCATGTAGGGTCAATATTTTCTTAATTTATCAACCTGATCCCAGTACCATTTCACTTTTGTACTATTTTAAAAATTTTAAAGTTAATTAAAATTTATATTCAAGGCATCTTATGTGTGAATGAAATTTGAAAAGCACTTTTATCGTTTTTTATATTTAAGATTCTTTCTCTTCACAAAGTTGTAGAATTTCATTAAACACACAAAATAGAGATTATTCTTAAATGTAAAGATTTAATGTAAATATGCAACACAACTCTAGATTAAACGAAAAAACATGGTGAAGGAAGACGAGTTTCTTTTATTGATGCATAGGTGCAAGCTTTCGGGTAAAAACCCTTCAACAGGCGAGAAATGAAGCGCGACTTATAAGGACTATGGTACAAATGGTAGGAAGGAATAAATATATATATAAAAAAGATACCATAGTCTCTCTCCTTATGAGTCGCGCTTCATTTCTCGCCTGTTGAAGGGTTTTTACCCGAAAGCTTGTACCTATGCATCAATAAAAGAAACTCGTCTTCCTCCACCATGTTTTTTCGTTTAATTTCAAATCAGGAAGAATTATTTATCTATATTTAAATTCGTTACAACTCTACATTCTCCATTTACACTCTGCATTCCCCTGAAGAGAATGACAGGAAGTCACTGAAATGTCAGGAGTTAAATAAACCATTGGTTGATGTGGCTGGGTTTGTTCTCAATCAACTTCCAACCAACAAATGATCTTTGGAACAACTCTAAAGTTACTAAATCTTCAAACTCAGCTGGGGTTGGCTTTCACATTTTAAAAGCCAAGATAGTTTCTCTCTGTCAGAATAAATGGTTGAACCATTTAAAAATGTTATTTCGAATTTATCCCCTTGCTTCTGTCCAGTATGATAAACAGAAAGTTTCTTAGTTTAATTTTGTATTCCTTTGAAAAATCATTTTTTGAGGCAAGATTCAACCAGAAATACATAGTTTTCGTAAAAAGACGTTTCAATATTTCAAGATTCGTTTAAAACCTCCATTCTCTTTTCCATTTCAGTCGCGATCACCTTTTGGAAGTAAATGCGACATTTGGATTTGGTGCTTATCTAATTTATTGTTTGAAAAGTACCAGTTATGTATATATATATGGTAATTTAAACCAACAACCTTATATTGTATATAATACTAGCGGACGTACCCAGCTTCGCCCGGGTTTTACCCGAGTAAAGGTTTGTCTAACGAATCTCTCGATAAAGTGAACATTTTTCCCCGGTCCCTTGAAAAATACTCGATAAGTTGAATAAAATCAATATTAATTGGTTCCCTCGGTAATTGGAAGTTAAAGGAATAGTATCTTGCCTTGGAATTGTATCATTATTCTTGTCTCAAATAAATTGCCGTGTCATCCTGAATTTTGTATTTCCTAATTTTCTACATTACAAAATCATCGTATCATCATGATAATATTTAGAGCAGATTGTTGAATTATAACAGATAAATTAGAATATTTAGCTTGATTATTTTAAAGCGAAAAGTTATTTCAAAAATTTTATTTGCTAGAAACCTTCCCAGTACTATACTAAATAACTTCCCAAAGTTTCATGGCGTTCTAATGAGTGGTTTGGTCAGGCATAAAGGACAAACAGACACACACACATACATTCAATTTTATATATATAGATAACAAGATTTTCATGTTGTATAATAAACACTTCTGTAAATAATTATACGCATGATTGACATGTGTCATTACATCATCATATGTAATGTACTTTGTACAAACAAACTAAGGATAAATAAATAAAACGCTGTAATAGATTAAGAGTTGAGCTAAAGCAGAGATCGAGATGTAGAAGTCCCACAACTTTAAGAACGAGGCCTAGAAGATGTCAGGGAGTTGCCAGTGTACAATGACACTTCTTCCGATCCACGCCCTTGTTGCATACGCTGAAACCAAATACTTCCTCTTGGCAAAGATATATAAGCCTCCAACAGGATCAGAAATAAACGGTCACTTCACCATCAGGGGAGCCCTTGTTACTTCATCTTCTGATGCTCGACCATGCCGTAGACCAGTAAGAAACTTCTTATCTCTCCATCTTTCGCTGCTTAGCTCGACTCCTATCTGTTCACGGAACTTTCCTAGTACAACTGTGTCCCTTCGTTTTTTTGTGTGGACATTCCCAAGTCCTTCACTCTGCCTCGACCACGGCTGCCTGTACTCTGTGAGAACTGTTAAAGGTCTTTCAAGGTGCAGAGAGGTACTGGAAAACTCTCCACACCCTGACTGTCCCTCTTGGTTACTACAGGTTTGACCCTCTTGGTTACCACAGTAAAGCGAGAGACCCTCTCGGATTTCACACCACAGCGAGAGACCCTCAGGAATCATATATACACTGCGTGACATTGAAAATGGAACACCAAGAAATAGTGGCCAGAAAATTATGCAAATTTCAGGGTAGACGCGCCTAACCGAGTTATGCAAATGATGTAAAATGCGCAGCTCTCGTGCGCACATGGAGTAAGATATAAGGGAAGGAACTTGCAGAAAGGACAGTATTGGTGTCGTTATTTCTTCAAGGAAAATCACTGTAGAAATTTTGTTCTTGTGTCAAAAGACACGTGTAATAACAGAGAATGCCAGGTCATCGTAAACGGAGGCAGTTCAAGCAGACAGACGCTTTTACGAGGGGCATGGTGATCGGACTGAAAAGGGCAGGTTGGTCCATACGTCAAATCGCAGCTGATACACACCTTGGTGCGTCCACGGTGCACCGACTGTGGAGAAGATGGTTGGAACAAGGAAATGTGGCAATTTATAGGAATGTCGGTGCAACCAGAGTGACGTCAGCACGTGTGGATTGGCGTATCCTTCGACAAGCAGTGGCGGCCCCACAAGCCACTTGTACCGCCATCCTGCAACATGTGCAAGACACCCTAGATCATTCCATCTCGACCAGAACCATTTCCCGTCGATTGGTTGCTAATGGCTTGCACTCATGCCGTCCGCTAAGAAGACTGCCATTGACCCCACCGAATAGGCGCCAACGTTTGGAATGGTGCCGGGCTAGATCGACGTGGATGACGGAATGGCACAGGGTCGTGTTCTCAGATGAGTCGCGTTTCTGCTTGTCCAGTGATAGTCGCCGTGTACGCGTGTGGCGTCGACGTGGAGAAAGGTCCAATCCGGCAGCAATTGTGGAACGCCCCACCGTGCGACAACGTGGAATCATGGTTTGGGGCGCAATCGCGTATGATTCCAGGTCACCTTTACTTCGTATTCAGGGCACTATGACGGCCCAACGATACGTTGATGATGTGCTGCGACCGGTGACACTCCCCTACCTTCAGGGGGTACCCAATGCCCTTTATCAGCAGGATAACGCCCGACCGCACACTGCTTGCATTAGCCAACAATCTCTGCAAGATGTACAGATGCTTCCCTGGCCACCGTACTCTCCTGATTTCTCACCAATCGAGCACGTCTGGGATATCATTGGACGCCGTTTGCATGCCTTGCCACAGCCGCGTTCAGAAGACGAACTGTGGCAAATGGTTGAGAGGGAATGGAGAGCCATCCCTCAGGACGCCATCCGTACTTTGATTGACTCTCTACCTAGACGTGTTGCTGCGTGCATCGCCGTCCGCGGTGGTCCTACTTGCTACTAAGCCGACGCCGTTCTCGCTCTGTATTATGACTATCATTTTGAAATAAAGATCACTTATTGTTCGTCCCTGTCTCTCTCTGTCTGCCGAGTTTCATCACTTTCTGGCCACTATTTCTTGGTGTTCCATTTTCAATGTCACGCAGTGTATATACTAGCGGATGTGTACCCGGCTTCGCCCGGGTTTTATCCGAGTGAAAGTTAGCCTAACGAATATTATTGATAACTAGCGGACGTACCCGGCTTCGCCCGGGTTTTACCCGAGTAAAGGTTTGTCTAACGAATCTTTCGATAAAGTGAACATTTTTTCCCGGTCCCTTGAAAAATACTCGATAAGTTGAATAAAATCAATATTAATTGGTTCCCTCGGTAATTGGAAGTTAAAGGAATAGTATCTTGCCTTGGAATTGTATCATTATTCTTGTCTCAAATAAATTGCCGTGTCATCCTGAATTTTGTCTTTCCTAATTTTCTACATTAAAAAATCATCGTATCATCATGATAATATTTAGAGCAGATTGTTGAATTATAACAGATAAATTAGAATATTTATCTTGATTATTTTAAAGCGAAAAGTTATTTCAAAAATTTTATTTGCTAGAAACCTTCCCAGTACTATACTAAATAACTTCCCAAAGTTTCATAGCGTTCCAATGAGTGGTTTGGTCCGGCATAAAGGACAAACAGACACACACACACATACATTCATTTATATATATATATAATATTCCGGAAAAAACAGAATAATATGATAATAATGATAATAATATTTGTTACATTATATATTTATATAATATATAAAATATATTTTTCGAGCAAACATATCCACTCTCTCTACTGAATAGATTTTTAAAAAGATATATGTCGCAATTTCGTTGCGGAATTTTTTGTTGTTGGTTGAGAATGGTGTAGATTGTTGAAAGCGCAGTCGTTTGAGTGGAAAGTGAAGCTTACAGAGGGAATAACCAGGACACGTGATGGGGTTTGAAAATAAAAGGCAACTGGTCGGAGGAAAGAAAGGCTTTGGAGAAAGTGGAGCGGGTTGACTATTGGCTCTCTATTCACATGGCGGTGATTGACTTAGCTGAAAAGGATGAACGGGGGAGGTCTCTAGAGCAGGTGTTACCTCGGTGGGAGCTAGCTAACTACTCGATGGGATCCAAAAGAAGACTGTAGGTCCTAACTCGGTGGGATCGAAGTGAAGACTCTAGGTCCGAACTCGGTGGGAGCGAAGTGAAGACTACTCGATGGTGTCCAGCCGATGACTGACAATTCTTGGTTCTCGATTTAACACGAGAACCCTTCTTACTTCTAATTGGTTGAAAGGTGTGACGTGGAGGTTTCCTATTGGTTCTCCACAAAATGTGCTACTCTCTGGTTGGTCTACGTTACTTCTTTTGTCTTTAGACATGTCCCAGCTTGACCAGGAAGTGATAGTTTGTTGAACTCAACTTTTATTAGTTCCGCGATAATTAAACTGGGTATAACTTTACTAATGATCGTGCTAACTTCTAAGCCTCTTTCCTAGGCCTTTCTTCTAGGCCTTTCTATCCTCCAGTGTTACCTTATTCTTTTATTGAAGCAAATCATACATTTTCATACATACATTGGATTAGGTTGGCATCTAATTGTACAAATTATGACAGATGCGCCCCCTACATGTGAAGAATTTATGAAGGGGTTTTAGTCTGAATAAGTTCTGTAAAGCAAAGAAAATAATTTTGAGCGAAAATTAATTGGTTATAGGGAGGTTATATACAACATTGATAAGGATATAAGAGATAAAAAAAATGTAGGGTTAATGCTATCTAGTTGGTTTATAATTAATTGAAATCAAAAATTTGTAAAGGTGAATCATAAGTTGAGTACTATGGTACATAGTGAAAAAGGAAAAATTGCCTAACTACATTTTTTGCTCGAGATTGGGAAGGAAATCGAGGAAATTTCATGAGGTAATTTTAGAAATCAAAAATAAAAATACGAATAAAAATAGTTGACTGAAATCAAAGTGAAGGCGTGGTTGAAAAAGAAAAATGCCTTGTTGCGTGGAAAAAAAAAAGAAAAATGCTTTGTTGCGTAAAAAAAAAAAGAAAAAAATGCTTTGTTGCATTGGTGAAAAAGAAAAATGCCTAATTACTTTTTGCTCGAGTTTGGGAAGGAAATCGAGGAAATTTCATGAGGTATCAAAAAATAAAAATAAAAGAAATGTTGAGCGAAATCAAAGTTGAATACTTGGTGGGGTAAAAAAAAAAAAATGAAAAAGGTTTTTCAAAAATAAAGGATGACTTAATGTCTTAAGTTTAACCGAAAACCAATGAATTTTCGTTGATAAATGGAACTACGATAAAATAAACTAAGTGGTAAATAAAATGGTAAATAATTGCTAAAATAAGTGATAAATAATTGAATTAGTTGATAAATTGGTTAAATATTTTAATTTTAATTTTAAAAAATAGTGAAAATGGTTAATATATAAACAAAAAAAAATATATAGTGGTTTGAACCCGTTTTGTATCTACATGCCATGATCTAGATTTCTTAATTGATTAATCTTGCCCTATAAATTTTTTGTCTCTTCTGTTGCGACACTTAGGCGGAAACGTGATCCTACTCAAGTGCGAATTTATGCCATGTATACAGGAGACATGGAAATCTTTATAACCTTTTCGTGTATTTATCTTTGTGTCATGTTTTTTGAGATCTCAAAAGCCGAATGTCGTATTTTAATTTGTCTCGAGCCTTAATGCGTTCTAGGGGTTTTTATGCGATCCCCTAGGGCACTTAAGATGTGCTCGCCCAATATCCACTTTATATATTGGGTGTCGGTACCTATATCAATACCTTGAATACAGGATTCGAGGGGATTCTCGATCCTTCTAAAAGGTCGCTTAATCCCTTTTGGGAGAAAACGTAAGTTCGAAAACTAACTAACAATTAAAGTGGTAATGTGCGTGAACTTTGTTCGTAATTGACTTTGAGATCTACGTGTAGGTGGAAAATGTAACGTTTTTTGGAAGTCTGTAAGAATAATTAGGATTTAATTATAATAGGGATGTGAATTCATTAAGATGTGTCGGTAACGTCTTGTGGGAGTGAAATTGAATTGTATTTGTAAAAGTCGATATGTAGCTGGAATGGGGAATGAAATTGGGTGATATGGAGAGAGGTTCCCAAACTGACGACATGTAGAAGTCCCCAGCTTGACCTCCATTTAACTGCTGGTCGAGGGAGATGGTAATTAGAAACCGGACATGGGGAATTTTTATTGCCGCGCGGAGCTACACGCTTCCTGTCTCCTAATTGCTTTTGTTCAACTTGAATCTTTTAATGGTGCTCTACTTATTTTACTGGAGTGGGATTTTTTTCTTTCTTTCGGCACTGATTTGTTACCTTTCAGTTACTCCTATCTCCTCGGAATTTATTTAGATTTTCTGCAAAAATGTTTCCTAAAATTATAAGAAGTTTTACAAATGCTTGTCCTATATTAAAAACTGCCTCTTGCAGCTCGAAAACTCTATTAGAAGGCATGGTATAGGTTAGAAAATAACTAAGGAATAAAACTGGGGTACATTTATAGGGTAGGACTAGCAGACAAAGGATAAAAATCAGATGAAAGATAGGGTATCGATACATATTCTCCCCTATTGTCATAAATGGTGATTCTGAAATATTTGCTCGAACCTTATTCATTGTTGGCCGTTCAATTTCGCACTGCTTGTTATCGTTGGGGAGTGGCGTGTATCGTTTTGGGGACAGAATGGTAGGATTTAAATGATTGTCAGGTTTGCAGTTCTTAATATCGGGGAAGAATGGTGTAAATCGCCTTGTTGAAAAAATGGCAGGGTCTAAATGCCTGAAAGGTTCGCTCTTTGTGGGTTTGAATCTTAATGGCTCTGCTGGAAATAATTCGGTGTGAAATGCTTAAACGGGAACGTGTAATCGGGCTTGTGCTTTATATGACATATTCTAACGGCAGGCGGTGATATATAACGGACTGTTTCTGTATACAGCTTAAGCTTGTTGACGTGGATCGTATCAGTGTCTCTTTGAAGAGGTTGATTTGGTCGATCTATACGGACCACATTTGGTGAAATAATTTCTAATACTGTGTGGGGTCCTGTGAAATATGGCGCGAGTTTCCCTGTATTGGGGTGGTGATATAATTTAACTAACACTAGATCACCTACTTCGAAATGTGGTTGTTTGTGTCGTTGATCATAAATGGTTTTGTCTTGAAGATGCTTGTTTTGTGTTCGTGTGTGTGCAATCTTTCTAGCTCTGTCGATATCTGGGTAAGGTGTGCTATGGTCAGAGAGTTCTGGGGGTAGGATGCCAAACATTAGGTAGATGGGTGGAAAACCTGTGGTAGAATGTGGGGTTTTGTTATATATGACTGTAACTCTTTTGACCAACTTGGTCCATGCGATCTTAGGATTTTCTAAATGTAATAGCCTAAGTTTTCCCGTGAGGGTGGCGTTCAGGCGTTCACATAGACCGTTGGCTTGTGGATTGTTGCTGGTTGTAAGTAGTGGGTGGATGTTTCTATTAAGTAGGAAACTACTAAATTTTGGCGAAGTGAAGGCAGGGGCTCTATCCGTAAGGAGGCGTTTCGGAGAGCCATCCTGTAATACTCGCTTAAGTACCTGTTGGTAGGTGGTGATGCTGGTGGATTTAGATGGAAAAGTCCACGCGTAGCGCGAAAAATGGTCGACTACAACATGGAGGTATATTTTGGTGTTGCCAAATTTGGCAAATCCTGCTATGGTGTCTAGGGATAATAGGTCGAAAGGTTCTTTGGCTTCCGGAGGTTGACTTAACTCCCCGTAAGTGGGTCCCAATGGACGTTTTGTTAACTGGCAGGTGGGGCAGGTCTTAACCTTTTGTTTAATATCTTTTGACATACCTTGCCAGTAATATTGCGTGGAGATGAGTCGTGACATTTGTGAAATACCGGGGTGATTGTATTGTGCGTGTACTGTTTGTAAGAGTTGTTGTATGAGTGGTTTTGGAATTATAATCTTGGTTACACCTTTTCGGGAAACTGTATGTAATCCATTACGATCAATGGTCAGGCTAGACTCTCTCGATGGAGGAGGTTGGTGTGTCTTGATAAGGGATACGTCTAAAAATCCACAGAACGGGTTACGGGACAAAAGATCCGCCTCATACTGTTGTTTTCCCTTTATGTAGCGGACTTCATACTCGTAACTCGATAGCCATAAACTCCATCGAAACAACCTGCCGGACGGGTTTTTGATGGTCTTCAGCCACTGCAATGCGTGATGGTCAGAAAATATAGTAAACTTTCTGCCCATCAGATAGATGCGAAACTTCTCCACACTCTCAACGATTGCTAAGCACTCAAGTTCAGAGATGGAGTAGTTTTTCTCGTGTGGGCGCAATGTTCGACTGAAAAACTGAACTGGATATACGTTCCCGTCAGGGTGAACCTGTTTGAGAATGCCTGCTATACCGAGGGTGGATGCATCGCAATACACTTGGCATGGCAAGCCTTCTTTGTAAAGGTGTAAGATGGGGTGTTGTGTGAGGTTCTCTTTCAGGTCAATGAACGCCTTTTGGCAAGCTTCATCCCAGATCCACACGACATCCTTTTTGAGGAGGTTATTGAGTGGCGCTCGCAAGCGAGCGTATTCCGGGATGAATTTGTTATAGACGTTCACAGCGCCTAAAAAGGATTGTAGTGTTTTTCGGTTGTGTGGTTGTTTAATGGCGTGAATGATGTCTGTGTTGCGTGTGAGCGGTGTGGTTGTACCAGCTGATGGTGTAGCCTAGGAAATCTATGGACTGCTTAAAAAATTCGCATTTCGCGAGGTTAAGTTGTAATTCCTCTGCTTCGCAAAAGGCGAAAAATTGTCGCAGGTGGTTTTGATGTTCCTCCAATGTGTTGGAGTAAATGATGAAATCATCAAAGTAATGTGCCACACAGTCAAGTCCGTGTCTCTGTAGGACCTGACTCATGGCTCGTTCGTAGATCTGAGGGCTGGTTTTTAATCCGAAAGGTAATCGAGTGGGTTGGTATAATCCTTCGAGGGTGGCAAATGCTAACAGTGGTCGAGAATCGGGGTGTATTGGGACCTGCCAATACGCAGAGGATATGTCGGCCGTGGAGAAATACTTGGCCTGTGCGAGGCGGTCGAGGATATCCTCGATTCTCGGGAGGGGATGGACATCAGAGCTAATTAGTTCGTTCACCTTTCTATAATCGATACAAAACCGTTTGGTCTTGTCGCGTTTAGTGACGAGGGTGACAGGGCTTGAGAAAGGAGAAAAAGATTGCTCTATAATGCCATTCTCTAGCATTTGTCGGACTTGATTACGGATTTCTTGTTGGTCACATATCGGAACACGATATGGCCGAATGGTAATTATTTTATCGGAATTCGTGGGTATTTTTACTGGTGGAATCCGTAAGCATGGTACGTTGAATTTGTTCTGTGTGAAGATGTGATTGTATCTTTGTAAAAGTGTTGTGCTCTGGGGTGTATAGAGAGGATTGTGTGTCGTGTTGTAGCATGTATGTGGTAAAGGATTTTGTTGGGTCTTAGTGTGAGTGTCGAGTTCGTTGTGTGGGTTTGTCATGTGATAGTTGTGTGACGGCGTATGATCACCTATGTGCTTGGTATGCGAGTTGTCCCGCTGTATGGGTATGTTTTGGGCATTATGGTTACCAATTGAAGCCGTTGTGGCTTTGTTATTTGAGGGCATGTAAAAAAGGCAATTGGCCTTAGTGAAAAAATGGCATGTAGATAAGGGTGGTTTGTTCAATGAATGCACGCAATGGTTGTCATAGGCGGAAAGTTTGGCTGTAGGGTAATATCTTTGTGACATCGCCTGACATTGCCAGTAGGTGCATACATTTGGTACATGGTTAAAATGGTAGGATGGGGTAGACAATGGGGCGCCCAGCTGGAATATAGTGCATTTATTAAAATCCATTGCCAATTTGAATTTGTGGAGGCTATTAAGGCTAAGAATTCCAAATGGTAACGGTGCATTCACCACATGGAAATTCTCTCTTCGGGATATTTGTCCTATGGTTAGAGGGAGAGACAGTTTACCCATTGTTTTTGCAAAACCATCCAGGGTTTGGAGATCCAGTGAATGTCTCTTAAGGTTTAATTTAGGCAGGTGAGTTTTTAACATATTGTAGAGATTGTATGGCACTATATTCAGGCTGGCGCCTGTATCAATTAAAAAGGGGCATGGTATATTAGGGGCTAGGAAAAGTTTTACAGTCAGTTGGGTTAGGGAGCCTACCTCAGTCTCGAAAAGTCTGCTCTGCTGGGGTGTCTCTGGCTTGAGATGGTTGCTGGGGACTTGGGACTGGTTGTTTTGGGACTGATTGCACTGTCCTGGCACTTTGATATCGGCTTGGGACTGATTGCACTGTCCGTTCTTTTTCGTGGGTCGCCGGGACTGGTCGATGTCGGCATTCGCTGTGCCAGTGCCTCGCGCCGCAGAACTTACAGTTGGACGGTGGAAGAGGTGCATTCCAGGCACCTGGGCGTCGGGGTGTGTTGTGGTACGGACCCGACATTGTGGGCGGTTGGTCCTCTCTGTATCGCGTTGTCGGTACACTGGGCCCGTGGATCCGCTGCACCAGTCGGAACCACTCTCCTAGGTTCTCGGGAGGCACTACGCGGACTAGGCGCTGGTCGGAGAATGGCAACCCTTCTGTCAGCGTCTCGAGGATCACCTCCTGCGGGAGTCCTAGTTGCAGCCCCATGGCGGTTTTCTCCCGGTAGTAGGTCTCTAGGTTGGCTTGTCCAGTAAGCTTCATGGCGAAATATTTCGCAAAGGACGCTTCGCTTGACTCCGGATAGAGATCTAAGAGGATTTGTCTCACCTGGAAATAGCTCCGGTCGGCCAGCCGAAGTTTCCTGAAAAGCTCCAGGGGTTGTCGCGCCAGGTAGTTTGGTAGACGGAGCAATTTTTCTTTTTCTTCCATGGATTCTTCCATTTTCCGGTCGAATGCTTGGAAAAACTGGGACGCACTGTACGTTCCATCGAAAGGCGAGATTGTCGGTCCTGTAGGATCGCATGACCTACCCTGAGACAGCGCGGCGGTGAACTGCCGAATGACGTCCGCTAAAGGGCCCGCTTCCTGTCTGCTGCCTTCTTCCTCCCTTTCTCTCGTTGGGTCGTCCTTCTTGACGCCGATTGAATCTTGGTTACTCTCCATAGAATCCTGTCGACTCGATCCGTTTGTCGCAATTTCGTTGCGGAATTTTTTGTTGTTGGTTGAGAATGGTGTAGATTGTTGAAAGCGCAGTCGTTTGAGTGGAAAGTGAAGCTTACAGAGGGAATAACCAGGACACGTGATGGGGTTTGAAAATAAAAGGCAACTGGTCGGAGGAAAGAAAGGCTTTGGAGAAAGTGGAGCGGGTTGACTATTGGCTCTCTATTCACATGGCGGTGATTGACTTAGCTGAAAAGGATGAACGGGGGATTTCTCTAGAGCAGGTGTTACCTCGGTGGGAGCTAGCTAACTACTCGATGGGATCCAAAAGAAGACTGTAGGTCCTAACTCGGTGGGATCGAAGTGAAGACTCTAGGTCCGAACTCGGTGGGAGCGAAGTGAAGACTACTCGATGGTGTCCAGCCGATGACTGACAATTCTTGGTTCTCGATTTAACACGAGAACCCTTCTTACTTCTAATTGGTTGAAAGGTGTGACGTGGAGGTTTCCTATTGGTTCTCCACAAAATGTGCTACTCTCTGGTTGGTCTACGTTACTTCTTTTGTCTTTAGACATGTCCCAGCTTGACCAGGAAGTGATAGTTTGTTGAACTCAACTTTTATTAGTTCCGCGATAATTAAACTGGGTATAACTTTACTAATGATCGTGCTAACTTCTAAGCCTCTTTCCTAGGCCTTTCTTCTAGGCCTTTCTATCCTCCAGTGTTACCTTATTCTTTTATTGAAACAAATCATACATTTTCATACATACATTGGATTAGGTTGGCATCTAATTGTACAAATTATGACATATATATAAATAAAAATATCTAGAGATATACTACATGATCTTAGCCAAAAGGCCGAGAAAACTATATTTTATATATAGAGATGACCTGGCTTCGTGTGTCTTCTGCTCGAGTGAATGTTTCGCTGGTAGAATTTTGTTCCTGCCTACTAAAAATTGTTATCTGGCTTCTCCCGTGGTCTGCTTTAGTGAGTATTCCCCTAAAGAATTTTGTTTATGTCAGTCAAGCATGATACAGCAATATTGTCATTATCATTTCTGACTAAAAAATATTGTTGCTCAGTACTTGGTTAATTATAATTTTTCTTGGTTAAAGTGCAACAAAAAAACTCTCACAGATTTAACTCTCTGTCCTGTTCAAATTTCAGCGAGATTAGTTACATATTGAGGGCGTGCATAGCCGACAAACACATATAAATATATACTAGACGAATGGCCCGGGCAACGCCCGGGTTTTACCCGAGTGCGTATATATTTTAAAAATGTTTTAATTAAAATACTATTCGTTACAATTATAAATTGGCGCCGTGGATGTCTCTCTTGTGAAACGTCCCGCCCCAAACTGTGTGTGTCTTGAAAATATAAAAATAAAAATGTGAACGGAAAAATATGTCCAGGGTAGCCTAGTGGTCATGGCATCTGCCCGGTAAGCGGAAGGTCGTGGGTTCGATTCCCATCCCTTGACACTTTTTTTATTTTATCCATTCTGACCAAAATCTATCCGTGAACTTCACACAGTGAACTTCACACAGAGAGAATAAGGCAATTATATAAGTAGATAATCCAAATTCTTTTTATAGAATGATGATCTGGCTTTTGTTTTCTGCTCGAATGAAGGTTTTTCTGTTAGAATTTTGTTCCTGCGTACAAAATAATGAACTGGTTTCACCCGTGGTCTCTGCTTTTTGGAATTTTTCCCGATATAATTTTGTATCTGATAATCAAACATAATACAGCAATATTGTCATCATCATTTTCTGACTAAAAAACAACTTTTAATGCCCAGAACCTGTCAATTTCAAATTTTCTTGCCTAAAAATGCGAAAAATATCTCTTTCAGATTTTTCTCTATGTCCTGTTAAAACACGTTTTACCTTAGGTCAGCTGATATTACTTCCCATCTTCACCGCTAGAGGCGCTGCTTGCGAGCGAAAGGGCAAATTTGCAACGCAATTTGCAAATAACTCGAAGAATATTCGGGATAGAGACCTGAAATTTTCACTATAAGTTTTCCCAAATTCTAATATATATACTGCTAAAACTTCAGTCAGATTAGTTACGTATTGTGGACGTGTATAGCCGACATAGAAACAAACACACATACATACACTGACTTATATATATATATATATATATATATATATATAGGGATTAAACCTTTTTGTTTGAGGATGAGCATTGCTCGATGCAAATATTTATATGTAATTCTACTGTCCTTAAAGCTTACGGGAGGATTCACTATTGATAAGCCTAACCCTCCCACTATTTTTAAAATCACAATAAGAAAGTAGAAATTTTGTTTATTTGTAAAAGAAACACTTGTGATTAGTGGTCTTATTTCTTATATATAGATTGTGCGTTATTGTTTACAACAACAACAACAACAAAAGCCTTTATTTAGGGCATTCCGCCCCATACAGGATTCGCCGTATTTACACGTCAACAAGAGGAGAGGGAAGAGGAAACATTTACAACAAAAATAAGGTTTGTTACCTATTTACAGATGGATCATCCTCCAGTATCCTTTGCCCTGCATTCTTTCTCATGCGCCCAGCTTCTGTACAGAACTTAAAGTATTTATCAATCAGTAATTTATCGTTCAGATCTGAAGAGAGAAGTTGACATATGCTATGGTATCTAAATTGACCAGAGGTAGGGCTTGGGAAAGTTTCAGTACGTTTTTCTGTTAAGAGAGGGCATTGGAAGAAATAGTGAACCAAATTATCATCCATGAGATCCTTACAAAGTAAACAGTTCCGGCCATTTTCTTTCCAGAAGTCTTTTCTTTCTTCCCTGAAAAATTGCCATAAAACTCTATGTTGTGCAACTAGTCTTTTGTTGGGAAGCGAGATATTTAATCGTAGGTACTCCTCTGTCATGAATGATTCACTCAAAAATTTGTAGTGAGCAAAGTGGGTTGAATCAGTGATTTTCATCTGATCGTTTTGAATTAGTTGGTCTGTGGTAGTTCTAATTATGCCTGGCAATTCTTTCTGTATGGCTAAGTAGTCTTCGCAGCCCTTCAGAAAGGAATATCCCTTGGAGTCTAGAATTTTTATTAAATTTTGAGTAAAGCTGTTTTCTATTTCCTTTTTCGCGGTGACTTTCCAGAGGTAATTTAAGCAAGCATGTGGTAATCTGCTCGTCTCCATTTTTAAAATCCTGACCCAAAACTTTAATGTGAGTTTTACAGCATTAAGTTCAGTTGATATTCTTCCACATTCTCTTCTGAGGACATATCCTGGTGTGAAGTTTGGTAAGTCTAAGAGACGACGAAGAAATGTATCTTGGGTATTATTGACTGTCTTCAGCTTGTTGATTGCCCACATTGGTGCCGCATATAGTAAAGTAGGAAGAACAATAGTGTCAAGAAGTTTCATCACTGAGGTAAAGGACTTTATTCGCGCCTTTGTAAGGATTCTCCAAAGTGCATTAATTGCATTCAGTGCTTTGTTTCTAAAGTATTGGGAAGCATATTGGGTCGAGATTTTTGTAGTCAGAGGGTAACCCAGATATGTATACTTAGCTACTATTGTCAGGGGTTGCTGACCCCAAAACCATGTCTCGGAACGAGCTGTTCTTCCACCGTTTCTAAACACCATTATTTTAGATTTATTTTGGTTTAACGTTAGGCAGTTATCTTCTAAGTACTTTTTAAGTAAGTTAATCTTCAATTGCAAATTTATTTTCGATTCTCCTAAGATCACTATGTCGTCTGCATACAGTAAAAGGTGTATAGTTCCATAATTCTCAAGATTTATGCCTGGCAATTCTGATTCATCGAACAGGTGTACCAGATCGTTTAGGAAGAGAATGAATAAATAAGGTGACAACGGCTCCCCCTGCAATACTCCCGCTTGTATTTTGATAGCCTCCGTGAAGGAACCCCGCCATCTGACTGTTGCCGTCATTTGGGTATAATAGTTCTTAATTAGTTTAATAAATAGGCAACTCAGACCATTTAATGCTAATTTTTTCCAAAGTAGATGGTGCGGCACGGTATCAAAGGCCTTCCTCAGGTCAATGAAGAAGGCATATAACTTTCCCCTTCTACGGCTAAGGGTCATTTGAATTAATGATACGAGCGTGAATATGTGGTCCTGACAAGAGTAGCCTTTTCTAAAACCAGTCTGATTTTCTGCCAAAATTGACTTTCTCTCCATCCAATCATTCAATCTTGTCTTCAAGATAGATGTAAATAATTTCGATAGGTTAGAAATCAGGGATATTCCTCTGTAATTTGACGGGTTGTCCGGATCTCCATTTTTAAAAATTGGGTGGATTATCGTTTTTGTCCATTGTTGAGGAACTTGGGATGTCCCTAAGATTTTATTAAATAAGTTCCTGAGATAAATTGTATGTTCTTCTAACAAATATTTAATCGCTTCGTTAGGAATTTCATCAAGTCCTGTAGCCTTATTTTTACCCAATTTGGAAATTTCCTTGGTGACCTCAGTTAGAGATATTTCACAATCTAATTCGGGGTCAATGTCCAATATCTCAAGTGGTAACTGTACAACTTTTGTTAAATTTGAACCAAGTAACTCCCGGTAGAAGACTTGCCAGTCTGCAGTAGAAATTTCACCTTGTAGGTTATTCCTATATTTAAGTGAATTAATAGTCTTCCAAAATTGGGAAGGATCTTTTACATTACTGAGGATAACTTGAATTTTGTCAGTATATTCCCTTTTTTTGAGCTTTAGGATAGCTGAATATTTCTTCTTACTCGACAAGTATGCAATTTTATCGGCCGAGATATTATGTTTTACGTATAATTTTAGATTTTGTTTCATTTCCTTTTTAGCCAAATAACAGTCTTTGTCGAACCATGGCTTAGATTTTATATTTTTTGTTTTTGCCTCCATCCGCGTCCCCGAGCGTAACATTGCTGTTTGAATTAAACCAGTAAAATTCTCAGCCTGAGTATCAATTGTGGAGTCCGCTGGATGTTCGGGAGTTAATTCTTTTAAAGTTTCTATATATGTTGGGATTTTATCTACTGACCAGGAAAATTTAATTTTGGCCTTAGGCTCCATGTAACGATTTTCAGTTTTATTATTAGGGCCGATAAACTTTAAAATTATTGGTAAGTGATCCGAATATGGCATACAACCAATTTCAAAATCTGCTATGTGTTCAAGCACCGCAGGTGAGACAATCGCCAGATCTAACACAGAAGAGCCTCTTCCGGAGATGAATGTAAATTTACCACTTTTATCATTAATGGATCTACCATTTATTATAGTTAAGTGATTTTTATCAAGAAATTCAATAAATATTTCCGCTTTGGCAGATTTTGTTAGGTCACAGGAATTTCGGGTGGTTGAAAAAAGGTTTGAAGTATCTATCAAATTATGGTAACCCCCCAGATTGCCAATACGGACATTCAGGTCGCCGACCAGTATTATTTCAAACCCGTTATATATCTTATTTTCCATCAAATGAAATAGTCGTCCAAGTTTTGTAGCATGCGTATCGTTTGGGGGTAGATATACGAATATTACGCAGATCGCTGGTGAGTCATTGTCTAAACTTGGATTGAGTGTGACTGCAATCCAAGAGGTTTCGATTTCAACATTGTCAATTTGGGGCAGTAGTTGTTTATTTATGCCGAGAATTATACCTCCGGAGCCTCTCCCTTTATCTGATGCGTTATTGTTTTATAATTGAAGTATAAATTATTTTAAAAATCTCTACTCTTAACTATTGAATATTCGAAATAAAAAAATATAAACATAGGTGTGTTATATTTGTGTGTATGAAAGAACTATGACACAAACTGATTTTAAAAAGTATTTTATTAAAATTCATATAAAATAATCATCAAAACATATCTATAATATAATAATAAAAAAATATTCATCTATTCTATGAATCAAACTAAAAATATATTTGACCATATGAAGGTCATTTTGGAAAAAATGTGCCACGCAAGCCTAACATTAATACACACAAAATATTTATATGTATAATGTTTTAAGTATATAATGAACTCTCTATTACTATAAAATATTCTATATTAAAATTTTTGAATATATATTTTTAATATTCCTATTTTTTATTTTATAATATATTTTTTAGAAAGGGGCGATATATATTTTATAACTAACAAAAGAACAATTAAACAGTGTGTTTAGGCGTAGTTTAGGAATGTGGAAGGCAGAGCTACCAATGTGGTAGGTGGGGTTATCCGTTTGGTAGACGGAGCTGCTGAGGTGGGCGGAGCTTAGAATAATGATGGGCGGAGCTTAAAGTTTAGTGGGCGGAACAACCAACGTTGTAGCGGAGCTTACAATTTAGTGGGCGGAGCAACCAACGTTGTGGGTGGGTCTAACAGTCTGGTGGGCGGAGCTAACAGTTTAGTGGGCGGAGCAACCAACGTTGTGGGTGGGGCTAACAGTCTGGTGGGTGGAGCTAACAAATTAAGATGGAGGATATATATTTTAATGAGATTCCGATTGATGTGAGCAATGTGAAGTACACATTTCAATGTTAATGTAATTCTTATGGGGTCTAGTCAGTTCATATGATGGTATTATCACAAAGTAATACGTAATTTGGTATCGAGGTAGTAGTTGGTGGCTGTAGTAAGTTATAGTATGGTGTTCAGATGGGGCAGGAGAGGTAGAAGGCGGCTGCCAGCAGGGCGGTACCTAGCAGGTCCCCGAGGGCGGTGAGGCAGGGCAGAGCTGTGTTGTCAGGGTCCACGCCCACCTTCCACAAGGCGGTCACAAGGACCTGCGTCGTGTACAGTAGCATGGTCACCTACAACACAACCTTCTTCAGTCCCAATAACTCTACATTTTGTTAACATCATTGATGATAAAGTTAGCCATATCGGTTTGGAGGATTTTAAACCAATTAACAGATTGCTTGTCCAACATTTGATAAAATCAATATTAAATACCCATGATAAATTATCTCGCCATCTGTAATTAGGAATATATAAACTAAAATAATAAATAAACTTAAAATACCTAAATTTGTACGATATTTTTGTGTTTAATTTAGTATTGACGTGTGTTTTCCTAAACACCCAACCTCTCTGAAGGACTTAGCTTATTTTAAAGATGGAATAAACGAGTGTAACAAGAAGATAAAGAACTTAATGAAACTCCAGAAAGAAGTAATCAATGGCATGAGATATTTCTAAAGTCTTGCAGTAATCATTCAATGAGATCACTTCGACGTGATCGAAGAATGTCTTAAACTTCGAAAGAGACAGGTCTATACAATACAAGTAGAGGATGATGATCTTATGTTTCAATAAGCAACGAATAGCTTCAAGGCAGCTAATTGTCCCATTGCCAAAAAATATAATATCATTATAGATATCATTTATTTGTTAAAAGGGATATACACTCATTAATATCACCTTTCGTCTATTTTTTTTAAGGAGACAGTGACAATTTTGTTTACACTTGGTTTTCTCGTGTGTTTTAACAATGAAGGTCTCTGTGCATCAAATATCTTTCAGAGTTGTTGTCTGAATCCCGATATACATACTAAAAGATACAACTTCTTCAAGTTTCGTCCACGAGTATAAATAGAATGAATGAAAATATGATTGAAAATATTTGAGCCTACTAATCTCTATCTTATAGATATCAGCTTAGAAGGCTCTTCTACTAACATAGAATCCTCTTACAGACATTGAGGGGTCTCTCTACCTTTTTTTAAAGCTTAGACTTTAATATATATATATACAGTAGAACTTGGATAATTCGAAAACATCTTTATTTCTAATATTTAACTTGGTCCCTAGAATTTCCTATAAATAGAATTTCCGTTTTTAATTCGAATTTCTGGATAATTCGAAATTTTTTGTTCCCCTGGGCTTCAAATTATCCAAGTTCGAGACTGTATATAGATGCACGCTTTGAATGAAGCCAGGATAGCTATAGCGGCACCTCGCCCAAAGACCCTCCCCATGGTCAATACCAAGAGTCAAAGAGTTAGTCTAAAATGTCCATTCTGGCCGTGTCTACCTGTAGAGCAGCACAGGCCACGTAGAGCACCAGGAAGGCCGCAGGTAGACCCTCTCTGGACCCAGCAGGCTGGACTAGGCAGAGGACTGTTAGGAACACGGCGTGTCCCGGGATTCCAACAGCTAGCAGGGCCCTGGCGCTGAGTCCATTGGGATCTAGAATACACGCCAAGTTCAACATCAATAAGGTAAAATGGTTTATTGATGCACAATTTGCTGTGTGCTGGGAGAATGAAAATCTTAAAAAGAAGGTGTCTTTTCAGTCTATATATTCTAGCAATATTTTAGTTTGCTAGAAAA
>CP092866.1:40327063-40356450 GCA_030710605.1 Cordylochernes scorpioides | reverse complement strand
GCTCGATCGCTAGAGATTTGAAATAAAGAAACCTATCCCTGGAAGCCAGATGTTTTCACCTGAATATTGGCACAAGGGATTATTGTATTGAACAAGTGGATGTGTTCATGTTCTTGAAGTTTGATCCCCATATAAGGCCATTGCAGGTCACCTTATAGATGAAACCAGAGCAACACTTCAATCCTATGTACAAGATGGACTTAGTGTTTCTTTGGTTACCATGAACTTTTCCATGGTACCACTCTTCACCAGTCCCCTTCCTTTAAAGAATTTGCTGGTTGATCATGCCGAAATTGAAAGAAAATTTTGACGCCGAATGGTTGCTCTAGAAAGATTCTTTTGTAACCTGACCACTATGTAAATTTTAAACAATTTCTCTTTTTGATGCACTAGCGTACCATCTGTTATGAGAATTTGAAAAGGCCCCCACATTAATTTTCCATTACAGTAAGGGCAGTAGAAAATTGCTTAATTTTTAAAAGAATCATACGCGCGTCTATAATAGTTTCGAATTTCTCTTTAATTAATCAACAATTTCTTTGAATAGTTCAACATTTTCCCCCCTTATATATATAATCTTACCCCATTTCAAATATTCTCTGAACTTTTCCACGAACAAATTCACACAGTCCTAATTATCAATGCTTCTTTACATTTTTGATAACCACTTTTTTTTTACATCTCTAACTGATGAACAAATCTAAAAATGAAGAATGTTTCTATTGTGTGTGTTCTCTACAGATGTGTATGGATGGCTCTTGTTATAGCTTGGAATTAAAGGACCGAACTTTCTGTTACAACCAAAAAATCTATCAAATTGGTAAAAAAAATGTATACAAGAATGTTACTTCCAATTACATTTTTTTTTAATAATAGTATTTT
Source organism: Cordylochernes scorpioides (assembly GCA_030710605.1). Classification (NCBI taxonomy): domain Eukaryota; kingdom Metazoa; phylum Arthropoda; class Arachnida; order Pseudoscorpiones; family Chernetidae; genus Cordylochernes; species Cordylochernes scorpioides. The sequence goes on along the minus strand of CP092866.1, from coordinate 40,355,568 downwards.
AAAAATGTTTAACCTCCAAGCAAAGAGGTTTACCTAACACCTCTAACTTGATCTTATTCATTTAGATACAAATTAATAGCTTTTTTTTGGTTGAATAAAGTATTAAAATCTCAGTTTAAAAATTGTCAAAATCAGTTTTAAGATATAAACTGAAATTAGTTTAAAATACAGCAAAATTGGGGACGAAAAAAAAGAGTAAATTCAATAAAAATGAGGAAAATAGTTAAAATCAGTTAGTTAAAGCTGAATTTAATGTTAAAGCGCTTTAAATACAGTTAAAAAGAAAGGAAAATAATAAAAAAAACTGGTAGAACCAATTGGAAATAGAGATTTAGAATGGAAAGTCCGGTCCTTTCATATAGAACCTTCTCAATGTTTGTAAAAAAGATAACCAATGTAAATATGCTGTTACATTCAGATGTGTTTTTTAATGTGAAACGGGACTTCTAAGAATTATATTTTTTTGTTGTTAAGTTATTATGTTTTTAAATATATATATATGGAGAGATGTGTTATATATATATGTTGTGTCATCATTGATGATGCTCTAGACAAGCTTTATCAAGTTGAACTCTATACAGCTGCTAAATCCTGCACTGGCAAAATCACTTTTCCAATTTTATTTTCCTCTATGAATACATTAAAACCCCTCTATAGCGAACCCCAATGGGACTGAACCTTTGGTTCACTATAGCCATGGTTCGTTATAGCCATAGTTAACTGAATTTTAAAATAAAATGAGGATTATTTCAGGTTCATTATAAGGGAGGGTTAGCTATATCCCAGGTTCGTTTTAGTGGGGTTTTACTGTATATTGATATATTTTTTCCATTTTGATATTTTCTTTTTAAATTCACCATTTTACATAATTTTATTATTCTTGAAACAAAACATGGCCTTGTCTACTTAATTTATTATGATTTGTATATCTGAACTATATGTAAAAATGTTAATTTTTTTCTATCTTACTTAATTTTATTTGCATATCTGGATGTATATGTAATTATGTTATTCTGCTTTATTGATGTGTTCATTATATTCTGTTTGAAAAGAAAACTTTGAATATTGACTACACTGAAACTCTTCTACCTGCTATTTGCATGCTCATGTGTAGATATGCAGCTTTAACTATTTATTTTGCTGAATTATTCATAGCAATTTGCTCGCTTGGGATTTAGATATGTCGTCTATTGTTTTTACCTCGCGATTTTTTTTTCATTCAGTTTTTTTTTTTTTTTGTTGAGAATATATAGCATTACTGAATATATATATATTTTTCAATTCAAGTTACCCTAGTTATTTTACATTTACATATTTATTCTATATGTAGATATGTTGCATTTATATTTTCCCCTTTGTCACTCTTATTTTTTATTCCGTTTACCCTGATATTTATTATTATGATGAGAAATTGCTTTTTATATTTTTACTTAATTTTTTAAATATATATAAATATCTTTTGTTTATGTCTAGCCAGTTTTATGTGCTTGGCATTGTGTTGTTTGACATATTCTCCTCTAAAAAGAGAAAGTTGTTTCACCGTACCTACCAAAACCCAACTCTACAAATACAAGCCTCTCATTAGAGATTACTTCCCTTCCTGAGCAACCACTGTTGTAGAATAAAAAAAAAAAAAGAGAGATTAACTGACTTAGTTAAACACCTCCGATGAACAACCATCCCTTTTATTATTTTCTTTATTTACTAAAAAAAACGTATTGATGAATATCTTCATATCAATGGGAGGTTTTCTTCAGCTCCATCTATCAAACCTAGGAATAAAGAAGTTCCTGTTTTTTATTATCTAGCCAAAGTTAAATTTATAATCTAAAAAGTAACAGGAAAAATGTATTTCTGTACTTGATGGAGAGAGATGTGGAAAAAACAAGCATTCAATCCACTTGAGCCAAAAATTCATCCATTTTATATTTCATTTTTTGCATTTTTTATATTAATTTTTTATAATTTGTTGCTTTTTTATATATATTTGATTTTATGTTTTTTTTTATTTTGATGCCATTTATATGTAACAATATGTTGTCATTAAATATATATTAGTTGCCATTAATAATATATATATATTTTTTTAGTTTTGTCGTTGTGCCTTTTATATATTTTATTTTGCTACCTCTATATTATATTTTTTGCAGCCTTTTATATACACCTTTTGTTTGTTTATTTATTTATGTTCTATTAAAATATATATATATTGAATGCCATTTTTTAAATGAGTTTTTATTTTTGTGTTAATATAATTATATTTTTTAAAGTATCACATTTTTTCAGAGAAATCCTTTTTTTATTTTTTGCTATCTTTATCTACTCTTGGTGTGCAGTACAAAGTTGAGGGAGAGATTTGTTCCCGGCGTAGTTGGCAATTTCTGCCTTATCCAGAGAACCAGAGTTAACCAACTGATGGATTGATAGCAGAATCCTCCATTACAGTATTCTAAAAAAACTCTACGGAGTTCTAAGAAGCAGTCTGGTAGATTAAATTGGTGAAACCACTGGGGGTTCATCATTAATGAACCAAGTCCTCCTAATATATTTTTGCATCGCAGTAAGGACAGTAGAAGTTTGATATATGTGTAAAAGAAACATTTGTTCTTTCATTTCCTATGACAGATATCAGCCCAATAAAACACCGGATACACCTGGGCTTTCTAGGAAGGTGGTTTCTTATTGGAGGTTGGTTGGGTTAGTTCAGGATGTACATATGGGCGGTTGTTCAAGGTGATTGCACTTCTAATGGTTTGTTCTTTATGGGAGGGAGGTTTTACTGTCCCCATATTTCTGTATTTATTATATAAAATTTGGTTATACATTAAAATTTAATATATATTTTAAAGAAATCATATCAACATATTTTTCAACTTGAAAAATAATCTTTTTCTTCCATCTTTTTGGTAATAAGACCAGATCTAAATAAATAGTCTGCGACATTTTGGTAACAATGCTGTTACCGAACTAACTACTTATTTTTTGGATTTGGTCTTATTACTTGGATAGAAAAAAAAGAAGTTTTTTTTCTCAATTAGCTTATAAATATATTTTTCTCTTTATTTGTATATTTTGTTACTTCACAATTGTATCTGTTAATGTTGTTATTATTTTAATTGTGTTGTTTTTGCTTATTGATGTGTTGTAAAAAAAAAAATTTGATAAAACCAAATGAAAATTTGAGAGGATTTGAAAGAAATATTATTTAAATGTTATCAAGCTATATATGCGCATGTTGTCCACCCTTGTCAATAAATGTTGTGTGTATTCTCCATTGTTGTTTTTATATATATACATACAGGTGTACTTGTATATGAGAAAAATAATTTTAAAAAATAGAAAAGTTCGGGTGTTGATATTAAAAGCAGAAAAAAAGACATTTCCTTGGGGACTGTTGGCCCTTGTGACCGGTTCCACCTCAGGAATCAAATTTTGGTCGTTGAGGTACAGCTTGCACCACGAGGGCCAACAGCCTGAAACGTGTACCTGGTTGGCTTTTCTTGATTTATCAAGAAATTGGGTTGGCCAAATTACACGGAACAAGTTAAATATTTATTTTTGTTGACTTTCAAGGGTTGCAAGGTTTTCCCACTATGTACAATTCTCAACCTCAAACCACATTAATGACTGTATTGACTCATCCATTGATGAGCTCTACTCATTCCCAGCAGACACCATCTACAAGCTTGATACCTTAATATGATTGAGTAGAGATAAGAAAGAATTGGGGTATTTGAAGCAATTTTTTTCTTCAGAAAAAAAAAAGTTCCCAATACAGGATTCAATCCCAGGTCATGGCTTTGGAAAATCGACAGTTTATACCCCTCCTCCTCTACCATTTGAACACTAAATAGAATAAAGCAAGGAATTTAAATTCCTAATCTTAAACAATTTTTTTGTCTTCGTATCAGAATTGTATTTGGGAGTTGGTAACCAGAAAAATCATAAATTATTATACAGTAGTCTCCCCTGAAAGACAGTCTAAAAGCATTGCTAAAGCATGGCAAAACCCAGACTTTCCTAGAGGTGGTCTTTGATCAGAGACTTTGCGATGTCGGGCAAACTCTTAAGGAGTCTTCCAACCAAGACTCTGATGAGAAACCAACTTCAGAAGGGACTGGGTTCAAGCATGATCTCATGGGAGACTACTGTACACCTCCCTGACTTCGGGGGGTCGGTGATAGGGTGATCTAAACAGTTGGTTTTCGAACGCTAAAACCCGGGATCGAATCCTGCATAGGGATTTTTTTTTTTTCTAATTAAAAAAATGCTCCAATGGCCCCCGATTCTTGCAAATATCCAACCCCACCAGTGAGTGCAAGTAATCAAATGGGGTTCTGGTACATTTGTAAGTTCAAAAGTCTAACTGCTTTTCACATGTGTAGACATGTGGTGCATTTACAGTAGAAGCAGTCGCTAACTCCCCTCCATGGTTATCATGGTCTGTACCACGTGTGTTGTTGTTTCTTATCCCCTTGTGTAAAGATTACACGAATTCCATGAGTTCATGCTCCTTGAGCTTCTGATCTCATGGAATGGGGTGTAGGGGTGCAGCTTTCGTTGATCATGGTACCACGTGTACTTGGGGTGAATAAAAAAATATCCCTGCTTTATATTTAATAAATAATCCAGGGTTAAGTTTCTTACACCATTTTAATTTCTTTAGCTTTCGGGCGCTAACAGGCCCTACTATAGGAACATCTAGAAGTATAACTTCCACAGCTAACTTCATGTTGGTCTTAAAGCTAGAGAAATAACAAAGATACTTATCCTTGGATTACTTGTTGATTTTAATAAATTATCATATTTCAAATAGAATTTTATTTATTTGGTGTACCCAGACCCACAGAAGTATCACCAACTACTCAAGCAAAATGGAATTTAATTTGTAAAAATTAGAAAATAATAGAGCACTGAGAAACATATTGGAAATTCTTTTATTTTCAATGCTATTTTTTTAAATTAAACCTTGAAAAGAAAAAAAATATACAATATTTGATTATTACGTAAAACTTAGAAATGAGGCTCAAGAAAAAAAAAATTATACAAGTGCAAACATAAAGACTAACTCTTTCTTGCAAAAGAAAAAATATTGTACAAAAAAAAAACACCAAAACAACTATACAAGAAAAGCGGATGCAGAAAAAAAATCAAGAAAGTGAAGAAAAGAAAAGAAAGAGAGAAAAAAAAAAAGATGAATCTATATACAACAATGTTACATCTTGTTTTTTTTAAATGTTCTGATAAAGTAGATCTCTGTGTATAGTTTCTTTTTAAACTGTGGCTTTTGTTTCTCTCCAAACAACTTCACAAAGGTGAGGTTTATATGCATATTTACATATATTGTAGGTTTGGGGACAAGGAGATAATCCTGGCAGTTCGTAGGTGAGGATGAACTGCTAGGTCAACAGAATGATGATGCTATGACGACGATGCAATGGTTGCAGCTGCTGCAGGAGATGAAGGGGCCGAGCTACTTTTGGTGAAGAGGTAAATGGGGCGATGGTATTCTGGAACAGACAGTTGTGTTATGGAGTGGAATCTTGGGTTTGGAAATATACATGGTAGGGAACCTTCCTATGGGGGAAAAATGACCAAAAAGAACATTTGAGAATCCCTGGTCTCTTACTAGAGGTGGTCTCTCACTGGAGTCAAGCCATTTTTACAAAGGGCCGAGCTACTTTTGGTGAAGAGATAAATGGGGCAATGATATTTTGAAACAGACATATGTCATGGAGAGGAATCTTGGGTTTGGATCTATACAATGGGGGAGAATGGCCTAAAAGAACATTTGAGAATCCCTGGTCTCTAATAGAGGTTGATCTCTCACTGGAGTCAAGCCATTTTTACAAAGGACCATGCTACTTTTGGTGAAGAGGTAAACGGGGCGATGGTATTTTGAGTGAGAAACAGACAGATGTGTCTCATAACATGGAGAGAAGAATCTTAGGTTTGAAATCTATACAAGGTAGGGAACCTTCATATGGGGGAGAATGGCCAAAAAGAACATTTGAGAATCCCTGGTCTTACTAGAGATGGTCTTTCACTGGAGTCAAGCCATTTTTACAAAGGACCGAGCTACTTTTGGTGAAGAGGTAAACGGGGCGATGGTATTTTGAAACAGACAGGTGTTTCTCTTAACAAGGAAGAGAGGAAATTGAGAAGCTTAGGTTTGAGATCTATACAAGATAGAACCTCCCTAGGGGGTGGGGGGGGGAGGATTGCCCAAAGAACATTTAAGAATTTTTGGTCTCTCACTAGTGGTGTCTTACTGGAGGTTATGGAAGTCAAGCCATTTTTACAAAGGTATTCGGGGAAGGTTTTACTGTTATTATTGCTGGAGCTCTTTGGTAATGGTTGAAGGACAAGGGAACAATTAGACAATGAAACTTCATCATAATAGCTTCCTTTATAACAGTAGCTTGGTTATAACATTGTTATATTCTAAGGTCCCAAGTTTTGAATTCAAACCGTGGTTACAACAACCTGATTACAACAACAAACCATTGTGGTCCCAAGTGATGTTATAACGAGGTAATGTGCGCAGTCCCTTTGAGTCATTAACCAATTTCAATAAAAATTTGCATATCCTAAATATGCTTCCAAGTTGAGAAACTTGATTTTATGTACAAAAGGCAAAAACAAGACTGAATCTCATTCGATTCTATAATCTTTGATATTTTGATTCTAATCTATAATTCAGTTTGTACCTTATCATTTTTGACAGACTTCAATGGACCTACAAAGTTATTGATTTTACGTAGTTAACATCAGGGGGTTAGTGGAAAGAATGGTAGACACACAGCTGATTTTCTACCACCTGGATTTGAATCTTGCATTGAGAATTTTTCTGATTTAATGCACCTCCCGCCCCAATCTCCGATTGTTACACAACCTCACTGGTGAGTGCAAGTAACCAAACAGGGTACACTTGTAAGTGCAAAAGTCAAACTGGTTTCTACTGTGTAGACATGTGCACACACCTACAGTAAAAAGTAGATGCTTATTACCCACCATGATGATCATCACGAACTTCAGACAAGTATGTTAGTTAGGTTCAATTCAGCAGCAATGACTAACTCAGACCTTGATTTCGACTCTTTCAAATGCAAACAAAAAAAGAAACATCCAAGCAAAAATACAGGATTCAACATTCTATCGTTGGTATCTGAATCAAAAGCCTGGAGTTTTTCTGGAATGTGGGATGAACCGACAGGTGGCAACCTGTATTTCCAGGCTCAAAACTGGCCATACTAGAATGCTCCTCTTCCAGGATGGTGTAAAGTTTCACAATGCACCATTTGCAGGACCAAAGAGGCCTCACCAGACCACCTCTTGGAATGTATGGGAGCCTCAAGACAGGACCTTAATTCCAACTTTACCAAGATTATAAATTTAATCCATAAATTAAGTCTCCATGAACTTGTATAATTATACAATAGGATAATAATAAAAAAAAATCAAGAATTAGCCAGGTTAGACAAGGGAGAGAGAGAGAGAGTACATCAAAGAGGACCTACTTTTCCTGGAGGTGTGGATGGGAGCTCCGATGACAGTGTGGGAGGAGAAGCCCACCTCTGGTGAGAGGAGGAACTCATTGAACTGTTCAGGCCGGAAGTTGATGTTCTGGTAGGCCTGGTAGAGCTTCTCCTGCACAGCATGGCAAAGTCATACAACACACTCTCTATATCCTGTAATCAGGAATTGAAGAGGGATTTTTCAACACTAGTTTTCTATATGATGCATTAGCTCGCTTAAAACTATTTTGATGTGTGCAATTATTATTTTTTAAATAAAATAATTTTCTACTCTGCTTTTACTGCAATTATATATTAATGGGAGGGTTTACCACTGATGAGCCATGCCCTCCCATTAATTCATCATGAATTTATTAAAATGAATAATTTATCCACATAGAGGATATAGGGGTGTGTTTTGTAATAAATAAATAAATAAAAAATAGCTTCAATTTCTACACTACTTTTTCTTCTTTTCCTTAATTAAAAAAATATATACATACTTTCCTACTATAGCTCCCACTACACTGGGAGGGTCATCAGTGGTCAATTCTCCAACCTATCAAGATGGCTGTTATTTTTTGGGAGTTCTCCTTGTAGAGCTGGGAATTTGGAAGGACTCTTTGGGTAAAATAGGATCTTATATGCATGAACTCATGGAATTTGTGTAATCTTTACACAAGGGGATAAGAAACAACAACAACAAGATCTTATATGGAGAACAGATGTGGAATCTTGTATAGTTCCATGCTTAAGTCCAATTTATTTTAACCATGGCGATCCTTTTACAGACTCCATGGTGAATCCATGTATAAAAGACTATATGGCTTAATAAAGGATTTTGTGTGTGTGGTAACCCTACTGTTAGTGAAAGGTATGAATGATTGATTTGGTGTTGTTACTATATTCAGTGGTGTCATCCTAGGCCTGAGGGCAATTAGTGATGCCAACCATTGTGGAAGCAATTCATGCCAACCATCATGACTGGGGGAAGTAGAATGTGTCTGTCTTTGTCATTAAGACTGGGAGCACTACTCAGTAGCAGGCCACTGACTTAGCTCCAATATGAAATGGCCGCCTCTGACATGAGGAACAGACACCATGTGCAGCCACTCTTAAAATGGAGTACAAATGCTGTTTATACTGTATCCCTGGATCAGGATGGGTCATCCATTGATGAGCTCTACTCATCCCCAGAAGACACCATCAACAAAATCTACAAGCTTGATAACCTAATATGATTGAGTGGAGATAAGAAAGAAGAAGACTAAATAAATAACATATACTTATTGTATAGAAAATCCATGAGAGGACACCTCTCTATAAAGGTAAAGTTTTCAACACCAAAATGATCATCTTGTGAGTACTTACTATCTATCAGTAAGAGTACACCTCACTCTGATGGGAATTTTGACTTTGCAACTAGGAGTTGTCCTTTACCGAGAGGTAGTTCAATTGTATATCTATATTATTGGCTTCAGTGGAACCTCATTATATCTTAGTTATATATGATATCATAATTCTAAGTCTTAATTGTTTTAACCATGGTTCATCTTGGTCCCAAATGATGGTGTATAACAAGGTTCGACTGTAATAGAAATGAATAACATTTTAGTCTAAAGTTTAATGTGCATTATTTATAACTAAATAAAATAACACTTTTTAAATAACAAAAAGTTACCAATACTAAAATTATGTGTACTGCTTCAGTAACAGCGTTGTTACCATCATCAGACAAAAGTGCTGAATACGAAAATATAAAATTATAAACATATATTACCTTGCGTTTATAATCTATAATCTAAATTGTGCCTTATCACAAGATAGCAGCTAAGAAAATAGTTTTCTAAGAATTGTGCCTTATCGTTCCATCAATTTATAACTTTGGAAGCAAAGAGTTCCCAGACTTACAGTCAGCTTCATGGCGGAGGTATAGGCTGGCCACCCCTGGGCCTCAAGCAGGAGAATTCCTCCAGGCTTCAGCTGTCTGTACATCTTCCTGAAACTCCGCTTGAGTCCCTCGTCTCCTGCTGTCAGGTGAATCCATTTGGTGACCTGCAGGCAGGCAATGGTGTCGTACTGAGCTTCTGGTGTCTTCCCTAGCTCCTGCTCCTCCCAGGGGATGTAGTCAGCCTGCCCACAACAACAACAACAGTCAAACTTTTGGAATTCTACATACACTTAGGGGTTTTTGCTGCTGAATTAAAGTTTGTGTTAAATCAGTGTTCTAATCATATTCCAATTTTCATCACAACATTCACTCTCTGCTAGTAAACATCATGTAATCATATAAACGGTGGAAGGATGGTTTAAACCATTGGTTTTCAACCGCTACCGACCCGGGTTCAATTCCAATGGCCCCCGATTCTTGCAATAGTCCAACCCCACCTACGAGTGAAAGTAACCAAACAGGGCTCTGGCACATTTGTAAGTGCAAAGCCGAACTGCTTTTCACATATGTAGACATGTGATGCACTTACAGTAAAAGCAGTCACCTACTTCTACCCACCATGATTATCATGGCCTGTACCACATGTACTAGGGATAAGCAAAAAAAATGTAATCATATGATACTTATTTTAAATTTATTATTTTATATATAGGCAATTTAGAGAATAATTGCCCTGGTTTAATGGGTTCAACTATGAATCATGGAATTCTACCCTTCAGTGTAGCATATATATGCAGAATCGTCCAATATATTATTAGAGCTCTGAGAGAAGCGATCTGGAAGATTAAATTGGCGAAACTGCTGGGAGGATTCACTGATGGGTCAAAGCCCTCCCAATATTTTTTCATCGCAGTGAGGACAGTAGAAGTTTTTATTATGTGTAAAAAGAAACATTCATGCTTTAATTTCTTATATATGAATCTGAATATTATCTACCAGTTCTCTAATCTGGCAATCATATACATGATTGTATATTTTTAAAATATTTATATGGCTATCTTTCCTCTGACACATGTTTGTGACATAATGACTCATTGGGTTTTGACAGTTAATCATCACATGTATCAGGCTAAAACTAAGATAATTATCAACAATTATATCCAAAAAAACAATCACAATAAAAAAAAAATTTCAGATGGGAAATTCTATTTTGTCTAAATAACCAACCGGGAGAAAGTTACTTCTGAGATACTTTTCTCGAGGTTTTAAAGTATTAAACAAGTCTGTATTATGATATAATGAAATGACAAGGCAGAGCTACCAAAACACTGTTATGGAATGCCATCTGCACTACAGTAGAACCTCCATGAGAGGACACTCGTGCTAGAGGATACCTCTCTATAAAGAACAGTTTTTATTTGCAAAATTATCATTTTTACTATTTAAAAACTCTCCAAACAGGGCTCTGACACATTTCTAAGTGCAAAGTCGAACTGCTTTTCACATGTCTAGAAATGTGGTGCACTTACAGTAAAAGCAGCCGCCAACTTCTACCCACCATGATTATCATGGTCTATACTACATGTACTAGGGATAAGTAAAAAAAAACTCTGGTAAGAGGACACCTCTCCCTAAAGGACACTTTGGCTCTGCAATTAGATGTCCTTTACAGGGAGGTAGTTCTACTGTATATGGAGCTCATGGAATGCCATTTCACCCTCAAGAAGTAAGACAACCGATGACCTGTAGATGGCACACGATGTGGTGTGTGCATGGCTGTATAATAGCTTGTTGTTGCTTTAGTGGCCGAGTTAATTCAAGTCTCGCACATACTTCCTTGTATTTATTTATTCTTTTCTAAATTCCCTATGTATAGGTTAAATAAAGGTACAGTAGAACCTCCATGAGAGGACACCTGTGCTAGAGAACACCTCTCTACAAAGGACAGTTTTCATTTGCAAAATTACCATTTTTACTATTTAGCAACTCTCCGATAAGAGGACATCTCTCCCTAAAGGACACTTTGACTCTGCAACTAGATGTTGTCCTTTACAGGGAGGTTCTACTGTATATTTAATCTGCTTTGCTGAATGGTCATTTTTACTGAGAGAAAGAAGACAAAAGAGGCTTATATCCCGTGAACAACAACTTCCTGTGATGTGACTTGGAGGCTGATAGGGTTCTTGAAGCCAACTACAGGTTTGTTGTGATTAACTGAGTTTTAGATGAGTTGCTGACAAATGCTAATGAATATCTCTTCTTATCTGCCCCACGTTTAAAATCTGTTTTCCCATAAACTGCCATCATGACTAAGAAGTTCCATGTGCCCTGGCTTAAACGACCAATTTGTCACAGAACTGACTTTAGAATACATTCCTATCTGATTAAGGATTTGTAAAAAGATGCCAGAAATATATATAGAGTCTACATATGCCAATACTTTTTAAAATATCCATTTACAACCCAAATTGTGCAACACTTTAATGTCATTTAAAGAAAGACTAGGCCTCATTCATCATCTTTTTTTTTTTTTTTTAGGAAAATTCATTGTTCTATTATGTAATTGCCATTTATAATGTCAAGGTGGAAGAGGCTTGTTCAGAACTGGGTGAGATGGCGTTCCATGATAGCAGACTTCTAATACAATATAATGCTGCTTATGATTGTAGAACGACATTTCAAAGTTATCCGCATGTGTTTCTTTTGAACAAAAAAAAATCAAAATTTATTTTAAGGAGAAATAACGATGGGAACATTCCCATCCCTGGACACTTTATTTTTCAGTTCATCATTACTCTTCACAATTCATCCTTTCATACTTCATTCCTAAGTTTAGAAATAATCGTTATTTCTCTTTAAAATAAATTTGGATTTTTCGTTCAAAAGAAACATTCGCGGTATAATATATATATATATTGATCCATATATCCTATTTTGGCTATGTTAATGACCATTAATTAATATGTGCAATTTAGCTATGAAAATTAAATCCGATTTAGCTATAAGAAAATAAGACCTAAGCCAAATAAATTAATAGTGTGTGAAATTTCCGTAACAAGCGTTGTTACCAAAACGGTTATTTGGATTAGGTCTTATTTTCTTGTAGCTATAATCTATGATCCAAATTTTGCTTTATCATAAATCCAATTTAGTTATTTATAAATGTATTCTCAGTCTCTTATTCTCAATGTCATATAAAACTAGGGACCTAAAAATCTTAAGTCTTAAAAATATAGAATCAAAGCTGTATTAAGTTATAGAGACCTATACACATGGATTCACCAATTAAGCTCATAAGGTGAAAGATATTTGTAGATAAATGGCATCTATTTTGGGAAAATCAGTCCTAAGACAGGTGTATATACCTCCTCAATCAGGTCTCTCCAAGCCATATCTGGTTGCCATAGTCCATTCAACGAGGATTTTCATGGGATAAAGAATATGGTGGTTTCCCCTTGCCATTCACAGCTATATGGCACTTTTTCCTCATGTAGCAATAAGAGGGGGAAAAAAATAAGTAAACCAGTTCTAGATTACAGCTTCGCACAATTCACAGGCCGTAATCATCCTTGCCCAATCCTGAGCAGCTATCTGAGGGCCAAAGTGGAGTCTTTGTTGAATTGATATGTGGAAGTCGATGGCAGATTGGAAAGAGTAACAATTAGTCCTCAATCAAGAAATGCACCATCTATATATAGAGAAATGAAAGCATTAAACCCCAAATGTTTCTTTTACACATAAAACAAATTTCTACTGTCCTTACTGTGATGAAAAAAATATTGGGAGGTCTTGGTTTATTGGTGAAACCTCAGGGACGGTTCACTACTGATGAGCCAAGCCCTCCCAATATATTTTTCATCGCAGTAAGGATAGTTGAAGTTTGTTTTATGTGTAAAAGTAACAATTGTGCTTTTATTTCCTATATATAGATGGTGCATTATTGCTTTATGTTGATATAGATATTGAATGTGGGAAAGCCAGAAGAATTTATCATTTTTGTAGGGTCTGATTTGATTGATGTATATACTGATACAAGCCTTGCTATCCACACACACACACAATGACAGGATATTTGCCCTTCATCAGAGTGATGTGTAAACTTAGTCGACTCACAGCTACAATTAGTCACAGGTATATACATATATACATATACATATTTTTCTGAAAATTCCATATTCATATTCAAATCTTTAGATAATAAAATGACATATATATTGGCAAATAAATCCAATACAATAGAACCTCCCTGTAAAGGACATCTAATTGCAGAGCCAAAGTGTCCTTTAGGGAGAGGTGTTTTCTCTCCAGAGAATTGCTAAATAGTAAAAATGGCAATTTTGCAAATGAAAACTGTCCTTTGCAGAGGTGTCTTCTAGCATGAGTGTCCTCTCATGGAGGTTCTACTGTATATACCTTTTTATTATCTAAACCAAGCATGTCAAACTCAAATCCTAACACGGGCCAAATAAAGGTGTAATAAGATTATGTGGGCCGCAAAAAAAGAAAACAAGTAATTAAATTTTTATAGTAACATTTATGTAGGTTTATTTAAAAAAATACTAATAAGAAAAAAGAAAGTAAAGTTAATATTTTCTGCCTGATATTTGGCATCTCTTTTCTGCTACCATCTTTCCTTTTCCCATTTTTCCTTTTTTTTAATTTATAAAAAAATTTTTATTAAAATATATTGTCTGGTGGGTCGCAAATTTATTCGTTGTGGGCCGCATGAGGCCCGCGGGCCACGAGTTTGACATGTTTGATCTAAACCTATATACATATACAACAGGGGATACAATATTAGTTTTATACAAAGAAAATACAATAAAACCCGACTAAAACAAACCTGGGATATAGTGAACCTTCCCTTATAATTAACTTTGAAAATTCCCCAATTTTATTCTATAATACAGTGAACTATGGCTATAATGAACCATGGCGAGGGTGTTCAGTCCCATTGGGATTCCCTATATAGAGGGGTTTTACTCTATATACTTATATATATATTAAAAACAAAAAAAGGCACATCCTGACTGCTCACATTAGCATTTTAGATGCTCCATCTGCGCCATCTAATGGAAAAAAAAATCAACTAAACATTGATTTAACTTTTTCCACGGTATTTGATTAACCCAATTTCTTGATAAATCAATTAATATCATTAATTTATATTACAAGGCTATTTAAAAAAAATATTATTTTAGCGAGTTAGATGATTACCTAATCATCTAACCTTAATTCAACACTTCCTTTAATTCAACCGAAAGCTCTGATCCCTTGGGGTGTTGAATTAAAGAGGTTTGACTGTACGTAGTACAATGCGATTTACATTAAAAGTGACCTTTCTATAGCACCCCCTCTCTATAGCACCCTATTTTGGTGAGTCCCAAGAGGGGGCTGTTGGCTCTCATCAGCAAGAAGTGCAGACTTCTATATATTTATACATATTTTCTTGTATCCAAAGCTAAAATTACAGATAGAAGAACAAAGATCCGTTGAGATGGTGAAATGTAAAAGGTTTGGAGTAGTAGTCTGAAAGAGAGAAGTTTTAAATAATTTGTATTTATAATTCGATGAAATAATTCCTTGAATCAATATTGAAATAAAAATATTAGGCGTCCAGGGAAAAGTTTATTTTTCTTAACATTTTTAATTTACAAATCTCTCTAACTCTCTCAATTTTGTAATTAACCATATATAATCTTATATGGGCATTATAATAAATCAGTTTCAATCTCTCTCTCTAGCTATCGAGCAAGAAAGCCCTTCTAAAGGAGAAAATATTTGACATTAAATTGACAATAGAAATCCAAAATGATTTTAACTCTTATTCTATTGGCCATTTATTGTCAAATATTTTCTCCTGTAGAAGGGCTTTCTTGCCTAAAAGCTAGAGAGAGAGAGAGATTGAAACTGATTTATTACAAAATGTCCATATTAGATTATATAAGGTTAAATACAGAATAAATATAAATAGGAATCAATATGGTTATATAATGATAAATTTATGAATAAATAGATATAAATATAAAATAATTGATAAATATGCATATATATAAATATCTATAAAGTAATACTTAAAGCCTCCCCGCATAAGTTTCTTTTTTTGTGAAAATCAATATTAATTTCAAAGAGAAATATGTACTATTTCTAACTTTTTGGATGACGTATGAAAAGGTTGAATATATGAAGAGTAATGGTCTATATATGATTGGATGACGTATGAAAGGGTGAAAATGTGAAGAGTAATGGCGAACGGAAAAATAAAAGTGTCCAGGGGCGGGAATCGAACCCACAACCTTCTGCTTACCGGGCAGGTGCCATGTCCACAAATATATATACAAGTCGTCATTAGTGGCCCCCAGAGAGAGAGAGAGAGAGATTGAGATTTGTAAATAATTTTTTTTTTTTAAAAGAAACTTTTCCCTGGAGGCCTATTATTTTAATTTGTATTGCTAATTGGCAAAAGTTTCAAGTTCATCAATGCCAAAAAGAGCTTAATTTTGAAAATGATTAAAAACCCAAATTTACCATTGTTTAGTTTTATAATACCAGAAAATAAGACCTAATCCAAATAATTTATTATTAATATTATAATAATAATAATAAATTATTTGTATTAGGTCTTATTTTCTTGTACTATAATCCAAATTGTGCTTTATCATCTTATTTAGTTTTGTATTTATAATACACACTCTTTGAAATTAATGGCCACACACCTTGTATATAGAATTCTTCAAACACTTAAAGAAAGCAAGCCTTAAAAACAGACAATTTGGTGCCCAAAAAGGGTTATCAGTAAAAAAAAAAAATTGAAACCAAAAATTTTGGAATCAAAGAGTTCAGCAGCTAAAAATTGTTGGTAAACCCTAAAACTAGAGCACAAAAATAATAATACAGTAGAACATCTCTTTAGCAGACATTCGGCTAGTGGACACCTCTCTATAAAGGACAGTTTTCATTTGTAAAATTACCATTTTTACTATTTAGCAACTCCGCCTTTGCCAGTCACAAGCCCGGATGAAAAAAGGAAGAGGGGAAGCAGTAACATTCTCGCTAAAAAACCTGGGCTCAGTTGGCCCGGCTGATAGTACCCTGTAAGGGCTCCTAATCCAGGGATACAGGATGAGCAGCGTTTGTACTCCATTTTAGCAGCGGCTGCACATGGCGTCTGTTCCTCATGTCAGAGGCGGCCATTTCTTTTGGAGCTAAGTCGGCCTGCCACTGAGTAGTGCTCCTAGTCTTAATGACAAAGGCAGACGCATTCTACTTCACCCAGTCATGATCTCAAGCTTTACAAGCTTGATACCCTAATATGATTGAGTGGAGATTAAAAAGAAGAAGAAAGACTATTTAGCAACTCTCCAGTAAGAGGACATCTCTCCATAAAGGACACTTTGGCTCTGCAATTAGGTGTCCTTTACAGGGAGGTAGTTCTACTGTAATAATAAGTAAACAACAACAACAAAAAGAGGAAGTTGAAAACTTAATTGGCTAGAAAATAGACACCAAATAAATTAAGTACAATCAATTTGAAGTAATATCATTGAAAAGCTTAGGTTATTTATAAAAGAAAGGTTGCTACAATACCCCTGGTTTATTTTAGTGAGAGGTTTTACTACATTTAACGTAAGGATGTTCAAACATCAGTGCCAAGTTTCAATGAACATTCTGATAGCAATCTGGCAGGGAGCCAAGAAAGGTGAAGTGTCAGCAATGACATTTACTTTAAATAGAAGTGCCATCTATAAGATAAAATTAATGAGAATGAATCATTGAGAATTTCTCACTGCCCAAGACATCATCCCATGGCAGTTTTTACATCAATTTTCCATCTTCAAAATGGCCATTTCTACCAGTTAGTTGCTTTCTGGTAAGAGGATATCTCTCTAAAAGACACTTTTGCTCTGCAACTAGATGTCTTCTTTCTTATCTCCACTCAATCATATTAGGGTGTCAAGCTTGTAAAGCTTGAGAGCAACTAGATGTTGTCTTTTAGAGAGATAGAGAGAGGTAGTTCTATACTGTATTGGAACAGTTCTGGAAAGATGAGCCAAACAACTCCCATCTTCAGACAGGCCCAAACTGTGGACAACTACCAACAATCTATCTCATCATTGAAGACTCTCCACATTGAAGGCTGGTAGACTTTCCTACAGCAAGCCCTGAAGCTCTGTCTTGGTAGAGCTTGCTTCCAATAACCATAGAAGTATAGATTTATACAAACTCTTTAATCCTTATTGTATACGTATTTCCATTTTAAAAAGTAGACATGTGTACAATTTTATTGTATTTTCATCTGCTTTTTATAAGAGTTCATTGCCCATGCGACAATTATGACCTAACTATATCTAAACCAAAATTTTTAAAAATAATAGTAAAAAAATCTTAAGATGCTGCAACTACATCAAGTAAATAAAAAGAGTTGTTGCATATTAGGATTTTTTTTTTTTTTTGAATTTGTTGAAATCTGCAATCCCATAATAAAGAATAAACTAAAAATTTAAGAAATGAAACAACTTTATTACTAACTAGCGGATGTGTACCCGGCTTCGCCCGGGTTTTATCCGAGTGAAAGTTTGCCTAACGAATATTATATATTATGAAGTATAATAAACAATGTTAAAGATTAGTTTTAATTATTAATCAAGATTGTGTGTGAATATGTGAGAAAGATGTAATATCGTTGTTGTTTTCTTGGCCGACTGTTTTACATATGGTGTTATCTTAAAATTGTTTGTTTTGAATATTTTTTTAGATTGAGTTGAATGAATTGCTGAATTTTTTTTGTATTTATATATAAATAAAATTAACTCTGTTGATTTTTTTTTTGTATTTAATCGATAACAGTGAAGTTACGCATGTTAAAGTTAGGAAAAATATTTTGATGTTAAGCAAAACCTGCTCCATCTCGTTTTACATAAATGTTGAAAATTTGGTCGAAATTGATGCATTGTAACGAAAGTTTTTAGCGAACACCACTTATGAAATTTGCATTTTATTAATATAGATTGTTCTTTCTTTTAAAACACAAAGTCCCTGCTGTCCTTTATTTTAGAAGTTTCAATTGTTCAAGAAAAATGCATACTAAAATAATGTCATCTCTTATATATTATGTATAAATAGTGTGTTTTAATGTCATACATCTAAATTATGTAAAAAAAAATGGCCTTTTTAAAGTTGTTTGCAGAAGAACATTACTTGATGTAAATACAGTAGAACCTCATTGTAAAGGACATCTAATTGCAAAGCCAAAGCATCCTTTAGGGAGAGGTGTCTTCTTACCGGAGAGTTGCTAAATGGTAAAAATGGTAATTTTGCAAATGAAAACTGTCCTTTGTAGAGAGGTGTCTGCTAAAGGGAGGTTCTGCTGTATATTAGTATGTTTTCTACTGTCCTTAAAGCTTATTTCCATAGTTTGTTTAAACTAACCAAACCAAAAAGATAATTTACTTACAGTACTGGATATATAATCAGAATAGTCCCACTACAATTTTAGAGCTGTAAGGTGGATTAAATTGGCAAAATCACTGGTAGGGTTCACCACGGATGACCCCAAACCTTCCCATTATTTTTCCACCGTAGTAAGGGCAATAGTAGGTTTGTATTATTTGACAAATAGTAGGTTTGTATGCTAAGATGATGTGTTAATCCTTTATATTCAAATTAAATGGTGTTTTCCTACACTACACCAAACAAATTCCGTATTGTAACATTGGGTTTTAAAGCTCATGGAATATAAAGTGAAGCTGATAGTGTCAAACTCACATTCAATCGGAAAATAAAAAGTACCAATTATCAGGAGTCACATTTAAGATTAGCATGAAAATGAAGATATATTTCATTAAATATGGAGAATCCCAAATTTTGATTTCCAAGAGAAATCCGATTTATGAGAGTTGATTGTATAAAAAAATGAGTGAAACCTAAAAACAAAATTGATAAGGCACAATTTGGATTATAGATTATAAACACAAGGTAATAAGACCAAATCCAAATAAATAAATAGTGTGTGACATTTCGGTAACAATGCTGTTACCGAAACGTCACACACTATTTATTTATTTGGATTTGGTCTTATTACCTTGTGTCTAAAAACAAAATAGAATTAAAAATATCTTTTTATCAAACTGAATGAATTTTGGTTTATAAAAGACGCTGGGACAAAGGCCTACAGATCATTGATGAAGTACTCGGCCACTGAACCCGACTCTTTTATATTGTAGATGTTTTTTAATGCACTACAAGTTTGTTTTATCCTTTCATGGCTAAAAATCCAAAAAATCCCCAAAAAAAAAAAAAAAGTCGATGACTATTTCGATTCAAATGAGAGAAGACATGAGCAAATATATTTGCAAGGGGGGGGGGGGGGCAAAGGAGGAAAGTCAAAATGAATCATCTAAGAATAGCGTACAAAAATAACTTTTTTTTTTAATGATAGAATTGAAAAAAAAAAATACTGATGAGTCACCATCACAGAACACAGCTACCAGTTCGTCCTCCAATCAAGTCGTCCTGGTGTTGGCATTTACAATTGGCTGAATGCCAGCGCGGCTCTATCCCCTCCCCTCTGGTTATACCCTGAATCCTGGCTTCTAAACATACAGAGAATGTCTGTCTCACTTGCTTACAATCTGGTTACATCTGGTGGAAACTGTCATATTTTTAGCTTATACATCTCCTCCAAGAGATTAACAAGCTCAAATACAGTAGAACCTCCCTGTAAAGGACAACTAATTGCAGAGCCAAAGTGTCCTTTTAGGGAGAGGTGTCCTCTTACCGGAGAGTTGCTAAATAGTAAAAATGATAATTTTACAAATGAAAACTGTCCTTTGTAGAAAGGTGCCCTCCAGCGCAAGTTTCCTCTTATGGAGGTTCTACTGTATATAAATAAAGGGACAGATATCTTGCTACCACAAAACCGGGAAGACAGATAATAGAGATCCAATTCATTGGATTAGCTAAAGAACAAAGAAGTAAGTTTTATCGGACTAAGTATAATGGTAACAATGATGTTACAGTAGAACTACCTCTCTGACAACACCTAGTTGCAGAGCTAAAGTATCCTTTAGGGAGAGATGTCCTCTTAGGTTAGCAACCTAAGATTGTAAAAATGGTAGTTTTGCAGAAAAAAAACCTGTACTTTGTAGAGAGGTATCCTCTAGCGATGGTGTCCTCTTATAGAGGTTCTACTGAATTTTGGTAATATATATAGTTAGTATATAATAAAGCACAATTTGGATTATAGATTATAGCTACAAGAAAATATGACCAAATCCAACTAAATTAACAGTGTGTGATGTTTCAGTAACAGCATTATTACCGAAACATCACACATTTTATTGTATTTGGTCTTATTTTCTTGTAGTTATAGTTGTATAGATTATTATTTCGTTGATAAATTGATGTATATCAGTTTTGACATTATGTAACAAGAAGGTATTCTAAAAGTATAAGTGAAGCATTTTTTTTTGTTTTCACCCTCACAAGGCTTTTACAACCTTTTAGTCTTAAGAGATTTAAGCAAGAGATTTAAAAAATAGATTTAAATGATAGCAGAGAAATTATCTAATATACAAATAATAATATAAATTTGATATTTTAAAAATCAAGTTACACGCTAAAAATCAAGTTATATATATTAAAAAAATATGTTGTACCCTTTTAAGAAATAATTAAAGTGTTTTCATACACATACACATGAAATATACACATACACATAGATGCAGTAAAAGGTAAATAGATAAATGTTCAACATTCCTGGAACCTCACTCAAAATTGACTTTTTTTTAGCTTTGGTGGTTTTGTTATCTTTTCTGAGACATGTGAGATGTGTGTCCTGACGACCTCTGGCTAGAATCCAATTCCAACGAATTGTCTTATCACTGTCTTATCCTCTGGTTATGGTAGGAAGACCAAGAGGGGGTTTATTCAAATATGAATTTTAAAATCCTCTTTAAAATGTATACAGTGTAACCTCTTTAAACCAACCCTCTATAATTCAACACCCCACTAATTTACAAAAAAGCATAAGATGCCACCAACTTTTTATTTACTCGATTAAAAGAAGCTTTTGTGCAAGTCCTTCTTCTGCTAACTAAAAGTCTTGAGATATCATTCCACCAACACGTATCATCCATCCACCACGCATGTATATTTTCAAAAAATTTTGATTTTCAAACATAAATAGTGTAGAATATTTTTCTCTCATTATATAGTAGGTATTTAAAATATGCATATATGATAAGGCACAATTTGGATTATAGATTATAAACACAAGGTAATAAGACCAAATCCAAATAAATAAATAGTGTGTGATGTTTCAGTAACAACATTGCTATCATCATCAGACAAAAGTACCGAAGGAGAAATTTTACCACAGCATGTTCTTAAATAGTATGTGTGTGCTAAACAGAACTAACAATTTAAGAGAATATGCTGTGATTTTTTTTTCTCATTCAGTACTTTTGGTCTTATTACCTTGTGTTTAAAATATGTATATAATAATGTTTATATACAAATGTATTTATTATTAAATTGTTAGTGATAATCCTGTTGAAGGACTGACAAGTCCGAAAGCTTGAAAATAAAAGTTGTACAAGAAACTTAACCCTGGAAACTTCATTATCTATATATATAAAATTGAATGTCTGTCTGTGTGTCCTCTATGGATTCAAAAACCATACATCCAATCGCCGTGAAATTTTGGGATATTATTAGGTGTATCCCCGGAAAGGTTTATACGAAAAATAATTTCTTGAATATCTTAAATATCCTTAGAGTTATTTGCAGATTTGTAGCTTTAACTCGCAAGCAGCGCCACCTTGCGACGGAGATAGGCTTAGGTCTGCCTCCCCCCCCCCCCCACCGAGAAAATATAGTCCGGCCGCCGGCCAAAGTTCCCACCGACCAATCAGAGGGATCAAGAGGTCCTGGCGCGCGGGGGCAGAGTTGGTGACACAGCTGTGAAAAGTAGACAAGAAAAAAGCCTCGCGGGTGACCTCCGGGAACTACGTCCATCTTCCATAAACGACCATGATTCGGGAATTTTTCAAGGGACCGGGAAAATATGTTCACTAGATAAAACGATGATTTTGTAATGTAGAAAATTAGGAAAGACAAAATTCAGGATGACACGGCACACAGGGACCGGGAAAAAATGATCATTCTATCGAGAGATTCACGACCATGATTTTATTCAACTTATCGTGTATTTTTCAAGGGACCGGGAAAATATGTTCACTAGATAAAACGATGATTTTGTAATGTAGAAAATTAGGAAAGACAAAAAATCAGGATGACACGGCACACAGGGACCGGGAAAAAATGTTCACTTTATCGAGAGATTCAAATTTACGAGTTTCAAATTATCAAAATATATCTTTTTTTTTATAAGTTTATAGAGAAATGTTTTAACAAATGTTCGTTAGACAAACCTTTACTCGGGTAAAACCTCGGGCGAAGCCGGGTACATCCGCTAGTTTCATAATAAAACATCTTAGCTCACACGTTTTAGTTAGCTAAAGAAGAACTTGTCTAAAAGCTTCCTTTAATCAAGTTGTAGCGTCTTATGCTTTTTTTGTAATTTGTCAAAATTGTCAATCTTGTGATAATGAAGACCATCTTTAAGTATTGACAACAAAATGCCCTGGGAAAATGTCCACTAGCCGTGAATGTGTGGTGATGAATTGGCAATCATCTTAACCCGCTTATAATTCAACACCAACTTTAATTCATATTTCTTCAAATAAAAGTAAATTCGGTAAATCTTTTTATTATCTCGACGTTTCGACAAAAATCTTTTGTCCTCGTCAGGAGCGAACAAACGTCGAGACAATAAAAAGATTTACTGGCCGAAGTGTCTTTTATTTGAAGAAATATGAATGCCGGCCAGGCAGCTGCTATCTTTACGATAACTTTAATTCAACCGATGATTCTGATCCTTTGGGGGGTGTTGGATTAAAGATGTTATAGACTGTAGAATTACTTACAGGTGAAGAAAAACAAGGTTATAAGACCAAATCCAAACAAATTAATAGTGTGGGACGTTTCGATAACAGTGATGTTATTGAATCCGTCACACAGTATTAATTTATTTGGTCTTATTTACCTTGTGTTTACAATCTATAATCCAAATTGTGCCTTATCAAGGGTGAAGAAACTAAAATTGTTTATATAAGGGAAAATAGCTTTACATGGATCTGACAAGTCAAAGAGAGGCAAAATGTGAAGGAGTTGAGAAGAAAGGAAATCAAATCTAAAAGTAATTTAGACAGTGGGAGAAGAAAGTGGTTTAACAAAATGATCGAGATTATTAAAAGAGAAAATGAAAACATTAAGTCGTGAATGTTTCTTTCACATATCAATCTAACTTCTACTGTCCTTACTGTAATGAAAAATATATTAGGAGGGCTTGGCTCATCAATGGTGAACCCTCCCAGCAGTTTCACCAATTTAATCTACCAGACAGCTTCTTTAGAGCTCCAATACTGTATTGTATCATTTTGCTTATATTTGATACACCTAAGGGTGGAATCTCAAAAATGGTATTTAAGCAAACTAAGCTTTTAGAACAGTAGAATTATAAATAATGTCATGGGTAATGAATGATAAGACACAATTTGGATTATTGATTATAAACACAAGGTAATAGGACCAAATCCAAATAAATAAATAGTGTGTGACGTTTCGGTAACAGCATTGTTACCATCTTCAGACAAAAGTAATGAATGCTGTGGTAAAATTTCTCATTCAGTACTTTTGTCTGAAGATGGTAACAATGCTGTTACCGAAACGTCACACACTATTTATTTATTTGGATTTGGTCTTATTACCTTGTGTTTATGTCATGGGTAAAGTAATTCTTCAGTTAAAAAAAAAAAAAGAAAAGAGAAATAATCTTCCCATATGTTACAACACATGCTTTAGGTTATTTTCCTCTAAGGCTTAGACTTGATTGGAAACCACGTAGTAAATCTGCTTGGCAAACATAATTACATCTATCCAGGCCAACACACCCCCAAGGGATCAGAAGTTGAATTAAGTCGGTGTTAATTAAAGGCAGTTAAGATGGACCATCAATTGTAACTCTGCTAGTGGACATTTTTATTAACACACTTTTGTTGACAACACTTTGAGGAGATATTGTGACGAGGCACAATTTGAATTATAGATTATAAACACAAGGTAATAAGACCAAATACAAATAAATAAATTGTGTGTGACGTTTCGGTAACAACATTTTTACACTACATTCAGTACTTTTGTCTGAAGATGGTAACAACGCTGTTACCGAAACATCACACACTATTTATTTGGATTTGGTCTTTTTACCTTGTGTTCAAGGAGAAATTGTGTTATAAAAATGATACTGAAATGTTAAAAACATTAAATAAATTTATCTTGGTTGTGCAGTTTTGCTGTAAATAGTGTGAACAATGCCCATAACAGATTTTATTGCATTCTATTTAATTTTTTTTAATTCACAAAAGGTAGAAAGTGAGTAAAACTATAATCAATTATTGATAAAGTCCAAATGAATTTAAAACCACATTCATTTTCACAGATTTTCGCAATTTTAGCTATGACAACTGGGCAGTAATTACAACCAAATAACATGAAAAAAAAAAAAACAAACAAACAAGGTTAGAGAGAGTGAAGGGTAACTGATAGAAAAATACGACCAAATCTCACTTAAGAAAATTCTCTGATCTCTCAAATTGCACAATTCAAGTATGAACAACTGATGAGGAACAAGACAAAATTGTTCAAAATAGGCAATTCTAAAATATTTCTATGAAGTGTTAAACTGTTGATATTTATATTTGACCATTGTTGTCTATGCTGATTTTCATATCTGCCTGTGTATATATCACAATTTGTTTTGTATAGTTATGTCTTCATTGTAAAGTGAGAGTTGCATGTATATAAGTTTACTTAGCATGTTTAGCTGCTTTAATTTTATCATTCCATATATGTGTGTGTGTGGGCTAATTGCCTCTCTTTAAAGAATAAAAGATCTTCAATTTCATGAAGCCTTTTTTTTTTCTTCTTCCTTCTCTGAAATTTACCAACAATAACAAAAAAAAAACCTATTTTTTTGTCAAAAAGACACAATTTAAGTAGGATACAACAATGGGACAAAATTGAACTTAAGACCTGACATTTTGGATCCCCTTGGCTTAGCTCAAGAAGGATCAATCCAGTAGGTGTGACAAGCTGCTGTCACACTGAGCATCTGGACATTTTACTATCCATCTGTGATGGTGTTGATACATAACACTCAGGTGTGGCAGAGACATAACACAGCTGTGTGGCCATAAATCTTATAATGGCTGCTATTCCAACCTGTGAGATATGGCAGAGAGAGACTCAAGCAACAAAGTAAAACCTCCATGAGAGCCCACTAGAGGACACATCTTTTCAAAAGACCAATTTTTATCGTTAAAATTACCATTTTTTGTAACAACACACTGATTTAAGGATAAGTTTCTTGCTTTATTTAAACAATCTCTCTACTAAAAGAAAATAAGACCTAATCCAAATAATTTATTAGTGTGTGATGTTTCGGCAACAACATTGTCACCATCAGACAAAATAAAAAAAAAAAAAATTTATTCTTTTTTTTTTTTATTATTTTTACATTTTTTTTTTTTTATTCTTTTGTCTGATGATGGTGACAATGTTGTTGCCGAAACGTCACACACTAATAAATTATTTGGATTAGGTCTTATTTTCTTTTATTAAATCTATAATCCAAATTGTGCTTTATCAATCTCTCTACTAATTATCAGTCCTCCGTTAAGAGGACACCTCTCCATAAAAGACAATTTGACAACTAGGTGCTCTTTTATATAGACACAGAAAAGTTCTGCTATATGATAAACTAGCGATGAAAATTTTTGAAATGAAAAAGTGCCATTCTTGTCAAATATCTAAAGGCTAAACAGGATTTAAAAAAACAACAGCCAAATCTTCAATTAAGACCTAAATAAAACTTTAGTAGAGAGGAAACTCTAGTGTGGCAAATAAGGAAGTCTAAGGAATATTTAATGGAGATTATAACCTTCTAGATGGAGTAACCAAAATAAAGTTAGCTAGGATTTGGCTGACGACCTTGGAGAATGAAAGGAGACAGATCCCAAAGACTCTAATAGAATGGTGTCTCTGGCATTAGAAGATAGGAAGGAAAGTGCTCAGAAAACGACGAAACACAAGGTAATAAGACCAAGTCCAAATAAATTAATAGTGTGCTGCATTTCGGTAACAGCGTTGTTAACATCATCAGACAAAAGAAGAAATATCCATTGAAGTCTATCAAAAATGATAAAATCATTTAGTCTTTTGTTTGATGATGGTAACAATGTTGTTACTGAAAGGGCATACACTATTAATTTATTTCAATTTGGTCTTATTACCTTGTAGTTCTAATCTATAATTCAAATTGTGCTTTATCAGAAAGGGGTGAAACAATGGCCAACTTTTGTATCAGGGAAAGCACTACATGTACATTGTTTAAAAATTAAACAATTTCTACTGCCCTTACTGCAATGGAAAAAAATTAATAGGAGGGCCTGGCTCATCAGTGGTGAACCCTCCCAGTGGTTTCGCCAGTTTAATCTACCATATTGGCCATTCCTGTCTTTGAATGGCCACCACTACCACCCTTACTGGTCACGTTCTTGCAGATCTCTGGCATAGAGATGTCCTCACTGCCGGGAAGAGTCACAAACTGTAGATCACCTCCTCTTCTTCTGTCCAGCTTTTATGCTACCCAGGCTACAAACACTACTTGGAGTACAAGACTTCAGTCTTTACTGCCTCTACTTCCTGACTAGGCCTGGAACTGCCTGGTTCACTGCAGTTCCCCCCATCACTAGACTTCTAGACTGTACAGCCCGGGTAGTTGGTGACTTACGCTCCAGGAACCTGGGTTACCTCTGTTTTATCTCTCTCTATGAAAACAAGTTTTGATGTTAAAAAAGTGGATTGTAAATTAAAAACCTATTTCTACAAAATGTGGACTATTAATGAATCTAGTACCCACACTCCATTATTCCTTATATATACAAATATATATATACAGTTAAACCTGTCTATAGCGCCCCCTCTAAATAGCGCCTTCCTCTTTATAGCGCCCGATTTTAAATACATAGTACAATGCGATTTACATTAAAAGTGACCTGTCTATAGCACCCCCTCTCTATAGCACCTTATTTTGGTGAGTCCCAAGAGGGGGCACTATAGACAGGTTTAACTATATTATATTATATTAAAGTTAAAAATCATACACAGCAGGATTTCAGACTTTTACAACCAAGGATATTATGGCAAGTTAGTGTTAAATGGTGCCATGTTTCGTCTTTCATCACTGTACAGTGCCATATGATGGCATGTGCCATCCTGAAATGTCACTTCACCCACTAAGTACCATGCTGTGACTTGATACTCTTCTGTATAAAATCTCTAAGGCTTGTAAATCAAAGCTTGTCTCTAAAATAAACCTAAATTGCTGATGCTATTTAAAACAATGAAACTTAAGAGCTGATAAGGCACAATTTGGATTATAGATTATAAAACAAGGTAATAAGACCAAATCCAAATAGTGTGTGACGTTTCGGTAACAGCGTTGTTACCGAAGCGTCCCACACTATTTATTTGGATTTGGTCTTATTACCTTGTTTTAGAAACTTAGAGCTTTTATATTGTCTGATACTGACCCCAAGTCACATCATGGGACATGTTTGTCTCTAAAATGAACATAAATCATTGATGCTATTTAAAAATAATGAGACTTAAACAATCTGTTTCCTTTTTAGGATAAAACTGTGTGATCTTTCAAACCAAAAGACTTTTCTTCACAGCCTATAAAATCACATAGCACATAAAATCTTTTATCAAATTCATTCATAGACAAAAACTTAAAGAAGTTGTACCTTTTAGCATGTATATTAGGATTCAGACAATACCTCTGGAAGATATTTGATACAGACTTTTAATAAAGGCACACAAGATAACCAAATGTGAACAAAATTACCTCTGTCTCTTAAAAAAAAAAAATTGACAACCAGCAACATCAAAGACTTTCGACTTCCTTAAGT